>CM021108.1:434593980-435793980 GCA_007115665.2 Sequoiadendron giganteum | reverse complement strand
TCTTCTTCCCTCCTTAGGAGTGATGGCTTTGAATTCTTCCATTAATTCGGCCTTGACCTCATCATCATTCTCCTGCTCAGACCTATTAGGTCTCGATTCTCTCCTACTCTTGCATTTGTTCTGGTACTCTTCTAGTTTCGTCCTCCAAACTAGTTGCAAGAATATATGAGTCTTTACAAATGCATCATCATCCAAGAATGCCTTGCAGGCCTCCATCCTAGCATCTTGTACACATTTCCCCTTTACATCCATGTCAGAAAGCACCAATTGTGTTGATCTAGGAGGGGAAGGGATACCAACCTGCATGTCTTGATCAGTCACAATTATCTCATCCATCAGAGTTTCCTACGTTTCCTCAACTCTCTGCCTCTTAGGGCTTGGCTCTGATGGTAACACTATAGGATCACCTCTTGGTGGTGAATCTAGATCCACAATCCTTATCCCTCCGGATGCTCTAATCCTTGGACCCAACTGTGATGATGCTTGCATGACTTGTTTTCCCTTCTTATCCCCTTCATCCTCAGCACTGCTCACATTCCTCTTTCTCTTGTATTGAGGTCTGTCAACTAGTGGCTGATAAGCTGGCCTTGTTTCTTAGGCCTCACATCCGATCTTTCTATACCAAAATCTAATTCCAAACTGACCCTCTTGGTCATCAAGGTGCCCATGATACTTTTGAAATTAGCCATTAAGAAGTCTATTCTCTTGTGAAATGGAGTGAACTCCATTAATGGATCATATTTTGGATCCATTTTATGTATTATAGCTAGCAGCTTTTCATATGCAATCCATTTTTCTTTATTCAATTCCTGCCTATTCAAATCAAACTCATTTCTGATTAGGTCCTCAAGAAAGTTGAATTCATGTGCAAATTTTCCACCTTTAATTCATTGTCTGAACAATGCAAAGAATCCCTTAGGGTCATGCTATCTCCTCGGACCATTCCTCAAATTGAAGTCATCAAAAAACCTTCCGAAGTGGACCCATCCTCCCTTGGAACAGACAAAATCAAAAACAACAGTGTAGTCAGGGAAAAAAGTCCCTTTTCCTTTCTTTGTTAGGTTGTCCTCATGAATACAACCTAGTTGCCACATTACTTTCGAAACCCCATCCTTGATGGTACATTAAAGGGGAGGATATGAGGGGTTCCCTGGAAACCATACACCCTCAAGACAGTGCTTACAGGGTACAAGATGATATCACCCCAATTGTGACACACTTTTAAATTAGGCTTCCTCACCTTCGGTCAGAGGAATTCATGCAAATCTTCAGGGACTCTTGGCACATTTACCACCAACCGAGCCCTGAGTCTGAAGACAAATCAGATATCAAACTGCACAAAGCTGGCACCTCCCCTGTTGTAAGACAAATCTGCACTCCACACCTGTACTGGTAACCTTTCTCCATTCACCTCCTGCCTCAACTCCATGTTTTTTGAGAAGAAAACAACATTCTTGTACAGGAACATATGCATCAATAGGGAGTACCAGAAAAAAGGAGTTCCAGTATCCCCCACATGTAGCTTCATCAAACCCTCATGCATCTTCTCTAACAAGAATGATGCAAAGTCATATACCATAGAGAAGTTGGGATGTTGAATCTAGGCTCCCATAAACATGTACACAACTGGCATCATAGTATTAGGGCTAAACCCTAAAATCTGGCACAATGAATAAAATGTTGCCAGGAAGTGACTGGCAAAACAGCTCAGCCTGAAAGGCTCCTAGTCATTTGGGCTGATAAAAATTGTTGAACTGCCTACCCTGGCTAGGTGAAGAGGAAGCAACTTCAATCTGAAAAGAGGCTTTAACCTTTTGCACTCCTCCTTCATCTTCTCAAAATCTATTTGGACTAAGAAAGGGCTATACTCAATCAAATAAAAAATATGCCGAATCTCATCTGCATTTAGGCTTAGCAAAATTCCACCATCATTATCCCTTATGACCCTTGTCACAGGATCATACCGTGCTACCATTGCTTTGAGCAAGTCAACATCAAAGAACACCTTTGGCACTATTAGTTTCCTTGTGTGATATCTCCAAGCATTAGAGAAGGGGTGAGGTAAGTTTTGTTGTCCATACCACAGCCTAAACATTTCAAGACGAGTCATAGGAATCCTGGCATCCGCAATGTTATAATTTTTGCACAGTAGACCTTCGCCTAGGGTTTTTCCATTCATTAAAACCAAACCACTCTTCCTATCATTTGTTGACAACGAGAGTTGATCTAGGAATTCATCAAACAAATTCCTCTTCAAATAATCAACATGGTCAGAGTGCTACTTCATTCGTGCCATCTTAAACAACTAGGGCTTCTTTTAAAAAATCAAATCCTCGAAGAAACTAGGGGAACCCAGAACACAAAAATACAACACAACTGTGCAATTCCAATAATTCAAATGAACCAATAACCCTACGACAATAATTAACAAAACCCCTTGACCAGCACAATAGAACCCTTCACAAAGATAGTCAAATTAACCCAGCAGTTTAGAAAATAACTCACAGGATTTCGCACCTTGCAGAGAACCAAACTTCACGGTGATCGCTCGAAATTTTTTATCTCTGGCTCTAAACTACTTGGAAAATACTTGAATGATTTTGTGATGAAGATAGAAAAAGAGAAAATACTTTATGTCGATTGAATTGAGGCAGTAGACGTCTCATCCACCATTAAAGCTCATTTGCATGCTGCCCCAACGACTCCAATCGCATTTGATGCGAATTTAAACTTCAATCGTCGATCTTTTATTTTTGTTAGATCATCGAATGACCATCTTCAAAAGGGCTGACAAAATTTCCATGTCAAGATCGAGGGCCCACCATAGAAGCAGCGCCAAAAGAATATACATGGCGCCCGCTCGTGATATCGTGATCACTAAACATCCTACATCTTTGGATCACGCGATGGCGGGAAATCGTTGATTCCTACAATCGGCGATCGTGTTCACTCACAGCAGTCAATAGCACCAAACATAACCGTCGAACAAATTTTCACCAAGATTATAACATCACTGTCGATCTCAAGCACGTGCATCTCATAGCTATTTTAGTAACCCACTTTATAACGTATTTAAATCCAACACAAATATTAAATGCTTTATTAATGATTTTTCGGCATCGGCATCTTGGGACACGTGGTGCTCGCTCGTGATATCACAATCACCAAACAATTAGTGGTGATGTCATCGTGAGATCACAAGGAGCATTCAGGATCAATCGTAGGAAGATTGATGGTCATTAAAAACAAAGCAATCAGCAGCACCAAACATAACCGTCGAGCAACTTTTTACCAAGATTATAACATCACCATCGATCTCGAGCACATGCATCTTGCAGCTATTTTAGTAACCCACTTTATAATGTATTTAAGTCTGACACAAATATTAAATGCTTTATTAATCCCTTTTCGGCATTGGTAGCTTGGGACACATGGCGCTCTCCCATGATATTGCAATTGCCAATCAACCAGTGGTGATGTCATCGCGAGATCGCGGGGAGCGATCAGGATCAATCGTAGGAAGATCGATGGTCATTAAAAACACAACAGTCAGCAGCACCAAACATAACCATCAGACAACTTTTTACCAAGATTATAACAGTACCATTGATCTCAAGCACGTGCATCTCACAGCTGTTTTAGTAACCCACTTTATATCGTATTTAAGTCTGACACAAATATTAAATGCTTTATTAATCCCTTTTCGGCATCGGCATCTTGGGACACGTGGTGCTCGCCCGTGATATCGCAATCACCAAACAATCAGCGGTGATGTCATTGCGAGATCGTGGGGAGCAGTCAGGATCAATCGTAGGAAGATCAACGGTCATTAAAAACAAAGCAGTCAGCAGCACCAAACATAATCGTCGAGCAACTTTTTACCAAGATTATAACATCACCGTCGATCTCAAGCATGTGCATCTTGCAACTATTTTAGTAACCCACTTTATAACGTATTTAAGTTCGGCACAAATAGTAAATGCTTTATTAATCCCTTTTTGACATCGGCAGCTTGGGACATGTGGTGCTCTCCCATGATATTGCAATCGCCAAACAACCAACAGTGATGTCATCACGAGATCGCGGGGAGCGGTTAGGATCAATCGTAGGAAGATCGACAGTTATTAAAAACACAGCAGTCAGTAGCACCAAACATAACCATCGAGCAACTTTTTACCAAGATTATAACATCACCGCCGATCTTGAGCACATACATCTTGCAACTATTTTAGTAACCCACTTTATAACGTATTTAAGTCTGACATAAATATTAAACACTTTATTAATCCCTTTTCGGCATTGGCAGCTTGGGACACGTGGCACTCGCCCGTGATATCTCAATCACCAAACAATCAGCGGTGATGTCATCGCGAGATTGCGGGGAGCAGTTAGGATCAATCATAGGAAGATCGACAGTCATTAAAAACACCCCCTGCAAAATAAAACAACTATTAAAAAGTTAGGCGAAATAACCTTTTTGCTTGTGCAGATTGCACGGCCATCAGATGAAGTGATTTCAATCTTGACCGTTGCTCGTAGACCTCGCAAGGTTTCTACTAATGTCACAAATATGGTGTGAGGCGTGCAAGATTTTGCCATCTGTTACATTTGTGGGGACCAGTTTTGCTCACTGATCGATTATGAAGGTTGATGCCGATAGCTGTTTCTGTACTAACACATCATGGTCATTCCTCGCCAACCTCGCACAATTGAAACTGCAGTTTCAATAATGCTGCGAGGTGTGAGATTTGGTGACGCATGGACTCTGATGCTATGTGTTGATAACAAAGGTGGGGCCCATTTTTGTGCTGATGTGGTGCTTGGTAGGTGAATATCCTGTCCGTTTGGTGACTGGAGGGAGAACGTGGCATTTTCAAACTATTTTGACTAAATCTGAGTCGTTCTCCTGGCCAACGTTGTGATTGATCAACGACTCGTATTTAAAAATAAATTGGTATTGTACGATAGCCATTTTATCTTGTGTGAGTGAATAGTAATGGCTGAGTTTGACTCTGCCTGCATAATTAAATGCTACAATTTGTGAATTACTATTTCAGTTCTATATCTCTACATTGAGGAAGAATTGCTTGGTATCGAGTGAAGCAAGTTGTGGTTACGATTTCTCAATTTCGCTAACTTGGATGTTCTACAATTGAAACTATAAGTAGCATGTACGCCATTTCTTGTAAATTTAGAATATTTTATGGTTGTTTGTTGGGCAATTCATGATTGTTTCCTATCTCTGTTCTTGAAGAATTGATTGAATAGATTCGCTTTTAGAGCTTGTCTGGATAATTGCTAGGGTTTTTTGAATATTGAATAATTTTTTGTTAAGGCTAAAGAGAAAATTGTAATTATTTTCTATTTGAAAATAAGCAAACCCTAGTTCAAATTATCATTAGTCTAGTATAAATGGCACCCAAGGCCTGAAGTTCTGGTTCTGAAACCACTACCAGGTCTTTATCCCAAGATATTATTGATTTCTTACAACCCTCTACTAGCAAGAAGTGGGAGGGAAAGGTTTTGTTCTATGGGCCTCAAATCTTGGAAGGATTGACAGACAAGCAATGTGCAATTCAAGATGTCGAGTTACCATACACCGGGTGGTAGTTGTTCTCCAATTGGTTTGGGAATAGGAATTTTTCGGTTCCTTTGTGTAACCCCTAGAGGTTAGATCTGGGTAAATTGATGGTTCCTAATGTTTATATGGATGTAGATCTTTTAAAGGACATTGCTGCTAGATATGACCCTGTGGCCCGAATTGTCAGAACACATGCTGGTGTGTAGATGATTAAGATAAAAAAAGAAGAAATTGTAGAGATTTTCAAATTGCACGAATGGAGTCAAGATATGGTTCCTATCAACTTGAAGGTTTTCAGACAAGAATATAGAAATACTAGGGGTTTGTTCAGAACATCCTTCTTAATACCTCATTTGGTAGTCTCAGGAAGAGGAAAAAATCAAAAGAAGGTGGTAATTGGCAGGAATGAGCCCGAACCTTTTCTTGTGGGCTATTTCGCCAGTTATTTCAAGAAGATTGTTTGTGTTTTATGTCAAGTTTTGGGAGTCAGTTTAAAGAAAACCTTGCCTACCGATATTATGTATATGGCAGTAAATCTCCAACACCCAAGTTTTAATGTAATATATGATTTTGCCACTTATTTGGCAGAGAAGATGCACATGGGTCTGGTAGCCCTAAAGGAGGGGAAGAATTGGGTTGGATTCAAATGGTATTCCTTGTTAATCCACATGTTTTTGTATAGGGTTTGGGTTGTGTTTGAAAAATATATGAAATTAAAGAAGGAAGGAAACATTGAAATGCCTGTCCAATATTGGACTAGGATTCTTGACATGCATGATCATGAGTTTGATTATGTAACTTTCCATAATGTCTTTGGATCTAAATTAAGGGACACTCTAGTTTGTGACCCCCCAAAGATCCCAAAAGAAATTCATGACTTCTTGAGGCAGATGGAGAGAAGGCCTGAATTGAACATAGTGCACAATTGGGGAGACATTTTCCCATATCATAATACCATAGTTTTCAGGGTTTTTGGCACTAATGTCAATCCAAAGGTTCTGCCAAGGGAGGTGCCCCTTAGACTTGGATTTTTGGAAATCCTGAGGCAATTGAGGGGTGCTCAAGAAGTACACTTTCCAGTTGAACAGAAGAAAGGTTCTTTCTTCCCTGAATATACAACATTTGCCAATTTTTTTATGGCAAAGGGAGGATGGAAGGAGTTGCATCAATTACTTGGTCCTTATAGGCTAAGGACTGTGTGCCCCAGGAATCATGATCCTAAGGGTTTTATCTCTCAAATGAAGGAAAAAAATTGGATAGGAGCTTTTGTCCACAAGTTCTACTTTCCTAAGGAAATCATCATGAATATTTTTGATTTGGAATTACAAGATAATAGAAAGGCACTATACATTGCCTACTCTAAAATGGTAAAAAGTAAGCAGGAGAAAATACATGGTTTCAATCCCATACCTAATGCTAAAGATGAGTTTAGCAGGGCAATGTATGTTATTGATAATTTTGAGAGCTTGGTTGGGGTTTTGAAAGATGAAAGGGTTGTGGAAGAAAGGGGAAAATCACAAACCATTGAGGAGTACCTTGAGGTAAAGGAAGAGGAGAGGCCTACTTATCAGCCCCAAAAGAAGATAAGGGTTTTTTCTAGAAGAAAGGGAAGTAGGGCTGAAGATGTTGCTAAAACTATTGCACCATCTTCTTCAAGGTAGTCAGTACCAAATGTTGTTG
Source organism: Sequoiadendron giganteum (assembly GCA_007115665.2). NCBI lineage: Eukaryota > Viridiplantae > Streptophyta > Pinopsida > Cupressales > Cupressaceae > Sequoiadendron > Sequoiadendron giganteum. Next base: position 435,786,719 of record CM021108.1, on the reverse strand, counting down.
ATTTGGATTCTCCTCCAAGTTTTTCAGAACAGGCTTGCCCACCATCACCAAAGAGGCAGAGGGTTGAAAGGGTAAATATTCTTGATTGTGATGGTGATGAGGATGATGACATTATTGTCACTCCAGATGAAATGCATCCTGAGATGCCATTGGACCTAGTTGACATTGCAACAGGTTCAAGTACAGTTTCTTTGAGGTTAGGAAAAGATGAAATCGAAGGAATAACAAGCAATGATGACTTGAGAATAGAAGCCTGCAGAGAGTTCATGATGGATGACTCTTTTATTTAAACCGGTGCTTTTCAAGATTTTGTGTGGAGAGCACATACTGCATTATATGCTGAGAAGGTGGCACATGAGAGAATTGTGCATCTAGAGCTCCCAGAGAAGGTAACTCAAGCTAAGGTCAGGGAACAGATGAGAGAAAGATTCAAAGCAATAACACCAGAGCAGGGTCGGGAATTGGTACAAAAAAATGGACTATTGCTACTCCCAGAATGGGATATCGCTAATGTTGTGGTGTTTCACACAATAAGAAGGGCTAATAAGCCACTTCTTGCTACTGAAGAGGAGGCTACATTGGCACTCAAGGGATCGACCTTTAGTGAGGAATGGGATGCATTGGCAATCTGGTCCCTATCTACTGGCTCTAAAAAGCCAATTGTTGCAGAACCTTCTGACTTCAATGCTCACTTGGTTGTGAGGAGAGTTGCTGACACCCTAGCATTGGAAGCTATTGATATGGTTGTGAATGTTGCCAAATTCATCAAAGCAACTATTGAAGATTTGACCAAGGAGCGGGATACTCTGAGAGGCCAATATAATGACATTATTATTGAATATAATAAGAGTCAACAGAAGGTAGCAGAGTTAGAAACTGAATTGGCTTTATTGAGGCAACAAATGGATACCATGAGATCTCAAAAGCAAGCCAGTTCTAGCCACACTGTTCCCGACCCACCAGTAGAGCAGTCTCAACCTCCTGCACAAGCACAGTCTTTGGCTATTGTTCCATATAATATGGGACAAGTGCCTATCACTATTGAGAGGGATACTAGCCCTGGAGGGGGAATTTCTAGGGAGAAATTGATTCATCAGGTTGAAGAATATAAGGAGATGGTAAAGCAAATCTGGGATGCAGCAGGGAGAAACAATGCAGTGATAGTGGACACTATTTTGAAACATTTAAATAGAATGGTCCAGAGTAAGCTAAACAGTGTTCATGCAAATTATGTCCTAATGTTGCAAGCACTAAAAATGTTTCCAAGGGATAAAGAATTGCACATCTCATTGCTAAACAAATGAAGCCCTAGAATGGAGAGGTTGAGATTCATGGCAGTAGGGGAAAAACAACATGGTGATAAATATCCTATTGTTATTGCAACATATCAATTGGTCAAGGGAATTGTTGAGTAGAAGTTTCAGGGATTTTCCACCCCAATGGAATCCAAAATTAAATTGTTGAAAGATGTGTATGATGGAAAGGACCTGACCCCATTGCCTCATATTTTACATAGTCAGGATGAAGTTAAACCCCTGTAGGTTTGGAAGGAGCAAATGAACAATATAATGATGTCTCAAACACATGAGATATGCAAAAATGCTGACATCCACATGCTAGAGAATACATTGGAAAAGTTGTCTTTTGTTATAATTTTTTTAGAGAACTTTGATAAAAAGGCCACATCGATAATGGTAAAGTATGCTCCCTATCGAAACAAGGTTGATTAGGTTGTGGCTTTCTAGTGGCCTTCCGAGGAGGATTTTGAATTATGGAAAAATGTGTTCACTGATGAACTAGAATTATGAGTGTTATAGTCGAGAATTGCAACTTGGTCATGTATAATACAGGTCTAGCCTTAGATATTATATTCTAAAATTGTATTCTCCTTTTGACTCCAAGTATAGGGTGCTGAGGTGGAGTTAATACTATAATGGCTAAGCATGCCTTCGATGTATGGGGAGCGGCCTTTGGAGTGATGTTTTATTTCCTCCTTATCAACTAATGATTATCTTTGTCTTATGCTCTCCTCTCGCATAATAGAATTGTAACTGAATCAGGAGTTAGCGGTCCAATTACAAATGGATATGTCTACTCTCCAACCTGAAGCTTGTTGGCTCCCTTGTTTTATAAAAAGGAATTCTGGTCCGAGAGAGTGGTCGGTTGAAATATCCAAGATATGAGAAATAAGAGTCTAGTAATATAGAGAGTATGAATTGTAAGTCCAGGTTTTAAAAAGTTTTGAGTCAGATTGGATAACTTTGTTAATCATGGGGTTTTTGAGCATGTTTGTATCAAACTCATGAATATTTGGTGTTTATTTTGTCTCCTATTGTGTTATGTTACATGGATTATTAATGAAATATCGATCAAAGATGATTTTCATTGATTTCATTTGTTCTTTACTATGAATTATGTTTAACTACAACTCTAGATCATAGGATCGGTTAAATGCTTCAGTTAACCAGTAAATTCATGCAATATAACAAATAGGATTCATAAAGGAGTAATAAACTTAGGTATGGATATATGGGTTGTAATGCAATTCATAATAGATCATAAGTGTCCAAAATGAAATTTACCCTGTAGTTCAATTTTCTCTTTTGACTCCTTGCGTTGGAATATGGCACTGGAATTCTAATTACATTTTATTCTCGTATGTTTTGTGTTATGGCATCAGGATATTTTACTCAAACATTTCCTATCAATTTACTTTATGTGAAGTTTGTGATTCTCTGTTAAATGGACATGAGTCTTTTTTAAGGAATAGCCAATTTCTTGAAGGATTTGATCCTTTAACATTAATTGGGGATCTATCTGTTGCTTACCTATGTGCAAATTAAATGAATTTTTTAAATGTTGTATGTTAAGAGCACATGTTAGAAAATACCCTCTTGGATTTTACAGAGTCCGAAGTGTAGGAGAATTGGCCTTATTGCTATTCTCGTAAAGTTGGCCATATTGTTCCTAGTCTTTTATTATTGAATGTGGGGAGTTCATAGGAGCTTCTAGGAAACATGTGTGGGTTGCAGTAAAAAAATGCCAACAGGTTCAATTGACAACATGATCTATTGACAAGTAGGAAGTATTTTTCACATTGTGTCAAATTTTGATATTGTTATCAGGATTCAATTATGTAGTTTTACAAGTCAAACTCATTGACCCATGTTTCATGAGTAGTGTTTCACAAGAACCCATCTCTCATGATAATGAATGGTCCACTTAGCACTCATTGCATCTAAATGATTCTCAAAGTGATGAAGCACTAGGCCTTCCTAGGAGGTCACCTATCCCAATATTACATGATCCATGATTTTATTAATAATTGATCATTTTGGATTTTGACAAACTTGACACACAAATGAAAATTTGACAATGAACTTAATGTATCACAATTAAGTTTCAAATTGAGTAACACAATAGAAACTAAAAAAAATTGAGAGATTGTTATGAGGGTAGTGATGCAACTTTTCTAATTAGAGTGTATTCCATGAGATTACAATTCTTTGAGATATTTTGTCAAATAGTTCACAAGATTTGTCTATCCTCCCACATTTTACATAGATTTGAAAATGGAGTCTACAACCACAACATTTGAGAAAATTCATCTTCATATTATGCTTTGATGGATGTCCATACCTTGTTCCAAATCTCCCATATTAAGGAAATCGACAAGGATTTTGGTGAAGGTTGTGAAATTTGTCTATGCATCTACCAATTGCATTTGATTGAAAGTTTCTGAAACCTTTTAAAAAAATCCATTATGTATATTCTATAATCATTATAGTCCACAATTTCACATTTATTTGGTTTTGCATCTACCAGTTGTATTTTGTTTGAATTTTCCTACCGAATTTTCAATGTAGATCCATTTTGTGTATGTCTTAATTACAATCTGTTGGTGTTTTTTCCCACATAGGATTTGCAATTTTGTAAGAGGTAGCCAACCTCTGTTATAAAGAACTACAAAGGCTAGTGGCCAACTAACAAGAGTCAGTCAAAGACTGACATCTCCTACACTTTTGGCTCTGTGAAACCAAGGTGGGTAAACCCAAGTGTATTCATAAGAATGTTTCACGATTGGTAAGAACACTTCTTCTTATAGATGCAGTCCCCACTAACACTAACAGATAGTCATTACCCTAGTTGTGGCAAAACCAAAGAATAATAACAGATATCCCAAAGCAAGGAGACTAAAAATTACCATAAGATCTATATCCCAAAAAGAGATAGCAGTTGATATTTGTTAAAATGTTCGGGTATTGAATCACCATGCTTAGAGTCATAGTCCTATACCTGAAAGGAATTTACCAATACTATCCAGTGCCTCATCCAATGGGTGGGAGTCATATAAAACATAATTCAGATGAAATTGAACTTATCACCATAGTGCTTTGCTACCATGAGATTTGTCAATATATTAAAACATTACTCCTTAGTGAATCCTGAGCATATAACCATAAACATGCAATTTGTGTTCAAGCTTTTGATTAACTCATTAAGTCAAAGCAAGAGAACAAATTACACTTTCAACTACACCATTGAAATTGAATGAACAAACCCTTGATAGATCCATTCATAATCCATGGCCCATACACAGGAGAGCAAAATGTCTTAATTTTTTTAGATTTCTTTCGATATCAGTAATTACAAAAGTATAGTATACTTATTTCATACTATTCCCAAACCAACATGATTTCCTACATAATACATTCAAAATCCTTCATTACCACTAACTGTACCTATTCTAAGCCTTCGGACCCAAAAAAAACAACAACCCTTAACAATGAGCCGTCAAATCTCCTTTATAGGATAGGAGAGCAACAAAGCAATAGGCTACATTGTTCATTCCAAAATTGAATTTCATTTAGAATGAAATTGAAATTGACATTCCTCATCATTAGAAAAAACCATAATCAGTTCAAGGAATCAAAACAGTTATACCATTGTAACCAACCGGAGCTAAAGACAAAAGAGCATGGCAGGCAGACGTACATCCACATCAAAACACCACCCAAAAGTAACACACCTAGCAACTACAACTACTTACAAGACACATGGCCTCAGTAGAGGTGACTGCTCCTAGTCCTCGCTTCAGGAAGAACTGAGACTAGGTTCCTTTTATTCGCTTTAACACATGATCTGGTAGCATGGCATGGTGCCATCACAGTTATTGGGGCAACTATGAGGGGCTCTTCATTGACCCCCAACAGCTCAGTCATGGACGGCAAGTAACATTGGTAGTCTGAGTCAATTTCAGACCCATCACCGTCAGAACTAGAAGACAGCACCAGTGGGGACTTGGGGCTCCCCGTCCCTTTAAAATTAGCATCATGGACAACCTCGGGCTTGCTAAGGACAGGTTGTACCCCATCAAGCTACAAATTTCTCACCCTGAGTCTGGTCCTTCTGCGCACAGCTGAATGGTCCATTGCAAAGAACACCTCACAAAATATAGGAGAGACTCGACCACTTGTAAACAAGAAAACTCAAAATGTGATTATAATACTAGATAACACAATGAGCATTTATAGAGTTAATTAGTGCAAGAATATTAATTGCTCGAATGCAGCACGAGCATTCGAGCATTTTAGTGGCTGATGTAGCCACCACAAATTATTCCTGGCTTGCAAAGGCATGGCATACAAGCCATCATTGCATTTATCAAGAGAACAGTGTTCGCACGTAGGAAATTCAAGCGAGGATCCATTGAAAAAATCTATGCCATTAATGAGGACAACTTGTAGAGAGCAAGAACTCCCAACGTGGATGAACAGGAACCCAAGAAAAATCAAACTGTTAATGTGGATCAAACATGGCAAGTCGGACGACTCAGATTGAGTCAACAATTGTTTGAAAATCCACATGAGCGCCTTGGGAGAACCATGCCCAATCACAACCCAAGAAAACAAGAGGTTGCAATTGGATAGCAAGTCCCACCTAGCCCTATCACTTCAAGAACCAGGCCACGTGTCGCCTCTTCGCAGACCTTGCAGTACCCTCAGGGGCCTTTAATTTGATCATGCGAGATCCGCGAGGAAGGATTATTATTGATCTCCCTTGTTAATACTACACGGGTAGTAAATTTTAAGTCCCATCACAATCCTTGTATGGTCCACATGATTTTTTTATCCTTTGTTGAAGAAACTATTACAATATATTTCTTATTTATGTACTTATTTTCCATACATGTTTATAAAAGTTTGAAATTATTAATAATATTAATTTTGGCAAGACATTAAAAGACTGTTGATTGTAAAAAATATGCATCCTAATGTGAAAATGCAAACAATGGAAGCAATGACTATAACACATAATTTTTTATGTAGTATCCAATTCAAAGAATCATGTTACCCTCTACCTTGAATTTTTTAGTATAAAAAGTTAAGGAAATGCTATAAATAAGATAATAAGTTGACTATTAGCATATACCAATTTTTATAGAGATGTAGATTGTTGGATGTTGTGGTTGTGTTGCTCATGATATGTGGTTGTCATTGATGTCAACACTATTAGCATTAATGTCTTAAAGGTTGTATATATTGAGGATATTGAAAAAATTAGAATAAATATGTTGTAGATAGTCTATGAAGTTGTGAAGATCAGAGTGGTGAAAATTTTTGTACGTTGGTATTTTGAAGTCGTGTTTTAAAGGGTTTGTTGCTGAGCCTATCTAGTATATCCTCTGGAAGTTTTAGAGGTGTGCATCAAGATTGGAGTGAGTTATGAGTTTTTGTGTTCCTACAGTTATTTTGTTGCTATAGTTGGTGTTTCTGAAAGAAGAGAATGTAATTATGGTGAATTGAATTGTTGTGTATGCTCTTGATATGTTCATTGAAGTTTCTTGATCTCATACTCTATTATTGTGGTACATCCACGTTGATTAGTGTGCTCGTGATCAAAGATTTTTCCTTTCCATGTTCGAGTTTTCATGTTCTTGGTTGACATGATGGTGGTAACATGTTGTAGATCCTTGTGGATTAATTTTTGAATGCTTGGCATGTTCAAGGATGTTGCTTTAGGTCTTCATTATGTTGTGACCGATTTAAGTTGGTGCGCATTGAGATTTGTTCATGAATTGGGTCAAGAGTTTGTATTCATCTATTATTTATTTTTGGCCGACAGAGTTGTTAATGTAAATTCACGAAGTGGATATATAAGAGCGATTGTTTTATTCATTTAGAGATAATGTGTGTGAAGTGTATGCGAGATATGTGTGAATAAATATTAGATCATTCGAATGCAGAGAAAAGTGTGAAGAAGTTTACGGAAAGTATAAAGAACTATCTATGTGCCTAACTGAAACTGTCATCAGGCTTTTGAAGAAGCCAATTTCTCAGTTCAACCTCATCAGATGGATTTAATTTGATTACCTTATGTAAGGTAGTGAGCCTTCCCTTTGAGCAGTGAGCTCTAGGCAGTGTTCCTAAATGCATGTGCATTCCTTATTCATTTCTTTTATACTTTTAACAGGGTATAAATTATGGATTAACCTCCACCGTGGTTTTTCCCCTAACAGGGTTTGTACACAAAAATCTTGGTGTTATGTGTGTTTTTGATGTGTTGTTGATTCATGCTTTCACTATTAATTATCAAATCTGAGATTAAAGGTTAATAAGGTTAAATAAGTTTCAATTTTGTAACATCTGATTCACCCCCCCTCTTAGTTGTCTATCATTGTTTTCCAACATAGATATCTTCCATTTCAAAACACACAAAACAATATTCAGTAGATAATCAACCATCTTTCATTTGTATAGTGATTAAATATTTATCCCTATAGGAAACAAGTAGACTATATAAAGAAAACTAACAAAGCCACAACTATCCCTATTTTGTAGTTTGGTGTAGATTCCTTCCTCTCCCCAATCTTCTCTAATTATTTTGAAGAGACCAAGTGTTGTAACTAAACTATGGTTCATTCTATGTCCATGTAATTTTGATCTTCATATAAAAAATTAAAAAAATATTATTCTACTCTTAATTGTCAAAACACAAACAACACTCAAATTTAGTATAAGAGTCAACCAATCATAAGGAAAACATAATATGAAAATAGGGTTAGGGTTAGATTTAGAGTTTTGGTTATGGTTGGGATTAGATATGAAAATAGGGTTAGGGTTTAGGATTACAATTAGGGATTATAGTATTAGGGTTATATTTAGAATTAAGTTTTAGGGTTATTGTTATGATTAAGGGTTGTTTTTATATTTGGCTTAGAGTTGGGGTTAGGATTAGAGCCAGGGATAGGGCTAGGGTTAGGTTTACGGATAGGTTTAGGGTTATTAGAGTGAATGCAACTAATTAATAAAAGAAATAATATTTAGGGTTAGGTAATTAGGGTTAGGGTTGGGGTTAGAGTTTTGGTTGTGATTAGGGTTATAAAGATAGGATAAAGGTTAGGGTTAGGGTCAAGGTTAAGGTTTCAAGAAAATGTGTTTGGTTATAATTAGGGTTAGGGCTGGGTTTAAGATTTGGATTATAGTTTAGGGTTACAGTTAGGGTTAAGGTTAGGGTGTAAGTTAAGGTTAGTGTTAGGGTTAGATTAGAATTAGGATCATGGTTTAGGGTTTAGGGTTAGAGTTATGTTTATATTTAGGGTTGTGATTATGGTTAAGATTATGGTTTTGAGAAATAGTGTTAGGGTTAAAGTTATGGTCAGGGTTACATTAATGAGAAAATGATGGTTTAGTTTCCAACTAAGGGTTAGGATTAGGTTTATTGTCAAGGCTAGGGTTAAGGTCAGGGTATGAGTCAATCTTATGATTAGGGTTAGGGTTATGGTTAGATTAGGGATATGATGTTAGGTTTCAAGAAAAGGTCTAAATTTAAGATTAAGCCATAGTTGGCTATAATGAACATGAGAAAAAATGGATCTAATTTCCTTTTGTGGGAAAATAATCAACTACAACTTAAACTTAAATTTAGAGATTACCCTAAACTCTAACCATAACCATAAACCTAATCCCAAACCTAACCCTAAAGAAAACACATAACCTAACTCGACCCTAATTGTAGTGTTTGAGGCTAGGCTCAAACACTATATAACCTAACCTTATATAACCTAACACATAACCTAGCACTAGAAAATAATTCTTCTCCCAAACAATCTCCTCTACTTCTATTCACGCCTACTGGAGTTGCAACATTCAACATTGGTGCTTCAACCATTCATTGAAAGCGAAGAATTCCAATAAGAGATTTCAATGAACTAGAAGGGACAAGACTACTTACAAATTTCCAAGAAGAAATATCACATGTCAGATACATTTTGATAGATGAAATGAGTTTATTTGGGGAGAGGTTGCTTGAAAACATAGATTCCAGGCTTCGACGAGCATTCCCAAAAAATAGTAACGAAAGTTTTGGAGGTGAGTTCTGGATCGAAATTGCTAACTTTGATAACTTTACATTACAATATTTTTTATTCAATTCTATTATAGTTCCTTCTATACAAATTCATACTTATCAATTTAATTAAATATTTTATATTTAGGCATATCTACATGATTCTAATTTTGAAGCCGAGTTACCTGGGGTAGCATGGGCATAGTAGCATGGAGCATAAAGAAGTGCCAAGTCATGGCGAGTTAAAGTAGGTTGCAAGGGTAAGGCAACTCTACAAGGTGAGTTGGACTCATCAAGATGTTAGCCAGGCTAGGAAGAGTCTGCAAATCAAGGGTCGAAGGTCCCTATGCATGGGCTATTACTGGTGATGAGAAGTCAGAAATGGGGGATTCAGCCCAGAGTACGGTGTCATCCTACCAATGTCTAGTATTTGGACTAATAACTTATATAGGGAGGCATGGTTTTTCAAGGAAAGGAGCACCATAGGGATGCAACCGGGTTGCACTGAGAGTCCATAGCTGAACACCAAATGGAAAGGGTGTTCCAGTACTCTTCCTTCCAAGAGAAAAAAGAAGTAGCTCCCGCCTTGAGCACCATAGTGACTCAGGTGTTCATCATAGTCTTAGGAGCGAGGAAGTCTCGTTTTTCCCTAGCTATGAAGTGAGGGGTTTTGTGGTGAACCCAATGTACTAAACCCTATGAATGCAGTAACAGGGCCAACATGGGTTAGTTCCTAGACATGATGTCATTAAGGGAGCTAGATGTTGGAACAATCTTTTAATGATCGTCGATCATCCATCAGTTGATCCTGATCATTCCCCGTAATCCTAACATCAATGAATGAACATGATTGCCGATGGTGGCCACTTCATTTTAGCTTATAAGGTAGTTTAAAAGGAATACACTTATCTTCGATGTGGTTAATGAAGCCTTGACATAGTCTATTAGATTCCAAATTCAATTCTTAAAGGTCTATTTCAGATTCCAAGTGAAAATCTAAGTTAACCTAGGCATCACTATCCATATTTGTAAACTATTGTGTTACACATGGATAAATTATTTCTAAGATATCTTAAGAAAATACAATAGATTTAGCAATAAATAGTGAGGTGTCTTATTAAACTATGCCAAATCCTTACTTTATCACAATAATTGCAAAGGATAAATTGACTTGGTTATTTTTTATATATAAATTGGGAAACCAATGTTCCAACCCTATTACATAGCAAGCCCGGAGGATATGGAAAGAAAAACCAAAAAATAAATAACTATAAATAATTAATAGAAGAACAAAGAAAAATAGCACATAAATAACAAACAAACAACAAGAAAAAACTACAAGTTGCAGCATATCTTTTGGGGAGTCACATATCCCCAATCTTCAAAAAGGAAAGAAAAAATATCATCCTTAGGGTATTTCTTTCTATCCTTCTTTAAAACAAGACTATCAAGATTACCCTTCAACCTTCTTTTCTAGAACTCCCACACAACATTCTAGAGTAGAAGCATAGAAGTAACCTATGGATCACCTTATTACTAAAATTAAGCACATTATTGACTCTTTCCTCCAAAGTTTCTAGAATTTTCTCCAAATAATTAATAGAATTGGTGTTATGGCCACAATGAGAACATAAATGCACAAGATCAAACTTATTTTCCACCTAAATTCCTTTACCCTTGACATCATTCATGGCCACCATATCATTTCTAGGGACTAAAGTCAATCATCCCCTATGTTAGAAGACTTAGTTTCATAAAGAACATTCATTTCTGAAAAAGGTTGAAACCAAAATCATTGGAAAGAGAAACATCTTCCTCTTACATGAAGTCTTGAGAGTGACTGAACTCTTTGTTCCCACTATTGATGTAGTCATTGTCCTTGTGATCAACAAAGCCTTTGTTGTTAATTAGAAACAACTAATTCTACATTGGGTGTAGTGCTAGGGGTAGTATAAATTATGGCCACCAACCTATTAGATCTTCTTACAAGGTTCCCCTTAAAAGGTTTTCCTATAGCAATCTTATTATTAACAGTAGCAACAATAAGAACCTTATTCATTGTTGCCCACAAGTGAAGACTAAAATTTAGGGTTTTTACTCTTAGTCTTCGAGATGTCAACATCACTAGGAATGTCCACATGGATATGAGAGGCAACTTTCAATAGAGAACCAATGGCAAAAAGATTAGGGCAACCTAAGTCATCATAATCAGCCACAACTTTACCAAGCTCAAGATTTCCCTCCACCACTTTACTAGGCACATCATCAAATGTAATTTTTTGCTTGACAAGGAATGAGGAATGTTTGATAGGTTTTCTCTTACCCTTAGGAGGAGAGGGATAATGCAAATCACTAAGATTCCCACCTTTAGCTTTGATAAGAATAGGGGTAGGGAATAGATTAGACTTTGAAATAAGAGAGCTAACAAAATTCTAAGAGAATGTAGCAAGGTGGACTTATGGAGTCTAAAAATTAACCCCTTGTGTAGAGGCATCACAAATTTATCCATTAAGACCTCCTTACCTAAACACTTAAGATAACTTAGGACAAAATAAGGAAAATAAGCAATCTTATTATGTTTAAGATGGTCATGTAAGAAATGGTAATGAAAAACACCTTTAAAACTACCTTCAACACTGAAGTACTTAATTGGCACTCTACTAAACTCATCATTCAAAACCATTCTATAATTTGATGAGTTCTCCCCTTTTCAAAATTTGGTTGATGGTTTCCATGTCCATCATTTTTCCCTATTAATGACCTTCCTACCTTCAATATTCAACCTAGTAGTAGCTTTGATGGTTTCCTTTGAAACAAGAAATCTAACACCGCCCACAATAACCTTTTTATCCTTTTATGAAGCAGAAAATTATTTTGAAAGGAATTGACCAAAGCAACATAGGGACTCAAAGTAGGGAGCAATTATACCCTCTTAAAAAAATGTCATAGTATGGCATTATTTCTCACCTCCTTAGGGGATGTGAGATTAGTGTGGCATCATATACCCCCTGTAGTATCTAAACCCTTGCAAAAAATATTAAACTAAGAAATATACATTTGGAACTTAGTAGGAAGAAAACACAAGCATTCACCTAAGAGAATAGGCTTCACAAAAATTTGAGGCTTATCCACTATCATGCAAAACTAACCTGTTCATACGGTCATACCATGGAGAAACCTCCCAACCATAATTGACTTGATTGAAGTGACTATATCATTATTTTTAAGTAAATGCATATTTATGGAAGCTTGGGCATAATAATTAGAAGGACCAGAATTACCAATACTAACATTATCCAAGCAACCTGCAAGGGGTTCATAACAAGACTATTTAATGACATCAATTTGGTTGAAGGAAATAGAATCCATTTGAAAACTTCCTCAAACATAATCACAAGGGAGAATAATACCCCTCTTGAGCCAAAGAAATATGATACATAGACACCAACAATTATCACTAGGGTAAAACTCAATACCCTTCCCCAAGCACCCATTAAATGACAATTTCATTATTTTCATTAATAAGGTTATTGATAATACTTTGAGAAGTAAAGCAACTTCGTATAGACTGATATGGCCCAATGACATTAAAAATATCATCTATGCAATCATATAATAAGTCATTAATAGAAAAAGGAAAAGATAAAAGCCAAAAACTAATTAAGCAAGGATCATATAGAGATGTCATATTAGGAAACCTCTAACAAATTCTATGGTGCAACGAACCATAGTATTATTAAACTCACGTCAACAAAAAAGTGTTAGAAATGGGAAATCTTCCTTTGATGACATACCATTTAGGTTCTAATTCATAAGCTCATATGCACATGCCCAAGTTTTTCCACTTGTTTAATCCATTTCCAAATGAGCAATTTTCCAAGTGTGAAGAATGAAAGAATAAACCCAAAAACATGTATGATAGTAGAGGAAGTAGTTTATTTTGCATTGACTCTTCATTACAATTCAAAGTATCATGTATTACTTCTCCCATAAAATTTTCATGGGAGGAAGGGGAGAATATTTCTAGTATTAGACACATCTAGCCTATCACCATTTTTGTTAGAAGAAAAGAGTAAATGCCAATGCCAAATCCAACACCATTTCTCATAGTAACCCTTTGTTGGACAAGGATACACCAATTTCAATACTCACTACTCCAATCAATGGCTTCTATCCTTCTTTTTTTCCAAATATAGCTTGTAGGCCACCTCTATGACCACCCATCTCACTATCAACATTGCCATCACTAGCCCAACTATTCAATCGTCATTTTTCTAATGACTCCTTTCTCACTCTCTTGGAGGAAAAACATGACATTATTTAGGATATTCAATGCCTAGATATTTTCTGGAAAGCTTTAAGGTCAAATATATAGTGGCATAAAACTCAATGTTATAGGAAATCATTCTTCGCCAAGCCCAATTGGTTCAATTCCTATGGATAGAAGGGGGTTGATCATAAGGAAGTGTTGAGATTCCTAAGCATCTCTTTTACCTTTTAGGTATCTCCTTCCTCTTTAAGGAAACATATCATTTCTAGAGTTGAGAAAAATTATCATATTAAATTATGAAGTCCCTTTCTTTGGCAAGGAGATTCCATGTGTGTTCAAAAATTCTTGCTGCACACATTTCCATTACTCATGTTGCTAAGAACCTTGCAAATCCTCATATTTGAAGATTGAAAAAATCCAAAGGAATATTTTATGGTCTCCCTTTAACCAAGGAAAATGGTTTCACAAAGTATCCTAGGAGTTTTATTATTTCCCTCATGACTATGATAGGCTTGGATTACTTTATATTCACTACTCTAAATGGCACCATAATAGGCTTTGCTTGCTTTATATTCACTACTCTCAATGGCGCCATAATTTTAAATTTAATTAACATACTCTAAAACCTAACTAAACCAGGTTGTAGCTCGTCAAATTGGACAAGTGAAAGGTCAATACCAGCGCTGAGGAAGAGTTTGGAGGAGTGAAAACAAGGTCAATACCAGTGCCGACGAAGAGTTTGGAGCTAAAACAAGGTCAATACCAGCATCGAGGATGAGGTTGAGGGCACTCAGGGAAAATCGATGACCAAGGGACAATGAGTATTGTAAGTTTGGCACCCCCATTCTCTTTAACCTACAATTTTCATGCCTAGTTTCCAAAGATCTTCTCATACATTGGCCCCCCCATTCTCATAAAATGGTATAAGATAAGATAGAAAAAATAAAATAGCTTAGTCTTTCACATTTTTATAGTGATTACTAGAGGCACATGGACCAATTCTTCATAATAGAAGAATTTGATCATACTTTTCCAATGATGGCATTATGAGAAAACCTTAGGTTAAATGAATAATTCCTAGCTAAGTTCTTGAAATGATGTCCAACTATATAAGAAACGACCACTGCTAGGTGTACTTGGATAACATGGGGAAAGGCTCTTTGGGCTCTTTCATCAATCTACGTATTGTTAAATTTATACACCTAAAAGTGAGAATGAAGAATCTTTCCTAGGATGGTGGCCAATTATGCTTCTCAACACCTAGATTACAAAATCCTTGTCAATATCATTTCCATCATAATTAAACCTATTTCTTGAGTTATAGTCATAGAGGTAAACAAATTTTCTTTCTTGATAGTAGATACATTCTAGACAATTCAATCCTTGCATCGGAGATTGTTGAATGGGCCCAACAAACTACTCATGATGCCCTTACTATTAAGTTAAAAGTTTGACAAGGCATATGATTGCATCAAATGTCCTTTCATTTATAAAAGGCTCAAATGGATTTATTTTCAACCCTAAATTATTATCACACATTCAAAATTACAAAATACCAGTTAATGAAGAACCTTCATTTGAAGGTGATGTCGTCATGACCTTTGAATGAAGAACCTTCATTCAAAAATGATGCCATGTCAAGACTTTCAAATGAAGGTATTTTTTATTTTAAATATTTCATGTCCAAAATGCTTTATAAAAGGAACCTTGGCATGAAGGACCTTCAAATGAAGACCTTAATTCAAAGGTCCTTCATTAGAAGATCCTTCATATGAAGGTTCCTTTAATGTCATCCCATTATAGCTCTGAGAGTTGTTAGAGATATTTTTGTTTCAAAGTAGAGATTGGACCATAAAATAGTGTCACCATAACTCTACCAAAATATCCATCAAATTCATAAACCCTGACTTAACAACCACAAATTCAAAAGAAAATTTCCCCTATCAGCCCTAGGGCATCAATTCAATGCCAAGTTTCTTGCTTTAAAAGACCCCTAAATGCAATGAACCTCTATCATACCATGATGCACACCAATCCACCGAGTTACAGTTCCAAGATAGTGGATGGATTGGTGGATGTCATTTCTATTTACCCCTCAAACCCTTACATAGGCAAAACAGGGCAGTCCCTATAAATCTGGTAAAGACGTGCTACTCCAGTCATCAAAATTCTTTACCAGTTCCTTAATCTTCCTACTCAAATCATGAGGTAAGGCTTGAAAACCTTGTAGTGATTTTACAAAAACTTGAGTAGGGCTTAATGATTAGGGCCTATTGTCTGCATCGAATCTAGAGGTCTTATACATAACATCTAGGTCATTGGCCCTAGGAATCCACTTCTCAACTAAAGGCAAAACTAATTCCTAATCCCTAGTAATTTTTCTTATTGAATCTAAGAATAAAGAATATAAAGAATAAACTGATGGTAATCTACCATCAACTCCCTAATTCAAATGCCTAAAAACTATGTCTACAACTTCATTTTGCTTGGCAACTGCTCCCTTCTCACTTTCTTTTAGAGTTGCATGTAGCTCTCTAATCTTATTAAGCATCTTCTATTTGGTGGGATCTACAGAGTACTCAACCTCCTCTTTAACTGGCTCTAATGAAGGACTAGGAGCAGGAGTCTGGATGGGGGACCCAGGAGTAGAAACAATTGGAGAAGTTGGAGGTACTGATTTTGATGTAGAATGTATGGCCAGGGTACCAGGAGCACTAGAAGACTCCCCCACATGTCTGTACTTCAACCTATCTACCTCAATTTGCAGTTCAACATTCCTTTGCTGCATTCTACTATACTCTCCAATAATGGTGTTATACTTCTCCATCAAACTTTTCTTCTCAGCTTCTTCTATTTCAGCTGTCTTTTGGGCCAATTTGGCCACATTTATAGTCAAGTTTGTAGCTTCTGTAGTTGAAGTTTTAGAAGCTCTTTTGATTATTAACCCTCCCCTTAGGTTTGGGCTAATATTAGTAACATAGGGCATGCGCCAACCTAAACTTAGGAAGTAATAAAGTTAGGCAAAATATTTAACTCAATTTATAAAAAGGGGCCCATCCTAGATGAAACAATGAGACATAAGTCATTTTAATACCCACTCCAAAAAGGTAACGGCCGAATATATCTCACCCAAGCTTTTACATGGAACATTAAGATTTTTATGAAAGCCAAGGTAAAATGTACCCAACCTTAGGTTCCTCCTAAACAATGTAACAAGCCACGACAAGGGAAAAACATAAATGGAATTCAAAGAACAAGATTTGAAACTCCATCAAATCCACCATGATGCACACCAATCCACTGAGTTACAGTTCCAAGACAGTGGGTGGATTGGTGGATGTCATTTCTATTTAGCCCTCAAACCCTTACATAGGCACAATAGGGTAGTCCCTGTATTTGATTGTTTAATCCCACAAAATAGTGATTGAGAACTTAAAAACAAATGAAAATGAAATGGAACACATATATTTATCTACACCAATGATCTCAAAGCATTTCAAGCTTGTATGGATCCATACAACACAAAAGAACTTCAGAAAAATTCTAAAAACATAGAAAATTGCTTCAAGAATGTGGTATCTGATATGAAATTTTGGTATCAACTCCTCCAACAATTGCAATGGGATGCGAATACAATAGGTTTAGAAGTGGGATAAAAAATTCATCGTTTGAAGCATCAAACCAATATGCAAAGATGAAAGAAAGTGCTAACCCCTTAAATTGAAAAAGTTTCTTTTAACTTTAAGTTTGTTGGGTAGCCAATTCTTTTAAGTTATCAAATTCTACCATCATACATAATCAAAATGTTGTTGTTTCAAATGACTATGAGCACTAACTTTCACTATTTGAAGATGTTGAAATCTTGTCATAGAGAATTAGAACATTGATAAACTTATGATGAATTTACCAAGCCTAGTACACACTCCCTCCCCGTTCACCACCTAGACATATGGAAATTAAATATAAATTTGCTGCTATTTTTAGTCATGTAGGTGTCCAATAAACCACTTGGTGGTGTTTCCCTTCAACTTTATTTACTTGAATGAAGAGCAAAAGTCCTTTGATTACAATTAGAGAGTACATTTGAGGCCTTGGTTGTGTAACTGGTGGACCATAGTCACATTTAACACTTGTTACAAAGTTTGGGAGTTAAAATATTAAGTAGATTTGATTTGTGATGGACACATTTGGACGGTAGTAACAATAACTTGCAATTTATCAAGACTTGATTACCTTATAACTTGTCAAATTCTAGCGATGAAATGATAGATTAATCATAATGTCACCTTTGGATCACATCACCATGAAGAACTTCATCCAACATCCTTATGAGTGCAAGTACCACCAAATAGGTATTTGTCAGATTTGTCTTCCTCGAGCGAGGGAAATTCAAGAAGAGAAGAGGAAAGTGAGACATGTAGTAGGTCTAAAAGAGGGAGACCAACTAGAGGTCAAAAGATTAGAAGAAAATTTCGTAAACGGATGGAATTTTTTCTTGCTGAAGGGGGGTCATGTTCTTATGATGATGAGAGCATAGGCAACATCGAGGTGCCCTTGAGGTACAAACATCTACGGAAACAATGGGTACCCAAGGAACTTCCTCCAATAAACACTGATCTTTGTGTCAACGAGAGGATATATCGCATAGCACCATCGTCATTACATGGTTTGGCCCTATTTTGCATGGACAGCATAAAGGTCTGATACAACAAAGTTATTGAGTTGATGGAGTATGTTGGACCCTATTATAGTTACAAAGAATGGATGCAGCTAGTTCGATATACACGAAATATGCGTAGGTATGCACTATCAGCAAATTATATACAACTAAAAGATAAGGATCAAAATAAAGGAGTGGATAGGTACATTGACAGGAGGCCAAAAGCATTAGGGAATATTGCAGGGTTTATAAATAGTACACAACTTGGTTCAACAAATAAGCAACCCAATTGTATATTCGAGGCGCGAGAGGGAAATCGTGTATTCGTATGTGCGATAAAATCAATAACTATAGAGGAAGAGTTGCTAATCGATTACAATTTGAATTGCTTAGATACAAAGACAATTACTATGGGGGTGGTATGTACTATATACCATTTTACCCAACCTCCAATTAATGACTCCAATATACCATTTTATTACTATGTTTTTTTTTGTAAGTCTAATGGTTTCATTTCAGTAATATCTTTTATATTTAATTTTTTTCACAGTGGGACATTGATCATACAAGGAAGGCTCTAGCCCAGAGCACAGATCGCGATCCATATTTAGGTGCTTCTATCTAATAGGTTTACCTCATTATAATTGTACAAATTAGATACAAGAAAAATGTTTTATTATTATGTTTTTTTCATGAGTTTATTGGGTTAATTTCAATAATGTTTTTAATATTCTTGTTGTAGTCAGCTGATCGAGGAAAGGCACCAGTAGTACAGGAGAACATCCATATGGAGGTGGAGTCACTATTATGTGATGATGACATCGCATTTTCCACAAACCCTGCGGATATGATGAGGAAGGCCCAAAAAAAATGCAATCAAGAAATCCTTAAGTTGGTATTCGTAGTGCCTCAAACAAATGAGATAAGAGAAAGGGTTAAACTATTGTCTGAGAGAGCAAAAAACTTGCAAGTAAGTTGTCATGAGATCTTTAATTATAACATAATTTCATTCATGGTTTTATATTTTGTACTCTTTTATTTCATGAACTAAAATATGTGTTGTTTTTACAAGATTATTTGCATCCTCATCATGCTACTGGCCATGATCAAGGTAATGCAAGTGTTTCCTGGAAGTAGGGGATGGTACAAGTGTCAATCTTGATCTTCTTGCGCATACAACACTTTATCCGGCCCCATCATCCATGCCTATATTATCGACTGAAATGTCGGTAACACATACCATGTGGGCATTCGGTAGTCCACCGTCTGGCAGGGAACACATGCCACCACATGTGTCAGTACCTATGGATACAGAGCCCACTAGTACTAGTGATATTTTAGCAACATTTCCTGGATCTTCCCATATTACTAGTATGGGAACATTTCTGGTCACATTTGTGGTGACTGAGGATTTCCTTCCCATAAAGATAGAGAAGGTCCCAAGTACTTTGAAATGTTTTAATTATTATTATAGATAATCCAATTGAAATTTACTTATAAATCACTCTTTATAGACTAATGATCCCATGATCATTTTGCAGGAAATGATTTTTTTTATAAACATCTAAGTGATATTACATTGGAGCTCTTCGGGCCCACCATACGTACACGGTGGAATGCCCAAAATCAAGATTTGAAGGATGAGCTCATTAACCGTTTAGTTGTGTTGTTCGGTGATAAAACATTCAACCGAACCAAGGTCCTTAAGAAAGCCAGTACCTATCTAAAGTATGTGAGGGACCAATATAGGTCACATTTAGAGAAGAACAGAAAGTACGAGCATCCCCCCATGATTCTGAAAAGGGAGTGGAAGGACTTGGTATCAAATGGAAAGGAGAAGGCTGAAAAGAAGAAAGGAAAGACACCACCAGGCCAAGCAAGGTATGTGATACTATCAACAATTTAATTATATATTGATTACTCTTTCTTTTTACATAATCTAACGTATTTCAATTTTTTCATAGGCTTCCCGACACATCGAAGGCAACAAAGGCAAGACTAGAAAAACACGGGCATCACAAACTTGGCTCTGGTGGTTATATGAAAACAACCGCATGATTTGTAAGTATCAATAAATGAAATATTGCATCCAAATAATAAATTGTAAACAATTTTGATTTTATCACACCATGGAAGCAAAATTCATGATCGCATGCAAAAATGCAGGGCTTTGATTTCAACAGAGTTCCCACAGAAGAGGACCTGAAGATTGCCTTCCACCAAGGCTATGGAGCCCTGACTGAACAGCTAAGAGTCTCGACTAGGCAAACACAATCTTCCACTACATCTAACACGCAGGTAAATAAACTCAATAAAGTTTATTTCAAATTGAATACTTGTGCAATTTGTTCAATATTAATTTCTACCATAATAATGTGCCTATTTGTTTTACACAGATAAGCAATGATAATACTACACATGACACTGGAATGTAGCCTAGTGAGGGTGGAGTGCAACCTGCCGATGAAGGCCATGGTGTGCATCCCGGTACTGGATGTATTCATGTGCTATACAAAATGCAGTATGGATTAATACAATTAAACATCTTTAATTTCATTTGGTGTATTAATCAATGTAACCTTTTTTGTTTCAACTTTAGAGCATGTAGAGTGTGATCAACATGTTGAGCATGATCAGGCTAGACAAGATCAAGAACATGATGTGGCTCCATCAGGTAAAGAGGACCACTCTAATGTTCTTTTAAACATATTTAATTGCATTTGGTGTATTAATTAATGTAATCTTTCATGTTTCAACTCCAGATCGGGATTTAGAGGGTGTTCAGCATGTTCAACATGAGGCTATAAGACAATATCAGGAACATGATGTGGCCAATTCAGGTAAAGAGCGCCACTTTGATGTTCTTTTAATTAATGAAATATGTGTAACAATAATAATAAAACATATCAATTTAACATTTCTTTGCTATTGCAGTAGACCCCCCTTGCAGCCGCGTCCATGTTGTGAGTACATGACTAGGCATACATTAAGATCACGAGTAGAGCTCAGAACAACTAAAGGGGGACAGATGATTTTGAAAATGATACTCAACTTTAGCTTTATTTAGCTGCAAAAAAGAAACAAAAAAAGAAGTGATTGTAATCATAATATGACAAGTTGACAACCATATTTTTGATAATGAATGAATGTGAATATGTTAATGAATGAATGTGAATGTTAATGAATAAATGTTATATGTTAATGAATGAATGTTATATTTTATTAATGGATGAGTGAATGAATGTTATTTGTTATTAATGGATCAATGAATGATTAATGTTATATGATCGGGTATGGGGAATTGAGAGTGATGTGAGGGGGGGGAGGGATGGGCCAAATGAGCTTCCACCTTCACGTGGTTGGCCCTGTTAAGTAGAGAATATTAAACTATTCTCAAAACAAAGAGAAGCTCAATAAGGTAAGAAATGCACTTTTCAATATAAGAAATGCATCATTTGAAGCATCAAATCAATATACAAAGATGAAAGAAAGTGCTAACTTTTCACTATGAACATTGTGCTGTGTGTGGATTTGGATCATAATGTAATGTTTTTTATTTTTATTTTAGTGGTCTCTAAAATTTGAGTTTTGTGCATAACAGGTTAGTGGAAAATTTGATAGCTCTAAAGGGTTTAGAGGCTCAATTGAGATAGATACACGGATATTTGGATCTTTTTGTTGATGGAAGGCTTCCACTTAACCATGAAATTTTGTACCATTTGCAGGTATGCTAAAATATCTCTACTTACATTCATTCAACTTACTGTAATATAATATTTGATCACAAAAATCTCCTGTTCATTATACTTACATGGATTTTCATGCCTTGTTCCAAAGCACATGTTTTAAAATAGGAAAGAAGGATGTTGCCAAGGGTTAAGGAATTTGGATTTACATCTGCCAATTGCATATTTTACTTCATTCATCCAGCATATGTAATAAAGTTAAAATATGTAAGTTTCAAATATGGCATTACATATCTTTCTATGAATTTTTGAAAGAAAATATCAAAATGGAGAAGTATTAACAAATTAATCTGCATCATTTCTAAGAGATCAGGGAATTTTTTTGTAGAGTTATCTTGAATATATTTAAGAAAAAAGTAACTTATAGAGATTGAAGCAGAATATCGATAGTCTAAAATCACCAGTCAACACATCTTAGTAGTATCTCAATTCAAGAGAACTAGGTCCACTATCCATTAGCCAGTAAAACAAATAAAATCAATTTATAAGATTATTCTGTTCTAATAGGGTTGATTGGTTGCTTCTTTCTTTTTGATTGTCAGGAATTCATCGATATACACTTGGTTTTCCTGCCTTCTCTTGCCTCATGGCTAGAGAGTTTCTGCAGAAGGCATCAAAGTAACCTTCAAGATTGACAATGGCAATGAGTACAAGGTTAGTATAACTTAATGCTAATTGGGTATGATTTTATTTGGTCAAGACCAATTTAGATTCATTTTCTGCTGACACTACTTTTATTTACATTTATGTTTTTCTAATATCCATTTTCCTTTACATTCATATTCTTCTATACATATTGTGTTTACAATAATGTTTTCCTTAATTTAATCTAGGGGAGAGGACCCAGTACCTAAGCAACTTTCAATGTCATGTTGTTAGGATTTATTGTGAAGCTAATCCAAAGTTTTTCATTGCTGCTCGAAGCCATATTGTAGTGCTTTCTCTAGGAAGCCCACATGATCCCCATCAAGTATCTTCTTTTTGTAGTCTTTAAATTTCTTAGAATAAATCAACAATCAATTTTTCTCAATGTGGCTCCTTGTTTACACATTAATATCTCTTTTGGCAGCAATGGATCAAATTGGATTCATGGGGTCTTAAAGAGAGGCTCTCAAACATGGAGAGATCAAGAGTGGGACCAGGTAAAACCATTCATAATCATGCTCATATTGTTTTATTGACTGTCTAAGAGCTAAGTATCCAGGATAACATTCTGTATTTTTCTATTGAATTTCCAGAGAGAATAATTTTGGGTTTGCAATCCTATTTTTCAATACACTAGCTAAGTATCCAAGATGCACTGCAGGTACTCTTTCTCACCAAATTGCTCATTTTCCACAAATTTAGATTCTAGTGTGTAGTTTAATATTCACTAGTTTTATTTTTTCTTTTTTAGCAAAATTAGAATCCAGTTCCTAGGTTGTGCTTGTTGTCCATGACAGTCCCCTTGATCTCATGACTCATCATAGGTATTATATTTTGCTCCAATTGTTGATCAACATCAAATGTGACCATCATAATATCATCCATAGCCTCCATATTCTACAATTATTCATTTCTCATTTCTCATACTTAGTAACCAAATAATGCAAACCTAGAGCTTGGACTATAGATATTGTATGCAAAAATTGATAAATCCCTGTCTCTATAAGCCTAATTAAACACAACTGACATGTTGTTTGATATTTTAAATAGTCATATGACTGTCCTTTTTCTACCTTGTGAACACTTACTCAATGCATACAATAATTTATTGAAATGCAAAGTTGAATGGCCTCTTAACTCTTGACACTAATGTCATTGCATTTGTCCAAACAGGGTTAATCATATTGTGATCTAAATTTTTGTAATGAAGTCTTCCAATATGAGCATTGATGACAATCCATCTTGTCTTTTACTACCCCTATTAAATGCTCATCGTCTTGGCACATCAACTTTCTCTCTTTGATTGACCTGACCTTATGTCCTATCATTATCCCTATGGATGCACTTTGAAGCCTCGTACTCCCCGATATGCCTACATTTGAATGAATAGTTTTTTTTTTTTTTAAAACTACATTTTTTCGTCGAAATTGTGATGAATTGCAAAAACGCCTGACGACCTTGCTATGTACCCGATGAACTTTCGTCGTAATGACTTGCCTATTTCATCGCGAGTGGGACAAACTTTCACTGTAATGACTTGCCTATTGCATCGCGCATTCGATGCTCTTATGTCGCATGTGCTCCAAGCACTGTTCGTCAATAGATTGATGACTATATGTCATTGCTTCAACCCTTCAGTGACGGTATACTGCACGTGCTCTAGGTACTATTCATCAATAGACCGACGATACAGTCGTCTCCATCCTGACGAATGTATGTCGATGCTCTGACACTTCAGCGATGATATGTCGCCCGTGCTCTAGACATTTTTCATCGCTAGACTGACGACACTACTGTCTTGGTTCCAACGAATGTATGACGCTATTCTGATGCTTCAACAATGGTGTTCCGCCTGCAGTCCAACCACTGCTCATCGCGTAATCGACGGATTGGCCATCATTGTTCCGACGATCTCACGCTGGGAGGGTAGCATTTTATTGTCCATCGGGGTATAGAAAAAATTGAGCGACGGTGCTGATTTGTGTGATTCGTCGGTCAGCCAACAATAGATCGTCGAAATTCTGACAAACGGCCATCGAAAATTGGGGTCAAATCCATTAGTGTGGTTAGGCACAAATACACTTTTCTCAACCTTCTTCACACTCTTGTCTTCTCCTAAATGATTTGAACTTTATTCACACATGTATATCATATACACACTCCGATCATACCTTGAGCACACTTCAAAATGAGTAAAAAATCGTTATTATATATCCGCCACATGGATTTACAACAACTACTCTGTCGGCCACAAATAAAAAATAAATTACAACTCTCAACCTTAATACATAAATAAATTTTAATGTGCACTAACACAAGTCAGTCACAACATAGTGAGGACTCAAATAAACACCTTCGAACATGCCAAAAAATAAAATATTAATCCTCATGGATCTGCAACATGCTACCACCAACATGTCACCCAAGAACATGAAAAATCAAACACACATCAGAAAAATGTTAGATCACGAACACTCTGATCAATGCGAACATACAGAACTAATAGATCACGATCTAGACTCATCCATGAATGTCATAGGAACATGCGCAACAACTGAAATTTCCAGAATTTCATCCTCTCCATCCAAGAACACCTGTTACAGTAACAGAATGATTGTAGGAACATAGAACTTCATAACTTTCTCAAATCTTGATGTGTACGACTGAAACTTTTGGACAACACACTATATAGACTTATCAACAAACCCTTTAGTGTGCACCACCTTATTATCAACTTACAACTCTTACCACCACTCTAACCTCCTCAACTTCACTAGCTACCTATAATATATTTATTACAATTTTCTCAATCTCCTCGACCTATATAGCCTTCAGAATCACCAATGCTAATAGTTTTGACATCAATTACATCCACATATCAGCAATGAAACCACAGAATCAAACAATCTCCCCCTTTGGCATTGATGGAAACACATGATGTGAAAAATACCATCAACCCAACTAGTTCTTCCAACAATCTCCCCCTAAGATTGTGCACTCTTTTCCTATTATCTCCTTCCTCTTTATTCTTCTCTCATTTTTTTTACATTGCTTCTCTCCCCCTTTGACATTAGTGGCAAAGGTACACATGCTTTGATCCTTATATTTAGCACATCTGACTACTCCCCTTGAGTAGTAGCTGCCACAACATCAATCTGGAATAGGATATGGCTATGAATTCATGGACTAATGCAAAGACCTACATCACTTAGTTTTGATCAGGAGGGGAAATCACCCCTAACTTTCCTCTAAGATACTCAAAAGTATCCTTAGGCAATGGCTTAGTAAATATGTCTACAATTTTCTCCTTGGTAGGTATATACTCTAGTGTAACTTCTTTGTCACTTACTTTATCTCTCAAGAAGTGGTATTTGATGGATATATGCTTTGTCTTTGAATGAAACATTGGATTCTTAGAAATTTTTATGGCACTTGAATTGTCACAAAATATGACAATGGGTTCTTCATACTCAATTATAACATCTCTCAACATTTGATTCATCCACAGTACTTGAGTAAAACTATTTGCAATAGCAATATATTTTGCCTCAACAATAGATAATGAAATGAAATTCTACTTTTTGCTTAGCCAGGATACCAATTTCTTCCCTAAGAAGAATACACTGCCATTGGTACTCTTCCTATCATCCACATCTCCTACCTAATCAACATTAGTGAAAGTGCTTAGGATAAGATCATCATCCCTAGGATACCAAAGACCAAGATCGGCTATCCCTTGCAGGTATCTAAAGATTATTTTCACAGCAGTCACATGAGGCTTTTTAGGATCAACTTGATATCTAGCAACCATGCATACAAAATTCATTATGTCTAGCCTGGTCTGAGTCAAATAGAATAATCCACCAATCATTGACCTGTATCTTGTTTGATTTTCTTTACGATAATCATCATTCTGTGTAAGTTTGGATCTAGTTACCATAGGTATACCAACTAGCTTTGAGTCTTTCATGCCAAAAATTCTCAGTAACTCTTTTACATATTTAGACTGAGATACAAAAATCCCATCATCTAGCTAAGTGATTTGTAGTCCTAAAAATAATTTCAGCTCTCCTATATTGTCTTTTCAAACTCTCTTTTCATTTCATCAGCAAACTTCATACACAAATCATCATTACCTTCAAAAATAATGTCATCAACAAAGACTTCAATGATTAATTATTTATTCTGATCGAACTTGAAATATAGATTGTTGTCAGTAGTACCTTTATTAAATCCAAGTTTCAACAATTATTTATCCATTCTAGCATACCAAGCTCTAGGAGCTTGCTTAAGTCCATATAGAGCTTTCTTCAAATAGCATACCATGTTTTCTTTGTCAGTCAGTTGAAATCCATCTAGTTGTTCAACATAGACTTCCTCTTCTAGCTCACTATTTAGAAATGTTGACTTTACATCCATCTGATAGACTTTGTAATTCTTGAAAGTAGCATAAGAAAGAAATAATCTTACAGATTCAATTCTAGCAGTAGGAGAAAAATTCTCTTCAAAATCAATACCTTCCATCTGTAAGTACCCTTTGCAAACTAGTCATACTTTGTTTCTGACCTCTTCACCTAGTTAATTCAACTTATTCTGAAACACCCATTTGGTTCCAATCACATTTTTTTCTGAGGTCTAGGAACAAGATCCCATGTATCATTTTTCTCTATTTGCATTAGTTCTTCTTTCATGGATTCCATCAAATATTCATCTTTGCATGCTTCATTGATATTGCTAGGCTTGATTTTTGAAATTAGACAATACTCTTCTAAAATTCTTCTTCTAGTTTGCACACCTTTACTCTTATCTCCTATGATCTGGCTATTAGAATTATTTTGCCTTACATACTTGGGAGTTTTAGGATTTTCTCTGACTTATTTTTCTTGTGTTCTTTCTTCTACACTTCTGCTAGTTTTTGCTTCCTGATTCTCTTGGTTCACCAAAACAATCTGAAGTTGATTCTTCCAACGTCATGGTTCTAGCAGTGTCTAGAACGGTTATGTTATTTCTTTCAACAACTCCATTTTGTTGAGGGGTCCGAGGAGCAGATAGTTGTCTTTGGATTCCATGCTCTTCACAAAAAGAATTGAGTTCCTGGGAAGTGAATTCACCACCTCTATCTAACCAGGTATTTGATCTTTTGACCTATCTCATTTTCTACCATAGCTTTGACGCTTTTGAGATTTTCTAATGCTTCATATTTTTCTCTTAAGAAAGCAACCCATATCATTCTAGAATAATCATCAATAAGCAACATAAAGTACCTTTCACCTTGCAAACTTTTGATTTTGGATGGACCACATAGATCAATATGTATCAAGTCCAGTACTCCATTAGAGTTGTATTGTTTGCTCCGAAAATAATTTCTAGTCTGTTTTCCCATCTGACATTCCTTTCACATAGTGTCAGTAGGCTTCACTAACTTAGGAAGATCTCTGACTGCTTGAGTAGAGCTTATCTTGACAATGTTATAAAAGTTCACATGACATAGCCTCCTATGAAATAACCAAATTACATCAATTTGAGCAATTAAACAACTTTCACTAGTAGCACTCAAGTGAAAAATATTACCTCTTGTCTTTGTACCTAAAGGAATCATATTTCCAAAAGTTCCCCTTATTCTGCACTTACCACCCTTGAATTGAAGATTGTAACCCTTGTCTACCATCTGTCCAACACTCAACAAGTTATTATTTAAGCCTTCTACATAAAGAACATCATCGATATTGTGCTTACCACCAAAAGAAATAGTTCCTTTGCCATGAATCACACCAGAAGTGTTGTCTCCAAATCTTACAACACCACAATAATAGTTTTCCAAGCTTACAAAATTTCTTTTGTAGCTAGTCATATGATGCGAGCATCCGTTGTCAATTACCCACTCATCCTTTTCTTCAATTTTTGTTGCAAGAGCTTTCTCAACATTCACATTACTAGCAGATTCAATGGACACTTGACCATTTTCTTTGACAGCAATGAATACCCATTCATCTTCATTTTTAGTTACTTTATCAGATTCATCATCAGTAACACCTTCTTTAGCATAATAGCATTTCTTTTGAAATCTAGTCTTCTCAGGTTTGTACTTAGAAACTCTTTCAGGACATCTTGATGCAAAATGACCTATTTTACTACAAGAAAAACATTTGATAGGTAACTTTCCTTTGTACTTACCATGTCCTTTGGCTTCTCTTTTCATAATAAATGCTTCTAGTTCTTCTAATTCTTTTTCTTCATCTTCAATCTTTTTCATCTCATCTTACTATTTGAATGTCCTTTTGGAACTCTCGCTTAGATTGTATCTCTATTGGCTTTTCCTAGATACAATAGCTTTGAATGCAAACTCGGTCTTAGGATTAGATTCACCAAATTCACTTAACTCAAAGGCATAAATTTTTTCAATTAGCATGTCTCTTGTCACATTTGTCATTGTCTTGAGTTCATCAATAGCATGAGCTCTTGTTTTGTAGGAGGGAGGAATAGATCTAAGTATCTTAGCCACAATTTCTTCTTCATCCAAGGTTCCACCAGCACATCTAATGCTCATCATCGATTCATTTATTTTTTGAGAGAAAGAGAGGATGTTATCATCTTCACTCATCTTCATTTCTTCCCACTTTCCTTTTAAACTTTGTAGCCTAACACTTTTCACTAGTGCATCTCTTTTGTACAATGTCTTTAACTTTTTCCAGATCTCATGTGCAATCTTCAATCCTATCACATTTTTCATCTTTGAATCTATCAAAGCACTCAACAATGCTTCAATAGCCCTGGTATTAGCTTCTTCTTTCTTGATCTCATCTTTAGAGGATAGACCATTCTGAGGAATAGTATATGCACTCTGTGTGATCTTCCAGAAAGGTTCTCCAATGCACTTCAAATGGCACTCCATTCTAACTTTCCATAAAGAGTAGTTTGTACCATCGAATCTAGGATTGTCCTTCTTGTATGATGCCATATCAAATCACCTCAAGCTGTTAGGATTCTTCAGAGGAACTAGCTCTAATACCAATTGTTGGAAAAATAAGGATAAACAACTAAGAGGAGGGGTGAATCAGTTGTTACCAAAATCAAACTTATTCAACTTTAATCAACCTTTAATCTTAGATCTAATAATTAACACTGCAAGAATAAATCAATAACACATTAGAGACATATGAACACCAATATTTTACATGTGGAAACCCTGTTAGGGGAAAAACCATGGTGGATGTTAGTCCACAAGATTATGCCCTATTAGAAGTATAATGAGGAAATGAATAAGGAATGTACTTGCATTCAGGCACACTACCTAGAGCTTCCTACTTAGAGGAAGGCTCACTACCTTACATACAATAATTAAATTAAATCCATTTGATAAATATGAATTGAGAGATTAGCTTCTTCACAAGCTTGATTTAGTTCTGGTTAGGCACAAATACACTTCACTCAACTTTCTTCACACTCTTCTCTACTCCTAAATGATTTGACCTTTATTCGCACATGTATATCACATACACACACCGAGCATACCTTGAGCACACTTCAAAATGAGTAAAAAATTTCTCTTATATCCGCCACATGAATTTACAACTACTACTATGTCGGCCACAAATAAATAATAAATTACAATTGTCGGCCTCAATACATAAATAAATCTTAATGTGCACCAACACAAGTCGGTCACAACATAGTGAGGACTCAAATAAAAACCTTCAAACATTCCAAACAATAAAATATTAATCTTCATGGATCCACAACATGCTACCACCAACATGTTGGCCAAGAACATGAAAACTCGAGCACACATTGAAAAAATCTTCGATCACGAACACTCTGATCAATACAAATGTACAGAACTAATAGATCACGATCTAGACTCATCCATGAATGTCACAGGAAAATGCGAAATAACTGAAATTTCTAGAATTTCATCCTCTTCATCCAAGAACACCTTTTATAGTAATAGAATGACTGTAGGAACATAAAAATTCATAACTTTCTCAAATCTTGATGCATACCACTGAAACTTTCAGAAAACACACTAGATAGACTGAGCAACAAACCCTTTAGTGCACACCACTTTATTATCAACTTATAGCTCTTACCACCACTCTGGCCTCCTCAGCTTCACTGGCTTCCTACAATATATTTATTACAATTTTCTCAATCTCCTCAACATATACAGCCTTCAAAATCACCAATGGTAATAGTGTTGACATCAATGACAACCACATATCAACAATGCAACCACAACATCCAAAAATTATTGATCTTAACATTTTTTGGTATCATATTTGACATTTTTTGGAGCACATTCTTGACATGGATCAATTTGAAAGAAGGGATTTCTTGTAAAGGGTCCTTGGCTTTTCTCAAAATTTGGACATATGGGTAATGAATCTTCGCTTAGATCTTTTACATTGGGTATAAGTGGTGGATCAAGAGTCTCTTGATCATCACTATGTACTTCCATGAGGTTGGATGGTACCAATATATATTGGATTGGGTCATTGCTAGACTTTGGTGCTTGATTTTGATCATGCTTGGGATTAAATTTTTGATGTATGTCCTCTTGCTCACTAGATAATGTAGAAACATTTTCAATGTGATTGGTGATAGATAGCTCTTGATCTTTTCTTTCAAATTTTGAGGTTGAAAAATTATCATTGTTGTCATTGGTAGATGCACCTTGAATGTTTTCTTCAATAGCTATTTATCCTTTCTCAATAAGGTCTTGGATGAGATTTTTTAGTGTAGCACATCTATTCGTTGAGTGACCCTTGATTTTGTGCTACTCACATCGTTTATACTAGTTATACCAAGGGACTTTAAAGCTCAGTTCACCATAAGTTGGATTATTTCTAATTTTGATAAGCTCCTATCATACTAGTTCATGCATGATTACCTCTAAAGTCTCTCCCAAAGGGGTGAATTTCCTTCTTGGTTGGTAATCTTTCCTTGGTGGCTTTTCTTGATTGTTTTGCTCTTGATTTTGTGGTACTCCTTTCTTTTGTATTTGGGGTATAGTTTGATATTGTACTTGAGGTACACCTTGGTGTTGCAATAAATTTTGATACCATGGTTGAGGTACATCTTCATATTACACTTGAGGTACACCCTGATATTTCATTTGAGGCACACCTTGATATTGTTGATATTGGAGGTGTTGTTGAGGTTCTTATGGAATGATGCTCATTTTTTGTGGATATGTAATGTCCTAAATTTTTACATGGCATTGACGATATGTTGGAATTTTTCTTTATTTAATTTCCTTAAGATCTCTCTCCATTTTATCTAGGGGAATTTGATGTTTTGGACTTATTCCTTCATGGGGGTTTTGAAACCCTTGATGTTGTTGACCTACTTGATATTGTGACCCTTGATAAGAATGATTTGGATAATAGATCAACATGTTTTGGGGATTTTTTCATATTCAATACCCTATTAAAAGGTCACTTGGTTTATATCCTCATGGGCCACTTCCATCATTTGTGGTGTTTGTTGGTGGGCTATTGGTGTTGTTCTTGCTTTCTTCCATATTTTTCCTATACTGTGATCTCTTGGTCATCATAAACAACTTGGGTCTCCTATGGGAGAGTGGTGTGCTCTCTAGTTGACTTAAATTCTAAAGATCTGGTTTGCCCTACAGATTATGTAAGATATTGGAATTGTTGGAACAAACCTGGATTATAACAATAGTAGAAGGAATACAAGTTCGGATTGTTTCTGGAAGCTTGTTTGTAGAAGTTATATACCAACCTATGGACTTTACCTGAGGGATCTTGACCTTACGTTATATCATGAAGTGGATATTTATTGCCACGTAGGTGGTGGTAATATGGGTCTCTCTATTGCTATGTCAGCTTTCTCTTCCTCTTTGTCTAGGATAATTGATGCAGTGAGAAACTGGTGGGGTGTTTCATTTTCTACAAACATATAGTTTCTTCAACTGCTTATGATGTCAGTTTGTGCACCTTTAATGTGCATAAGACTTGGTTGAATAATTGGACCTCAAATATTTGGTTGTTGAACTGGGGTAGTCGGTTGCCAAATGGTCATAAATTTGGTGGTATTATGGGGTGGTTATTGTGAAGCTCAAGACCTTAGGGTTTCAATGTTGTTTTGGATGACACTACTTCTTTGGGAATCAAAATTTTGAAGAACTAAGGTCTATATTCCACTTCTTTATCCAAAGGATATGTTGTGGGAAAGTCTACTTGTACTATCTACGATTCCTAAGTAACTGTTAATATCATGGACTTCCGAGTGGAGGAATGACCTTAATGGTTTGCTTGATTTTGATTTCAAAATAGGTAGGATGGAAAAAATGGAGGTAGGACTATATGACCTTATGTCTTTCCAATTGTTTTGGTTTGAACAATGATCTCGTGAACAACTCTTTTTCAACTTTTTCTCTACGTTTGAAGTATGGCAAGTGATAAGACAACACTTGGATTGAATCAACAAGCATGGATTTTTTGTGACCTTCATGTCTATAACTTTAGGTTGTGAAATCATAGCACCCAAGCCATAGTTCCCAAATGTTTAACATAAGGCTTATCTCACAAGTGTGCACTAAATCAAAAGGGTTTGTGGTTTAACCATCTTGTTCAATGTTTGTTTTGAATGTGTTTTTTGATTTAATCCAAACATAGAATTTGATGTCAATTTGTTTTGAATGTAAGGGGCTAAGTTCAACATAAACTATAAATTACAACCCTTGGGGATAGACACTATTATCTTAGGTAGGCCTACCTCATGCTCCGAAGAGATGATTTTACATGCAACTTATGGCACGGGCCTATAGTCGGACATGGAAAGTAACTTCTCGGAAGTAAATTCTGATACACCAATTTCAAAGAATGTTCTTGGATGATAGGGTAGCTTCTAAAATAAATTGGTTCTTGATGATAACTGTGAACATGTAAATCTGACACTCACCCACTGGCCACTTAAGGCTCTTTAGCCATTCATGTTCCACTTAAGGTATGGGATTAGGTGGAGTTTGTTGTCAGCATGACTTGAAGCTACTTTCTTATGAGTTTACAACCTTTAATATATCCCTCTGATAAAAATGCTTCGAGACCTTGCAATGAGTTCTCCTGTGCGAGATGTATCTCAAGGCAAGCCCCCTCTTTAAGGTAAACTTTGAAAAATAAAGTGCAATGCTTAAAAAATTAATTTCACTCACCCAAGATCGCCAAAAGGTGGGAGGGAAGAAGATAAAAAAAATTTAGCTTTTCCAATCACTGTATGCACATAAAAAACTTCATTACAATTCAATTCATTTTAAACACCTCAAGTGATGTTATCCCCAAAAAACTGTTTTAAAGAAAAACAAAGTTCTTTTTAATTTGCACCAATATGAAGTGTTTAAGACATCAATCAATTAAGATAGCAATGGTGAGAAATCACAAAGAAGTATTTGTTCATTTTTACGAGCTCCAATAGAAGTGTTTCTAAGAAAGGAAATCCTTGTCCTATCTTGGTCAAAAAATGTGAAAACGTGCATGCATCAACAAAATGAAAAATGATTTTTCTCTTTTTATGCACCAAAATTTAAAGGTTCCTACTTATGAAAACATTAAATGTGTTCATTTTTAGAGCCCAAATTTGAAGTGTTTTTGTACTTTTTAAGAGCACCAAATGAAAAATTCTTAATTTAAAAAAGCTTGAAATTTGTTCTTTTTATCAACACCAAAATCAAATGTGAGTTTGTGTTGTTCATTTTAGAGCACCAAAGTGAAAATTCCTAATTTAAAAAATCTTGAAATTTGTTCTTTTTATTAACACCAAAATAAAAATGTGAGTTTTTTGTTGTTCTTTTTAAAACACCAAAGTAAAAATTCCTAAGTTAAAAAAAAATAATTTTAACAACTGGGACCAATCATCTTCCCTACAATAAACATGTTAGAGTTGTTGAAATCCTGCATCAAACTTGTCAATTCTTGCCTACACATCAAAAACAAAACACCCGTTAATGAAAAATTATTACAAGAGTGTAGAATCGATGTATTTGTCTATCAGAACAAATGCTCATAATAGAAAAGATAAATGCACTAGTTTTCTGAGAATTGCACAGTTTTCATAACAAATGCTCAAAACCCTATCAGACAGATGCTAACCCCAGGAAATTAAAAATGCACTAGTCTTAAAAAAAAGTGCCATTCCCATGAAAAGTGTCATTCTTCTAACAAATGTATAATTTTCTTGTCAGAAAAATGCTCAAACGTTCCAAATAGATGCTCAGGTCTTCAGAACGAACGCGTAAAAACTATGACAAAAGCATTTTTGAGACCTACAACTTCAAAAATGGCTCAAATGAGGATTAGAGAAGGGGACAAGGGTCACATCGGGTGTTATAGAATGTGTGAGGGGGAATGTGGATGTTAGATCAATGATCCAAAAGGGGCATTAGAGAAATTTGAATGAAGAAATCTATTCTACAACCTATAAAAAATCTCAAAATCTAAAATCTAGAAACCTACACATACAAAATTGAAATATACTAAAACATGATAAGAAATATACTAATTACCAAATGAACTGAAAGAAAAAGATAGTTTCACCATCCCATAGTGGAGTGTATTCTCTTGATATTGGATTGTTCTTATCATAGTGAAGCCTCCAAAGTTCATGTGCAAAGTATGGATGAATGCTTGTTGTGTTTGGTTGATTGAAGACAATGGATGAAGAGCTCTCTCAAGGATGATCTTGGCAGCACTTCATTTCTCAATGTATATGAATTCTCTGATCCTTATTTGTGAGGAAAGGGGTTTATTAGAAGGAAGACTAGTAGCCTATGTCAGTGAGAATTTGAATGATGCTAGGAAAAGATATTTAGTGTATGATCAGGAGTTCTATGCCATATTTCAAGCTTTGAAGAAGTGGAGACATGACTTGTTATCTAAGGAGTTTTTTTTGTATACAGATCATCAGACTTTACAATATCTAAACAGTCAAGGTAAGTTGAATCAGAAACACATGCGATGGGTAGAGTTCCTGCAGAGTTATACTTTTGTTTTGAAGCATAGGAGTGGAAAGCCAAACAAATTTGTTGATGCTTTGAGTAGGAGAAGGAATTTACTAGCACATATGAAGGTGGAAGTATTAGGCTTTGAAGAATTGAAGAACTTGTATGAGGAAGACCTGAATTTTGCAAAACCTTGGAGAGCATGTAAAGAACTAGTTTTGGAGGATAGAAGCCAGTGGTTGGACTATTTCATTCAAGAGGATATTTTATTCAGAGGAAATCAATTGTGTATAACCTGAAGTTCAATGAGGGATAATTTGGTGAAGGAGAAACATAGTGGAGGATTATCAAGACACTTTGGAATTGATAAGATAATAGCATTGGTAAGTGAGAATTACTTTTGGCCACAGATTCATAACGATGTTAGGAAATTTATGCAAAGTTGCAGATTTTTTCAAGTTGCAAAAGGAAGTAGTCAGAATGTTGGATTGTATAAACCTTTGACAATACTAAAGAGACCTTGGGAGGATATCAGTATGGATTTCATACTTGGTTTTCCTAAGACACAAAGAGGTAATGATTTTGTATTTGAGGTGGTGGACAAATTTTCTAAGATGGCACATTGCATACCTTGTAAGAAGAAAAAATATGTAGTACATGTAGCAAACTTGGTTTTTAGAGAAGTGGTTAGATCGAATGGATTACCTAGGATTATTGTTTCAGACAAAGATACAAAATTTTTTGTTTACTTTTGGAGGACACTTTAGAAGAATTTGAAGATAGCTTTGAAGTTCAGTTCTACATTTCACCCACAAACAGATGGATAGACGAAGGTAGTAAATAGGAGTTTGTGGAATTTGCTAAGATGTTTGGTTAGAGAGAAAATCGGAAGTTGGGATTTAGTCCTTGCTCAAGCAGAGTTTTCCTACAATAATTCAGTGAACAAGAGTACTAGAAAAACACCTTTTGAGATTGTTACTGGATTTCATCCTAGAGGTATATCAGAGTTGTGAGACATCAGTAGAGAAGATAAAAGGAGTGCAGAAGCAAAGGAATTTGCAAAACACATAAATAAAGTGCATACTAAAGTGAAGCACCAGTTGGACGATATGAACCGGAAGTATAAGGAGCGAGTAGATGAAAATAGTAGACATAAGGAATTCAAAGTTGGAGATGAAGTGATGGTGTACTTGAGGAAGGAAATATTTCTAGTTGGCACATACATTAAGCTCAATATGAGGAAGTTTGGACCCTGTAGTATTTTGAGGAAATTTGATTTAGGAAATGCATATGAAGTGGAACTACCAGATGAAATGGGTATATCACCTATATTCAATGTTGCAGACCTACATCAATACCATGAAATAAAATTTAGTGAAGACAATAAAGAAAAATTGGAAGAATAGCTTCCTAAACAACAATCAGATGAGATAGAAGAGATTTTGGATGTTAGAGATGGAAGGACAACTCATGGAAGATAGTACAAAGAATATATTGTGAAATGGAAGGGTAGACCAGTGGAGGATTCTTCTTGGATTTCTTAGGCTGGGGTAGATCGTATTGGTTTCCCTTTGGCCCTAGTAAAGTGAGGGAATCACTTTTCATCAACCTCAGATGTCTAATGCAGGAGCATCCTTAGTTCTTGGAAATCTTGCATCAACCAAAAATATTTTCATTTAGTTTTTATTCTTGTTCAGTTCTTTTCAAGTTCAAGTTGGTAGATCTGGTATTTCTTTATGTTTGCTCACTAGATATCATGTACCTATGGTTTCATTTTGGATGTGTTCAATTTCCTTATTCCAAGTTTTTAGCTTGATTGAATCCTTTTACAACAAGATATCACTTTCGGATTGAGTGACAGTTTTTTGGAACTGGCCCCAAAATAATTTCAAACCTAACAACTAGTTGGATTGATCACGGATCTCTCTCATAACTTGTGGATCCTCACAATGTGTTTTTATTTGTTTGATGGAGTGTCGCTGACCTTAAGTTTAGGTCCACACTTTATCATACACATCTACCATGTAAGAAGTTCAAATTTGAGGCTGGCCTTTTCTTGCACATGTTACATTTCCTTCATTAGAGATTGTAATGATCTTTGGCTGACGTGGATGTTTCTTGACCCGCATATATGATATAAAGCTTGTAATGAATCATTAGGAGAGTATGGAATCAATTCCAAGTAGATGAGAAGATTATAGAGTTTGATCTGTAGGATTTTCGCTTGCATGTATGAGCACTATACTTTGAGCTTATTGTAAGCAGGCTTGTGCACTGAATTTGTAAGGCTGGATGTGGCCGACTATATGCAATAAAATTTCCTAATAATAAAAATGTTTCCTTCTGCATTTTCCTCCATATTTTTTGTTGCTTCTATTGTGTGACTCTTGTTGCACAGTCTGGATTGTTCTCTTTGAGGACCCTCCTACAGTGGTTGCACCACTTTTCTACCTTCAACTCACTGCTTTTGGCACACAATCTTCAACTCATCTACTTAACAAATTATGTTTCCTTCAAATCACTACCTTCAACACACTTAATCACTCACACTTTATACAACTTTTTTCTCACTACCTTCATTAGACCTTATACACTTCTTTGCATACTCATGCAATCACACATTCTTCTACCTTCAGCACACTACTTTTAACATATTACATTAATCACACATCGAACACTTTGGACTCACTTTGAAATAATCTTGACCTTCCATTTATATCCTCCACATGTATCAACAATTATCTCCTTGTGATCCAAGCTAAAATGTGTAGACATAAAACATGCAATGGCCAAAATAAGTCAACTCCAAAACATAAATGGGAAGAGAGAATCAAATGTGGTCCAAGACAAGAGATAAGTAGAACCTATTTTACCTTAGCACAAATACCCATGTTAATGCACACCATAAAATATTGGAGCAAATAACTCAATATATTGAGTCAGCCCAACAAGAACTTGACCCTCCAAATATTAACTCCAAACCACAAGTAGTACTAAAGAGACTAGATAACATCATCCAAATAATATTAAATGTATATATTATATTCAAAAATATTTCTATGCCCTCCTTTTACAAATTCACACAAAATTATGCTAGAACAAGAAAATAAGCACTAAACTCAGCATCACTTGCAAACCTAAAATCATAGTCTTGAGATAAAACATTGAAAACCTAACTTGTGGTACACCTCAACACCTAAAACTTGAAATGAGAAAATAGATAGATAATTTGAACAAATCCTTCAAACCGCAAGACCACAACATCAACAGTGGAGAAATGTTGAGCATTTCTTTGAACCTTCTTGAATGCAACAATGAATTCTTCACTCTATTAGCTCTGGAAACATCTGTGGTAACTTCTATGTTCTAAAAATAGGAAAATACATACTCCACACTTTACTATGTCTAACTTCCAAACCACAAAGTTATATCTTTAAATGCAAAGGAACATAAATCATTCTCCAGAGCTTTTCGATATAACTTCTTGAGCCATTAACTACATGAAAACCTTTCATACATTATTTCATATCATATGCAATGTTTTACATCAAGAGATAGAGAATACAATCATTCTCCATATTATAGACCATAATTATAGAATTCTTTATCAACATGATGAAACCACAACTTCACAACAATTTTGATCATCACACAAATTGCATCAAATGCAACCTTCCATAATACCACTTAGTTGACATCCATGACAACACTTGCAACAATATTCATTTTGTTGACATCAATGACAACATCTAAAAAAATCTTCCCCTTTGGCATTGATGGCAACACTGACCTGATATGTAATTTCCCCCCTTTGACATCAAGGAAAAAGTTCTAGTGGTCTTCCTTTGTGCTTGTAGCAACATGCAAGCTCCCCGTGTTTGCAAAAACCTTAGCATCCTTCTACCTGCCCCCCCTAAGAGGTAGCCATCATCAATCCAAGGATAAAAATATGTCTTGAATTTCTCCCCTAGATAGACGCACCATCTATGCATCTATATGAAGGAGGGGAAACAACCCCTAACTTATGTCTACAATCTATTCCTTTGTGGGCATATACTCCAATCTTACTTCTTGATCTAAAAATTTCTCTCTTATGAAGTGATACATGATAGATATATGCTTGGTTATAGAATGCATCACTATATTCTTTAAAATATTTATGGCACTTGTATTATTGCATAGAATAGGAATGGGCTCATCATACATCACCTTGATGTCCTTTAAAATTTGCTTCATCCACAATACTTTGGTGTAGTTGGATGTTGTAGCTATATACTATTCTTCTACTATTGATAAGGACATTGAGTCCTACTTCTTACTAAACCAAGAGACCAATATATCTCCCAAAAAGAAAGCTCTGCCATTGGTACTTCTTCTATCATCAATATTTCCAACCCAACCAACATCAATATATGCACTCAAGGAAAATTATTTACCCTTTTGATACCACAATCCATAATCTGGAGTTATCTTCAAATATCTAAAGATCCTCTTGATAACATTCACATGAATTTCTCTTGGATCAGCTTGAAACCTTGCAACCAAGTAGACAACTTGTATAACATCAGGGCTTGGTGTGGTTAAGTATAGTAGGCCCTCAATCATAGACAGATATTGAGTTTGATTAGCCTTAGGTGACTCGTCATCTTTACTCAAATGACAACCTATTACCATAGGAGTACTTATTGGTTTTCAAAATTCCATACCAAATTTCTTCAACATCTCCTTGACATACTTTTCTTGAGAGATAAAAATTCCATCATCTGATTGAAAAATTTGAATCTCAAGAAAGAATGATAGCTCACATATCATATACATTTCAAATTCCTTCTGCATCTCTTCTATAAACTTCTTGCACAATTCATCATTGTCATTAAACATTATATCATCAACATATACAACAATTATTAAAAAAAAAATACCCTGATCAATTTTGATGTAGATATTTCTATTTATGATATATTTATTGAATCCCTTCTAGAGTAGGTACTTGCCCAACCTTCCATACCAAGCCCTAGGGGCTTGCTTGAGACCATACAAAGTCTTCTTAAGTCTGTGCACCATACTTGAGTATAATGATTGTTAGGAATAAGGTGTCTCAACCTTGGATAATTCCTATTCTTATTATTTGTTTTGTAAAATGTATTTCTTGCAAATAATGTAATTAAGTGTGAGTGTACATGTCTAGTTTGCATGTTGATGTGTCACTCCACTTAATGTGTCGGCATCTTGAATTGTGTGTAAGGAGATCATGGCTGAAACGGTTATGACGGATTCCTATGACACGTAAGAGCTATGTCTGGAAGATTCAATGACAGGTGAAGACATGTGGCAATTGATAAAGTTGAGTACTGTACACTCTTCCACGATAGTGGGGTTCGGGGCATCGCCCCGAAAAAAATTTTCGAGTTCCTATTTTCTCGGAGAATGGTAAAACCCTAATACAGTTATCTTCGGAAGTTGCCCTAAAAGGGAAGCGCATGATATAAGCGTTTTTTAGGGTTGCGAAGATTTGTGATGTGAGTGTATTGTTGGAACGTTTTTTCATGCTGCCGCATTTTGTCTTCAAGAGTTGGAAATCTCCTGAAAGAACTTGCATTGCAAGTGTGTTGTAACCGTTGTGTTGAAGATAATACATTGTGCAGGTTTTGGAGTGCTGGGGTTTTTTACCGAAAGGTTTTCCCCAGGGTAAATCATTGTGTCATTCTTCATTTTCTGTATGTATGGTATATTGCTGCAATATCTTTGTTAAGTAGATTAACGAATCTGAAATTGTAAGGGTTTAAAACGAATTTGCACCATACTTTCCTTAAGAGATTAGTGTAGGAAGCTGTTTCCGCACCTGAGTTTCCTTACAATGATAACTAAAATCCATCAAGCTACTCTATGTAAACCTCTTCTTCTAAGTCACCATTCGAGAAGGAAAACTTCACATCCATTTGATATACTTTGAAGTCTTTCTAAAAAAAAATGCAAGAAATACTTTGATAGCCTCCATTATTGCCACCAAAGAAAATGTTTCCTCAAAGTGAATTTCTTTCACCTGTCAATAGCCTTTGTACTCCAACCTTTCTTTGTTTCTCACAAATTCTCCATCTTCATTCAATTTATTTATGAACATCCTTTTTTTCCCTATTACATTCTTGTGTACAATCCTTGGCACAAATTCCCAAGTCTGATTTTCCTATATCTGATTTAGATCTTCTTCCATTTCTTATATTCATCCTTCATCCCTGCTAGCATCAACAAATTTTTTTGGTTCTATTCTTGATAGAAAAGAAAAGTTTACTTGTTCATTTATTCTTGCAAATATTCTTCTGGTTTGCAAAGCTTCATTCTTGTCTCAAATTATTTGATCTTCTGATTGATTAGATTCTAAACATTCTTGGCAAGAGTCTTTGTGGTACTTTTTGGGGTTTCTAATTTTTCTTTAATTTCTTCTTCTTATTATCTATGCAATCTAGCTCATATGACCAATAGTCTTCTTGCTCGTATGTTTTTTGATGTGATTCTTCATCAACCCTAACATTTGTACTCTTAAATACCTTCCTTAGCCTTTTATTATAGCATGTGTAATATTTTCTCCTAGTTGAGTATCCAAGAAAGGTTCCTTCATCAGATCTTGGTTCAAACTTCCCCA
Organism: Sequoiadendron giganteum; assembly: GCA_007115665.2. Taxonomy (NCBI): domain Eukaryota; kingdom Viridiplantae; phylum Streptophyta; class Pinopsida; order Cupressales; family Cupressaceae; genus Sequoiadendron; species Sequoiadendron giganteum. Next base: position 435,744,455 of record CM021108.1, on the reverse strand, counting down.
ATCCTTCATCTCTTTTGATATAACATTTACTTCTAAAAATTCTAAAATACTTGATAGTTTTTTATCTTCCATACTAAATCTCATAAGGAGTCTTGGTACTATCAACCCTTAGATGACCTTTTTTAAGAATGTAGAGAGATGTATGAACAATTTTTTTCTAGTATACATCAGGTAGCTTGGCTTCATTCAACATTGTTTGCTTCCCAATTTGGCATTCTTTACATATGGTACTTGTAGGCTTGATCATCATTGGCATACATCTTATTTATTGCATGGAGATGATATTCACAAGGCTATCAAAGTTAATATGTCCCATCCTTTTCGTTCCAAAGCCAACATTCACTTTGCTATCCTAGAAGATAACTTCTTCCATTGACACCCTTTAGATTGTATAAGTTGCTTTCAATCCTAGATCCTTTTGCCACCAATCTACTATATTTTTCTCTCTTAATTTCACATCCTTGATCATGAAATAAAATATTGTATCCCCTTTTGCACATCTGACTTACACTGAGAATATTATGCTTGAGACCTTCAACATATAGAACATATTCTATCTTGTATTTTTTATCAATACTTATGGTTCCTTTTCCACAAATCTTTGCAAATGAATTGTCTCCAAACTTAATTGACCCACCATTCCACTTGACCTGATTGATGAATTTTATTTTGTCACATGTCAGGTGGCTTGAACATCCACTATTTATCACCCATAGATTTTTTTTCCCTTGAGCATGAAATTTTCTTTGGACAACCATTGAATTTTCAACCTCATTGTGTATTTCCTTGACTTGCTCAACATCATCTTCTTTTTGAGTTACTAATTTTGTTAACTCACTTTTGCAATATTTTTCTATATTTTGAACATCATTGTAGATTTGACATATCACATTGACATCCTCTAATGAAGCAAGGGAATTTTCACTTACAAAATTTCTTCTATTTATTTTAGACATGCAGTCTATAGCCTTATGACCAAACTTATTACAAATGAAACAATAACCAAAAGATACATGATTGAACCTATTTTTTGAGACACTTCTTGCATGGTGAGATCTTCCTTGAGGTTTGATATCACCTTCCAAATTTCTAGACATATTTTTCTCCAACACCTTTTTGAATAAAAGGATTTCTTTCTCAAACTTTGTGCATTCTTTTATCTTAGCTTCAATCAGGGCATTTTTTCTTTTGTTCTCTTTCCTTGCACATTCCAAGTTTTCAAGAGTAGAAACAATTCACCTTCAAAATCAACCTCACCTTCTTCTTCATCCCCGATATTTTTTGAACCATAAAAGATCACCTTGTCCATGAATAGTGATTATTCTCCATCACCATCTGATGTGCAATGATTTGCTTCTTTTGAGGAGAAATAATATTCTTTGGAAGAAGGTTCCTCCTAAAATTATTTCTCTTGAAACCCTTGATACTAATTTCACTTTCTCCAAAAGGACATTTAGAAGCATAATGACCAATTATTCTATAATTAACATATTTTAAAGTTAATGTACCTTTATACTTACATGATCCCTTCTTCATCTTTCTCACAAAGTTTGCTTCTTCTTCATCAGATTCTCTATGTGAACCAAATGCTTCTTCTTTCTTCACAGATTTGAATGAGGCTTCTCTCTTGTGTGTACCATGGACTTCATTTCTCATATCATAGGTAGTGATAGATCTAAACATATCTTCCATGGTAAGCTTTTTTAGATTTTTGGCTTCTTCAATTGTAGAGACCTTTGAATCAAACCAGTGGGGGAGAGTTCTGAAAAATTTCTTCACAACTATTGAATCAGTTATATCTTCACCAAGTCATGTCATCCTGTTGACTACTTCATCTACCTAAAGAAAATAGTTGGCCATGTTCTCTTCTTCTTTCATATTTAGACTCTCAAACAATGTCTTGTAAGATTACAACTTTGCTTGCTTCACATTGTCATTCCCTTGATACAAATTTTTGATCTTATCCCATATCTCCTTGGTTGCCTTGCATTACACCACTTTCACAAATTCAAAATCTTTTAAACCACTCAAGATGGCATTATTTTCTTTAGCATTGTTCTCATGATCCTTCTTTGCATTATAATCTATAATAGGATGAGTGGCTTTAGTATAATCATCCTTTGTAGCTCTCCAAATTCCATACCCTAGAAAAGTAAGGTAGGATTCCATCCTCACACTCCAAAAGGCATAGTTGGTTCCATAAAATAGCGGTGATTTGGAGGAAGACTCTTTTATGATCCATGTGTTCTAAACGAAGATCTACCTTCAATTGTTAGGCTACACCAAGGAACTCGGCTCTTATACCAATTGTTAGAATATAATAATATACTGAGAGGGGGAGTAAATCAGTATATCCCTAATTTTTCAATTCAACTTAATAAAAAAATACTTCATTAAATAGATAAAGTATCAAATACATATCAAAACTCAAATGCACAACCACAACACCAGATATACATGGAAAAAAATAGAAGGGTAAAACCATATTGAGCAAGTTGTTTGGAGCTATTGTCCAAATCTAGCCTCACAAATGAAACAAGATTTACAATTGGTTTTATGGATTCAACCAAAGGAAGTTTAAAACTCCCTACAAACAACAACACTTATAGAATGAGGTTACAACCTCTCTAAGAAAACCTTTGATGAAATTTTATAATCAATTATTACCACAAAGACCTTCAACACCTCTAATACCTCAAGCTCATTGATTTCATCACACTTACTTGCACAATAAAATTTTATACCTTCATCTCATTACTTGCAGCTCACAATCTTCAACTCCTTGTCGACCAAGTTGAAATGTGTAGACATGAAACATACAATGGCCAAAATGAGTTAGCTCCAAAAAATCCACGTGAAGAGAGAATCAAATGCAATCCAAGACAAGAGATAAGCATGACCTATTTTACTTTAGCACAAATTCCCATGCTGGCGCACACCACAAAAACTTGGTTCAAACAACTCAACATACCGAGTTAGCCTAGTAAACACTTAACCCTCCAAATATTAACTTTAGACCACAAGTAGTACTAGAGAGACCAAATAACATCATGAAGATTATAATACAAGCATTATATGATATTAAAAAAAAATTGCATGTCCTCCTTTTACTTCACACAAAATTATGTTGGTGCAAGCAAATAGACACTAAACTTAGCATCACTTGCAAACCCAAAAAACATAGTTTTGAGATAGAACATTGAAAACTTGACATGTGGTACACCTCAGCACCTAAAACTTGAAATGAGAAAATATATTGACAATTTGAAAAAATCCTTCAAACCGCAATACCACAACATCAACTACAGAGAAATGTGGAGCATTTCTCTGAACCTTCTTGACTATGGCACAACAACACAATCTTCACTCTGCTAGCTCTGGAAACATCAATGGTAACTTTTATGTTCTAAAAATAGGAACATATATACTTCACACTTTACTCTATCCAACTTCCAAACCACAAAGCTATATCTTCAAATGTGGAGGAATGTGGAGGATTCTTCAGAGATTTTCATTAGAACTTCGTAAGCCATTAACTGCATGAAAACCTTTCATATCATATGTAGTGTTTTAATTCAAGAGATAGAGAATATAATCATTATCAACATTATAGACCATAATTAGAACATTCTTCATCAACATGATGAAATCACAACTTCACAACACATGATCATAACATATATTGCATCACATGAAACCTTCCACAATACCACTCTATTGACATCAATGACAACACCTACAACAATATCCATTATATTGAAATCAATGACAACATCTACAACAAAAATATATAGAAAATTTTAACCTATCCACCAAGCCACAAGATCACATCTCCAAATGCAAAGAAATGTGGAGCATTCCTCTTACTCTTCCTGTCTGCAACCACACTATACTAGTTTATTCACTCTGCTAGCTCTGGAATCTTTTGTGGTAACTTCTATGCTCTAAAATCAAGAACATACATACTTCACACCTATCTCTGACTAACTTCCAAACTGCAAGGCTATATCCTCAAATGTGAAGGAATGCAAAGCATTCTCTTGAGATTATTTAGTACAACTTCTTGTGCCTATGACTATTTGAAACCTTACATACTTTCTTTCATTTCTTATGCAATTATTTATAGCAAGGGACAGAGCATACATCATTCACACCATCATAGATAACGATTACAACTCTTTTCATCAAAATCAAGAAATCACAACTTCTACATATCAGCATACACTTCAATTTTTCAACTTTCACCCATCCATGAACAACACAAGATATGGAACAATGTGTACAACATTCTCATGACATTCATCACCATGTCCTTCACTTCACAACTCTTTTGATCATTACTTTGTTTACATCACATGCAACCTTCCATAATTTCATTTTGTTGACATCAATGACAACACATGCAACACAAATACATTATTAAATTCATCTCCATGTCATCTATATGTTAACTATGAATATGGAAACAATGCAAAGCCAATAATTGAAATAAAATCACTAAATGTAAGAGAGATTGGTGAGGATAGTTAAGAAATAATATTTGTTTCCATCAAATATGTCTACAATGCTCTCTAAAAATGTATGACTATAATTAATACCCCCATGGGATTATATAATATTTTAAATTGAACACCCATGAAATGGAGTGGAATGTAAGATACCAAGTGTGATGTATGTTCTAAGAGAATTATATTAGATATTGTATTATGTGGTTTCTCTTTTATTTAATTTGTATTTGTATGCAGGTACATTTCAAACAAAAAAATTATTCAAAATATTAAATATAAACCCTATTCACTATCTAAATGCAACCTCAATATTAATGTAAATAAATTACATAAAAGGATAAAATAAAATAAGAAATATCTCACCCACAAGCCCCATGTTGCACTAATAGTTTTTATGTTCAAATTGGATTGATGTGTGAGATATTGAATGTGGTTTCTCACTTGGACAATGTGACATTGTATTCCAAGAAGATCCCCACTCTTTTTGGATCATATGATGAGCTATTTATAGATTAGGAGGATGGAAGATCAATGAATTAGATTGATTGAGATGATTAGATGCACAAGAAGCCTCCAAGTGGCACTTTTTATTGGTGTACATGAGGGGTTCCATGATTATAGGGATTTGCATAGAGGAAATTTCCTAGATTAAATGGATGGATAAGACTTGATGAGAGATTTTTATGAATCCTTATGCATGCACTAAGCCATGTGTAATCTTGATTCATGTGTAAAGTTGACCTACCTAATGATGCTTTGGGTTGTGCAAGTGATTAATTAGTTAACTGATTTATTTTTAGCCAACTAATAAATTAATGGAAAGTTTATAATTAAATTAAATAAATAATTTATAATAATTTAATTCTTGGAATATTGGGGTATAAATGATTAACTTAAGTAAGTAAATAATTGATTTATTTGATTAAGGCTACACTATAGAAGAAAATACTAATTTGATTAATTAATTCAATAAATTATGTGAAGTTTATTTTGTTTCAAGCGGAGGAATGAGAATGGCTCTGCATCTGTGTGCACCCATGGCCGTATAGGCTCGGGTTACATGTGAGACTCGGCTCTTGCATGCCAGTTTGGTTGCTCGGATCTCTTTCTTCGAGATTGTTGCTATAGGGGGGTGGGTTTTATTGTCATTTTTACGTGGGGAGGTTATTTCCTGTGTGTGTGGAAGATTGATCGCCTGGAAAACATTCCTTGGTTTCTCTGGGCTTCGTGGGTACAATCTTGATCTGCGCTTGTTTCGTGCTCTTTTTCCTCTATGTGGGGGTTGGAGTAGTGGTGTCACTATTTGGGGTATGTTGTTCATACCCATTTCTTGGGTGTTTTGTGCTCAAGCGGTGGGTTGGTGGCGGTTTGTGCATGGGGAATCATCTTGGCTATGGGGGTATTTCTTCGTACTCCCAATTACTTTTTTTTAGCTTTGGTGAAGCCATTACTTTGGACTTGGGGTTTATGTTATGAGTGTTGGGTGCAACGTAGGGGTTTTTTTTTGTGAACCTTGTTCTTGCATGCCCATTTTGGGTTGTGTGGATTGGTATGGCTCATGGAGAATCGTCTAGGATCCCCTCTTTGATGGAATTTCATTTGACGACTGGCGTTAAGTCGTCATTTCATGGTGTGAAGGTGTTTGATAATAATCTATTTTTGTCTAATTCAGGGTTAGATGGCTAAGGCTCATCTGGTGGTACCTAGATTATGAAAAATAGTGGATGTCTTGAGCATTGCATGGAAAGGTCAAAATTGGTTATCCCGATGGAGATGGTTGTTAACGATATTGAATACGATTTGAAGCATTCACTGCTATGCAAGTTTATGGGGATGTAGATTTCGCTAAAATTTATAGAATCTTGGGCCCAACGGAATTGGATGCTAGAGGCTGAGATGTAGATTATGCTTCTAGAAAATAATTATTTCACGGTAACTTTTAATTTTCTAGCAAATCGTAATAAGGATTTTGAAGGGGGCCCCTATTTTCATAATCAAATTGGGTTGTTTATCAAACCTCGGCATGTGGGATTCAACCCTACGAAAGAGATTTTGAATCATGTTCTAGTGTGGGTTAAGCTTCCTCAATTTCTTGTTGAGTGTTGGTGTGATGATGTTCTACACTTGTTGGCTTCGTTGCTCAAAAAACCGATTGGCTCTTCACAGAAAACCTAGTTTAAAAAGGTGATGACCTATGCTCGTATATGTGTTGAAATTGATTTAAGGAAGCCATTTCCCAATTATATGGATATGTGTGCGGGTCCTTATTCATGGGTGCAACAGTTGGATTATGAGACTCTTCCATTCTGATGTTGTTTGTGCCATGAATATGGACATTTACAATAGAGATGCCCAAAGGCTAATCATGTTGATTCCCAGGCTTCTCAGCCTCCTCACAACCCTCCTAGGGTTGATAAGGGAAAGGAGCCAGTTCTTGGTGATGTGGGTGGTGCAGATGGTTTTGTGTCAGTTGAGGTGTGTAAAAAGAATCAAGGTCAAAAGAGGACCTTGAAGGAGAGGCAGGATGAAGATACTTTCAACAGATTTGAAGTTTTAGATGATCTTAGCTAGCATGAAGTGAATCTAGGCTTGTTGAATCTGGAGCAGAATTCTTTGAGTACAAGATAGGAGGGTCTTCTTTCTGAGGCTACTCAAGATATGCAGGGTGGTGGTGCTTTGCAAATGGACACAAATATTCAAATGAAAGTCTAGGTGGAGTCAGGTCCTGTGGCTGAAGGGAAGAAGAGTGGGGAGGATGTCTCTCCTCTTGTGTTGAATGAGGGTACAAAAGGGGTGAATAATAGCAAGTCTTCTTCTTATTTGGCTATTCTTCAAAAGGATCCAAAAAAAGGAGGTGGAGAGAAGTCTACCAAGCTTGGTAGAAAAAAGGATTTGGAGAAGATTAAATTAACAAAGGAATCTTTGGTGGAGTCAGGGTCTGTAAAGACTCTATATTCTCATTTTTTGAGCCCTTTGAAATGATTGTTCTATATTGGAATGTATGGGACTTGAACAGTGGCCCTTGACAAAAAGTTGTTCGTGATTTGATTAGAGGTCATTCTCCTGATGTTCTTTTTCTACAGGAGACTAAGTTATTAGTTGAGAGTATGCTTGCTCTATTGCCTAAGTTGTGGAGGGGTGTCGAGTGTTAGTGCATCAATGCTCAGGGGTCTACTAGGGGAGTGGCCTATTCGTGTAACACTCAAAAGTTTCGTCCTCTTTGGTGGATGTCCTTTAAGTCCTCTATTTCTATGATTTCTTCATTTTTTGAGATGGGGGAATCCATTCTCTTCTCAAATGTTTATGCGCCTATTGAGTTTTAGGATAAACAGGTTTTGTGGCCCCATATTAGGTTTATCCATAGTTTGGCTACTTATCATCCGTGGATTATGGTAGGCGACTTCAATGCTATTTTTGAATTGGTTGAAAAGCATAGTGGTATCGCATGGTTGGAGCTCGTTGGGTTGCTTCTTCAGTATAATATCTTGACTTTAAATATTGTTGATATTAAACCTAGTAATGGTCAGTTTACTTGGAATAATCAGAGGGTTGGGGAAAATTGCATTGTGGAAAGACTTGACCATTTCCTAGTTTCTTGTTATTGGGTTGGTGGTTTGTGGACATCTAGCTTTGAAATTTTGGATTGGATCAGTTTAGATCATTAGCCTATCAAGCTTGCTATTACTTCTGCTTGTGTGCCTCAGACTCCTTCTTTCAAGTTTTAGCTTATGTGGTTGTGTAACCCATCTTTACATGAGTATGTTGTTGAATGGTGGAGACATGGTAGACTTGCATATGGGATGACAATGTATACTTTTTCTAAGCTACTTCAATTTATCAAATATCATCTTAAACATTGGAATCAGTAGTGTTTTGGAAACATTTTTCATGGTAAGGTTGTTGCTCAGTCAGAGTTGGATGGTATTACGAGGTCAATCAAAGAAGATGGGATAACTAGGGATTTGCTCCAAGAAGAGGCTAGGGCCTTGAAAGCCTTGGAGGAATGTGAGTTGAGGGAGGAATTTTATTGGAAACAAAAGGCTCAAATCGAGTGGTTGTAGGAAGGGGATAAGAACACTACTTTCTTTTTCGATTCGGTGAAGGCTAGGAGACATGGAAATAGTATTTATGTTCCCGTGAATGACAGAGGGGAGAAACTTTACTCTTTTCATGACATCTCAAGTGAGGCGGTGCAATATTTTTCCTCTCTTTTAAGGGAGGAATCGTAGGGGGATTCTGTTGAGGAAGCTCTGGCTCTCTCTTGTATTCCTTCTTTAGTTTCTAGGGAGATGAATGATCAGCTATTAAGAGGTATCTCGCTTGAAGAGTTGGAAAGGATTGTGTTCTAGATGAAGAAGGGGAAAGCTCAAGGCCCTAATGGTTTGTCGATTGGGTTTTTTCAAGAATTTTGGGATATTTTAAAGATGGATTTGTTGGTGGTTGTTCAAGAGTCTCAAAGGAATAAGTAGATGTTATGTGCTCTGAATTCCACTTTCCTTGCTCTCATCCCCAAGTGTGATGGGGTGGATAGGTTAATTCAATTTTTTCTTATTTATCTATGCAATGTGATTTATAAAATTATCTCTAAATTGATTGTTGATAGGCTAACAAAGTGGCTTAAAGTGTTGATTTTTAAGGAACATAGTGATTTTGTGGTAGGGTAACAGATTTTGGATGGGATTGTTATTGCAACTGAAATCATTCACTCTATGGCCAGCTCCAAAGATAAGGCGATGTTCATCAAGTTGGATATGGCTAAGGCCTATGACAGAGTTTGGTGGTCCTTCCTTCAGAAGGTTCTTGATGCATTTGGGTTTGGGGTGGAGTGGGTCCGTTGGGTTATGAGTTGTGTTACTTCAATTTCCTTCTCTATGTTAATAAATGGGGGGGCATTTTGAGATTTTTGGTGCTTCTTGAGGTATGAGACAGGGGGACCCCCTCTCTTCGTATTTATTTATTCTTCTTGCTAAAGGTTTAGGATGTTTGATGTGAAGGAATGTGGAGTCAGGTCTCATTTAGGGGTGGAGGTAGGAGGCGATATGCTCCACAGTCTCATTTGCAATTTGTAGATGACACTGCTTTGATGGGTATGGTGACAATTAGGGAAGCTTCAAACTTGTACAAGGTGTTGCATGTCTATCTTGATGCATTTGGCTAGTTGATTAATGAAGAGAAGTCCTCTATTTTCTTCTTCAATACTTTGGGGCCCATTCAGGGGAGAATTGATCGTATCTTGCAATTTTAGATCGTGGTTCTCCCTTTGACCTATCTTGGTACTCCTCTCTCTATTGGTAGGTTGATGAGGGGTTATTGGTAGAATATTCAGAACAAATTTTGTTTGAAAGTTAATCATTGGACCCATACATGGTTGTCTTTTGTTGGTCATGTTCAACTGATTAAATCGATGGTGCAGGCTCTCCCCATTTATAGATGTACGCTTTAGGTGGCCCCGATGAATTTTATTAAGGAATTAGATTTTACAACGAGACAATTTTTATAGGTTGGTTGTCTATTATCCTCTAAATGGAGCCTTGTCAGATGGGAAGTTGTTTGTAGCCCAAAGCAGCTTGGTGGTCTTGGTTTAAGGCAGTCATCTTTGTCTGGAGTGGCATTGGCTACGAAATTGTATTAGAGATGGTGTGTGGAGCAGGATTAGATCTAGGCCAGGATTTTGTATCATAAGTATTTTTTGGGGATCCCACAGTTGGATATTCCTTGATATCCCCTTGAGGGGAAAGGTTCAGTGATTTGGGGTACGCTCAAGAAGGGTGTCATGCTCATCAAGGATGGCTTATTTTGGATCTATAAAAGGGGGACAAAGGCTCATTTTTGGTCTAATTCTTGGGATGGTCTTCCTCCCATTGTCTCTCAATTTCCTAATTTGGTGCCTCTGTGTTAGTGATTCCTTGATGTTGGATGGTCAAGAATAGGTAAAAATTTAGTGGCGAATCTTCACCAATTGGCAAATAATAGAAATTGGGAGCTCCAAAAATGGTGAATAGTACAAGCTAAAACAAAGACTGAATCGAAAGGTTTTTACAAAAAAATAATTGTCTCGATTAATTTGCCATGTAAACGATGCACCATTGGCACTGATTCGCTAGTAGTTTATACAGTAATTAAAAATATTAATAATATTCGCTAGTAATATTGTGTAATTCTGGAGAATCAAGAAGGGAATCTACTATATTCGTGTCAAGCTCTCGGAAAGACGTCCAATCAAAGATTTGTTTGATCTCCACCATTCACTATTTCCAATAGTTCATGACATACGTCATCATCGTTGTATCAGTGGGACATCCCTAAGTTTGCCACCGATGATGTTCACTCACGTTGATATTCGCTCACAGAATGAACTTGTAGCCATCTGATTTAAAAGCTAATCGATGGTAAAATTTTCAAGTTTCATTTAGTCTTACTTTTCAAGTGATATTTTTAAAAAACACCTCATCCGTGTGTGCTCCAATGCATTTTCTATAGTGAATTTATGCTTGGTGGTGAGGGGCTCTGCCCCTCGACCCTGCCTGTATTGCAACAGGAGCACGTCGGGGCTGCTGTCCCTAGACCCTGCGAGGGGGTGTTGCCCCCTCGACCCCCACAAGGGAGATTTACCCCCTTTACCCCCGCAAGGGGCATTACCCTTTGATCCCACTGGTGGTTGCCACCCTTGGGCCCCTACTTCAATATTAAAAAAAATTAAAAAATATACGAGGCAATTGTGTCGACCAACTATGCAAATTTTTAAAGGAGAGTTTTTCCATTGTAATTAATCTTTTTAGTGATTATTCACTAGGATTCACCAATCTGATTATTATTTTTACCAATTATTCATTAAGATTCACCATGATTTTACAAAAAAATTAATACTGTGCATAAGATTCGCTAGGAAAATTAATATTTTTTTCAAATAAAAGGAAAGATTCACCAGGATTTTACACCTTTTCCAAGGGGGAGGTTTCTTAAAGTTATCCCTGGTCAAGGGTGAGTGATTTTAAGTCCTTTTCATCTCTTGTTCAGTGGGAGGTGGCAAGCTAGAAGTCTCTTGAAGATTGGCATGTTGTTGGTATGGAGGAGGAGTGTGCTGAACTATTTAGTATCCTATCTAGTAGGCATGTAGACCCCTTCAGGATGGGGATGATCTTGCCTGGTCTCCTAATTCTAAGGTTATCTATATTGTTGCTACTGGATATCAGGTGTTGTCTCATGGGTTCGATGGGGTGGAGGTTCACTGGTGGAAGAGAGTGTGGAACAAGTTTTCTTGGCTGAAGTGTAATTGCTTTGTTTGGACTTTGGCTTGGAATAGGTGTTTTATTTGGGAAAATATTTGGAAGAAGAGATTTTAGGGCCCTTCGATCTATGTGATGTGTGGGGTTGGTGAGGAGGAATTTTCCCATCTATTCTTTCGTTGTCCCTTCATTTTGCAACTTTGGAATTTTTGGTGGGGTGTTTGGCAAAGTCCTTGTGTTCATGCCTCCTCTCTGGTGGAATTTTGGAGTGGTTTGGGTCAGCCTCCTTCTATGGATTCCTTCTTGTAGGATGTGTGGTATGTCGGGCCTACCTTTATTCTTTGGCAAGTTTGGTTGGAGTGAAATTGTAGAATATTTTGCGAGGATAAGTTTTTGGTTCAGCAGGTTTGGCAAAGAATATTGGGTATGATTCAGGAGATGGTGGAAGTTAAATGTGAGGTGGTGTTTCCTCTGGAGAAAGGAGATTCGGTGATGCTGGATAGATTGAGGATTCAGGGGTTGTCCTTTGCTTCGACTTGTGTCAAGAGAGGAAGGCATGGGAAAGGAAATTTCAATGGTTGGGAAGATGGTTGCCCCCTCCATATGGCATTTTGAAGATTAATATTGATGGCTCCTCAAGAGGCAATCCTAGGTTTGCTAGGATTGGTAGGGTGGGGAGAGACATTTCAGGTTCGGTGGTCTTCTTCTTTTCTATCCATGAAGGGTTGCAGACTATCAACCTAATGGAAGGCTTGACGATCCTCTATGCCTTAGAGTGGGCTTATGCTTTGGGGTGGTGTAAGGTTATTTGTGAATATTATTAATGGGTTTTGATTCATCTTCTTGTTGAACGGAAGGTGCATGATGTTAGTTGGCATCTAGATATGATGGTGCAATAGATTCTACAGATTAGTTCTATGATGGAGATGATTTCGTTTGTCCATATTCTGAGGGAGTGGAATAGGGCAGCAGATTGTTTGGTGAAGTGGGCCTTTGAGCATTTAGATGGTTGGAAGATTGATGGGTGGGAGAAGGTTTCCTATGAACTCCGCCAAGACTTGGAGTAGATTCTTGCCGAGGATAGGGGTGGTTATGGGGAAGGATGATGATGTTTCTTGCTTTGATTGGTTGATTCTTTTTTTTTTTGGGGGCCCTAGTCCCTTAACTCATTTGTAATGATCTTTTCTATAGTTCAATAAAGTTTTAACCCCTTTTTATATAAAAAAATATATATTAGATATTATTTAATTAATTCCAAGAGAATGATTGGTTTGGCTAATTAAATGATTCAATATAATTAATTAATATTGGAATGGGATATATGCAAGATTAATCAAGTGATGTTAGGATAAGATCAAAATTAGGTGTTTACAATATCCACAATAGAGGACGTATTATGGTGATAGAAAACTCACTTGGAAAACATTAGAAGAACCTTCATCAATTAATTTCATATGATTAATTTCATCAAGTGAAGAAGAAATATGATCATAAATATGCTCAATAGTTTTCTTCTCATTGTTTATAATATATTGAATTTAATTTATTGAATGAAAAATATATATCTTTAGAATGTCAATATTCACTACATGATAAGCATAAACATATTGAGTCTTGTGTTGTGCAAGCTTAGATTTATCCATTGGTTTGACAAGAGGTAAGGTAATAATATTCAGTTTCAATAGTTCTTTTAATACCATATGTGGAGGCTATTTCATTGTAGTGAACTCTCTAAAATAAAATTGATTTGGGATGTTCATGATGATCATCATGCATATTATTAGATGCATCATCAATACCCTTATTTTTTGAATGTGGAAATGATTTTCTCAATAAATATATTAATTTAAAAGAGCATATTCTAATAAATCATCCTCATATTTACATAAAATAACACACAAATATGAAAAAAATAATAAATGTTGGAAAAATACTTGTCTTTTTATGAAGGGAAGTAAACCATCAACAAATATTCATTGAATCTTAGCATTAGATAACATAGATCTGAGATTAGTAATGAAGCTTGAAATTTAATTATATAACCCTAAACTAGTTTACATTATCCTTATTTACATTGCATGAGTTATGTTACAAATGTATTAGGTCCAATATTGTAATTAAATTTCTTCAAAAAATCCATAGATCCCAAAAAGAAGTGATAGAAGTATGAGGTAGAGAATAAAATAATTCAAAATCATGGCCACTCAAGCCTATTCAATATAATTTGGAAATTAGTTGACCCTCATAAAAAAAAGAAAAAAATATAGGAGTGAAAATCCTCTAATGAAATAATGGATCACCTTTACTATAATACTTTGTAAAATAAGGTTGCACCAAATCACTTGAGGAAGTATAATTCAAATTTTCATTTACTAAAGAATTATGGACTATCTCACAAGTATCATCTTGTGGTTTAAATCTTTATGCATAAGTAACAACTTACCATTCTAAATGGTCAATCTTAGTGATGAGATAACTTATGAAATATTGTGTAACATGTACAAAATTCATACATTCATGTACCATGGCATGCACAACAATGGTAAAATATCTAGTACTAACTAATGGCATATTACACTCACATATACCAAGTTAAATTTATAATATATTTTTATGATTTTTTTCATATTTATGCATTTCTAAGTCATGTGTTCATACAATAGAAGGTGTATAAGAATTCATTCCAATATCACTCAAAGATACATCATAAAAGTTATGAAAGTATCTAAAGGTAGGTCTACATCAATAAGTGGTATATTATCATGAAGCATAAAAAATTACATGGGATCCACTAAGGTCCTTCAGAAGGGGAAAATAAAAATCATAAGTAAAAAATGGTATGAGACCAATAGTAAAGTATTCTATGAAAAATCATGGAAGGATGTATAATAACTATGACATGAATAAAACTAGTGTTTAGCTCTATCAACCAAGGTATTACTAAATAACATTGAAGTATTGTCATCATGTATATAATAATAATATAAATATAGGAATGAAATAAATTGATAGATAAAGTTGATGAAACCTTGTTCTCTATGGATAATAGAATGTATACTAGGCTCTCCTCAGAAATCCAAAGAAAAGAAGTCCCCTTTGAATAAGAAGATAAATGTTTTGGTTTCTATTGAAGAAGAGGATGCTCAACCTTTAGATAAGGAGACCCCTATGAATAATGTGAGCCCTTCAGACCTTAATTATTGTGACTTCATAGTTTCTTAGCCTATTCCATCCACATCTTCTAACCCCAACATTGAGTCCCTAATTGACCCTATTTTTTTGGAAAAAAATAAAAAAACATAATTTTGATATAAAGCTTGTCACTATTACCAAAAAAATGTCTCCTAAAAAACTTAGGGATCTTTGATAAAATTTTCCATCTAGTGAGGAAATTAATATTATCAAAAATAGGAAAATAATAAAAAAGGTAAGGAAATTCAAAAAGAAGAAATAAAAAGTAGAGGATCAATATAAACAACAAGGAGAAAGAATAGTAGATTGAAGGAAATAAGCCTATGAAAATGAATAGTATGGAGAACCCTATTTTATTTGTCATGTTAATAGAATGAAAATGGGTCGTATTTAGAAAATAATGGAGGGAATGAAAAGGAAATTCAATCAATTAGAAACATATTTTGACAATATTATCAAATTAAATAAATAAAACTTAAAACTCACTGCCAATGGCATAAAAATCCTTCTAAAAGATAAGGATATTAAATTCTATAAGGAAAATATTACTAAGAGAGACAAGGGTGAGGAACCATATTCTCTCAACAATGATCTACATAGGATTTTGGTATAAGGTGAGGTAGTTTCTCATCTAAAGGACTTAGTTGGCTCCTCAAATCACTAGTAGTTGAGTGCTCACAATGTCTCAAGTTAGTTTTGTTTTACTCTTTGGTGATGCATTTTATGTCCTTTTGTTATTTTCTTTAGTGTTGAATTTTTTATTTTCCATGTTAGTGAATTGTTTCCTTTAGGCTTGTTTCTTTAATGTTATTGTGAAAATTCTCCTTTAGGATTCTTTCTTTAATGTTATCAACTTTTTTCTTTGGGCTATGTAAGGCTAGGGGCCCTTATTTCCCCTTTTACCTTATAAAAAACATGTGACATTTCATCTTGATTACCAGTAAACGACTTTATATCAAGTGTATTAAAATAATTCATAACATAAAAAAACAATGAAATAAACAATGATACACCTCATTTTGGGAAGGTAAATAACTATTTCTATACTCATCAATAAATGCACTATCAATAGACCACGAATAAATAACATAAAAGGAGGACTAACAACCTCATATGAAGGTGAAATATGTGTAACTACATACTAGAATCTTGATGGAAAGATGGGAATTAGGGAGAAATCATAGATGTATGTGATGGGGAAGGAATATGCTCACTAGGTACAACATCAAATGAGTCAAGATCTCAAGATGTATCAAGTGGATATAAGGATGAAGTAGCAATTATGTCATTACTATAGGCCACAAAAGAGGTGTCATTTATAAAGTGTAGTGATATGAGAAGTGGGATCGGTAAGGAAGAGGGAGAAGATATCCATGATAAAAGATATAGCAATACAAAAGCACAAGGTTGGGTGTGTGGTAATGTTTAAAGATATAATATTTGAAAACCCTAATCAAATTTCAATATAAACAAATGCAATAAAAAATTAGATTTAAAAATTAAACATTAGAGGAAAAAATAGAGGTGAGTAGGGTAAGTAAAGGTAATGTCTAATAATGAACCATAAACCCTTAAATAGGAGGAGGCTATGGAGCACAAATAAGAAAAGGAAATGAAATCCTGAGAAATTTTGAAACTAAGATATAAAAATAATAAAAATCACATTTGACAAAAAAAGCTAATTAAGAATGTAAAAGCCTAAGGAAAAACCTAAGATGGGTTAGGATGGATTGCATTCACCAAAAATATAAAGGAATAAATGACATTACATAAATAATCTTGGATAATTAATAAGTGCAATCAATAAGCATGTAATTAACCTAGATAAGCATAGCAAGAACATATTGCAATAAATGTGAATTAAATGATAGGTTTATGTACTTAACTTTAAAATTGATGATGGAGGAATGATATTGATGATGTGTTAAATTGATTCACCACCTTTATAAACTTAATTGCCTTAGCCTAATTATTGTCTTAGAATTTGAACTAGTATAGGAAACTCTTTATTTCACTCTCAAGTATTACAAGTTTAATCTTGAGTGTTGTAGATTTGGTACATGTATGGATTTGATTTGTGATGCATGTGTTTGATATTCCTAAATATATGCTTTAAAACATGCTCTTTTTTCCTTTCCTAGTATCTAGATCTATCAAGGAGATGTCCAAAGAAACTATAAATATGAATCTATTAACTTGCTAGGTGAATGGGTTCACCTACATCAAACCATCTAACAAGCTAGCTTAATGTCAATGAGTGATATCAATGACAACACACCTATACATGTAAATAGCCTATTTGATAATGGTGTATATCTAATTCTCTATTTTTCTTAGAAATGTAAGTGTGCTTTAATGATTTTTTATTTGACATTCTCATATTTTCTAGATGATGAATTAATTACATATTGAATGTCTTAAAATGCTATGACATAGCATGTCAAACAAATGTGTGTTGAATAAGCTCATACATGTTAGTATAAAGGGGTGGAAATTTGAAATTTGAATATGATAATTTGAATTTTGGGTTCATTCTTATGTGCCTTAGTGTTGAATTAGGTCAATCCTATGTCATTCATAAATGAACCTTAGGGCCAAATAGCAATTTAGTGGAAAGGATAATATGTATGGAAGTGCATATGAGGGTGCAATAATGATGAGAAAATGACAAATGCGTGGGAATGGGTGTGAGTAAGTAAAACAAAAATGACTTAAGCCAAACTTAACACACAATTATGTCACTTGTCAAAATATTATTGCATTCAGATGTTCCCATCAAGATGAGCATAAAACAAAATGAGAAATGGTATGGGTATACTAATTTCAACATTACACTACCATACAACTTTTATTTATATTACCCAACATATATGTGCAAATAACGCTTTGATTATGAGAGTTTGTTGCTTCTAGATTAAACTATGTGCTAGTTTTTGAATCAATGTTTCAAATCACACTCTATGATCCATCATTAGGATGCAAACAAAGTTTCTCATTGATATGCACTGTGGAAATCTAATGTCTTTGCTTTGATTATGGTCATTTGACCATTAATTTCTCATGGAGAGTACAACAATTCAATAGTTACTATTATTAATAAAATATAAATTCTAGATGAGTAGTAGAAAGAGATAAACTCATGGCGGTGATAGGCAATACTAAGTAGATCCTCATTCAACAAGTATAAGAGAGTATAGTTCCATCATGACTTAATAACTATAGGGAAGATGATGCAGTGGTTGATCAAGCTAATGTAACTCCTCCTCTCATGAACACTTAACTGGCAATTCAAATATCTTAAAATTTTATGCTAAGGCTACCGTTCCATGGAGAGTGGCTACATAAAATTTTTGAATGAATTTTGATAATAAATTTTACGAGTATTTGACAAGCACTCGTCCTACAGATTTTACAACAAGTAACACTAAAAGTTTTAGTTCACAACTTTTAAAATGTCGATGGTCCCATTATTTTTTTACTAGCTACTAACGCTAAAAAAGACAAATGCTCTCATAATGCCATAAATTCCATAAAAATTGAGTCGGAGGGCCTAGCTCGATTGGCTAAAGGATCCTAGCAAAAGGTCACGATCTAGTCTCCCTTCGTCCTCATGATACTGAAAGGCGTATCGTGCCAGCATCACCAATCACGTGAATTTTTTTTACGAGACGCACTGGATCTAAATAAATAAATTCCGTAGAAATTTCCAACCTCACCCCAAAAATCTTGCTTTACTAACCTGGTTAAACTTTATCGTTCCCCAATATAAAATTGATTTTGTATCCACGTGAACATCCGCCGACATGGTGTTATTACCAATGCATGAATGACGGAACACGGTGGGTATTCTAACTATGATTATGTCGCCAGGTTTTTTAACTTTGTTGCACGCTTGCATTTGCCGTTGCACCACTTTAGAGATGAAACATTTAAACATTTGTCTCATTATTCCCCTCCCACAAATCATTAAACATATAAACCAAAGGACAATACCCGCACGTTGGGCAAAACCAAAGTTTTTGCTATTTATGCTTTGTTTATCCCAAGTAAATAAATTATACGCGCTTACCCAAAAATTCCTCCTATTTGATTATATTGAGGATTTAAAGACATTCCCATTGGCATTGAGACCCATCCTTTTCAATATCATATTCAATTTATTTACTAGCTTTACACACTACGTAGCCATGACTTCGTTATGGAATGCTTGCTTTTTTAATCACATTCAATGCAGAATGAATGCATTCATTGAATGCAAATGACTTTTTCCAAAGAATCAATCACATAAAATAATTAGGTTTAATGAATGGAACAGTTAATTGGTCTAAGTTAAAGCTGTAATAAATTTTTGGGTTTAGAATTAATTAAAAAGGAAAGTATTTAGTTTATTTGGGTAATTGATAGATAGTTTATTGTTTTAGTTGTAGTTTAGAATCGTAATTTATATGTATTTGAAGTGGAATGATGAAGTTGAATTGGATAGCCCTCAAAATTTGGTGGATCATTTTTTAGTTTAAGATAGTGCGATATTTAATTACAATCTCAATGTACTATTGTTGGATCTCCAAACATATTGAAATGCGTACTTATGTAGGTGGGTGAGATATTTTCATTTTATCATTCTCCTTGTAACATGTAAATATTAGTTGTAGTGGCATTAAGAAAGGAGGTAAGGAGGTGGAACACGATAGTGATAGTTACTAATTGACTTGACTTCATTTACATCACTTTATTGTCTCTATGTGCTAGAAGAGAGAGTAGAGAATTTTACTTGTGGTGGGTGGGGTCCACTTGAGGTAGTGGTAATATTTTGGAGTGCTAGCCTTGGGAGTGGTGTATATTGGATTGAATAAGGTCAAAGATGCTTGAGAGTTACAATTTCTATTTGCGGATCTATTAATGAGTCATGTAGGAGGGATTGTGTTTTTGTCATACCATAACCTCCTTGTGATTTCATCTCAACTTTTTATATATATGCTTTAGATATAAGTTTTACTTACAAGTATGCATGTACTACTAGAGTGTTGTTGGATCAAAGGGAGAAGTTTGTTGACCATGTACTCATGATTCAAAGATCAATACATATTTGTGCTCTCTTTGGTGGATTTTTTAATTCTATAAAATGATATAACAATGTACATCTTGTGTTGTGTTCAAATCTATGGCTTATTGATTTATACTTCCATACATTTTATTAATGACTAATCAAATGATTGTATAAATAAATTTTAAATTTGCATACTCTTAATTGATAAGCTTACATTTGTAGTAACTTACCCTATTTTACAACATATGTTATTAATGACTCGGTTGTGTTAAGAAGGGGACACCTTCCTTTAAGTATTTTGACTTGAGTGGTTTTATAGATTTGTGAGTGATTGAATCCATGGTCTCTACCTCTCATTGAGATATTGACAAGTTAAATAACACTAGATACAATTTGTGGAAGTTGAATCTATGGAGAATATCTCAGAAGAGGGATCAATGGAAAGTTACTGCAAAGGAAGGAAATTTTGATGACATGTCTAATGACGATTGAAAATTATTTGACAAGAAGAAACACAAAATCATTTGATTATGTCTTCCATATTTTGTGCTCTTGAATGTTTCAAGAAATATCACCACATTTGGATTGTGGAAGACGATAGATTATATTTATCAAATGAAAGTATAACTAATAAATTACATCACAAAATATGTTTATATTCTTTGAAAATGAAGGATGGTGATTTTTTTAGATGTTAATCTTAAGAAAGAAGATAAATGTATAGTATTGCTTTATGCTTTACCTAAATCTTAGGAAAATTTAGTTATTTCTAATAATGGTAGTGCTAAATACATGGGGTCTTATTTCTACTCTACTTTCAAAGGAAATGAGAAGGAAATCCATATATTAGGGTTCAAAGGATGTATTACATGTTTGAGGAATACCTAAGAAGAAATATGGGATCTAAAGGGACTAAAAGAAATCAAAAGATAGCTCTAAGACAAAAGGATGGTTGAAATGCCCTGGGAAGATCAAAGTGTTAGAACTATGAAAAGAGAGAGCATGTAAAGAAAGAACACGAAAAATAGAAATCCTCCAATGATTCAACTTGGATAGAACAATTGTTCCATGTTTCCTTGGCTAATAATTCACTCTTATCATCTTGCATCCATGCCTTCTTGGAATAATGACTTGCATTCTAGATATACATTATTTTACCCTTGAAATCTCTCAATATCATTAGTTTTATATTATTCATTTGTAAAATAAAAACCCATCTCTAACTATATTTAAGTTACTATTTTTCTTTAAGCAAAATTATTGAGTTAATAAGTATAGTGAAGCTTCCATCTAGCCAAATGTCTAAGTTATTAATGAAATCTCATTTAAGAGTTTAGTGTAAAATTCTTAAATTTTTTTCATTGTTGTGGCTATCAACCTAGCCATTAGTTTAATATTATTATTAAAAATTTAAAGTGTAAACTTGTCATACCTTATTGAGTAACCAAGATACTATTGTGAAGTAATTTAATAACATAGAAAATATAGGTTCTAACACCAACGTTGCATAATATGTCCATAAAAGTTAGAAAACAATACTCTCAATACATGGTTAAATTGTGTTATTATCTTGTACTTGAAGCCATGGATATGCTAGTTAAACTAAAAAAATGCAAGGCCCTTAAATATGTTATACCATTATTATTCTTCCAAAATTATTTTGAATAGGATGGATGTATACATCGTATTTTATTATGTTTTATTCTTTCAAAAGTCTTTTTTAAAATAAAAGGGGTAAATAATTATGAATTTTAATTCTTGAACAAGGGATAATTTATTGGAACTATAACAAGCTTAATGTGTTAGTATTATTAAAATGTATTGTAAAATAGATAAGGTTAATTGTCATGTATATATTTTATGGATTAATTAAATGCAATTATTAATCATGATATCATTACTTAAATTGAAGTTAATTGTTTATTTAAATCGAAGTTAAATTGAAATTCAAATTGAAGTGAATTTGAAATTGAAATGCAATTACAAATGAATCGAAATGTATTTTTATTTGAATTGGGTTTTGTCATGGCTAATGTAAACTCGAGTCATTTTAGCCATTAGACGTTTATGAGTATGATGGAATCACATACTCACTTAGATAATATTATAATGCATTTTGTGATTACTGTGTTTGCAAGTTTTAAAATTGAGTTTAATTTAATTTCTCAAAATTTGTGAAAAATACATGTTGATTTAAAATGACGATTTGGTTAAATTTGAGGAAATTGATTTAAAATAAATGATTGGATTCCTTGTTTAGATATTTTATCATTGTTTAAAAATAAGATGCTTGTATTTCAAAATTTAAATGGAATTGGCTTTTTATTTCGGAATTTAATAAAATTTAAATGAATAAAGTGTTTTATAAATTTAATTATTTTTAATTGAAAATATGAAGGAGGAAAAGATTTAAATTTAGAAATTGAACAAATATCTTAAATAGAGTTATTGAAAACAATTTTGAAAACAATTCACGTGCAAATTGAACTTTACATTCAAAAAGAAACTCCAGTTAAATAAATTGAAGAAATATCTTCAATTAATTGGAGAAGCAATCACAATTCTGGAACATGGAGTTAGAAAATTGATCTGGAGATCAACCTGATTTAGTGGATCCAAATTCTTGTTATCATTTATGCATGAGAAAGAGAAAAAGGAGTCTAGAAAATTCGAATTAAGGAGAAGAGAAAAAACAAGAAAATCCGTTTTTGACTTCTGCGGAGAAAAGACACAGAATTTTGGATTTGGACAGGGAATATGTTTTGATCTTGAGACAGGCAGAGAGGAGACTCCCTTTCATGCTACGCAGCTAGCAGTGAGGTTGCAACCACTAAGAGTTTCCATCCTTCCATGCAGCCAGGAAGAAGGCGCCAACCACAGCAGGAAACAAGCAGAGAAGGTAGGGAAAGAAGGCGTGGGCAGTGAGGGAACTCCATTTCCTACATAGCCAAAGAACCCTCATCTTCTACGCAGTCATCAGGGATGTACTCCATACTCCACGCGAATGGTAAAAAGGGCGTTCAGCCTCAGGAAAAGAGGAAGGTGCGCCAGAAGCAGCAAACAATGATGCACAGGGATAGATAGGAGATAGAAGGCAGCCAACTAGGAATAGGGAAAGAGAGGCAACTGGGAGAAAGAAGAAGAACAACAATATGGGAGAAGAATTCAAGAACAAAGGACAAGAGTTAAAGAAGGCACAAAGGAAATTCAAAATCATTTCCAGAATTTAACAGGTAGGATCTTGAATAATTAAACAAATTATGAATGGATTAAAATCGAATGCAATGTTATTTATTTGTGGATTTTGAAAACTATTAAAATAATTTTCTATTACTTTGAAATTCTGTTGAATTCTTAAAATGTCAGACTGTGATTTTTCAAGAAAACATTGAACAAGTTCCAAAACAGAAAATTTTAGGAAGAACTTGATTTGAAAACATTGAGAAACAACTGATTAAACGTAGGAAGAGATTCAAAATAGAAATACATCATTTAAATTTAGATTTAAAAAGGATCTTAAACATAAAACTTTATTTACTTTTGTTTTGACATAAAACTTTATTTGAAATCGGATTTGAAAAGAATTCAAACTGAAAATAATTTGATAGAATAACACCCAAATTTTAACATATATTTGAAATAGAAGTTTTTAAACAGTAAATTTAGCCATTGAAACTCAAAATAGTCAAAACAAAAACAAAAATGAGTTATTTTAATTCTGTTTAAAAATTATTTATTTATTTTCTGAAAATATGTAAAATAGAAAATAAACCATTGAACATTGAATACGATTTACTTAGAAACAAAAACGAACTTGAACAGTATTAAATAGATGAGTAAAAGAACGAATGAACGTGTGCTCTTTTATGACTGTTTTTATATGTAATTAATTTGCATACTGGAGATACACCTTCTTAATTTTTGATTATTTAATTATTCAAATTAAATAATAATTTAATGTCATTTATGGACTAAAATGATGAAAAGAACAACTTTTAAATTGTTTTCGCTTCAAACAAGATTTCAGTTTTATTCATTACTGTTTAGATCATGCATGCTTGATAAATGAATGTGCATGTTATGTTTTTGGGAAATTTACCTTTCGGGACGGGTGTCGAATAAGGGTTATTAGAGAGTGTAGTTTTGCTTTTCCAAAACTGCTTTATTTGTCGTGCATGACATTTTACTTGCCAAGTAACTTAAGGACCATTGAAATAGATGAAATTATTGAACTCTCTACCATATCCTAGTATCGAGCTTGCTTGTTTCTTAAATGAATTAGAAAAATGAAAATGCTTGTGGTTTTACTAGTTATACTAGGCATGCACTAGATTCCATCTTGCTCGTAGACTGCTTTTTGCTAAGTGATTCATGCAGGGTCGGGTATTCTTTGAATGATTTAAGAATTCTGGGGAAGCGTAAGCTTCGAGGTTGGGTGGAAAAAGCGCCTGATCCTTGTTCTCATCTTCATTATTGAAGATTAGATGTTGGATTGAAGATCAAAGGATGTTATCTTCTTTTATGTTTTATTTATTTTTGAAATATGTATTGAAGAGCTTAAGGCAATTGAATGCCTAAGTCTCGAATTGTAACTGATATTATAACTTCTTTTGTATTATAATCGAAATTGTGTTATATGACACATGTATGTATTTAGACTGGAATTGTTTATGAATCTATCTTATTGACCTCATGTCGTTGTTTTGGAATCGACTGAATTTTAATGATGTCTAAATGAATGAATTGTTGACTTTATTTTGAATATAAATATTTTATTTAAAGTATTTGTCGATGTTTGTTTTAAAGAGTTCCGCACTTTACATTAAGTAGGTCATAATACTTCTTAATTTTTTATTCAAACCTACAATTTGTACATGATATTTTAAATTTAAGTGTAGATTAGAGTAATAGAATTATTTCTTAATATTTTTATCTTTCAATCAATGAATTATGTTAAATAGTTAATTTCATGTTTCCTTAAAATTTCATGTGCAAATTTCATTTCCTAATAGATGTTTGACTAGAAATACTTGTATCTCCTAGTTATACTAGAATATAAGCAAGATAAGAAAAACAACACTTAGTAGTGTTCAATATCAAAGGTGTCGTCTCTAATTGACATCTACAACTGAGGTTGTCATGCTTGAACTATTGAACTTGTAGACTAATAAAGCTACAACAATGGTATTTATGGAATTGCCCTTATAAATTTATAAAGAATAATATGGAATACCTTGTTTTAATTAAATCTAAGGAATGGGTAATCTTTCTTAAGTAATAGACTAATGAAAGCTAATTGAATAAATCAAATATATTTTTAATGAGGAATCGTTTTCATGTAGTTTTAAAGGAAACATAGTTACCAAAGTATAATTATCTTCATATAAATTTAAAAGGGAATTAAAATTATCATCATATAGTTCTAAGGGATATAAGATTATCATATTTTAGTTTCAAAAGGAATATACCTATCATTAAATATATTTCAAATTTTAGGTTTTATTTTATTAGGATTAGAAAATAGTGTTGGCATATGGCTTGTAAGTGTTTTCATTGATGACAACCTAAGTCATGCATCTGATCTACAGTATAGTTTTGGTTTACACAGGTAGAACAGAGTGAAGAACAGGGCATCCGGTTATAAGAATAAAAGTTGATCTGAATACCTCATCACCAGACTATTATTTTGGGTTGTGGATCTCTGAGGAAGGTTTGTTGATGTCTGTATCACCTTATTCATGAAGTATACTGATGTGCATTCACTGGTATGTGATCTAGGAGATCCGTTGCACTAATCTGTTGGTTATATGTGCTTGAAGGCCGACTTGGCGAATATAGTAAGTGTGGATGTATAAGGAGTAATTAATTAAATCTTTTTGTGCTTGATTATGTTTGTTTGGTTCCTCTCTATGTCTTAACCGACTTTAGAGGATGCACATAAATAATTAGTGGTGGATCTGGCCGATAGTTGTAAAGAATTTAATGTTTTATGAAGCCAACTTGTGAATGTTCAAATCCTTGATAGCGGATATATATATATGAGATCAGTTTTATCATTTTTGTAGTAGAAGCGAGTGGGATAATGAACATAGTGAATGTGTGATGTGAAATCCAACAGAGTAATAAAGTGAATTTGTCTATGTGTGATGTGAAGAGTAGAAAAGAGAAGAACAAAGCAGAGCGAAGTGCAGAGTCAAAAAGAAGATCCAAAATCAAATCTATGAACTTCACTGAAACTGTAACTTGGCATGAATAGATGCTACTATCTCATTTCAACCTTCAAATGGTTTTAATCTGAACTTTTGTAAGGTAGTGAGCCTTCCCTTTTGAGTAGTGAGCTCTAGGCAGTGTGTTTGAATGCAAGTGCATTCTCTTTTGTAAAACTTTATTTGAGTACTCAAATTGTGGGCTAACCTCCATCGTGGTTTTTCCCCTAATAGGGTTTCCACGCAAAAATCCTTGTGTTATGGTGTTATGAATGTTTCCTTTGAATGCTTGCATTTTTATTTTAATGTATGGTTTGAGTTTCAGACTAATAAAGTTAAGATTTGTTGAACACTAATTCACCCCCCCTCTTAGTGTTCCCTTGAGTACAACAGTTGGTATTAGAGCGTTTGGTTCCTCGAAATAATTTTAGCGAATTGAGGTGGATCTTGGAATGTGATGGACTCTGGTGGTCTTCAACAATAGCTTTTGGTGGCACTTGATGACCTTGATCAGTCTAAAGAAGAAGTCCAAGAATTAAAATCAAATCTTAGGGATGCTAAGAAATTCATTCAATCATTGAAGGATCAAATTGTTAATTCTCGGGAGAAAATGAAGGATCTTTGTGATCAGATCAAGAAATAAGAGAGTGAAAACATGGATGATGCACACTTGAATAAGACCTTGAAGGAAATAACTGAAGAATGTGAAAAGATTGCCAGAGAAAATGCTACCCTAAAGCATGAGATGAAATCTATGGTGATGAAGCTAACTAAAGAGATTGAAGAAAGGAAGAAGAACGAGGAGAATGTAGCTCAGTCCTTAAAAGAGAAATATGATGAAAACAGAAGGGTTGATGCAAGAAGTTGGGTCCACAAAAAGTTCAAAAAGTGGAAGTGTTTTTGTTGTTTTTCATAATTTGTCACACTTGGACTAAAAATTTGAGGCACTTACACAATGAATTTTTAAAAAAATCAGTATTATGAAAATTTGAATTTTGAATCTAGTTTCTAAATATGTAAATTATTCAAATACCCAAATTGTATAAATTAAATTTTGATAGGGATCTGTAAAAACCACTTTTTAAAAGTCCTTGATTTTTTACCATACCATGCACGTGTACGGACACCACTTTTTGACCCAAATAAAAGTATTTTGCTAATTCCTTTTGAGGAAAGAGAGCTAACAACATGAAGATTGATGAGGAATTTTTTTTGTAATTTTTTGTTGAATATTCTTTTTTTTATTAAATTTTTATTGGCCTTAATTGTTGTTTTTAAAAATCAACATGTACGGACAACATAATTTGACCTAAACTAAACATTTTTTGAAACTTTTTTTTTTCATTTTGTAAAGAATTGTCTAAAGATTGATGTCATATAATTTTTTTTACAAGAAACTTCACCAAAAAAAAGTTATTAAAAAACCAAAAAAGTCTGATATTTCATGTTTAAGGACTAGTTTGCTTTGAAATTAATTTAAAAATATCAAATATAATCCAATATTAATAAAAATTATATATTTGGAAACTAGAAATCGTGTTCTGTAATGGGTTTTAATTTTATAGATTGATTCTGAAAAAAAATCCATCAACCATACTATCAAAGATGGACATTCTTCTTCAATCTACCTTAGTTTTTTAGTTGCAGGTCAAAGGCTAAGGCTCGGATTGCCAAGCCTTTCCCGAGGCTAAAACCAAGGCTGCAAGTGGGTTGGAGATTCAAGTTTTTAATAACGCATATGCGTTTTTAAAAACGCGTACGCGTTACAAAATGCATATGTGCTCTTTATTTGTTTGATTATTTAAAAAAAAAAAAAACTTTTTAGAAATGCGTACGCGTTTTGAAAAAACGCGTTGAAAATGCATTTTAAATGCGTACGCATTTTTTTAGGCTCGGGTACCCAATGCATAACGCATACACGTTTTTTAATAACGTGTACGTGTTTTTTAATAACGTGTATGCGTTTTTTAATAACGCATACGTGTTTTCTGCGAGATTTTTTTTTTGGCCGAAACTTCCCCTCTTCGTGGACCCAACTTCTTGCACTTACCCAGAAGAATAAATGAAGAATTCACTTAGTTGGAAAGTGAACTGCAACGATCCAGAAACAATGAAGAAGAACTTGGTAAACAAATTGTTATTCTCAGAAGTGAACTTACTACTGCAAATGAATACAAGGATAAGTTTA
Organism: Sequoiadendron giganteum; assembly: GCA_007115665.2. Lineage (NCBI taxonomy): Eukaryota > Viridiplantae > Streptophyta > Pinopsida > Cupressales > Cupressaceae > Sequoiadendron > Sequoiadendron giganteum. The sequence goes on along the minus strand of CM021108.1, from coordinate 435,716,088 downwards.
AGATCAGTTCAATGAAGCTTGATGATCTCACTCATGGACAAAAGAGTGGAAATGATAAGAGAGGTATTGGATATGAAAAAGGAGAAAATTCCATACTCAGACAAAAGAATTTCAGACAAGAAAACCTAATGAACAAAGGTAGAAGGTATCCAGTAAGAAAACCTAATGCTCAAATATTTAATGGATACTATTTTTCTTGCAATAAATTTGGCCATATGGCTACTTAGTGTAGAAGTAATATGAAATCAAGAGATTCATCATTTTCTGGTCAGTGTTTCAAATGCAAAAAGTTTGGTCATAAATCAAATGAATGCAAAAATATATCAAACTACTCTATCAATAGAAAGAATATTGAATGTTACACATGTGGAAGATTTGGACATATTGCTAATCAATGTAGATCAAGAAGAAATCAATGGAATGATTGGTCTAGACAAGGAAGTACTGTATGCTACAATTGCAATAAGTTTGGTCACATTGCAAGATTCTACAAAAACAAAAATGTGGATAGAAGAGGTTCGGTATACATAAGCAGAAACATACAAGAAGATGACAAAGGAAAAGGAAAAGTAACTACATATGAGATTAGAGATGAGATGAAGAAGACATGGGTAAGGAAGAATGATTCTGATGCTAGAAAGGGTTCTCTACTGGAACCTGCTTCTGGTAATTGATTTTAGGCCACTAGCCTAGGGGGAGTTTTTCAATAAAATTATTTCCTCCCCTGTGTGTGGATGGTACTGGAACGCGAAGAATGGTAAAAAAGGTGTATTTATGATGTGCAGAGGTTTTGAAAAGCTTTCACAAGGAAATTCAGTGAATTCATCGATTCACAGAAGAATTTTTTTGTTGTTGGCTGAGAAAACAAAGCACCCAAAAACTTAGGGCAAATGCATTTATTGCACATGTGCAAACTATAAAATTCAAGTTGTAACTTTCATTTGTCACTTTTCATTGAAGAAAATAAGGATGAGAGCACCTGGTAGAAAAATTTCAAAGTAGTAAAGCTAATTTGTTGGCGAAACTCGAAATCCATCAAGTACTTCAATTGTTTTCAGAATTTTCATATAATTTGGTGTGTAGTTGTTAAAAATAAGTACAAAAAATAAAATGGAACAAATCAAAGGGTTAATCACTCTAGATGAATACAACAGTGGAAAGATTAGGTCCATGAGGAATCTGTTATTACCCAATGAATTGAAGCAACTGAGAGAAGCCAAACATGAGAATTTGGATATTTGAAATGAGTTTTTGTACTTCAAGAACATAGAATTTGTTAAATTCATCTTGAGCAGATTGTATGATGATAATTTAACCTTGGACAAACCCTACATCATCTCGAAGGAAACAATTGAGAATTTGATTGGATTATGCAAAGTCAGAGATATACCAAGGAAGAAATCCATCTGAAACAAGGAAGTTGAAACCCTAATGGGAATAATCAGAGATCATAGGGTACTGATAATTACAGCAATCAAGAATCTTGTTACAAAGTACATTGTGCCTAAAATTTCATAAAAAGTGTTTTTCAAAAATAGAGAAGGAGTGACATCGGTTGGCGTAGTCTATATTTCTCACAAGATGATAGTGGAAGGTCAAGACTTTGACCTGTGCGGATTGATAAAGGATCAGTTGATGGAGAATGTGCAACTGACAAAAGAAACAGGCTACCCTTTTAGGTTCGGTACTCTGATTATATGTTTAGTAATGTATTTCTTGAATTGTTTGCCAAAAATTGACAATGTGGTGTGGAAAGCAAACAAACCAGTATGCAAACAAATATACTCATATTCTAGGAGCTTGGCTGATTAGGATCTAGAATTTGAAAACTTCTTTAAGAATGTGCTTGGAAAGTGTGGTTTAGTCAATGTTTCCCTTCCAGTAAGAACAATGGAAGTTGGTTCCTCTTCAGGTGGCATGGATAAAAAGAAAAAAAGAGAAAAAGAAGTTGTTGAATACAACCCTTTGGAATGCAAAGTTCCTCGAATTGAAGGAAAAGGAAAAGAAAAGGAAATTGTGGATATTTCAGATGAAGAAGCTGATGAAGAAACTGAGGATCCACAGAAAAATGAATCAGAACCAGAAAAAGCTAGTGAGAAAGAAGATGGCCTGACAAAGGAGAAGCTACAACAACTTATTCATAAATTCAGCTAATAACATCTACAACTAATGAGTTGAGACAATGCATAAATTCAGCTAATGAGTTGAGGCAATGCATAAATTCAGCTAATAACATCTACAACTATTGCATCTGTTGGCCCCATGCTGTTAGTAATTACAAAGAGAAATTGGAACATATTGAAACAAAGTTGAATGGCATTGGAAAAAGCTTTGACATGTTTCAGGATCAGGATGGCCCCATTAGGAAAAGAACTCGGGAGCTAAAGTCTGAACACACCAAAATTCAATTCACCAAGAACACACTTGTGGATACTTTTTGGAAGGTGAAGGATCTAACTGAATGCAGATTAGAGCAGATGGTGGAGATACTAAGGAAAGGTGAGAAACTGGAAGAAGCAATTACAATTCTAGAATCTTTAATTGAAATTGTCAACAAAACATCCAAGAACAATAGTTTTGATCATTATCATTGGTATCAAAATAGATTCTTTGAAGAAATTCCTTTCGGAAATGAAGAAAAATCATAAGATGCTTTTCTAAAGTAGTAGTTAATTGTTTTCAAAATTTTGAAGTTTTGGTCTAAGGGGGAGAATTGTCGGTATATATAATTAGAAGTTTTGGAGATTTTGAACACATGCTTTGTCTTTTTGGCATATGGTTTCTATGATTTGTCATTGATGTCAAAGGGGGAGAGAGTGCACTGAAAAATGTCTCATCAATCTGAGGGGGAGCAAGGAGCTGTGTTTTGAAATCTTTTTGAAGCATAGGGAGAGAGAGAAGTTTGGCAACATTCTTATAATGATTTTGACACTTAGTCATTTTTAACTAAGTGTTTCCATCAATGCCAAAGGGGGAGATTTTTAGCATATGGATTGTAAGTGTTGTCATTGATGGCAACCTAAGTCATGCATCCGATCTATAGTATAGTTTTGGTTTACACCAGTAGAACAGAGTGAAGAATAGGGCATCCGTTTATAAGCATAAAATTTGATCTAAATACCTCACTAGACTATTATTTTGGGTTGTGGATCTCTGAGGAAGTTTTATTGATGTTTGTATCACCTTATTTGTGAAGTATACTAATGTGCATTCACTGGTATGTGATCTAGGAGATCCGGTGCACTAATCTGTTGGTTATATGTTCTTGAAGGCTGACCTTGTGAATATAGTAATTGCGGATGTATAAGGAGTAATTAATTAAATGTTTTTGTGCTCGATTATGTTTGTTTGGGTCATCTCTATGTATTAACCAACTTTGGAGGATGCACATAAATAATTAGTGGTGGATCTGGCCGATAGTTGTAAAGAATTTAATCTTTTATGAAGCCGACATGTGAATGTAAATCCTTGATAGCGGATATATATATGAGATCAATTTTATCATTTTGGTAGCAGAAGCGAGTGGAATAACGAACATAGCCCCATGTTGTTGCTCACCAGCCCCATGCAAACACAAGATGTGAAAAACCATCAAAGACAACATACAACTTTGAACATACTTACTTCCTTTTCTCTTTTCTCCCCATTGCACAACTAACTCATTACACTCTCTCCCCCTTTGATACTTTTCTCATTATCCCTTTGTATAAATAGATTTTTTCACATGACTTCTCTCTCTCCCCCTTTGAAATCAATGGCAAAGGATAAAATATTTTACATATTTCTCCCCCTTTAACATGATGGCACTCTCAAATTTTGCAAATTTTTAGTGCTCATTTCAAAAAATTTGCCTCTGCACTTTCAGAAGTGCACCTCATAAATCTACTTGAGTGACCCACTTGGGAGGGTCAGAATTTGAAGCCTGTTGATTTTCATGTCAAACCCCTCAGTAGACATATTCAATTGACATATGTGAATGTGTGTGTCAATTTCCAGCTTCCCACAATAAGTTTTGTCAGGGTTTTGAAAAGTGAAGCTGGAAGGTTTTGTCACTTTTCTTTTGTTTGCAAGTCTTCAGTTTTGCAAAGTAGCCTCCTGTTTGAGCTTGCATTTTGCAACTAGTTGAATGAAATGAGAAAAAAAATGTTGTTCTATATTCTCCATACCTAAATGAGCTCGTATGTCAGTTTTCACAGTCTCATGATCTGATTTTCTATTTTTAACAAATTGAAACCAAATACAATTTCTCCTATTTTGCACCTACATTTTTAGAGACCTTTCTAAGAGGCCAACTTCGAGTGTCAATATATATTGATCGTTGATGATTCAAGTAAATTCCTCTTGAAAACATGTTCAGGGTACCTAAATGTTCTTATGTTTCCAGTGGTGGCCTCCCAGGAGTTGATTTGCTAATTTTTCAAATTGGCAATCTGGTGGGTTCTAATTGACTTTGAACATGCTATTGTTGCAGAAAGTTTGAGTAAGAAACTTTCACAGTTAATGAATTTTTCCTCATGATTTATTTCTCTGATTCATCTTTTGTATTGCATTCTCTACACCAACGTCTACATGTTTGTAAGTTTTTATAGCTTAAGGAGGTCATTTGACCAGTTTTCAAAGCAGATTCCAGAGGCAACCTGGTCAGTTTTGCATGTTTTCCAAAAATGTCAGAAAACAAATTTTAATGGAAACCCACTTCATCTTTTCATCTTTGATGCATTCAGAAGCTGTGTCTGATCAATTCAACACGAAACTTTGATTGAAAATGAAAATTATTTTTAGACGGGCCCACATGGGGACCTGACATGCTCTTGTTAAAAGGACACTTTGATTATGAAAGATGTGAATTTCAAATGCACCATTTCATTAGTGGGTTGTCATTTGTAATCATTAAAAACTTCCTCCATCCAGCTAGTTGAAGATGGTGTTCGATTTGAGTCACCAGGGGATAGTGACAACATTTTTTAAAACTTGCTAGGTTATTTGAACAGCTATAGGATACTTGGAAAGCATATGAGGTATTACAATGGATGTTCTTCTTCTTTCATATTTCATTGAAACTGTTCATAAAATAAGTGATGATGAATTTTGGTGAAGTAGGATTGGGAAATTAGTTGAATTTCTTGCTAGCATTTTAAGCATACCTTCAAATGTTTGTTAAAACGCATGCACGGGGAAAGAAAGTAGAGGGTGTGGTTACTTTGTTGTCTCCCACACCATCTTTTCTTAAGGAATCATTAGCACATTGTCCTGTCCCTAATATTGGATGAGCACACCCACAATTGATAGAAATTTTCACTCCAAGTGCCAACAAATTAATGGAAGAAAAGTGGATAAATGCTCTTGCAGATACATTAGCCTACTTAAGTGGCTTTAGTAAACCTCCATTTTCTTGCTCTCTCATCTGTCATGAAGAGGGATGGAAAACCTTGCAAATAATTATGGAATCTTCAATGTTGAATGGAGGATGACCAAGGTCTTATAAACTTTGAAGCAAATGTTATTTGCAGAGGTTGCATTCAAAATGGGTATTGTGTAGTGGCTTTTGAAGTTTTTCTTCTGAATGCTCTCTATTGACAGAGAGGGGCTCAGTCTATGCTTCTAGTGGAGGAGCCAATAAAATGAATCTGTTGAATATGCGTTAGAAGCTCTTGGAAAATCCATCGAGTGGGTTCAATTTTAAAAGGTCTCAGAAAATTTTAAGTCAAAGACAATTGGCAACTATACTGCCATTTTTCAAGGACGCGACCAACATATAGAGAAGCCCAGGCAACAAGAGGGAGGAAAGGATTAGGTGGATGAGCACTCATCAAATGCTTTTGATATAGTTGGCGACATGGAACCAAACGTAAATGGGTGCATCAATAAGATGAATCCAGTGAATGTGCAACACGTTTGGAGGAGGCACTCAGTGAATGCTATGACGACAAAAAATGCACATAATAGATTGTTGAAAATGCTTTAGAAACTCTTAAACAAATGCAACTAGCATGTGTAAAGCTTGAGGATAAAGCTTGGGCGTGCTAAGCATATGGATCTAATGCATTTATTGAAAATAATTTAGAAATTTCCAAGCAGCTACGAGTGAGAAGGTGGGTGTAGCCTGGTGAAGGAGGCCAAGGTGAATGATTCAAAGGGACTCCCATGCAAATGCATTTGGCTGATAGATTGTGAAATGGAGTGCGATTGTGTGGGAGGTGCACAATTTATGAAATGATTTTGAAGCTTCAAGTAAATGCTATTGAAGGGGCGTGGCTTGGAGCAAAGGAGTGTGGCATACCATCGAACCAAAGGGTGAGAAAGCAGTGAGGGATGGAGTAGCAATAGCTAGAGGAGAAATCTGAGCTGCAGAACGGTGAAGCACGAGCAAAAAAAGTTTAGGGCAAACAAATGAGACCAAAGGAGATTGACGACTTAGAAAGGAGGTGAGAATGCAACTCAATCTCCACCACTGCTCGCTGGATCGCAGTCTCAAGGTACACATAGGTTAATTCCTGCAAGATAGCAGGATAAGAGTATGTGGATAGGGTGGGCCCATGAAATATTTTAAAGGGGGCTCGATGGTTTCAGTCTTAAAGGTTTCTATTTTACCTTTTAAAATTGTGCCCGTGAATGATTTTAAATAGGCCTATTTTACGTGATTTTGGAAAATGTTTCAAGGACACAAATATAAAGGTGGGTCCCCAAAGCAAATAAAGCTCGATGCCTTAAGATTTTAATGTTTTCATTGATTTCTTTTAAAAAGAAGGCATTTAAATATGCGGATGAATGTTTGGTAAAGGGAAGTGAAATATTTTATTTTCCTGATAGGAAAAGGCTTTCACTTATGTAAAGTGAAATATAATATCAAAGGGGAGAATGTTTTAAATATGTTGGGTAAAGTGGGAGTAAAACCTGTGTTTCTATTGGAGGAGTGAATTTTTATTCACTTTATGGATGAAGTATTTTAATGCATAGGGAGTTGTTTTTATAAAGTGAATAAAACATTCACTATTTTAAATACTTTACTTGCTAGGGGAAATCTTATTGCTGGGAAATAACATGAAGGTGAAATATTTCAACTGCATTGGTAAGGTTGTGTGTAGCCAGTAAAGGGCAATAATTTAAAGTTTTACCGAGGGGATTATTATTAAAGTTGACAAACTTTAATACTTGGAAAATGAAATATCATGTGCTTGGAGATAAAATTAAAGGTGCAGCTACATCAAAGAACAAAAAGGAAGAAATAAAGTTTTAACGGGAGCATAAGTGGATGTTTTTCACAAGAAGATATTTTGTAGCCGCTGGTAAAATGAAGAGTCTCCAAGGGAAATTTCTATTGTAACTGAATTTTGAGATGTCACAAAGTGGTCCAATTGGCTAGTGACATGTGTACTTTTTGGCCCGATGCTTGTTTGCTCCTTCATTTTCTATAAGAGGGATTTCAAGGCCAGAAGTACGGTTTAGCAAGTAAGAAATCTTTGGTCAAGACTAGGTGAAGTTGCAGAGCAATTATAAAATTTGGTAGTCATAGAAGAAATGAAAATTAAGTCCTGAGTCATTTTGTTATGGGTTTTGAATTCATGGAGATATAATGTTGTATAATAGTACTAACATTTGAATCAGATAGATAAATTCAAGCTCATGTCTCTCCTTTGTACAAGCGTATTTGAAATCTTGAATAAAGTGATCAAGGGTTATTTTGTTCATCTCACTGTTGTGGTGTGTGCAATTCTTATTTTAGCTTTGATTCAAGGAATTAATTAAAATGATTAAATGAGATTGTAGGTTGATATGTTATGTAAAAGAATTCGATAAGTAGTATTGAGTTAGGGTTACATATTGGTGATATTTTAAGGCAATATTATCAAATATCTTATATGCTACGTGTTGAATCTGTTATAAATCCTTAGGTATTTGTGAATTTGACTCCTCCAATAGAAATAAGGCATTGATCTAAGTTGCATTTTTTCTTTGTGATTTAGTATTTGTTTGTGTTCACCCAGAGCTTGCTACAAATTGAAAATTAATGAATATATTTTACTTTGAAGTGTTGTTATAATTATCTCACGCTCCAAATGGTTGATAATTATTGATGAACAACCAATTCTATTCAATATTATCCTGTTATGTTGAGCTATTGAGTGAGATTATTTGTTATGGTTAATGTTGTTTATAATTATGGTGCAGAGGTTATAAACACATTAAGGGATCACCCTCTCGGGTCTTGCAGAGCCCAAAGTATAGGAGGTCCTTAAAATCCTTGTCAGTTGGTCTAGGTCCTTTGAGCTGCCCTTGATTGGAATTGGAAATTCCATTGGTAGATTAGAAGATCAACTTGGTGTTAGTAAAAATCAAACCAACAAAATGGCGACTCTGCTGGGGACATTGTTGAAGATCATTTTTCCTTATAGAGTCATGAGCTTGTTATGTGAGGTTCAATCTCCTTGTCAAGTGAGTCAATTCTCATAAATGTTGCTAGAGAATCTGTTGTAATTCATCTTTCAATGCAAGTTATGTCTAGATTTGTCCATATTTCATGATTATTTCATAATACCTCACAAATTGTGAGTGGCGAATTCGAGATCTTTGCACCAGTGTGCACTATTTGAGAAGAACTGAGAAAGAACCGAAGGATTTGCAGTAGAGATGAAGTAGATTTGAGCTCTCGTGATGAAGTACCCAGACAAGTTTGAGGAAGGAATCCATATGATGCCATATTGTTGGATAAGGAGTTTTTGCAATGCTTATGCTAGTTATTGAACAAATATTTGTCCTTTACAAAGAGGTGGTGACTCTACCAAAGAACCTAATGAAGAGGTGAATATGGTTCCAGATCTACAAATATTTCACTCTTGGTTTTCAAGAAACTCTTGTATGAGAACCATATTTGAACTTCTTAGGAATTTTTTTGGTTCCCTACTTAGTGATTTAGCACTACAAGAGGGAAATGATAGTAAATTTAAGTTTGCACACTTCCACTTGCTGGATCTGTTGAATGTAATTTCAGTTCCATTGAAATAATTTTGTCTAGTGCTCAAATATTTGCTTATATGGATGGTTAGAATGCATTTATGTATCTTAGGGGTTTCCATCCATTTGTATTATCATATGATTCAAGCCTAGGTTGTCATTATGTCAGCCATTGTCATAGTAATCCTTCATTTGGTCATGCTTGTAATTGTGCATAATTAGTGAGCCTTAATTTGTAATATCTATGGATCATCAAGGTAAAATAACCATACCTGTAGACACTTTAATTCATCTTGTAAAAAAGTGTCAAAAGTATAATAATCTTCAAGCGTCTAATACCCCAAAGTGTAAGAATCCAAGAGTTAATAAGCCTAGGTTCAGTCCTGAATGGAATGATATATTTGAAAGAAGGCTTAAAGAGATGGATGAAAGACACCAGCTATTTCAACAAGCCTAGTTAAGAGACCATCAAACTGTGTCTACTTGTCAAGTAATTGCACCATTTGTCAATTCATTTAACCCATTGTATACTCAGTTAGATTTGTCATGGGTTGATTACAAAGTGGAAAGTATGTCAAATCAAGTCTATAAGAAGATGCCTAGATTTGATGGGTACATCGTGTGTGAAGGAGATGCACATGTTCAAAGCTTTTCTAGCTTCATGGAGAAACATTCATTTGGAGATCAAGATATGTGGATGAGATTGTTTGTTAGATCTCTTGAAGCTAGAGCTCGGGATTGGTATTTAAGCTTTCTTGAGAAGTCATTTCCTTGCTGGGATAAATTAGTGAATGCTTATAGAGAAGAATTTGCAAGAAAGCCCTCTGACCTTGTCATGAGGTTAAAGTAGATCGAGAAGCAAGATGAAGAGTCAAGTGTTGATTTCAATCATAGATTTTTTGCTGCCTTGTCACTAATCCTAGATAATTTCAAACCTAGTACATCAGACTGTATCCATATGTATTTTGAAGCTTATGAAGAAGGATCTAGTGCATTGTTAAAAGATTTCAAAATATTGAGTATGCAGATGGCATACACAGTTTTGGAAAGTTTGGAGAAACAGAGGAATGAGTATGTGCAAAGTTTGTTGTCTTCAATTTTAGATAAACATGCTGATGAAATCAATAGTGGTGTGAATGCAAATGATCAGATTTTTTCAGACAAGTGCATAATTGAAAAGGTAGAATATGTAAAGGATACATCATCAAGTGATGGGAAATTTGTCTTTGAACAACTTACAAGAGAAATGTACCCAACTGCAAATTAGCAGCCGAGTCTTCTGAGCCAAGAACATGATGAAGAATATCAGTTGGATTTACTCTTTGAAGAAGAGAAATGTGATCAGCAAGGTAATGGTACAATTGATTATGTCAATTATACGTATGATGAGTGTAGTCTTGATGCAAGTATCCATGATGAGACATTTGGATTTTTTGATTCAGGGAATCCTCTTGAGGATGTTTGTTTATTAGCTGCAAGTGATAGAGCATGTGATGAAATCTAGTTTGAAAGATTTACCACAAGCAGTTGTAGTGAGGAAACCAATGATGGTTTTCAGCTTGACAATGAAAATATTTATGCCTACCCTCAAGAGGATGCAAATGATAAACTCAATGAGGACACCCAGTTAGATGTTGAAATGCAAAGTGATGTGGATTGTTGTTATGACAACCTAGAAGTGATTAAGAATGAACAAATGGACAATCTATTCTCTATGATGGATTGTGACCATGTTTTTAATAGGGTTGTTAGTGATCCAATCTCTTATGATTTAGAAGACCCTGTTTATGATCAGTCCACTAAGTTTTCAGACTTTGAAGATGATGATATCATGGGTTATTCTGATTTGCAATTTGATAATGCATTCAGCTCAAGTGAAGGTCAAGAAGAGGAAGTGGGTGAAAGGATAGATCAGAGCAATGATCTACTAAGTTGTGAATAAATTTCAGATCTATTGACCCCAAAATATCAGAAATGTGCACATGAGTACAACTCTCAGTTGTTGTGCATAGCCCCTATTGATTTTGACAGCGACGATGATCTTCATTGTGCAAGGTATGATGCAAGTGAATCTGATTCTCTTTCCAATGATGAACCAACTGATCATGATGTTGATAATATAGATGAAGACAAGAATCCATTTGATGGTAGTGATGCATTGTATGATGAGTATGATAGTGAGCATGCTGATGTAAATTCAGAAATTTGTTTTGATAATTTTGAAGCAACAGATGACCATGAAGATTGCATATCTGATGAATCAAATATTGAAAATTGTAATAAAAATTTGAACAAGTATTAGTTTGATGAATTGATGGAGCCTAGTCATGAGTCTTTTCATATGAGTGAAGATGTTGATTTTGATCAAAAATTGGATTATGTTTCTGAACCAGAATTGCTCATTTTTTAGAAAGCTTGTGATATTGAAAAGGTTGATATATTATGTTCAAAAGATGACAATATGACTACAGATGATGATGAGTCAAAAATATTTGATGACTCTCTATACTAGCATGATGAAGGACAGTTACAAAGTGTGCTAATGCAAAAGTGTATCTCTTTACATACGCTTGAAGATAGTTTGCATGATGAGCCAGATCTTCTGGTAAGCTCTTGTAATGGTTTAAATTTTGACATGCAAACTGTGACATAAATAAAATGAATGTTGCACAATAAGATGGTTAAATCTAATCTAACATGCATAAATCTAAATCAAACAAAAAAGAATTAATCAAATGAATTAAACAATAAATAAAACAATAATTAGAATAGTATCACCCAATATCAACCCATTTCCTTGAATTATCTTGATTGTTCTTCTCCATTTTGTTGTGTCGGTATTCTTGCCCTTAGATTTTCAGTATGTATGCAAGCATAACCTTGATGTATGTCTAAGAAAAATATCAAATATTAAGTTCTTCCAAAAAGTGTATTGATTTCGGGAGGAGGAATAATGCCAAAGATCAACCAATTTATAGAAAGTTGGTTTTCGAATGATTGAATCATATTTGAAAGAGAGATCAATGATCGAGATTATTGAATGTCATGTGATGTGAGTTCTATGTTAGTTAGAACGTGAGTTGGGAAATTCTGCAAGATAAAGATTAAATTAGAATAATTATTTAATCTAGTGTTAAGACTGTTCGAAAATAGAAAGAATAAGAGTTCAAGATTAAATAAATGATTTAATCTTTAGTTGAAAGTCTTCAAAAATAGAATAATTAGAATTTGAATGAAAATGATAAAGTTAGAACTTGGAGAATGATTTGTTCGAATGCACACATGAATTAATTAATTAAATAAAGATATTTAATTAATAAATATGTTCATGCATATGAGTTAGAACTAGTTAACCGACTGGTTGTGATAGTGAGTCCTTTTCGCAAAGACAATTAGATATTGAATCCAAAGATAACTGACGGATTTAAATAGATCTCGAGTTAGATGGTGTGTGAATAATTAGATAATTAGATGATAGAAGAATGTGACAGAAACAATTAATTATGAATTAAATGTTAATTTAATTCAACATTCAAAATTGAAATGATTTAATTAAATAAATAATAATTTATTTAATTGACTGAAAAGGTTAATTGAATAATTAAATAATTCGAAAAGAATATTTAATTATAGTCGAAATATGATAAAAGGTAAATTAAATAATAAATTATTTAATTCATAAAGAGAATTAATTAATTAGCGACACAATTAAATAAATAAGATTCATTTAATTAATTAGAGTTGAATAAGGGTCATAATGAATTAATCAAATAATTAAAGTTATTTAATTAATAGAAGAAATATGTGTTTAGCAAATAATTAAATAATTAACATTATTTAATCATGACCATGGACATTAGAAAATTATGTCGAAAGTGGTACTCACAGGCCTAGACCAATTTTCAGTGTCTATAGTTTTCCCCTCTTTGATACAGTGTTGTTTATCGCGTTGTGTCAAAGAAATTGAAAAAATGATATGCCCCAGTGAAAGTAGGATGAGGAAGGATGACGAGGAGGTATTGGTATGCCCCCTCGAGAGGATAGGTAGGTTCAAAGAACATGAGTGTGATCTCAAAATCAATGAGAGGACCGGAATATGTAGGACAAGAGATTAGGGGAAAATAGATAAGGATAATGAAGATGTTGAAAAGAAGAAATGTTAGATCAGAAAAGAGATGAATAGTAGACATGGATGTTAGTATCAAAAATGGTTATTTGAAGCACATATAATCTTTGATATTTTTCCATATATATACTAAGCTTTGCATTTTATCATCATTGGGTGGGACTGACACAAATGGATAGTACACACCATGATATGAGATAGACCATAGTGTACAAAGTCATGCACTTGCAAAAAATAGACAGTCACAGACAAGGAGTGTCGTAACTCATACTAAAAGCAAGATTGCCCCAGTCTTGTTGTCTAGACAAACCACATGCAACAAACAAACAAAAAATAGGTCATGAGATGTCATTGCTCCTCTAAATCCTTCATGGGACATCCTTGAGGAAACTAGTAACATGAGTGAAAATCCAAAGTTAAAAAGACAGTTGACAGACAATAGTCAAAGAAAAAGAGTCCAAAGACATCCTTGCTTCTCTAAATCCTTCAAGGGACATCCTTGAGTAACCGAACTCATGCACAAATTGATAAAAAGATAAGAAAAAATAAGATATAAAGTCATAAAGCCAAATAAAAGTATTTTCCAAAACTTGATCTTGTGTAATTGTTTGATGTTTGACATAGCTCGATGCAAGGGATGACACATACCGTATAAGACGTTGAGTCTGCTTTTGACTTTGTGACCATTTGTGTAAGGCATGACAAAGCCTGGTTTCAGAATGACACGTTTTGTATAAGACGTTAAGCATGATTTCGTTGATATGACAAGCTACATGAGGCTATGAAAATTTACAATATCTGTTGACAAGAAAGATATATCTTGCTTAAGACATAAGTTGATTGTTCTGACAATGTGTTTGATTTTGACTTGATGACAATTTTGACATGTTTGCCTTGTTGATGTATGACTTGTTTTGATTCTTGACTGTTATGAGTGTGTGTGTGTGTTGAGAATGTATGAATTGAGATGATGTACCCTAAAGGACTAACCTAGTACAACCTCGGGGGCTCATCGATTGATAGCCTTGCCTATGTTGTACATGAAGAGACCTTGTAGTTGAACCATAATTTAACTAACATAACTGACTGAAAATATGTACTTAAGTTGATGATATGAAATGTGTGTGATAGTGAATGTGATAAACCCTAATGGATTGACCTAGTGTGGCTTTGGGGGCTCATCGATTGATAGCCTTGCGTACATTATACACGCAAAGACCTCATAGTTCGACATGACCAATGACTTTGATATGTACAAAGAGTCATGATTTTATGTGTGTGAGACGTGAGAAACCTAGACAGATAGACCTAATGCCTCGGGGGCACATTGACTGATGGCCTTGCCTACATTTAGTCACAGAGGCAACGTAGTTCAACTATGTCTACAACTGACTCCAACTCTATTTTTGGGGTTCTTGACATGTTTTGATTTTTTTGTCTTTTTGAAGTTTTTTTAATGTTTTTTGGATTATTATTTTTTTCAAGATATTTTACGATGTTTTTTAAGATTTTTTTAGGACATTTTCTATTGGTTTTCTATGTACAAGGTCCACATGACACAGAACGAGGATTCCCCCCCAATCAAGAATAATATATACAGGATGGAGTGGGGAGACGAAGTGGACTTGATGTCAATCGTTCCAAGTAATGGATAAGACAACCACTTATTATGAGTGAAGGTGAAAAGTCTGATTGGAATGATGGTAGACAAAGGAGCGAAGTCAACTACACATGGCGCTTGTTTGCCAGGTTTACACCATGGTACTTATCCATAGTGCCACCGAAGTGGTTTTCACTATTGGACGGATTATTTCTCTTTACTATTTTGTTGATTTTTTAATTTTTTTGGTGTTACAAAGACGCCTGTTTGCCAGATTTTCATCAAGGTAACCATTTTTTTTTGTTTTTCCCATTTTTTAATTATTTTTTGTATTTTTTGATTAAGACATAGTTCTCATAAGCTACACATAGAACCTCTTCAGATGAAGGCTGTTGATTGGTGAAAAAAGTGGTTCTCCTTCAGGGGTAGAGATTTGATATGCTCCTGATCCAAAAGCTTTTGTGACAATATAGGGCCCTAACCAGTTAGGTTCAAACTTACCTGGTTTTTCTCGTTCAGCTTGATTCTTGGGGTTCTCCATTAAGACCAGGTCACCAATGTCAAAGTGTCGATTTAGAACTTTCCTATTATAGCTGCGACGAAGACAATTTTGATATGCTTGCAAATGATCTAGTGCCTTCTATCTTTGTTTGTCTAGGAATTCTAACTCATGCAATCTAGATACATGGTACTCTTAATCGTCAATATGACCTTTCAAGGATATCCTCAAGGAAGGAATTTCAACCTCAATAGGTAAGATAGCTTCAGATCTAAATACTAGGGAGTATGGAGTGGTGTCGATGGGAGTACAGATGCTTGTGCGGTAAGCCCATAAAGCAGGATTAAGCTGTAAATGCCAGTCACGGCCAATGTCATTGACAATATTTTTAAGGATTCAGATAATTGTTTTATTATATGCCTCGGCTTGGTCATTACCTTGTGGGTAATATGGAGTGGAAAAATGACGTTGGATATGGAATTGTTCACAGAGATGGCAGACTTCTTGGTTTTTGAATGGATGGCCATTTTCTATGATAATGGATTCAGGTACACCATACTGACAAATTATATAGTTTAGGATAAACTTGGATATTTGTGTGCCGGTTATGTAGGTCATGGGAATAGATTCAATCCATTTGGTGAAGTATTCAGTGGCAGTTATGATGAACTTATGTCCATTGGATGATGTAGGGTGTATCTTACCTATGAGGTCAAGTCCCCATTGGGAAAAGGGCCATGGTGAAGTAATCAGATGAAGCTCCTATGCTAGCATGCGTATCAAATCTCCGCGTATTTAACACTGCCGACATTTCTTGACAAAGATATATGAGTCCTTTTCCATTGTAGGCCAATAATAACCTAATCTCATAATCTTATGGGCTAAAGTAGGACCTCTAGAATGGGATCCACATATACCCTCATGTACTGCTCTCAATGTTGCTTGTACTTCTTCAACATTGATACATCTCATTAAGGTTTTATCTAAGGTACGTCTATACAAGGTATCTCCGATGATGGTGTATTTGGCAGACTTACTAATAAAGGTTCTACATTGGTTGTTTGATAGGTCTAAAGGTAATATTTGGGCATTTAGATAGTCGTATACATCCTTGTACCAAGGGGAAGTAGGACCAACAATCGTACACACCATCATGGAATCGGGGACATTGATAGGTAGGGACGAACAACTGTTCGACCAAAAACTTGAATTTAGGCACGTTGCTAGGAATATCCAATAAGGAACCCACGGTTTCCATAGCATCTTCTGTCCTATTCTAAATGTGTGGTATTTGTTGAAAGGTGATGTCATCAAAGTACTATTTGAAACTATCAGCCATGCACTTGTAGGGGGCAAGTTTATCATCTTTAGTTTCATAGTCATCATTTACTTGTTGGACTACTAGCTGAGAATCCCCATAAACATGTAGACTCTTAATCTTCCATTGGGCTGCCATTCGTAGTCCTATCACTAAGGCTTCATATTCTGCTATGTTGTTGGTGCAAGGGAAAGCAATCCTGAATGATTTAGGAATAGTATCACCTTGAGGTGTAACAAATAGTATGCCTGCTCCTGAACCATGATTAGTATGTGACCCGTCAAAGTATAATTTCCATTTGGTTCTAATGTTAACTTTGAAAATAAACTCATCAGGAAAATTTGCCACTAAAGGATAGTTTGCCTTGATGGGTGCATTTGCTAACTGATCTGCAATTACTTGTCCTTTTATATCTTTCCTCTCCACATATTGGATGTCATATTCACTAAGTATCATCACCCATTTAGCCAATCGACCTGTTATTGCTGAATACTTGGGAGATATTTGAGAGGATCAATCTTTGTGACCAACATGGTTTGGTGGTTTAGCATATAGTGCCAAAGTTTTTGAGTAGCAAAGACTATCGCAAGATAGGCACGTTCTATGTTACTATAGTTTAGTTCATATCCCACCAAGGTACGACTGATGTAGTACACTACCCTTTCATGACCTTGATCATCATTTTGTGTGAGAAGGGCTCCTAATGCTGATTGAGTTGTTGAAATGTAAAGTATCAAAGGTCTATCATCTGTAGGTGGCATTAACACAGGTGGAACAAGTAGATAATCCTTGATCTTTTGGAAAGCTTCTTGACATTTAGGTGTCTATACAAATGGTACTCCTTTCTTGAGCAAATGTTGAAATGGATGTATTTTGTCTGCGAGTACTACTATGAAGCACCTGATGGATTGTAATCTTCCCTGTAGTGTTCTTAGTTGACCAATGCTAGCTGGAGGAGGCATTTCTACGATAGCTTTTACCTTTGCTGGGTCTACCTCAATGCCTCTTCCAGAAATGATATACCCTAGAAGTTTCCCTGATTGCACTCCAAAGACACATTTCTTTGGATTTAGCCTGACTTGGTAATTCTCTAGCCTTTGGAATATCTTGTCTAGAAATTTCAAATGATCTACCCTTGTTACCGATTTAGCTATTATGTCATCAACATAGTCTTCCATGAGAGTATGTACAAAGTCATGGAAAATAGTCATCATTGCGTGTTGATACGTAGCTCCAGCATTTTTGAGCCCAAAAGGCATAACATTCTAGCAGTATGTTCCCAATGGACATGTGAAAGTTGTCTTGTGTTGCTCTTCAACTGCGATTTTGATTTGGTTATACCTAGAGAAACCATCCATGAGGGATAGCATCTCGTATCTTGCTGTAAGGTTCACTATCATGTCAATGTTCGGCAAAGGGAAGTCATCCTTAGGACATGCCTTGTTGATATATCTAAAGTCTATACAGATGCGGATGCCCCTAGTTGGTTTAGTCATTGGCACAAGATTTGAAATCCAATCTGGATAGTCTATGCATCTTATGAATCTAACATCTAATAGTTTCTTAAGTTATGCTTTGACCAGTAGAGCAATTTGTGGATGCATCTTCCTTAGCTTCTGTTTGACGGGCTTAATACCTTGTTGTAATGGTAGATGGTGCAATATTAGATCTAGATCTAGCCTAGGCATTTCAACATACGACCATGCAAAGTTTATTTGTCTCTTTGTGAAGAAGTCTCAAAACTCTTGTTGTTTTGTCTCTGTCAAAGAGGCTGCAAAGTATATTACCCGAGGGTTTTCTTCTATGTTTATATTGACCTCCACAAACTCTTCTACTAACATTGGTGAATTTTCCTAAGTAATGGGGAGAATATTCAAACCTCCATCCTTGGGTGCCTCATAAAGGTTTTCGCCCTCGAATACGTCCTTTATTTTTACTATTTCCTCATGGCGCCTTTCGGTTTTCACCTAGGGACTTGTCATTTTCCTTATTTTCATTTTTTTTCTTTTGATTTTCATTTTTGCAACTAGAGGTGTAAATATACTCCCCAAAATATGCTTTGTCATCCAAGTCTATGGTAAATCTAGCTTTATGATCCCCTCTTGGTATGCCTTCTCGAAGTCCCATGAACTCAGCTATTGCTTCGTCATTCTCAAATATTTCTAAGATGGGTGTACCTTGTTGATCCCAATCGATAAGTTGGGGATATATGAGGGGCATGTCATCATTGGAGTTATCAAATGTGGAGGCTGACAAGGTGAATATAGAGTGGTTAACATGGTCACAAAAGTTTTGGACTAACTCCTTTTTTTTATTTTTCCTATGGGTAGGTAAACTCTGATGTGGGATTACTGTAAGGTCTAAGTTGTCAGAAGATGGTTTTTTAGGTTCCCAAGATGTAGGATCAAGGCTTTCCCAATAAAAATGCTTAATCCATTCTTCTTTGGACAAGGGATTTTTATGGAGGGGCTAGATGGATTTGGTACGGGTTTTATCATTCTATCAAGTTCCCCAAATAACTTATCTATGTTCATGGTGCTAGTAAAGGAAAGGGAATCCCATTCATAGTCACTTGAGTCATGGGATTCATCATAAACTAGGTCAAGTGGTCCATGAGATATCTTGATGTCTTCATAAGAACTTACTTCCTCTTGAAATGGTGACGAAGTACTAGAAATACCAATTATAAGCGGTTGAAACCCTAGCTCTAGGCCTTTTGTTCGTGGTGAGATAATGATCGGTTCATTCCTTCCATTCTAATGTAGTCCTAACCCACTATGTGCATCATAGAATTTTATTTGCATTATCATAAATCCTTTTCCATATTGATCCTTAGCTATTTGAATAGATGATGAGGGGTATTCCTTATCTTCTTGGTACAACCATGAGGTAATATCATCTTGGTCCACAACTTCTTCACTTAACTCTCCCCATTTTGTCAATGTCATTGTAGGAGGAGCATGAAATGTGACTACTGATTTTCTCCTATCTGCTATGGGTAAACCATATGTCTTAGGTGGAACCAACTGACTGACACAATATGATGCCTTTATGTGATATTCTCCACAACCCTTGTCTTGGATCTTGACTTTAGGAGTGGATGATGGTGGCTATGATGAAATGGACTTGGTAAGAGCTAATGGATCAATGTACATGGATAAATTAGATGATTAAGCTTCTTGATTAACTGGCACCTGTCATTGTGGAATTTCTCACAGGCTTGTGCAATATTGATAGGATCTGGATCACCATCAATCGTGATCTCGGTGCCATTATATAGGAATTTAAGAGACTGGTGATATGTGGAAGGTACATATTTCATTGCTTATATCCAAGGTCTACCTAACAAAAGTTTATATGGAAGGGTGAGATCCAAGACTTGGAAGCTAGTGTCCATAACTGTAGGGCCAATCCTGATAGGGAGTGTGACAACTCCTTTGGATGATCTTTCCTCATCATCATAAGCCTTAATGACTATACTCTTAGTGGTGTCCAAACATGCTTCTGAGAATCCTAATGCCTTAACCAATTTTAGGGTACAAAGGTTCAAACCTACTCCTTCGTCTACCAAGAATTGTCTGACTTTGGTTTGATGGACTAGGACTTCAAGGTGTAATGGGTCATTATGATTGGTCTTGTCAGTTGAATAATCCTTTTGGGAAAATGTGGCATGATGGGAATTGGTTAAGTATCCTACCATTTCTTTGAAATGATTGACATCTAAGTTGGTAGCGATAGTTGTGCTCTGTAAGGATTTTTCGAGAATGGCTCGATGATCTGGTGATAAAGTCAATAGTTCCAAGATGGATATTTGTGTTGGGGTCTTGCCCAGTTGTTCAAGCAAATTATACTTAGACTTGGAAGGTTGTGTGGGTGGCTCAGAAGAAGGACTTGGAAGATTTATCTTAGTTCTATGTGTATTTACAACACATTCAAGATGCTTTTTAATGGTGATGGTATGGATATTTTCATTTGCAAGTCGGAGGTGATTTATGATCGTACTTGGTTTATAATTGTACTTAGCATTGTTATAATTGGCTGGGGTATTATTCTTAGTTCCTGAACTGGGGGCCTTTCATTTCCCATGGTCATGTAATGGATCTGTGAAGACCTTGTGATCACTGTTCTTGGTATGTTTCTGCCCATTGACCTCTATAGTTCCATCTTCAACAAAAGCTTGTATGGTTTTTTTCAGTTGTCGGCATTGTTGTAGGTTATATCCCTTTGTTTGATGGTATTCACAATAGGTGTTATCATCCCACCATGAGATTTTAAACTGTCTAGGATCATACTATTTTGGTTCCAGGTTTTAGGAGATTATGTTTAATTAACTCTTTGAAAACTATCTCAATTGGTTGCCCTAAGGGTGTAAACTCACGTTTAGGAAATCTCCTCTATGGTTGTTGTTGTGAATTTTGGACAAAATTTTTTGTTTGTTCTAGATTAATCGTCATGTATTGATTAGGGTCGTAACCTCTAAGTGTGATGACATGTATCGCATGTAGGGTCTTAGCATCAACAATACCATCATTTGTAGCATTTTTGTTTCTAGACCAGGACTTCTTTCTATCGTTGGGAGTGTTCTGATGTTGAACAACTGGATTTATACCTGGTACTTTAATTTATCCTTTTTCAATAAGGCCTTTTTCAAGGATAATTCCCTTTTGCACCAAGTCTAGGAAAGAGGTACAACAATGTACTCTTAAGTCACTTCTTAGTTTTGGATGAATATTTTCAAGGAATATCATGAATTTTTGTTTTTCTAGTATTTCAACTAGACATCTACTAGCTAAACTTATCCATCTTTGGAAGAAAGTGGTGAAAGTTTCACCTTCTTCTTGCATGGTGTGACACAAGCTAGCTATTGTTATTTCATTGTCTATGTTGAAGGCAAAGTGTTTGACAAAATTCTTACCTAATTCACTCCATGATCATATGCCATATGGTAGTTTAGAGAACCATTCTAGTGCTATCCTGACAAGGGTTCACGAAAATAGTCTCATCAAGTATGTGGGGTCATATGATATGTCCATGCATGTTGTAGAGAATTCTCTAATTTTTTCTAAAGGATTCCTCTTCCCATTATACTTAGTAAAATTTGGTATAATATATCCGTGTGGGAAGGGTGTCATCTATAGCTCTTTTTCAAAAGTACATGGACATAAATCTTGCACTAAGATAGTTTGTTTGCTTGACATAGACATGTTGTCCTTCTGTTGTTGAAGGATTTGCATTTGATTTTGGAGAACATCTACTTGTGTCAAGGACATATTGTTTGCATTGTTGGGATCAATGTATGTGTTCTGAAATGCTATGTTCTGTGACGAATTGTGATTTGGCAAGGGAATATATCCTGTCTGAATGTTCTGATTCTGTGAAGGGATATATCCTATCAATTTTTTTTGATTTGGTATAGGAATATTTCCTATCGAAATGTTCTTATTTGGTATAGGAATATTTCTTGTCGGAATTTTTTATTTGGTATAGGAATATTTCCTATCAGAGTGTTCTAATTTGGTATAGTTGTGTTCGTGCCAACTTTGGATCTCTTACCAGTAGTGTTTGTGCCAAAGGGGTTTGATGAAGGTGCTCCCGTAGTGAATTGTAAACCATGTGTTATGTTGAATGGGGTTGTGTTTACAATTGACAATGTTTGAGTAGGTATGCCAGTTGGTATTATTTTGGTAATTTGAGGAACAAAGACACTTGATGTTATGGTTTGTGTTGGTTGAGTAGATGTTGTTTTCAAATAGTGAACATCAAATCTTGGTGGTAGTGTGGCACCTTCTACTAGCAAATTTTCTAGATATTGTTGGGGATCATTTGCCAAACACTCATCCATAAAGGATGCAAACTCAAGATCTTGTACGGTGGTGTCTATGTCTTCAACAAAAAAATGTCCATGTGTGTCTCTAGTGACATGTTTTTCAAGCAAAGTTTTGTGTGGTCTCTCTTTCCCTGATGGTTTGTTTCTGAAAGGATTGACAAATTCGTTAGGGTCCGATATTGCTCTATGTTTCTTCTTAGACCTTGTTTCAACCATGGAAAGTTGCTCAGAATGAGGTAATACAAACTATGTCTAAAAACTGATATGTCCTATTTCTATGTTTTTGGGATAAAGGATGTCACTAAAAACTAAAGATTTCTAAAATGATGTATACTAGGATGATGTATGCTAGGATGGACAGTATGCAAATTTTTTGAGTAGATTATGATGGTAAATGATTCTAAGATGGGTATAACCTACCACCAATGGAATAAATCCAAGAAATAATCTAGCTTTAATGAGGAACTTGATTGTAGGACAAAGACAACTGATAAGGTGAATTTCCAAAACTAGATTGTTGAGCTAGAAAGATTCACTAATAGGATAATAGTGACTAGGTTCAATGATAATGAAAAATTGGAGCATGAACGTATCTAATGATGCAAAAAGTTGTTCTGTCTTACAATATACAAATTCCTATGGGGTGTCTAAATGTTTGCAACTTATGATGGCTACGACTAAGACATAAATGACACCTAATAATGCAAGGGTTTTGAGTGATTTTTTCCAGTTTCTGTCCAAGGTTGATCGTAAGAAACAGAAGGAAAAAAGACAGTTTTTCTTTCAAACTAAGTTTGTAGTTTTTTCCAAATTTTATGTTGACAGTCAATTGCGGTTCACATTTCAGATGCATTGATGAATTTGACATATGCATTTTAGTTTTCGGATGCGGTTAATTGAACAAACCAGGTCTCAAATGTTAATAGACAAATGCGACATTTTCTGATAGAAATAGTTTAAAACTATGACAAACGTGACTCATAAAGTAGATGCGACTCAGAAAGTATATTCGACTTGGAATATAAAGTCTGTGAAACTTAAATCTATTGAAAAACATATGTAGGTTTTCATTTAAAAGTTGCAGCTTGAAAAAACACATATGGTTTTAAATATGACAATTGTGACTCATAAAGACACATGCAGTTTGAGATATGACAATTGCGACTCAGTTTTACAGTTGCGATTTTCTGATGACAATGTTAAGACTGACTCAGTTTAATGATCAAGTTTTGACAAATAATGCAAGAACAAGCACATAATACAAAGTATTTTTAGTTTGATGTGTATGAATCTGTTAAAATTAGAAGACAAGTACAACCTAGGCTATGTTGGACAATATTTATTAATTTCTCAATTGGATTTCTCTAGCTACACATATTCAAGGCAGATGACTAGTAGCTTGACCCCACTGGCCCCCCTCCACGACACTCACTTATACGGGGCAGCCAAGCTACTGTACCCATGAAACTCCCATGGCATACATTTCATCTCTACACATGAACTGTAAGAATATGAGATGACTTCATAGGTTCAACCTGCTGCACCAATATAGGATTTTGGAAAAAAATACAAGGATTTTAGTAAGGGAATTTCATTCATGGGGCACCATCCAGTACAAAGAGAGACCATTTCTACCCTTCTTGTTAGAACAGTGAGTGTGATTTTTGGGGTTTCCCCCAAAAATCCACTTTTATATACCAACTGGAAGTCGCTGGCGAAAGCGTGTTACCAGTCCGAGTCATCTTGGGGTGAGTACTTTTTCCCACCAAGACAGGCCCAAGTTCTAGAGTTAGTAATTGTTTCTCTTACACCTAGGATCACACGAATGCACAAGGGGAGAGGATACTTCGATATACCAAATCATAAGGGTTATTAAAAAATGTGCTTTTGCACTAGACAAAGAAAACACTACTTAATTTTAATCCAAATGACAATTATCTAACTACCAAACATAAAAGTTAATTTTAAATATTTAAAGTCTTCGACAATAGGTCCTGCATGCAATTGATTAGTAGTTTATTGGTTGTCTTTTTCATTCGTCCTACAGAAAAGAAGGGGTTTTGGTTTTCAAAGTCTTCTACGCTTTGTCCTACAAAAAAGGTGTTATCCTCCTAAAAAACATAGCTGTAAACAAAAGATTAGCGAAAAGAAAATAAATAAAAAAATAAAAATTATCAAAACGTGAAAAATATTGAAGTTACAAATTTTTTTTTGAAATTATTACTAGCCAGATGCGTCATTTTAATTCATAGATGCATCACGATGTTGACAGTCAGATGCATTGTGGGAGGTCTCAGATGCAGCTTGTGTTGTCAGATGCGTATTTGTTAGATGTGGTTCGCAAACCTAGATGCGTCATTTCGTTAGTCAGATGTGGTTTTCCGTACGATACTTGCAAAACAAAAAATAGAAAAGTGGAATGGAATCGCGAAGTTTGAAGTGTGCTTCACGTCGGGTTCACCAAATGTGACATAGATAAAATGAATGTTGCATAGTAAGATGGTTAAATCTAATCTAAAAATGCATAAATCTAAATCAAACAACAAAAAACGAATCAAATGAACTAAATAGTAAACAAAACAATAATCAGAATAGTCTCACCGAATATCAACCCATTTCCTCGAATTATCTTGATTTTCCTTCTCTATTTTGTCATGTCGATATTCTTGCCCTCATATTTTCATTATGTATGCAAGCATAGCCTTGATGTATGTCTAAGAAAAATATTGAAGATTAAGTTCTTCCAAAACGTGTATTGATTTTGGGAGGAGGAATAATGCCAAAGATCAGCCAATTTATAGAAAGTTGGTTTTCAATTGGCTCAGATTCGAAAGAGAGATCAATGATTGAGATTATTGAATGTCATGCGATGTGAGTTCTGTGTTAGTTAGAACGTGAGTTGGTAAATTCTACAGGATAAAGATTAAATTAGAATAATAATTTAATCTGGTGTTAAGACTGTTTGAAAATAGAAAGAATAAGAGTTCAAGATTAAAAAAATGATTTAATCTTTAGTTGAAAGTCTTCGAAAATAGAAGAATTAGACTTTGAATGAAAATGATAAAGTTAGAACTTGGAGAATGATCTGTTCAAATGCACACATGAATTAATTAATTAAATAAATATATTTAATTTATAAATATGTTCATGCATATGAGTTAGAACTAGTTAACTGACTGGTTGTGATAGAGAGTCCTTTTCACAGAGACGATCAAATATCGAATCTGGAGATAACTGACGGATTTAAATAGATCTCAAGTTATATGGTGAGTGAATAATTAGATGAATGTACGATAGAAGAATGCGATAGAAACAATTAATTATGAATTAAATGTTAATTTAATTCAACATTCAAAATTGAAATGATTTAATTAAATAAATAATAATTTATTTAATTGACTAAAAAGGTTAATTGAATAATTAAATAATTCAAAAAAAAAAATTATTTATAGTCGAAATATGATAAAAGGTAAATTAAATAATAAATTATTTAATTCATAAAGATAATTAATTAATTAGCGACATAATTAAATAAATAAGATTCATTTAATTAATCAAAGTTGAATAAGGGTCATAATGAATTAATCAAATAATTAAAGTTATTTAATTAATAGAATAAATATGTGTTTAGGAAATAATTAAATAATTAACATTATTTAATCATGACCATGGACATTTTTTTTAGTCGAGCCCACATGGGGACCCGGCATGCTCTTGTTGAAGGACACTTTGATTATGAAAGATGTGAATTTTAAATGCACTATTTCATCAGTGGGTTGTCATTTTCAATCATCACAAACTTCCTCCATCCAAATAGTTGAAGATGCTGTTGCATTTGAGTCACCAAGGGATAGTGTCACAACATTTTTAAAAACTTGCTAGGTTATTTGAATAGCTACAAGATACTTGGAAATCATATGAGGTATTATAATGGATGTTGTTCTTCTTTCATATTTCATCAACACTGTTCATAAAATAAGTGATGATGACTTTTGGTGAAGTAGGATTAAGAAATTAGTGGAATTTCTTGCTAGCATTTTCAGCATACCTTCAAATGTTTGCTAAAACACATGCACGGGGAAAGAAAGTAGAGGGTGTGGTTACTTTGTTGTCTCCCACACCATCTTTTCTTAAGGAATCATTAGCACATTGTCCTATCTCTGATATTGGATGAGCACACCCACAATTGATAGAAATTTTCACTCCAACTACCAACAAATTAATGGAAGAAAAGTGGATAAATGCTCTTGCAGCTACATTAGCCTACCTAAGTGGCTTTAGTAAACCTCCATTTTCTTGCTCTCTCATCTGTCATGAAGAGGGATGGAAAACCTTGCAAATAATTATGGAATCTTCAATGTTGAATGGAGGAAAATCAAGGTTTTAGAAACTTTGAAGCAAATGTAATTTGCAGAGGTTGCATTCAAAATGGGTATTGTGTAGTGGCTTTTGAAGTTTTTCTTATGAATGCCTTCTATTGGCAGAGAGGGGTGTGGTCTGTGCTTCTAGTGGAGGAGCCAATAAAATGAATTTGTTGAAGATGCGTTAGAAGCTCTCAGAAAATACATTGAGTCAGTTCAATTTTGAAAGGTCTTAGAAATGTTTAAGTCAAATGCAATTGGTAGCTATACTACCATTTTTCATGGATGCAGCCAACATATAGAGAGAAGCCCACAAACCAAGAGGGAGGCAAGGATAAGGTGGATGAGCACTTGTCAAATGCTTTTGATATAGTTGGCGACATGGAATGAAACGTAAATGGGTGCAACAATAAGATGAATCCAGTGAATGTGCAACATGTCTGGAGGAGGCACTCAGTGAATGCTATGATGACAAAAAATGCACATAATAGATTGTTGAAAATTCTTTAGAAACTCTTAAAAAAATGTAATTGGCATGTGTAAGGCTTGAGGATGAAGCTTGGGCACGCTAAGCATCTAGATCTAATGCATTTATTGAAAAGAGTTTAGAAATTTCCAAGCAATTGTGAGTGAGAAGGTGGGCATAGCTTGGTGAAGGAGGTCAAGGCGAATGATTCAAAGGGAATCCCACAAAAATGCATTTGGCCGATATATTGTGAAATGGAGGTCCATTGTGTTGGAGGCACACAGTTTATGAAATGTTTTTGAAGCTTAAAGAAAATGTTGTTGAAGGGGCACAACTTGGAGTAGAGGAGTGTGGCATACCATCGAACCAGAGGGTGAGAAAGTAGTGAGGGATCGAGTAGCCATAGCCAGGGGAGAAGCCCAAGTTGCAGAATGGTGAAGCATGCGAAAACAAAGATTAGGGAAAAAGAATGAGACCAAAGGAGATCGATGGCTTAGAAAGGAGGTGAGAATGCAACTCAATCTCCACCATTGCTCACTGGATCGCGGTCCCAAGGTACACACGGGTTAATTCCTATGAGATAGCGAGATGAGAGCACATGGACAGGGTGGGCCCGTGAAATATTTTAAAGGGGGCTTGATGGTTTCAGTCTTAAATGTTTCTATTTTACCTTTTAAAATTGTGCCCATGAATGATTTTAAATAGGCCTATTTTAGGTGATTTTGGAAAATCTTTCAAGGATGCAAATATAAAGGTGGGCCCCCAAAGCAAATAAATCTCGATGCCTTAAGAGTTTAATGTTTTCATTGTTTTCTTTTAAAAAGAAGGAACTTAAATATGCAGATGAATGTTTGGTAAAGGGAATTGAAATATTTTATTTTCCTAATAGGAAAAGGCTTTCACTTCTATAAAGTGAAATATAATATCAAAGGGGAAAACATTTTAAATATGTTGGGTAAAGTGGGAGTAAAACCTATGTTTCTATTGGAGGAGTGAATTTTTATTCACTTTATGGGTGAAGTATTTTAATGCACAGGGAGTTATTTTTATAAAGTGAATAAAACATTCACTATTTTAAATACTTTACTTGTTGGGGGATATCTTATTTCCGGGCAATAACATGAAGGTGAAATATTTCAACTGCATTGGTAAGGTTGTGTGCGACCAATAAAGTGCAATAATTTTAAGTCTTACCCAGGAGATTATTATTAAAGTTGATAAAATTTAATACTTGGAAAATGAAATATCATGTGCTGGGAGATAAAATTAAAGGTGTAGCTACATCAAAGAACAAAAAGGTAGAAATAAAGTTTTAACGGGAGCAGAAGTGAATTTTTTTTATGGGAAGATATTTTGCAGCTGTTGGTAAAATGAAGATTCTCCAAGGGAAATATCCATTGTAACTAAATTTTGAGATGTCACAAAGTGGTCCAATTGGCTGGTGACATGTGTACTTTCTGGCCCAATGCTTGTTTGCTCCTTCATTTTCTATAAAAGGGATTTCAAGGCTAGAAGTATGGGTTAGCAAGTTAGAAATCTTTGGTCGAGTCTAGGTGAAGTTGCAAAGCAATTGTAAAATCTGGTAGTCACAGAAGAAATGCAAATTAGGTCCTGAGTCATTTTGTTATAGGTTTTGAATTCATGGAGATATAATTTTGTATAAAAATACTAGCATTTAAATCAGATTGATAAATTCAAGCTCATGTCTCTCCTTTGTACAAATGTATTTGAACTTTTGAATAAAGTGATCAAGGGTTATTTTGTTCATCTCACTATTGTGGTGTGTGCAATTATTATTTTAGCTTTGATTCAAGGAATTAATTACAATGCTTAAATGAGATTGTAAGTTGATATGTTCTATACAAGGATCTGATAAGTAGTAGTGAGTTAGGGTTACATATTGGTGATATTGTAAGGCAATATTATCAAAGATCTTATATGCTATGTGTTGAATCTATTATAAACCCTTAGGTATTTATGAATTTGACTCCTCCAATGGAAATAAGGCACTGATCTAAGTTGCATTTATTCTTTGTGATTCAGTATTTGTTTGTGTTCACCCAGAGCTTGCTACAAATTGAAAATTAATGAATATATTTTACTTGGAAGTGTTGTTATAATTATCTCACGCTCGAAATGGTTGATAATTATTGATGAACAACCAATTCTATTCAGTATTATATTGTTCTGTTGAGCTATTGAGTGAGATTATTTGTTATGGTTAATGTTGTTTATAATTATGGTGCAAAGGTTATAAACACATTAAGGGATCACCCTCCCGGGTCTTGCAGAGCCCAAAGTGTAGGAGATCCTTCAAATCCTCATCAGTTGGTCTAGGTCCTTCGAGCTGTCCTTGATTGGAATTAGAGATTCCATAGGTAGATTAGAAGATCAACCTGGTTTCAGTGAAAAACAAACCAACATAACATAGAACCAAGATACTTGCAACTACTTTGAATACTCCCCCTTAGGAGTAAACACCAAGTCTTTACCCATCAGTCGTTACCCATGCAAACACCATTAAAATTTGAATTACATGCTTCCTCAAATCCAAAGATGAATTGCAAACCACATACCACACTTCATCATGATCTAGAATATTCCTCTAACATATTGAAATCCATCAAAATCCTTCAAAATAATTCTCACCCTTAGAATGTACACAAATTTTACATTCAAACTACACTACCAAATATTACAACACTAAAATCCATCTTTTAGAGAACCAAACCATGAATCCTCTTGACTCAAGAAAGAGATCAAAAACATTAACATACCTTCAAAATTATAAGACCTAAAGACCAACTATGGAGAAATGTAAAGAAAAAACATTTCTCCTAGACACCTTTGTAAGCAACACTACAAAAACTAGTTCACACAATGGTGAACATAACTTCCTCCAACCATCGATCCAAAAGACAAAATTATGGATATAGAAACTCTGAAAACCTCTAACTTACATATCCAAATCACACAAGTAGATCTTGAACCTAGAAGAAATGTGAAGCAAAACCAGAACATCTCTACAAACCAAAATACCTCTGCAACACCTTGTTTCCTTATTTTATCAATTTTTTCAATATCCTCAACATCTAAACCATAAATAAAAGCTTATCAAAGAAATACCAGAGGTTAAAATTAATAACTTAACTGATGACAACATAATGCAAATAATCAAAGAAATAATATATTCCAACAATCTCTCTCAACCATTGAACAATTGCCACTAATGACAACACAAGCTTGTTGACATCAATGAAAACACATTCATAGTTGTAAGAATATCCCCCTTTGTCATTGATAGTAACAAAATATGTGAAAAAACATCAAAGACAACATACAACTATGAACATACTTATTTCCTTTTTTATTTTCTCCTCATTGCAAAACTAACTCATTACACTCTTTGCCCCTTTGACACTTGTCTCATTATCCCTTTGTATAAACAAAAAATTTCACATGAATTCTCTCTCTCCCCCTTTGACACCAATGTCAAAGGATAACATATTTTACATTGTTCTCCCCCTTTGACATAGAACCAAGATACTTGCAACTACTCTGAATACTCCCCCTTAGGAGTACACACCAATCAACTCAACAACCTTTGCACAATGACAACTCCATAGTGCAACAATATCATTACCTACTCCCCTTGAGAGATAGCCACCAAAATCAGTCCAAAAAAGGAATGAATCCATATATCCACTATAATAATACATATCCATATGCATCTAGTGTAAAGGAGGGGCAATAACCCCCAAATTCTCCCAAAGATACTCAAAATTATCCTTAGGAAGAGCCTTAGTAAATATGTCAAGAATCTAATCCTTTGTAGTTACATGTTCAAGTTTCACTTCATTCTCCACAACCTTCTCTCTCAAAAAGTAATACCTAATTGATATATTCTTTGTTCTTGAATGCATCACTAGATTCTTTGAAATACTGATTGCACTTGTATTATCACAAAAGATAGAAATAGGCTCATCATACACCAATCTAATATCCTTCAATGTTCATCTCATCCACAATACCTATGTACAACAAGATGTTATTGTAATATACTTAGCCTATGTAGTATATAAAGAAATAAGATCTTGTTTCTTACTAAGCCATGATACCAATCTACATCCAAGAAAGAATGTACCACCACTTGTACTTCTCCTATCATCCACACAACTAGCCCAATCTAAATTTGTGTAAGCACTCAATGTGAAATCAATATCCTTAGGATACCACAAACCATAACTCAGAGTACCTTTTAAATATTTGAATATCATTTTCACTACTCCAACATGTGTCTCTTTAGGATCTTCTTGAAATCTAGCCACAATAAAAACTACATGAATGATATTCGGTCTAGTAGTAGTTAGGTATAGTATTCCACCAATCATACATCTATACTTTCTCTAATCAACCTTTGAGGATTCATCATCCTTACTCAATTTTCAAACAATAACTATAGGAGTACATACCATTTTGGAGTCTTCCATTCCAAACTTCTTCAACATATCTTTAGCATACTTTGATTATGAAATGAATATGCCTTTATCTATTTGATTGATTTGTAACCTAAGGAAGAAATAATTTCCCCAAACATAGACATCTCAAACTCTTTATGCATCTCTTCTGCAAAATTCCTGCACATAGCTTCATTTCCTCCAAAGATTATGTCATCAACATATACTACCACTATCAAGATTTGGTCTTCCTCAACTTTAAAGTAGAGATTACTGTCTATGGTACCCTTATTGAATCCTCATTGTACCAAATGTCTATCCAAATTTTCATACCAAGCTTTAGGAGCTTGCTTCAATCCAAACAATTTCTTCTTTAATCTACATACCATATTAGGTTTATCTAACAAATGAAATCCTTCCGGTTCTTCTATGTAAGCTTATTCTTACAATTCTCCATTCAAGAAAGAAAACTTCACATCCATCAGATAAAATTTAAAGTCCTTATGTACTACAAATTCCAAAACCATTCTGATTGCTTCCATTCTAGCCACCAAGGAAAATTTCTCCTCAAAGTCTATTCCTTCAACTTTTGCATAGCCCTTACACACAAGCCTCACCTTGTTTCTTACCACTTCTCAATTCTCATTTAGCTTGTTTTTGAATACCCACTTAGTTCTAATAATGTTTTTGTTTTCAAATCTGGGAACAAGTTCCCATGTCTAATTCTTCTCAATTTGCATAATTTATTCTTCCATTTCCTTCACCCAATGTTCATCTTTTCATGCCTCAATCAATTTCTTAGGTTCAACTTCAGAAAGTAAACATAGATTTACCTCTGCTTTAGTAGCTCTTCTTCTTGTTAACACACCTTTTATTTGTCTAGCTATCATTAATCCGAGTCACAAAATAGTGACCAACAACACCCTTGAGCTGATAGATATTTCCATCTGTCCTCTTTCCAACAACAATCATAGTTCCAACCCCTTTCTTGATCTCACATCCATCATCCTGAAACATAATATTGTATCCTTTGCTATAAATTTTTCCAACATTGAAGAGGTTATGCCTTAAACCTTTAACATAGTAAACATATTCAGTATTATGCTTTCCATCAAAACAGATTGATCTTATTCCACAAATTTTAGCATCTGAATCATCTCCAAATTTAACAAGTCCTCCATCATATTTTTTAAGTTTAATAAACTTACTCTTGTCTCCAGTCATGTGATTTTTGAAACCACTATCAACAACCCAATAGTTCTTATCTTTTCTAACATGAAAAGAAGATACCAAAGTACCTCCAACTTTTTCCTTTTTCTTTGGAACACTTTCCTTTGCACAAATTTTAGAGTTAGTAGAACCAGATTCATGTTTTAAATCCAAGAAAAAACATTCAATATCATCACCATCTCAATAATCAGATTCATCATTAGAAATACTAGCATCTTCTCTAACATAGTAGCTCCTCTTGATCATCGTTCCTTTGTTTTCCTTGTTCTTATTGTTCACAATTCTGTTTGGACATATTGAAGCATAGCGATCTATATTTCCACAAATGAAACAATTGAAAGGTAATTTACCTTTGTACTTCCTAGTGCCCTTTTTCATTCTTCTTACAAATTTAGCTTCCACATCATCAAGATCATCTCCGTTTTAATCATCAATTTCTTTTTATTTTCAATCCTTGAAAGCAATCTCCACTTTTACACCATTTTTTGGACCAATTTTCCTCATCTTGAATGAAGTTAGTGTGCCAAATAACTGATCTCTAGTGTATGTATTAAAATTTGTAACTTCCTCGCACCAAGACCTCTCATATCACTTACCAGTTCATCAACCCTCTGCATGTAACTTGTAATTTTATCTTCAGACATCCAAAAAATTTCAAATTTTGTCTTCAAATTCTACAACTTATCTTGTTTAACCTTGTCATATCCTTCATAAATACTCTCTAGCTTATCCCAAACTTCTTTAGTAGTTTTTAGATCCATAACTTTCACTAATTCAATATGTACAAAACTACTCAAGAAAAAAAACCTTGAATTACCATCTGTTTCATAGGCCTTGATCTCATCACTTGTGCTCGATCCATTTGTAGGTATGTTATATATAATACTTATTGCCTTAGTAACATCAAATCCAAGGTAAATTAGATAGCCTTCCATCTTCACTGTCCAAAATGCATAGTCTATGCCATCAAACATAGGGATCTCCTTCTTTCTTGCCATCTTGGATCTACCTCAAGTGGTTAATATTTTCTTCAAGGAACCTTGTTCTGATACTAATTGTTGAAGGAACAAGACACTTGAGAGGGGGGGTGAATCAATTGTATCAAATTAAAACATTAAAACCTTCAATGATAATCAGATCCACATGCATTCATCAAACCCTTAATCTATTATGATGTTTGCACATGAAAAGCAGATAACAAAAACTAAAACAACCAAAAACATTCACAAGAGAACACTAAATTTACGTGGAAAACCCTAGAAAGGAAAAACCACAATGAGGATTAGCTCACAATATAAGTAATTTTAAAATCGGTACAAAGAGGCTCATTGCCAAAATAGGACGCAATATCCAGAAAAGCTCATAGCCTAGGATCACTACAAGAATAGAAAGAAGAAAAGAAGATAGAATTTTACACAACAAACATAATCTCAATGCGACAAATATTCCACCATAAAATCTCCAACAACACTCACAACCTTCAAGAGATTAAGATACCTCATCTCACCACATTCATCAATCTTGTGTTATAGCTCACACTGCAATTCACACTTCTACACTTAATTTTGCATCACAACACTCAACTATATTCTACACCTCATATCACATCAATTCACCTTGCATTTATACCATCTACAACTTGAAAACCATCTTCAAGTCAGCTATACTCACCTTAAACTTTAAAAATTCAAAATAGGTTGACACTAAACATTCCCATGATGGATAGGAACAAAAAGAGGACCAAAACAAAACTAAACTGGGACCCAAATTAACTCTCACACACTATGCCATGCCTTCATCATTACTCAAACATCTTTGAATGTAGTGTAAACATTAGGTCAACCATTACCCATGAAAATACCATCAAACTTTAAATTACATGCTTTCTCAAATCCAAAGATGACTTGTGAACCACATACCCCACTTCATTGTGATCTAGAATATTCCTCTAACATCTTGAAGTCCATTAAAATCCTTCACAAAAATTCACACCTTCAAAATGTACATAGCTTGTACATTCAAACTACACTGCTAAACATTGCAACACTAAAATCCATCTTTCGAAGCACCAAAGCATGAATCCTCTTGACATAGGAAAGAGATCAACACCATCAAAATACCTTCAAAATCATAAGAAATGAAGAATAAATATGAAGAAACACGAATAAAATACATTTCTCCTAGACACCTCTATAAGCAACACTGTAAAACTAGTTCACACACTGGTGAACATAACTTCCTCTGACCATCGATCTGGAAGCCAAAATTTTGGATATAGAAATCCTGAACACCTCTAACCAACATATCCAAACCACACAATAAGATTTTCAACCTAGAAGAAATGTGAAGTAAAACCAGAACACCTATGCAAACCAGAATACCTCTACGACACCTTCTTTCCTTATTTATCAATTTTCTCAATATCCTTGACATCTAAACCATAAATATAAGCTTATCAAAGAAACACCAAATGTTAAAATCAGAAAATTAATTGATGAAAACATAATGCAACTAATAAAAGAAACAATCTCTCACAACCACTACACAACTAACACTAATGACAACACAAGCTTGTTGACATCAATGACAACATCTTCATAATTGCAACAGTATAAAAATTCTCCAAACTTTGATACTAAGGTATCAAAGCTTTATCAACATACCAAGGTATTATATTTCTACCAACTTTGATACTTGATGGTATAAGAGTTATTTGAACTTTGATACCGAGTATCAATGGTCTGTAAACTATGATACCCTTAGGTATCAAAGTTACCCAAAAGCTATCATAGCTCTTATATTTGATAAGGAATAATTTTTTAACCACCCTCAATACCTTACATAGGTACTAGAGTTCAATCATCTCTGATAACCCACTAATGGTCAAAGATCATTCCATTCCTTTAACCCCCAAAAATCCAACAAAAAACTCATATTTATTTATTTTTTAAATGATAACATTTTGAATTCAATTCCCTCACAATTCACTCAGTTGTATCAATTAATAAATCTAAAAGGGTGGAGAAATCACAAAAATGAATATGAGATAAAACATATTATAGTATACTTAGAAGAATCTAGGGTGGATTGCTTGTATCCTCAAGGATTTAGGCCAAATTTTGAGGTGGGGCTCTAGCCTACTATTTTATGAAAATGTATACATAGATATATACACATATATACATATATATACATACATATAAATATATACATACATATATATGTATATATGTATATATATGTATGCATGTAGGTATATATATGTATGTATACATACATACATACATACATATACATATACATACACATATACATATACATATACATATATGTGTGTGTGTATGTATGTATATATACATTATGTAATGGGTTTAGTGGAAAATCAATTAAACGCACAATTGAAGCAATTAGGGTTATAAATCTCAAACACCCACATGAAAAATATTGATAAAACCCATTAACTAATGAAATTGAATACTCCTACATTAGAAAATGACCATTAAAATCAGAATTAACAATTCAAAATTCAAATTCAAAGAACTACAAACCTAACATTCCATTGTGACTTGTGTTGATTTGGTGTCAGATTTCTCAAACCTTAGCACCCATGATTGAAAAATCTCACAATAATCTAAAAGATACTCAAAATGATATGATTCAATGCATAAATGAACGCTCAAAATGAAATGATTTGAGATGGTGGGAGATGCCTTATTTTATATATTTTTAATAATTAGATCAAGGGTGGAGATTAAATCTTGAGATCAATAGTTCAAATCAAATATTGAAGATCAAGGGTTGAGATTAATTGAGAGGTTTAGTAAACTCAAAATATCTCCTAAAATTTAGAGAATTTATTGAGATATTTTTGAAAAGAAATAGTCCTTATAATATCTTTTGAGAGGAAAATTAGATAATTAAATAATCAAAATTATTTAATTATATGGGGAAAAGAATATTCCATGTGCAAGTGGAGGGAAGAAAATTAGATAACTAAATAATTAAAAAAATATTTAATTATGGGAGATAGAGAAAAATTAGTAAAAAGGTGATGAATTAATTAAATAATTATAAATTATTTAATTAATAGAGGAAATGAGGTGATTTTGAGGGAAAATGATGAAAAGTGACGAAAATGAGAAAAATGATGAGAAATGATGAGAAAGTGAGGAAAATGCATGGTTAGTGATGAAGTGAGGAAAATGATGAGAAAATGTAGAATTAATGATGAAAATGATGAAAATGCAATGTTAGTGAATGTGTGATATGTTTAGGCATTTTTAGATGTCTACATTTTCCCCCTCTTTGAGGCAATGTACCCGTTACATTGTTTCAAAGACAATCGCTACTTTAGAAAAAAAATAAAATTATGATGCCCCACTATGTGCCCTAGCAGATGAAGGAAGGATAGTAGGATGTTAGGCTGCCCCATCGAGAAGTCAGAAAACAAAAAAAAAAATTGGGTTGGGCTCACAACAAGACTTTAGGATTGGTTCTGGTGAGAAGAGGATGAAGATTGAGAGTCGCTCTATAGGAGAGACCAAGCCAAGAGAGAGAGAGAGAGATATATATATATATATATATATGGATACCACCAGGAGTGAGATGGTCTCACTTTTCAGTTAGCTCAGCACACCAATAAGCATGATCAAAGGAATCAGGAGAGGGATGTCGATATTACCAGGAGGCAACAACTAGAGGTACAACTAGCATAGGTTACGACTGAGAGAGACCAAGAGAAAGGCCACTAATAGCAATTGGAGGCACATATAGCACAAATCACAATAGGACAAGAACAAACCATCCCTTTAGCTCAATAAAAGAAGGAGATTAGGGCTATCCAAAGTGAGGTGACATACTATCAGACCTTATATGATAATTTTATCCCAACACATAGGTGATAGCCTATATTTTTGTAGTAGAGTACAATGGGACCATCTAGTTATGACAAAATATTAGTGTGTCATCCTTCCTAGGGTCATTCATAGGGATAGGTTCCACAACAGCCCTAAGAGTCACAGGGCCAACAATAGCAGATGGGTCCACCTCCTCCTCAACCTCCTCCTGATCGAGAGGAGAGGGGGAGTTTTGGGTAGAGCACATTGTATGTATGATTGATGTATTTTTTAGAATGATTATTTGATGTATATACATTCATTGGATTTTGAGAGCCTCATGTATATGTATTTTTTATGGATAGATTGTATCACACATTCGATGAGATGATGATGTATCATAACATTTATTTTTTATTATGATATTTGAGATGAGATCATTTTTAATGCGACTATGATATGGTTTATGATGTTATGCATGGATATTTGATTTCTGTGATGTATGCTTTGATTATGGATGTATATGATATATGATTGCATATGATGATGATGTGATATGATATGATGATGTATTCTAATGATTTGTCAATGTAGGATGTATGATATAATATCATGATAGGATTGATGATTATTTTTTGTATTTTTTTGATATGTTGATGCTATACATGATGATGGTTGTATGATTTAGATGATATATGATATGATTGATGATTTTGTGGATGTAGAATGCTTGTGGTACTAATAATTTCATGTATGAAAGATGCATGAGATTGATATTTTTGTGTATGTCATGATACTTGGATAGAAATGTTAGTATGATGATTAGATGAATGGATAGATGATAAAAGAAAAGATGGCATTGATTTGATTTATTAAAATGCATTTATTATGATTATGGATATGGATGATGATTGGTGATATTGAAAAAATGATGAGTATAATTTTTCTTATGGGTATACTAAGTAATTCTATCATAGCAATCCTTATTAATATAGAAAATAGACACTATGCACCAAGGTATGAAGAACTAGGGTGGATTTGTATCTATTGTGGGGACTTTGAATTTGCAAATAATAGGAGTATTCCTACTCATACCAAACATATGAAAAACTTGTTATGAATGTGAAATAGAATTTTAGAGAATGTTAGACTAATGCACAATAAGGTATGAAGAACCTAATATGCAAGGGTCATTTTATGTTGCCTGAAATGACTTCCACACACACAAGGCAAATATTCTCTATGGTCATATTTCAAGAACATCCAACAAACACAACATACAAAAATAATGACCATACCCCATTCCTTTCTCTCTAATTCATTTTTTAGACATCCTCAAGAGATCATTGGAATAGGACAGTAAGATAAATCAAAAGAAGACCAAAATACAAACAATGATGTCATATCACTTGCCAAAGATTTTTGTTATAGATGTTGTCCAGTGATGATGGCTATTGTAGGAATGATATATTTGTTAAGGCATATGCTTAGATGTTGACATTGATGATGATAGTAGGCAATTGATATGTAGGCATTATTTGATAATGGTCAAGTCTTCATGACTCCTGCATGAGTGTTCTAGATTTCAAAAACTGCTATGTTTTTTTTGATTGCTTTGTCAAAGGTGAGGGTGGCAATAATTTTATTATGGATGGACGGTTTATTATGGATCGGTGGTTATGAAAATGGTTTGATTTTTGAGAAATTCTTTTAATGATTTTGGAGTTTTCAAGATATTTGAGGTTATTTTTGGGAGTTTTCAAAAAAATTGAGTTTGTTTTTGGTGTTTTTGGAGATATTTGGATGTTTTTGGATTTTTCAAGATATTTGAATGTTTTTTGGATTTTTCAAGATATTTGGATTTTTTCAAGATTATTTGGATGTTTCTGGATTTTTCAAGATATTTGGATGTTTTTGGATTTTTTAAGATTATATAGGACTTGAGAGGGGAATAAGAATCCAATCCAACAACTAGGTCTAGGAGGATGCCCCGAGTTAATCCTAGGATTACATTATTATGGATAAGTGTACTAAGGTGAATGGGGATAATGATAATGCAACACGAGGTTGAACACTCAACAAGTGATCAAGCCATGATTGGATGCACATTTTATTATGAAGTGGACAAGTGAATGAGTGGGAAAGATGTTTGGATAGATGATGAATGAAATGGTTGGTGGAAATGAGATTTCAATAGATGATGGGTAGATCCTATTCATAAATGATGCTTTTTTAGTATGTTTTCACCACAATACCTATATTAGAAGCATCACTAAAATGGTTTACACTCAAAGGGTGATTTATTTATATTTAATATTTTTTTCTTTTTAAAATTTTCTGGGGTATTCTAATTAGTTAGGTATAGAACTTATTGAGATGGTTGTTGTTGAAGGGTTTGATTAAAGGTTCTCCTTTATTAGTAGCCAGCTGGTATGCTCTCGAGCCATAGATTGTAGTGATAAAAAATGGTCCTAGCCAATTAGGTTTAAATTTTCCTTTTCCCTCTTGGTTGATTTTATTCTTTTGATTCTCTTCTAGTACTAGGTCACCCACTTGGAAATTCCCATTCTTGTTTTTCTTGTTGTAGCTACATTGAAGAGGATTCTAATATAGTTGAAGATGGTTGAGAGTGCTCAAATGTATTTCATATAGTAACTCAAGTTCTCATAATTTGGATACATGATACTCTTCATTATTGATAATATTCTACAAAGGTACCCTCAACAAAGAAATTTCAACCTCAATAGGAAAGATAGCTTTGGTACCATAGACTAGGTAAAATGGAGTTGCACCTATGGGTGTTCAAATAATTATTCAGTAAGACCACAAAGCTAGATTTAGTTGAAGATATCAATCATGACCAACATCAATAACTACCTTTTTTAGTATCTTGAGGATGGTTTTATTAGACACTTCCAATTGACTATTTCCCTAGGGTAATAAGGGGTGGAGAAGTGGTAATGGATATATAATTGGGTACAAAGATCTCAAAAATCTTGGTTCTAAAAAGGAATTCCATTGTTAGTGATTATCGTTTGAGGTATACCATGTCAAAAAATCAAATAGTTTAAAATAAAATTAGCTATTTGTTTGCCTAAAATGTAGGTTAGAGGTATGGCTTCTATCCACTTTGGGAAGTAATCTATGGCGGTAATGAATTTATGGCCATTGGATGATGTGGGATATATCTTGTCTATGAGGTCAAGTCCCCATTGTTAAAAATGATATGGTGTAGTGATTGAATGTAGTGTTGAATGCACAAGACAACTGAGAGGGGGGGTTGAATCAGTTGTGCCTTAAAACTTCAAAACCCTTATACACATTTAGATCCACATTCATTAATAAAACCTTAAATTTTTTATGATGATTTATCATGGAATGCAAATAACAAAAACTAAAACACAATAGTATCATACACAAGGGTGCTTCCACAATAGTGGTTTACATTTTTTGAGAGATTCTGATTTTTGCTGAAATCACATATTTTTAGAAAATATAATGATTTAAGCCTTAAAAAGTTCCATTTTAAGGAT
Source organism: Sequoiadendron giganteum (assembly GCA_007115665.2). Classification (NCBI taxonomy): domain Eukaryota; kingdom Viridiplantae; phylum Streptophyta; class Pinopsida; order Cupressales; family Cupressaceae; genus Sequoiadendron; species Sequoiadendron giganteum. Next base: position 435,674,884 of record CM021108.1, on the reverse strand, counting down.
TCCAATTAAAGAGGATTTGATCAAACCACCTTAGATCAAACCCCCTTGGATAGAACCTCACTAGTTTTAAACCATACCTATAAATGAGTCTCCTTTACACCTATCAAAATGTTGATAAAAAATCACTTTTGATTTACCTTTTAGGGGATCAAATGAATTCATTTAAAATTTATTTGAAATTATTATGGTATTCCTTGGAACGAGCTATCCAACGAATATAAATTTAATAATTTTTGGTTTTATTATGTATTTATTTTTTTAGTTTTATTAAACATAGGTTTTTCATCGAAAATGAAGGTCTCTGTTATGCACATGTGGAAAAATAGAAGATTATCAAAAAAAATTGACAAATATGAGTGCACTAGATATTGAAGTCCTTGATCCAACAAAAAAAAAATTTGAATTTTGATATATACAAAACAATTTACATGTTATATGGTCGCGCTATGTCTGAATTGTAATTGATTTGACTTCGAAACTTGATTAAAGAAAAAATATTCAATAAAAAAATATCTAACCAAGTGGAAGCACTATATATTAGAGTTAAAAATCAAAATTTGAAAGAATTAGAATTTTATCCTTCATGAAAAAAATTTATGCATTATACGGTGTGCATCACTTTTTAAAAATGTTGTTTTATGAAAAAAACCAATTTTCATGGGAGATGGAAAAAGAAGTGCAATCTGATTCCAATTTTTTTGAAAAGATAATTTTAGAATATACAAACACAATGTGATGAGACTCTAGTTTGCATCATCTTCAAATTCCTCATGTTTAGCCACCATAGGTGCTTGAATGTGAAGATTTAGTTAAAAATAATAATTTCAGTGTCTAGTTTGGCCAAAAATTGTAAACAACTATTGTGGGGTCACCCACAAGTGAACACCAAATTTACGTGGAAAACATAAGATGGGAAAAAACATGATGAGGATTATCTCACATTATAAGTAATAACAAAATAAATTATAAAGGCTCATTGCTAGAGGGCTCACTACCGAGAAAAAGAAAGGCTCACTACCAAAGGCTCATTGCTAGAATATAAAATAAGATAGAGAAGAAATGTTACATAGAGAAAACTATCTCAATGCAACAGAGAATCTACCACAATGTTTCCAACACCTTCACAACCTAATTAAATAATTGTAGACACTTTCTACTCACTACATCCAGTAATCTAACACATGAAAGCTCACACTGCACTTCTCAAATTCGTACTCTATCACTCTACAATTTTTATTATAATTTTATATCTCTTCTATCACACAATCCATCAACAAATCAACTCTTATTTATACCATATTCAACCTTGAAAACTTTCTCCAAGGTTGGCTATGCACCTCAACCATATAAATTCAAATTAGGGAAGCACCAAAATATTCTAACAATGGAAAGGAATGAAGTCGGACCACACAAATCCTTAGCTAGGACCTAAATCTTTCCTTACATGCCACACCACACATCCACAAGCAACTAAGAACCTTTTCAAGTAGTGTAAATACCAAGGTTGACTGCTACCCATGTAAACACCATTAAAATTTTAAATACACGCTTCCTTTGATCTATCCATAACTCACAAACACAAAATTTCACCTAAAAACATTCTAGAATATTCCATAAACACCTTGAAATACAAAAAATTCCTTCGCAACAACTTTCACTTGAAGAATGTACACACCCAATACATCCAAATAACTTTTCCACACATTGTAACTCAAGAAATTGACTTCCAAAGTACCAAACCTCAAACCTCTTCAATTGAAGAAAGATGCCAACACTGTCAACACCCCTTCAGATCTGCAAGACCTGAAACATAACTACAGAGAAATGCAAAATAGAAAAATTTCTCCTAGACACCTTTTCAATACAAAATTCACACTCTAGTGATCACAACTTCTTCTGCATGATGATCCAACACACTGAATTTTGGATACAACACCTTTGAACATCTCTAATCAACATATCTAAAGCACATAAGCAGATCTTCAACCTAGAAGAAATGCATAGCAATAGAAGAACACATTCTTGTAACCCAGAACACCACTATAGCACATCGTTTCTTAATTTTATCAAATTTTATCAAAAACACTTGGAAACCAAGTACTAGAGACACAACCTCATCATCTTCAACACTTCCTCATCACAACTAAACCAACTACAACATAGCAACTCAACCATAGATCACAAAATATTATCTCAACAACACTAGAGGTTGACACTAGTATCTTTACTAATGACAACATAATGTAACTAATCAAAACATGAATAAGATCAACTGCCATCACAACAATATCACCCAATAATGATCTTCTTGCTCCTTATACAATTGAAACCAATGAAATATAAGCTTGTTGACATCAATGATAACAACAATATTCTCATACTTGCAACAATCTCCCGCTTTGTCATTGATGACAACACATGATGTGAAAAATCATCGAGGACACAATAACTATGAATATCAACAACTCTTCACATTAATTCTCCCCCTTTCTCAATTAGCTTATTTCTTACTTTCATTCAATAACTTATATTTTTCACATGAATCTCTCTCCCCCTTTGACATCAATGGAAAAGGGCAACAAAATTGTATCACTTATTCTCCCATTTTGATATCAATCAACCGTCTCACAACTATTTTGCAACAATCTCTTAATATTCTATATACTCCCCCTTAGGAGCACATATCAACTTGAACCAAATCAGCTACCACTAGGCAATGACAACACACACCCTTCTAACTACAACAACCAACAATTTTACTACCTACTCCCCCTGAAAGGTAGCCACGAACATCATTCCTAAACAAAGAATGAATCTTGAGATCCACTGGATCGAAAATATCCTTAAGAAGATCCTTAGTGAATATATCAACAATCCAATCCTTTGTAGGTACATATTCAAGCTTTACTTCATTATTCATAACCTTCTCTCTTAGAAAGTGATACCGAATTGAGATATGATTTGTCCTTGAATGTATTACCAATTTATTTGAAATATTTAATTTCAATTTTATTATCTTGAAAGATATAAATAGGCTCATCATACACCACTCTGATATCCTTTAATGTTTTCCCCATCCATAACACCTATGTGCAGCAAGATGTTACTGCAATGTACTCAGTCTCTATAGTAGATAAATAAACTTAATTTTGTTTCTTTCTTATCCATGATACTAGTCTACATCCAAGAAATAATGCACCACAACGTTTATTTTTTTGGTCATCTACACAACCAACCCAATCTACACCTGTGTAAGCATTCAAAGTGAAATTAGTATCCTTTGAATACCATAAGACATAATGCAAAGTGCACTTCAAGTATTTGAATATCCTTTTTACTGTTGCAACATGTGATTCTCTAGGATCTTCTTGAATTTTAGCCACAATACAAACTACATGCATGGTATCCAATCTAGTAGCAGTTAGATATAGCAGTCCACCAATCATTGATCTATACTTGCTCTGATCAGACTTAGGAGAATCATCATTATTTCTCATCTTGCAACCAGTAACCATCAGAGTACATACCAATTTAGAATCTTCCATTCCAAACTTCTTCAACATTTCTTTGACATACTTTGATTGTGAAATGAAAATGCCTTTATCTATTTGATTGATTTGTATCCCAAGGAAGAAATTCATCCTCCCAAACATAGATATTTCAAACTCATTCTGCATCTCTTCTAAAAACTTCTTACACAACTTCATTACCTCCAAAAAATATGTCATCAACATATACAACCACAATCATAATTTGATCTTTTTCAACTTTAAAGTAAAGATTACTATCTGTAGTACCTTTATTGAATACTTGTTGTATCAAATACTTATCCAACCTTGCATACCAAGCTCTAGGAGTTGCTTCAATCCATATAATTCCTTCTTCAATCTGTAGACCATATCTGATTTTTTTGATAACTAAAATCCTTCTAGTTTTTCTATGTATACCTCTTCTTCAACACCTTTCCTTCTTGTCAACACACCTTTTCTTTTGTCTCCAATTATCTATTATTCATAATTATTCTTCTACACATACTTATGGGTTCTAGGGGTCTTTTCCAGAGCTTCTTCCTCCTCAATTTGTACTTCCTTTTCCTTATCTTTTCTTCTTCTCTTCAAGTAGGCTTATTTGATTCATATCCATCTATCACTACTATTTATTTTGATAATCTTAATCAAATTTGACACTTTTACTCTCAATAATGTTTCTCAATCTCTTGTTATAGCATTTGTAGGCTTTTCTTTTAGTAGAGTATCTAAGGAAGATACCTTCATTAGACCTTGCATCAAAATTTCCTAATTTTTCTTCATCTCTTTTGATGTAGCATTTGCTTCCAAACACCCTGAAATACTTGACCATAGGAATCATTCCATACTATAGCTCACAGGGATTCTTTGTAAAACCATACAAAACACTCCAAACTTCTTGTAAAACCATACAAAACACTCCCTTAAGCCTACCATACACTCCAAGAACTCAATTCTTGCATTCCCTTTCTTGTGAGAACATCAAAAACACCCAATAAATTCTATCCATTGATTCACAGAGGAATCGTGGTGGGTGGATGGACGATTTCATCTTTTGAAGGCACTCAAACACTTGCTTAGGAAAGAAGAGCAGTCTTTGAAGTTTGATAATCCCACACACAAAAAATGATCTTATACCTCTAAAATAGATGCAGGGAAAAGTAAATACATACATAAACAAGTATCCACAGTCTCAAGTCATTAAAGACCTGTATAGGCCTATGCCAAAAGGAAAAGTTCAGAAAAAATAATGAAATGCAGTGATCAACGTTTTCCAATGTTCATTTCTTCTTCAAAAATTGAACAAAATCCTCTATCTCGAGGAACTACATCATTATATCATTGTATCAACTCCAAATACTTCCAAGAACTGACCAACTACCTTAACCACCCTTTTGTTTAACTCTAAAATGGAAAATTTCCAATTTTGTTCTTAATTACCACCCCTTTACAACTTTGCTTTGTAAATTCCTCTTAACTGACCTACTAAGATCCCAAAATCCTTCCAATAAATATCAAATGGTCATTGAGACCTTATTCATAAGGGAAAAAATGAAAATCAAACTATTCTACCACCTAGACCTCATTGCCATCTTTTGACATTAATGGACAATTTATTGCATTACATCCTATTTTGGCATATTTTGCAACTTCCTCTTTGCATAATGATTAAAAGACCTTCAAATCACTTTTTGAGCCTTCAAGACTCATTTTTGTTTCATGCCAAGGTGTAGGTGCCCCTACACCATACACCCCCCCATAGGAAATCTCTTGTCCCAAGAGTAGAATTTTGCTCCTTGTATCCACACTGCTGCTCCATGCAACTTCACTCCTGATGTCAGATTCCTCTTGATCCCTCGATCAAAATTTGGTGCTATCTTTTTCCTCATACCTGGAATCAAACAAGAATTAGCAGTACCTGTATTTGTCTTCTCCTTGGTTCCATCTATGATCTTATTTTTGTCCACTATGCCTTTCATACTGTGCTTTGCACTTAATGTGATTAGACTTGTTTGTCTTTGTTCATTGTGTGCCTTTCCCACTATTATCAAACCTTCCATACTTCCATTAGCATGTACCCATCCATTAGAAACCTTATCCACCCTCATACTATCAAATTTTACTTGCTTTGTAGTGACCCTCATAGTTATAGGACACACCATGGTCCCAACAACAATTTCACCTTGTTCTTCATGCTCCTTTACACACTTACCATCCCCCACCTTGTTTACACCAAACTTAAACACAAGTCCCTTCTCCATACTCTACATTTAACCAAACCCCTCACTATCCTCTCATCATTCACCTTAACCAGATTAGACCTAGGCATGAGTTCTTTCCTCACCGTTTGCAAAGATAGACTTCTCACTATTCTAACACCATTTGTAGGTGCCTTCCTCCCTATCACAAAAATATCAATCCTCTCCAAGCTTGCAATCACATCAAACCTACTTTCCTCAGGCCCTAAAGGGTCCTTCTTTCCAAACATCACCATATTAGACTTACATTTATCCTCCTCCTTTCCTTGTAAAGGGTTTAGTTTAAAATTTTGACCATCCTTCCAAATGGTATAGGAGTTTTCCCAACCATCATACATAAAACTCCTATCAAATTGCCAAGGTCTCCCTAAGATACATGATAAAAATCCACTGGTAAAATTTCACATAAGACTCTATCCTTGTACTCCCCAATCTGGAAATCAACATATGCTTTCTCATTCACCACCAAGTATTGACTATCATTCACCCAAGAAACTCTATAGGGTGCTACATGAGGTATCTTTTCCAAACCCAACTTATCTACCATCTCAGTTGATTTTGAATCCACTACCATCTTACATACTTTACCTTGTACCTTGCAATTGATTCTGAAGAGTGTTGTCCTTTGTGGGGGTTCTTCAAGGATTGTTACCTTGAGAAATGTTCTTCTAATCATCAAATTCTCTCCAACTTCTGATGTGAGGTTCACTAATGGTGAAGTCACACTCTCTTCATATTCATACACTAGTTGATTCCTCCTCTCTCCACCATGAGAGCTTGAGCCTTGCTTTTCAGGGCATTTGAAGGCTGGATGTCTAGGCTGGTTACAAGTATAAAATCTCCCTAAGAACTATTTGGAGCCTCTTCCTCCATTAAATCTGCCTCTTGAACCTCTCCATCCACCTCTGAAATCAGATTGCTCTTAGTCCTTCTTGACATATCCTTGACTCTCATTATTTTCCTTTGAATTAGGATTGAATCCTCTTCCTCTAGAAGTGTTGCCTCTTTCTCTTGCTGCCTTCTCTTGTCTCCTCTTTAGCTTTTCTTTTTCCCTTATTGCCATTTGAAAGAATTTCTCAACTAATCTTGGTACCATCAAACTAATCTCATCCTGAATGTTGTATCTCAGACCATTCAAGTACCTAGTAGTCATTTTTTCCTCATCTTCTTCATGCTTAGCCCTTATACTTAGCCTATAAAACTCTTCAATATATGTTTGTACATCTAACTCCTTTTGTCTAAGGTTTTGCAATTTCTTAAGCAATTGAATATTGTAATCAAAAGGAAGAAATTTACATTTGATTTTTGTTTTCATCTTCTCCCAAGAAGTGATCTTGCTCTTTCCTTTTTTCTCCCTATCCTCTTGCACAAAATTCCGCCACACCAAAGCATGTCCTTTCAGTTTTGTTTTTTCTCTCTTCACCTTATGTCCTTCATCAACAACTTCACTAGCAAAGTAATTCTCAAAAGCCCCTATCCAATCCAAGAGCTCTTCACTATCAAGTTTTCCTCCATACATAGGCACATTCATTTTTCCATGTCCATCCTTCTTCATAGCTTTCAAAAGCTTCATTGTTCTCACATCTTCTGGATCCATTACTCTTCTCCACTAGAGGTCTCTTCCTCTTCAGACTCACTTTCATCCAAAAGGGTCCTACACTTAGCTTTTATTGCAGCTATCTCTTGCTTCAGGGTTTCTATGTCCTTTTCATGATTATGAAGCTTCATTGTAACAAAATTCCCTTTAGGAGGCATTTTGTTTCCTCCAATTTCCTTCTTCTTCCTACACACAAACTTCAACCTTGACCTCACAAAAGACCTAATCCCTTGCTCCAATACCACTATGATGCAGAGAGGGATTTCAAACCATTCACAAGAACAATCAAGTGCATTTCAATCAGTTTCCAAGTAAAATCCAAATATCTCTCCAAAAACCCAGGCTTGGCTAGGACTGACTTAGTAGCCATCCAAACCCAGTCTAAGGGACCTTTCACCGAAACTTCCCAAAGAGCTTCCATAACTGATAGATGAATCACACACCCATTTTTGAGCTACATAGCATATTTAAAAATTTCATGTGACTCCTTTAGAACATCTTCCCCAAAAATGACCTTTTCCACTATTTAGGCCTCTAAATAGGCCAAATTTGCAAAGGGACCCCCTCTTAAAATCACCCCCAAACCAAGGTAGCATGAAATAGTCTTAGAAATTTTGTCTAAACTCAAGATTTTATAGGTTCTAAGTCCCTAAGGGCTCATATTAACCTCCAATTCCAAAACCCTCTCTAAAGCCTAGAAACATAGGGTTTTAGGACACCGCTATTGAAAATACATACTCCCAACCCTTCCAAACCACACCAACTTCTTAGAAATGTTTAATTTGGTCCCCTCAAGCTTCAAAATTCACTAGATTCCCCAAGGAGATGTTGCACTTGCCTCTCATAGGTCTGCCACCCCAAACTTCTTGTAAAACCATACAAAACACTCCCTCAAGCCTACCATACACTCCAAGAACTCAATTCCTGCATTCCCTTTCCTGTGAACACATCAAAAACACCCAATAAATTCCATCCATAAATTCATAGAGGAATAAAAATGGGTGGATGGATGATTTCATCTTTTGAAGGCACTCAAACCCTTGCTCAGGAAAATAGAGCAGTCTCTGAAGTTTGATAATCCCACACACAAACGGTGATCTTAGACCTCCAAAATATATGTAGGGAAAAGTGAATACATACATAAAAAAGTATCCACAACCTCAAGTGATGTCGGACCTATACGAGCCTGTGCCTAAAGGAAAAGTTCAGAAAAAACAATGAAATGCAATGATCACTATTTTCCAATGTTGAATTCTTCTTCAAAAATTGAAGAAAAACCTCTATCTCAAGGAATTGAATCTTTATATCATTGTATCAAATCAAAATACTTCCAATAATCAACCAACTACCTTAACCACCCTTTTGTTTAACTCTAAAATGACAATTTTCCAATTTTGTTCTTAGTTACCACCCCTTTACAACTTTGTTTTGTAAATTCCTCTTAACTGATCTACTAAGACCCCAAAATCCTTCCAATAAATATCAAATGGTCATTGAGACCTTATTCATAATTAAAAACATGAAAATCAAACTATTCTGCCACCTAGATCTCATTGTCATTTTTTGACATTAATGGGCAATTTATTGCATTACATCCTATTTTGGCATATTTTGCAACTTCCTCGTTGCATAATGATTAAAAGACCTTCAAATAAGTTTTTGAACCTTCAAGAATCATTTACCTTTCATGCCAAGGTGTAGGTGCCCCTGCACCAGACCTCTAATGGAACTTACCACTTCATCTACTCTCTACATGTAGCTTGTAATTTTTTCATCTTCAGACATCCATAGGTTCTGAAATGTGATCTTCAAATTCTACATCTTAGCTTGTTTAATCTTATTATCTCCTTTATAATTTATTTGCAAATTTTTCCAAATTTCTTTAGCATTTTCCATATCCATAACTTTCACTAATTCAAAATTTGTAAGACTACACAAGAGAGCATTCCTTGATTTACCATTGTATTCATAGGCCTTGATTTTAGCTTTTGTGCTGAGACCACTTGTAGGCATAGTATAATCATTTTGTACTACCTTCTAGATGCCAAATCCAAGATAAACCAGATAACCTTCCATCCTTGTCTTCCAGAATGCATAGTTTGTGCCATCAAACATGGGGATCTCCTTCTTATGCCCCATCTTGGATATACCTCAAGCGGTAAAGCTTTCTTCCAAGGAACCTTGCTTTGTACCAATTGTTGAATACACAAGAAAACTAAGAGGGGGGTGAATTAGCTATACCTAAAACTTCAAAACCCTTGTACACATTTAGATCCAGATCCATTAATAAACCCTTAAATATGTTATGACAATTTATCATGGAATGCAAATAATGGAAACTAAAACACAATAGCAGCATACACAAGAGAACACTAGATTTACATAGAAAACCCAAGATGGGAAAAACCATGGTGAGGATTAGCTCACATTATAAGTAATAACACCGATTGCAAAGGCTCACTACCAAAATAGAAAAGAAGATAGGGAAGAATTGTTACATAGAGAAAAATATCTCAATGCAATAGAGAATCCACCACAATGTTGCCAACACCTTTGCATCCTAATTGAAGAATTTTAGATAGCTTCTACTCATTGCATCTAGTAATCTAACACATGAAATCTCACACTACACTTCTAAAATTTGTACTCTATAACTCTACAATTTTCATCATAGTTGTCTATATCTTCTATCACACAATCCATCAACAAATCAACTCTTATTTATACTATCTTCAACCTTGAAAACTTTCTCCAAGGTTGGATATTCACCTTAACCATGTAAATTAAAATTAGGTCAACACCAAAACATTCTCACTATGGAAAGGAATGAAGGTGGATCAAAAAACTATTGGAAGTATGTCCTATATTGTCAATAATGTCACCATGTTGGTTTGGTACCTTGTACTGGTGTGCAGATCAAGCTTATCCCATTTGGTATTTGATCTAGTATTTTGGTCTGCATATTCTCTCTGATAATCAGTATGATCTAAGGTTTTGGGAAAAGGGTTATGATTGTTGGAAGTGTGTATGTATGTATTCTTATATGTTCATATGTTTCTATGATGTTTTGGCATCGATTTATGTGAATTCATTTTAGTATTAGGTTAATCATGGCCAACGCAATATTCAGTCTATAGCTCAACACAATTTGTCTTTATATGTGAGACCTAGCTTTCATCCCAGTCGACATGATGTTGCATGGCATGGGTGAATTACTTTTGAAAAGATTTATATGAATCTGACAAGTTATCATTTTGAAAATATGAATTGCATCCAATTAGGATGACTTAATGCATACGGGTATATATGCAAGATGGTTAGAAGAAGAGCATGAATGGAATACGAATGCGAAGAGAAGAAGTGTGTGAATTGAAGATTATTATGTTGTCACATGAGAAAATACTCTGAGCATCTAAGGAACTGAATATGCACTTGTGGTGTAACTTCACTAGTTCAACTTTGGCAGTAGCCATTTTTGTTTACATAATTTCTATAGGCAATGAGCCTCCATGTTTGGACAGTGAGTCCTTGTAAGCAATGAGATTTTTGTATTTGGCAGTGAGCATCCTTGTAACCGGTATTAAAATAACTATATATATATTGTGAGCTAATCCTCACTGTGGTTTTTCCCTCATTGGGTTTTCCATGTAAAATTTGGTGTTCTTATGTTGTGGAAATTCATGTTTTGTTATTTCTCTTATATGTTCTATGTTGTAAGGTAATTAAAGGTTTTTTTTCAATAAGTTTATGTGGATATTAATTTACCACCCCTCTCAGTATCTCGATTATTCAACAATTGGTAACAGAGCCCTGTTTCCTCTGGAGAAGTCTAACAACTTGAGGGAGATCCTGCAGATTGAACAAATGGATAAAGAAGAGCTCCAGATTGCCCTTGAAGATCTTGACAAGGTTAAGATTGAAAAAAAGGATCTGAAAGAAAATCTTGATGAAGAAAATGAATGCATCCAGAAATTGAAAGAGCAGTTAAATAAATTCAAAGAAAGATATAGAGAAGTGAGTGAGTAATTGAAACAAGCAAATGAAGAGAATACCAGACTAAGGTTAAAAATAGATGAAAAGAAGAAATTTGAAAAGTGCTTGAAAATAGTAATACAAAGCAAGGCTGATGTTTTCTCTAGGCTTGAATAGGAAGTAGTGAATATGAAAGTAGAACTTGAGAAAGAAAAAGTCTATGAAGATGACTTTAAGACAAGCTCCACCAAGCTTGATGAATTAATAGCAAGACAAAAAATTTCTAAAGACAAAGGTGGATTAGATAATGAAGCTAATGGAAAAATGCAGAACTCAAATCCAGTAATCAATCAAAAGACTCAAGATAAAGGAAAGTAGAAAAGAAAATCTAGAAGGAGATCACCTATTAGACAACCAAATGCACAAAGGTATTCATTATTCAATGGTGTTTTTTTTCATGTAATAAATTTGGTCATAAGGCAACTGAGTGTAGGAGTAGGATGAACCAGTTTATTGGTCCCTTCTTTGGAAAATGTTATACATGCAAGAAGATTGAACATAAAGCTACTGCATGCAAATCTTCGGTAAGGATGATTAGTCAGGTGATGATGAATAGGTTCAATGGAAAAAGGATAAATAAATAATTTGATGGCTATTCATATACCTATAACATGTCTAGACATAAATAAAACCAATGAAAAACATGGATTAATGGAAATTAGACAAGACAAAGAAATATTGTCTGTTACTATTGCAAAAAATTGGGACATATTTCAAAAGTGTGCAGAAGTAAAAAAGGAAAGTAGTCTACTTCGGTGGAAGATGATAAACCGGTGAAAAATATTGATAAGGAAGAGGTTAAGCGGGAAATGAGAAATATATGGAAAAATAAAGAAGAATCAAAGACTACTGATGCATTTGTACCCTCATCTAATGTAGATGAATCCTTTGGGAATTCGACCTAACATGGTCTTAGGGGGAGCTTTATCAGAAAATCAATTTAACCCCCATAAGTATAGTGTGTCAGGTGTTGGCACATGGATATGTTGTAAAGAATGACAAGACATAGGTGATGTAAAATAAACTGGAAGAAAAAGATCGAGCATGTTCTTTTGCAGAGTAAATTAGGGTTTCGCAATATAGTGGAAGAAAAGTTTTGTCAGCTTTTTGTAATTAATGTGAGTTAGGGAAAAATGATGGTGTATAAAGGAAATTTCACAAATCATTTTGATCATCAAATGCATTTGAATGATTTTTAGAGCGACTTGGAACCTTCTTGGAGCATTTTTGAAGTGATTTGGAGCCCTTTGAGAGATCTTTGTGGACATTCAAAAGAAAGCAAAGAAAGTTTCTCTCTCTCGCAGTTGCTGGGGAAGGTAATAGAAGAATTCCTTGTTGAATTTTAAGAAGATAAGAGATTTAATGGAACCTTATAATAGAGGATCAAGTAGAAATATCTCACTAAATTTAAAAGGAGTTGAGTTGGATGAATTTGATCATCGTAGAATAAAGAAGATGGAATTAGGGTTGGAACCGAGCGACTTGCAAAACTTACAAACATTAGGTTTGAATTTATGGGAAGAATTCCCTTGGATTGATGACAAAGAATTTATCTTGTTCCTTTTAAGAAAATTCAAGGATGGCATCATTGTATTGGATAAATCCTATACTATTATGAAGGAAGTAATCAAAGTGGTTACCAGATTGTGCAGGGTTAGAGAACTTCCTGGATGGAATACTATAAAATACAAGGAAGTAGAGGAAATGATGGGAGTTGACAAAGATACCCAAGCACTGTTGATTGGAACTATTGGTGATTCCTTACTTAGGTATGTTGTGTACGACATTTCTTACAAAGTTTATTTCAGAAATTGAGAAATCTCTACTTCGACTATTACTGTGTATTTGGAATATAAAATGGTGAAAGAGAACAAGAAAATTGATTTGTGTAGACTAATTCTTGAAAATCTCACCAAGAACATACGAATGTCACTGGAAGAAGGATACCCTTTTCATTTTGTTTCTTTGGTTACTTGCATGGTACTCTATTTTTTGAACTCGCTACTGGGAAATAAAGATGTGAAGTGGGAATCTAGCATTCCCGTTTCAAGACAGATATGTAGACACTTGGAATGTTTAGAAGATAAAGTAAGTGTGTGTAAAAAAAAATCTTATCCTTGTAGAAAGTAATGAGCTCTGGTGAAGTTATGTTGAGTCAATTTGAGGAAGGTTCTTCCTCTGAAACCAAAGAATTGGAAGTGTTCACTAGTGATTCCGCTCTGGAATTGGAGAAAAGAAAAGTTGTCTTCGAGAACATCATTGTTTTTCCGGAAGAGAAATCAGAAGACGAATCTCTAGTTGGATCTAAATATTTCGATCCAGATGACATCTAGTTTATATTAATAAAAGGGAAAATGAAGAAAATTGGTGATTTATGGAGTATGACCTCTCTTGTTGACAGACTCAAAATTGATGATGCCTTAGTTGAATATCTACTTCATAAAGGTATTGATGTATCTATCATTTATGATTCCTTACTTGAAAATTTAGTTGAAATAGTTGAAGAGAGAATGTTGCTTAAAGGTTTGGAAGGATGCAAGTTGGAAGCCTTGGTTGAAAAGAGATGTTCTAAAGAAAAGAAGAGGTTATCTGAACTGATCATGGAGATGAAGAAGTGCATAAAAGAAATGTCACATATATACAAATATTGTCTCCGATGGCCTGCTACAGTTGATAATTTCAGAAGCAAAATTGAAGAAATTGAATCTGAAGTGAATAAAATTGGAAAGAAGTTTGATATTTTTGAAGACAAAGAGGGAAAGAAAGGCTGAGAGTTGGTGAACTACAAACTGAAATGATCATTGTCCAGAGAAAAATGGATGATGTAGTGAAGACCTTCTAGCTTCTTAAGGAAATTGTTGAGGCCTAGTTAGACCATCTTTTAAGAATACTCTCTGATGTAGAAGACTAAGAAAAACAATGCTCATCCATATATTGGTCATCCTCATTCATACCATTGGCTCTATTGGAAAGTATGTGTACAAGAATTGATTCTGCAGTACTTGAATGGAAGAAATTATACCCTATTATCCAAGAAAGGTACAAGAAGGTATTTCAGGTGAAAAGTGTCGTTTTGGTTTGAAAGAACTTTGAAATATTGGATGCTTGAAATTTTTGAGGTTTTGAAATTTTAAATGAATTAGAATTTTTGAATATTGGATATCACCATGTCTACAGTTTTGGTACCCTTTTCCATTAATGTCAAAGGGGGAGAGATTTGGAGATTTGGAGGAGAATTTTAAGAGAAATTGAAGGAGAGTTTTGAATTGAAATTTTTGCACATGTTTCCATCAATGCCAAAGGAGGATATTGTTGAAAGTATGTCCTATATTATCATTGATGTCACCATGTTGGTTTGGTACCTTCTACCAGTGTGCAGATCAAGCTTATCCCATCTGGTATTTGATATGGTATTTTGGTCTGCATATTCTCTTGGGTAATCAATATGATCTAAGGTTTTGGGAAAAGTCTTATGATTGTTGGAACTGTATATGTATGTATTCTCAGATGTTCATATGTTTGGGTGATGTGTTGGCATCAGTTTTTGTTATTGCATTTTGGTATTAGGTTAATCATGGATGACCTAATATTTAGTCTATAGCTCAATATAATTTTCCATTATATGTGAGACCTAGCTTTGGTCCCAACCGACATGATGTTTTATGACACATGTGAATTAATTTTGAAAATATTTATATGAACCTAACAAGTTATCATTTTAAAAATATGAATTGCATCCAATTAGGTCGACCTAATTGATGCATATAGGTATATATGCAAGATGGTTAGAAGAAGAGAGTGAATGGAATGTGAATGCAAAGAGAAGAAGAAGTGTGTGTGCACATGTGTTTAAGTGAAGTGTGTGAATTGAAGATTAGTCTACTGTCACATGAGTGAATACTCTGAGCATCTAAGGAATTGAATCTACACTTGTGGTGTAACTTCATCAGTTCAACTCTGACGGTTAGCCATTTTTGTTTACATAATTTATGTAGGCAGTGAGCCTCCATGTTTGGACAGTGAGTCCTTGTAAGTAGTGATATTTTTGTATCTAGAAGTGAGCCTCCTTGTAACCAGTATTGAAATAACTATATATATATTGTGAGCTAATCATCACCATGGTATTTCCCTCATTGGGATTTCCACGTAAAATCTAGTGTTCCTATGTTGTGGAAATTCATGTTTTGTTATTGCTCTTATCTGTTCAATGTTGTAAGGTAATTAAAGGTTTTTTGTTCAATAAGTTTGTGTGGATATTTATTCATCCCCCTCTTAGTATCTAGATTATTCAAAAAAAACTCCTTAGCAAGGACCTAAATCTATCCTTACACACCACACCATGCTTCCACAAACAACTAATCACATTCACAAGTAGTGTAAACACCAAGGTCATTTTTTACCCATGTAAACGCCATTAAAATTCTAAGTACACCCTTCCTTTGATCTATCCATAACTCATTAAAAATAAATGTCACCTGAACACACTCTAGAATATTCCATAAACATCCTAGAATCCAACAAAATCCTTCACAACAACTTTTACCTAAAGAATGCACACATTCGGTACATCCAAATAACTTTTCCATACTTTTTAACTCAAGAAACTAACTTCCAAAGTACCAAACCTCAAACCACTTCAATTGAAGAAATATACCAACATTGACAACACCCCTTCAGATCTACAAGACCTGAAAAATAACTGTGGAGAAACATGGAGAAATAATATTTCTCTTAGACACCTCTGCAATACACAAATCACACTCTGGTGAAAACAAATTCTTCTACACATTGATTTGGCACACCAAATTTTAGATACAACACCTTTGAACATCTCTAATTAAAATATTTGAAGTGCATAAGAAAATATTCAACCTAGAAGAAATGTGTAGCAACACAAGAACATATCCCTACAACCCATAACACCACTACAACACATTGTTTCTTCTTTTTATCAAATTTTCTCAAAAGCTCTTGGAAACCAAGCCCCAAAGACACAACCTCATCATCTTCAACACTTTTGTATCACAACTAAACCAACTGCAACATAGCAACTCAACCATAGATCACATAAGCTTATCTCAACAACACTAGAAGTTGACACTAGTAGCTTTACTAATGATAATATAATGTAACTAATCAAAGCATGGATAAAATCAAATGATCTCACACAAATATCACACAATAATGATCTTCTTATTCTTTATATAGTTGACACTAATGACAACATAAGTTTGTTGACATCAATGCCAACACCAATCTTCTCATACTTGCAACATGTAGTTCTTGTGTTGGGGGATGTATATAGTCATTATGTTGTTGACATCGAAGGCACTTCTTGATGAACTGATTAGATTCTTGTTCCATTGTAGGCTAGTAGTATCCAATCCTTAGAATATTCTTGACTAGGTTAGGTCCATTAGAATGTCACCCACAAACACCTTCATGTACTTCCTGCAAAGCAATTTTCACCTTTTTAGGGTTAAGACATCTAAGTAATGTTCCATTGAGACTTCATTGATATAAAGTATCACCAAGGATGGTAAAATGGGAGGATCATCTGATAAAGGTCTTCTTTTGAGTTCTAGTGAGGTTAGGGGGTATGATTCCATGTTGAAGATAGGCATAGATGTCTTGGTACTAGGGTGAATTGGGACCAACAATGTCACACACGAGTTCATATTCTAAGATATTAAATGTAGGTATTAGAAATTATTCCACTAGAAATTCATATTTATGACTATTTTATGACATGGCAAGAAGAGACCCAATTGTATCCATGGTGTTGACAACTTTATTGTTGATTCTTGGTATTTATTCAAAGATGATGACTATGAAATACTGTTTGAAGCTATCTACCATCCTTTTATAAGGAAGAAGTTTATCATCATTAGTTTGGTACTCATCATTGACATGTTTGACTACCAGTTGTGAATCCCCATATACTTTTAGCTCCTTGATTTTTCATTGAACTGCCATTCTCAATCCTATAATAAATTCTTCATTGATTTAGGTTACAATCTCCATGTGGGGTAACAAAGAGAATTCATGCTCTTTATTTATGATCAATAGGAGATCCACAAAGTATAATTTCCATTAGTTTGTTTATGTTTCTACAAGGATTCCTTCATCCAAAATTTTTGATATCAAATGATTGTGATCATAGGTGCATGGACCAATTGATTGAATATCACTTGTCCTTTTACTTCTTTTCTGTAAACATACTCCATATCAAACTCACTAAGGATCATGACCCATTTCACCATTTGACCTATTAGGGGTGCCTTTGACAAAAGATATTTTAGTGGGTGTACTTTGGAGATGAGATTTATTTGTCAATTAAACATGTAATATCTAATATTTTTTGATGCAAATACAATGGCTAAACAATCCCACTTAATTTGTGTATAGTTTAGTTCATATCCCACCAGTGTATGACTAATCTAGAATATTTCTCTTTCTTTTTCAGTCTCATCATGTTGTGTTACTAGTGCACCTAGAGTTGCTAAAGTAATTGAAATAAATAGGATTATTGGTTTGTCTGGTAGAGGAGGCATCAAGATAGGAGGTGATGCCAAATAATCCTTTATTTTTTGAAAATCTTGTTGGCACATCTCATTTCATTTGAAGGCAAAATATTTATGAAAGTAGATGTGTGAAAGGATGGCATTGTTAGCTAGTTGAGATATGAACCTTTAGATGGACTATAATTTTCCTTAAAGACTAAGGAATTGTTTCAAAGTCTTTGGTGGAGGAATTTCCATGATTGCTTTGACCTTATTAGGATCTACTTCTATACCTCTTCAAGATATAATTTATCCTAGTAGTTTCCATGATGCAATGAAAAAAAGACATTTCTTCATATTAAGGTGTACTTTATACTGTTCCAATCAATAAAAATGTGAGCTAGGACATCTAAATGACCTTTCCTTATTTTAGATTTTTCTAGTAGATTGTCTACATAATCCTCCATGATTTCATGAAATATAATAGTCATTGTTCTTTGATAGGTAGCTCCAAAAATTTTTAAGCCCAAATGGCATGACGTTCCAATAATAAGTTCCCCATGAGAAAGTGAAGGTTGTATTATGTTGGTCTTCTTGTGCTATTTTAATTTGTTTGTACCCCAAAAAACCATCCATGAGGGGGAGAATTTTATGGCCTACTATTAGATCCACAATGATGTCCATGTTTGGTAATGGAAAATCATCTTTTGGACAAGCCTTATTGAGATCCCTAAAATTAGTACATATCCTTATGCCCCCAGTGGGATTTAAGACTAGTACTATATTTGATACCCATTTAGGGTGATCAATCAGTTTGATGAAATTGACGTCCATGAGTTTTTGTAATTCATCCTTGACCAAAAAAGCTATTTGTGGATACATTTTTTGAAGCTTTTATTTTACAAGTTTTGCTCCAGGAAAGAATGTCAAATGGTGCACTACCAATGATGCATATAATCTAGGCATGTTAGTGTAAGACCAAGAAAAAATGATCATATGGACTTCCAAGAAAATAGGTGAAATTCTTTTTCTCTTTAGGATCCAAAAAATCTGCATAGTAGGTGATCTTAGGTGAATCAGATGCTCCCACATTTACCTGTTTGGAGTCTTCTACTAGTACTACAGAATTCTCTTCATGTTTAGTGATACTTGGGAGATTGAATCCTTCATATTTAGGCACCTCAAAGAGGTTTTCATACTCAAATACATCCTTTATTTTTACTTTTTCATGATCTGATAGTGCCACATTGTGGTTTTCACTAAGGGATCTCTCTTTTATTTTTAAATTTTTATTTTATGACTAAAGGACCCAATCTATTCCCCAAACTATGTCTCTTCACAAAGCTATATATCAAATCCTACCTTATAATCTACAAGTGGCATTTCATCTCGTAGTCCCAAAAACTTAGCAACAACTTCATCATTTTGGAATATATCTAAAACTGGTGCTTATTGTTGGTCCCAATCAATTAATTGGGGGTAGACAAGTTGGAGTTCATGTTTTTAGGATGTTTGGTCAAATGAAAGGGTTGTGATGGTATTTATGAAAGAATTTTTGAATAAATCAGTGATGTACATGAAAGATTATTTAATGGAATCATCATCATTAGAAGTGTTAACCACATAAGAGGTGAACCTTTCTCACAAGATGTATTTCTAGTGTTTAAAGTAACATTATCCAATGATTATGATATTGCTATCATGATTCAACCGTGTAGTTTTCGAGTCAAACTCATTGACCCATGATTCATGAGTAGTTTTTCACAAGAACCCATCTCTCATGATAATGAATGGTCCACTTAGCACTCATTGCATCTAGGTGATGCTCACAGAGGTGAAGCATTGGTCCGTCTCGGGAGGTCACCCATCCCAGTACTACTCCAGCTCAAGCGCGCTTAACCACGAAGTTTCCCCCAAGGTTATGCCCACTTAGCTTGCTACCCCATTTGCAAAACCTTCAACAAGTGTTGTGCCTTATGAACCAATCATTATAGAGCCCCTTTAGCTCATCAATTGATAAGTAGGAGGTTTCTTCCACAACGTGTCAAATTATGATATTGCTATTAGGATTCAACCGTGTAGTTTTCGAGTCAAACTCATTGACCCATGATTCATGAGTAGTTGTTCACAAGAACCCATCTCTCATGATAATGAATGGTCCACTTAGCACTCATTGCATCTAGGTGATGCTCACAAAGGTGAAGCATTGGTCCGTCCTGGGAGGTCACCCATCCCAGTACTGCTCCAGCTCAAGCGCACTTAACCATGGAGTCTCCCCCAAGGTTAAGCCCACTTACCTTGCTACCCCGTTTGCAAAACCTGCAACAAGTGCTGTGCCTTATGAACCATTCATTATAGAGCCCCTTTAGCTCATCAATTGATAAGTAGGAGGTTTCTTCCACAACGTGTCAAATTATGATATTGTTATCAGGATTCAACCGTGTAGTTTTCGAGTCAAACTCATTGACCCATGATTCATGAGTAGTTGTTCACAATTGATGAGCTAAAGGGGCTCTATAATGAATGGTTCATAAGGAACAACACTTGTTGAATGTTTTGAAAATGGGGTAGCAAGCTAAGTGGGATTAACCTTGGGGGAAACTCCGTGGTTAAGCGCGCTTGAGCTGGAGCAGTACTAGGATGGGTGACCTCTCGAGACAGACCAATGCTTCACCTCTGTGAGCATCACCTAGATGCAATGAGTGTTAAGTAGACCATTCATTATCATGAGAGATGGGTTCTTGTGAACAACTACTCATGAATCATGGGTCAATGAGTTTGACTCGAAAACTACACGGTTGAATCCTAATAGCAATATCATAATTTGACATGTTGTGGAAGAAACCTCCTACTTATCAATTATCCAATGAATTGTACCCTAGTCCTTGATACTTCCATAATTTTTCCAAGATGATGGGTTCCCTTATACCTTGTTGATGTAGTCCAAGTCCACCTTGTCATGTTAATCCCATGTTTTTGAGAAGCTGAAAATGTTTTTTATTGTGATTGAAAGAGATAGGTTGTGGATCTTCTTCTTCTTCCTTGTATAACCAAATAGATACATCTTCTTTGTCTATGACTTCCATGTTCAACTCTCCCCATTTAAAGAAAACTATATGTTTGAACTTAATTTTGGTATGAGCTTTGGAAATTTCTTATGGCTTTCCATATGTTCTCGGAGATAATAGAAGTTTTCCAATATAGAAGGATTGTTTGAGATGATAATCTCGACAACCATTGTCTAGTAATTTTACCTTGAGTTTGGGTTTAGGTGAGCTTGTTTTGAATTATGATGCTATGGATGATGGATGATGTAGGAAAATAAGTGTAACGAGATATCATTGCTAGGAAATTTGAGTCTCTTTTTTATATTTCTCTTCTAAGTTTTTGCAATAGTGGAAAGGCTCTAGATCATCATAAATGGTGACTTTGTTCTTGTTGTATGGAAAATTTATGCATTAGTGATAGGTAGAAGGAATAGCTTGTATAGTGTGTATCTAGGGACATCCTAGGAGAAGGTTTTAAGGTAACTCAAGGTCCAATAATTCGAATAATCCACCAAAAAATTGACCGAACATTCAAAATATAGGTTATTTTTTGTAGGTCTATGTGGTCCTCTTGGATAATTTATATTTTAAATGTTTGGTCAATTTTTTGGTGGATTATTTTGAGCTCAACATCCACTACTCCATTGTTAGTGATATTTTTATTTTTCACCCATAGATGTGGTTGTCATTTGAGCTTGAATATTGATCTTTGTTATCTTTGTATATTTTTACAATACCTTTTGTGATGAGGGCCTTTTCAATAGTTATTACTTTTTCAACAATTTCATCGAATGTATTAGGACACATGATGGTCAACTAGAATCTAGATTCAGTATTTAGATTTTGTATGAAGATATCAACAAGATTTTTTTGGGGATAGGCCATTTGTACTTACTTTATTTATGCCACCATCATTGCAAGAAAGATGCAAAGTACTCTCCTTGGTCTTGTTTTATCTTGTATAGATCAGTTACAAAAAATCTTGTTCTATTTTGTATGAGAAGTAATTAAATTTTTTTTCTATGAGTTCGTTGAATGTTTTGATTCTAGGAGGTAAATGAGAAAACCATTCTATAGCTTTCCCTCCAAGACTCTTTGGGAATAGTCACATCAAGTATGTGTCATTTTAGGCTACATCCATATAAGCTACATAGAATTCTCATATATGTTTGATAGGATCACCTCTTCCTTTATACTTGTCAAATTTGGGCATTTCAAAGTTTTTGGGGGAGGGGATCATAACAATGCTTCGGTCGTATGGATAGGGACAAATATCTTCCAAAGAATAACTCTTCTTATTTTTCCCAAGCTATATGTCATTAATATTTTGGTTTAGATTTTGGATTTGTAACACCAATTTATCCCCTTTAGTATTTTGAGGTGGATTTGGAGGATTGTAGTTTTGGTACCCAAGAAGGGATGATGAGATGTACGATGGGTTTTGATTTTACATTGGATTTTGTGGAGTGTTATATGTATTGGAAGGAACGTTTGGTCCTTGAGGGATATTGTATGCGTTAGAAGGAAAGTTTGAACCTTGAGGGATGTTTTAGGTGTTTGAAGGAACATTTTGACATTGAGTAATGTTGTATGTGTTTTATGAAATGTTTTGACCTCAAGGGATGTTAATGTATTGTTGTTGTGAAACATTTGGACCTTGAGGGATGTTGTATGCATTTGATGGAACATTTAGACCTTGGGGGATGTTGTATTGTTGTTGTGGAATGTTCATACCTTGAGGGATATTGTATGTGTTTGATGGAGGTATGTTTGTATTTTGTGGGGTGATGTGTTTGTGTTGTGGAGGTATGTTTTGATTTTGGGGGATAATGTGTTTTTATTGTGGAGTTTGTGTATATGAAGGATTGAGTTGGTATTGAAGTGTGTTTGGGTCTAGATTTTGGAGGTTCAAACCTTGTTGTTGATATTGGGTGTTGTATGATGGGTTTTGGTTTTGATAAGGAGGTTGTTGTTGAATGAATTTTTTTTGTGTCATGCCTTGAGGAGTGTTAAGTGAGGGTTTTGGATGTGTCTTTTCTTTTTGATTGAGTTTTTTTGAGGTGGATTGGGTTTTTGTTTTGGTGGATTGGTTTGTGTATTGATAGGTAGGTTATTGTTGAGGTGGATTTGGAACGCTGTAGATGGGTGAAGATGTATGTTGTTGTAATGGGATATTTGACTTAGTGATTTTTTTGGTGTGAATTTTGGTTGTTGAGGAGGAAGGTTTGACATGTTTTGAATGTTGGAGTTTGATTCTTGTTGATGTTTATTGATTGGGGGAACTTGTGATAAGGAGGTTTAATATAGGTTCCTTGATATGCTTGGTCTCCAAGTTATGGTTGGAACATTGGAGGTTGCATGTGGTGTGGTGAAAGGATTGTTTGAATCTTGTGGTAGGTGTAGCGATGACAGGATATTAGGGTTTTGCTAGTTTTGATGTGCTACAATTATTTGGTATGTTTGAGATAAGTTTTGTTATAATGGATTGCCCAATTGTTTTGCATAGGGTGCATAATTTATTGGTATGGTTGGTTTGGTAAGGATAGCTGGGATTATTGGTTGTCGTATAGGTTGATGAAAATATTGAACTACCATAGTGTCTTCATCCAACATGTTAGGCATCACCACATTGCTAGAGGGTTGTTCACTAAGAGTCTCAATGTTAAAATATGCTAGTAACTTGGCACTTATAACATGGTTAGGTAATATGATCAAATATAATTGAAATTAACTAAGAAAACAAGTAATTGATCATAGTAAACCATATTCAATAAGATTATTCATAATTACAAAAAAAATTTAATTAAAGCATGAAATATCAAAGTAATATAAATAAAAACCTAGTTATAAAATGAAAACCTCAATCCCCTTGGGAGATTGGTGCTAGAATTGATGCGAAGTACTTAGCTTCAAGGCTAATCCATGATTGATGATGTAAAAGATTCAAAGTTTGATGATAATGGTGATTAACAAATGTAATTGGCTTAAGGATGAGTATGAAAATAAGTAGAGTTTGGTTACTTGAATTCTTGTGAATGAGAATTCATGTAAAAATGAAGACTATTTATAGATTTTTAGAATGAATTTAAGGTTGAGATTGAATTAGCTAATAAATAGATGAAATTGAAGGAGAGAAGATGGCATGGATCAAAGATCAAATTAAGGGTTGATAATTCCTAATGACATGGATCAAGGATTTTAATCAAAGGTCCAAATTGCTTGAGACAATAACAAATCCCTTAATTTTCTGAGCACGTGGGAAATATTTTCATGTGGAGGGAAATTTTGAATTTGAAAAGAGAATATTCTTTGAATTATTAGAGAAAATTAACCAATTAAACAATTTAAGAAATTTTTTAATTATGCAAGTGGAGGAAATTAAAGACTTTAATTAAACATTTAAACATTATTTAATCAAAGTGGATTTTATGACATTTAATTAAATAATTTGCATTATTTAAGAAAAATAGAAGAAAATTAGTGTGAAGGTGAAAAATTGATCAAATAAAATTAATTGTTTAATTAATAGAATAAAATAGTGAATTTAATTAAACAATTGACATTATTTAATTAAATAGACGAATTTAGATGAATTAGGAGAGAAATAGTGTTAATATGCAAAATATCAATGTGTGATATGCTCAGGAAATTTTCAAGTGTCTACATTTTGCCCCTCTTTGAAGCAAGGTACATGTTATGTTGCTTCAAAGAACTGACACTGCTTAGATCGATACTACTCAAATAATTTTTTTTATTTTTTTTAATTTTTCTAGATGCCCCAGTGTGCCCAAACGGACAAAGGAATGTTGGTATACTAAAATGTAACATGGTTAGGTAATATGATCAAATACAATTGAAATTAACTAAGGAAACAAGAAATTGATCATACCAAACCATATTCAATGGAATTCTTCACAATTACTAAACAAGATTCAATTAAAGCATGAAATATCAAAGTAATGCAATTAAAAACCTAGTTAGCAAATGCAAACCTCAATCCTATTGGGAGATTAGTGCTTGAATTGATGTGGAGTGCTTAGCTTCAAGCCTAATCCATGGTTGATGATACAAAATTTTCAAAGTTTGACGATAATGGTGATTCACAAATGTAATTGGCTTAAGGATGAGTATGAAAAAGAGTAGAGTTTAGTTACTTGAATGCTTTTGAATGATAATTCATGTAAAAATGAAGAGTATTTATATAGTTTTGGAATGAATAAAGGTTGAGATTGAATTAGCTAATAAATAGATGAAATTGAAGGAGAGAAAATGGCATGGATCAAAGATCAAATCAAGGGTTGATAATGCCTAATGACATGGATCAATAATTTTAATCAAAGGTCCAAATGGGTTGAGACAATAACAAATCCCTTAATTTTAGGAGCATGTGAGAAATATTTCCATATGGAAGGGAAAATTTGAATTTGAAAAGGGAACATTCCATTAGAATATTTTTTGAATGATTAGAGGAAATTAACTAAGTAAAAAATTTAAATCATTTAATTGTGCAAGTGGAGGAAATTAAAGACTTTAATTTTTAAAACTTAAGAATTATTCAATCAAAGTGGATTTTATGATATTTAATTAAATAATTTGCATTATTTAGTCAAAAGAAGAAAATTACTATGAATGTGAAAAATGTATCAAATAAAATTAATTATTTGATTACTAGGAGAAAATAGTGAATTTAATTAAATAATTGATATTATATAATTAAATAGATGAATTGGGAGAGAAATGGTGTTAAAATGAAAAATATCGATGTCTGATATTCTTAGGACATTTTTAATTTTCTACAAGACCATGTTGTGCTATTCTAAGGAAATAAGTGTCTAGATCCAAGGCAATTAGTGCGTCGAGGGCTCAAGCTAGTGCAAGATATTGATCTATTTCTATGTCTTTCTTTGGTGAACTTCTCAAGTTTATTGGTCACATCCTCTACATGTCCATCTTGTTCTTATAAAGGCTACTCTTTTTGTGATTTTTGGGTAGTATATCTAGGAGGAACAAAGTTAGGGGCCATTTCCCATGGTATTTTGATTGTAGTTTTAGTAGTTTTAATATTCGTAATGTTAGAGATACTAGGATTTGGATTCATGATCTTCTTGTGTTGGAATCTAGTAATAGGTATAAAATCACAATTGACCTTATGTGATATGAGATAAAAGATTCAATATGATGGTGTGTGACGATATGATTTGATTTCAAGATGGATTAAAATGATATGTTGCTTAGCCTTTTGGACAAAAGAGGGATGATATTTGGGTTTGATTTGATTTGTGCTAGGGCTCAAGAAGTTGAAAAAAAGTTGGATGATGCTTTCACTTGGACTAGAATAATGAGTACAATTATAAGGGATGATAGCAATCATGTAAACCTAGAGGGGAGATAGTTCCACTAAGTTAACAAGGTCACAAGGTAAGGATAGATTCTAACATGAGATCCTAGCAAAGTGATGGGTTGATTGATAACTTGATGTAAAATTATTGGATTGATGTTTGAAAAAGGATGCCAAGGGTTTGTTTTCCAAGACTAATGTGGTTTTATGATGTTAATTATTTAAGGATTTTTTTTTTTTCCAAATTAGGCTAGAGTAACATTTCCTAAGAAAACCCAACATGAAGGTAATGTAATATTTTTAAATGAAAATGACTATGCAAGAGAGTAAGATCTATTGTGTCTGATACCTCTAGTTTTGGAATAATAGGTTATAAAAAATTTATGCTCATAAATTTGTAGGATCAAAAATATTTGGGTCAATAATAAAAAGTTTCAATTTAAACAAAAGTGCTACACTCCTTTTAGGAAAAAGTGTTGAAATGATGTCAAAAGTGGGGATATGCAAGAATAAGAATTGGAATGTGATATTCAAAAGTGGCAAGATGGAAAAAAGTGTCAATAAATAGATTTAGGTCTGAAAAAATAGAGTTATAATCAGATACATCAAAGTGTGCAAAAGAGTTTTTATACAAAGAAAAAAGTAGTAAAATGGAAGCAAATGCAGTGGGATGTGAAAAGCACTAGAATGTGACAAACAAAAGTGGATTTCTATGATAGGTTTAAGGTCTCATTTGTGATGTGTTTTCTTAGAAAGTGATAAAAATAAAAAACATAAAATTAGGACTAATTCTAAGGTGATTAGTCAAGTTTCACAAGCCTTCTTCCACAAGCACTCATTATTTGTTTCACATGTATAACACAATCGAAGACATACCAAACAAGTATAACCTAGCTAGTAGTAAAAGGTGTGTCAATCTATAGTGGGCCCACCCATTGAAGCTATTTCATCCAATGAATGGATGACTAGGGTATGCCAAGGTCATGTACCACCTTGACACCCCTCACATTGAAAGGACCAAGTCCTAGCAAGGAATATTGGTCACCTCAAAAAATGACAATACATGGAGAGTAACTTCATGCATGATATTGTATGTTACACTACTATAAACTAAAAAAAAAAGGTCTTAAAGGATACTAATCACAAGGTTCATAGTGGGGGATCAGTGAATAGTGAGCCAATATGATAGTGCCCAATATTTTAGGGTTTTGCATTTCTCTCATCACCAAACATGCCTCGACGGATCGAGGGTCATGTGGCTTGGCTCGAACGATGTTGGCCACACCTTGGGGTAAAATTTTTGTGCTCCTCCCTTTATATACCCCACCTAAAAACATGGTTGAGGTTGAACCCTAGGGTGATAAAATCCCTAGGCATGCCTCCTACTAAAAATAAAAAGGGAAGGAATAGTGTTGCTATTTCTAATCACCTAGGATGGCACTAGGTGCAAGGAGAGAACATATGTAGACAACTCCTTCGATAAAAGAACAAAATGAAAACTAGTTCTTTTTTGACCTCCAAGATCACATGGAGTGCAAGGGGAGAGAATAAACACCCCTAGTCTACTAGACACGACAAACAAGATTCATTTTAGTGCACCAAATCGAAATGTGTGGTTAGTTTTAAGCTTAAGAAAAATTGTAAAGAAAATAACCCTACACAAAATTCATTAGTAGTTTCAATTTTGGTCTTCTCCCAATGATTTCCAAGTGTTACACATATATGTTAGCTAAACATCATCAAGGAAATAGGAACACATTAGGGCTAGAAAAAAATTGAAAGCACAAAAACCAAAAATATATATATATAAACAAAAGCATTACTATGTAATAGACAAACATGTCACTATACCATAAAAGTGTTGAATATCAGACAAGAGCACCACTATAATTATGTAGAAGTGTGAGGCTGAAGGAAAAACACTGAATCATAGTCAAAATAATTGTTGTACCTACAAACAAAGAAAGTAAAATTTTCAATCAAACAAAAGGGCGAGCTTACAGATAGAAGCATCACTGAAATTTCATAGATGTGTCAAAGCATAAAAAACATGTCGAATTGTGAGCAAACACATTGTTATAATTCCACAATCACATCACTATAACATATTTTTTATTAAAAAAATCAACAATAGAGGTTAGATCAAGGACAAGGGTCTCACCGTGTGTGCCAAAATGTGTAATGGGTTTAGTGGAAAATCAATTAAAAGCACAATTAAAGCAATTAGGTTTAGAAATATAAAAACACACATGAAAAAGATTGATAAAATCCACTAACTAATGAAATTGAATGCTCCTAAATTAGAAAATGAACATTAAAATCAGAATTAACAATTCAAATTGCAAATTTCAAGAAGTGCAAAACTAACATTCCATAATGAATTGTGTTGATTTGATATTGGATTGCTCAAACCTTAGCACCCACGATTGTAAAATCTCATAATGACCTAAAAGATGCTCAAAAGGATATGATTCAATGCTCAAATGAATGCTCAAAATGATATTACAATGTTTCTAGGTGATTTGAGATGGAGGGAGATGCCTTATTTTATATATTTTCAAAAATCAAATCAAGGGCGGAGATCAGATCTTGAGATCAACGGTTCATATCAAATCTTGAAGATCTAGGGTTGAGATTAATTTAGAGGTTTAGTTAACTAAAAATTTCATAAATTTTAGGGAATTTATTGAAACATTTTTGAAAAAGAATATTCCTTAGAATATGCTTTTGAGAGAGAAAATTAAATAATTAAATAATTAAAATTATTTAATTATGCAAGGAAGAGAATATTCCTTTTTTTCTAAATATTCCATGTGCAAGTGGAGGGAATAAAATTAGATAATTAAATAATTAAAAATTATTTAATTATGTGAGATAGAGGAAAATTAGATTTTTCTAATTAAATAATTTAAAAATTACCTAATTAGGGGTGATAAAGTAAAATAGTAAAAGGTGATGAATTAATTAAATAATTAAAAATTATTTAATTAATAGAGGAAATATAGTTATTTTGAGGGGAAAATGATGAAAAGTGACAAAAATGATGAGAAACGATGAGAAAGTGAGGAAAATGCATGGTTAGTGATGAAAGTGAGGAAAATGATGAGAAAATGAGGAATTAATGATGAAAATGATAAAAATTAAATTTTAGTGAATGTGTGATATGTTTAGGCACTTTTATATGTCTACATACATATACACATACATACATACATACATATATATATATACATACATACATATACATACATACATACATACATATATACATACATACATGTACATATATACATACATACATACATACTGTAGACATACAAAAATTCCTAAAATGTATCACTCATCCTTGATCTTGCATTTTGCATCATATTCATCATTCTCATCACTTTTATCACTAATTCCTCCTTTAACATCATTTTTTATTAATTATCCTAATTTCCTCTATTAATTAAATAATTTTAAATTATTTAACTAATTTATCATTTTTCAGCAATTTTCCCTTCATCACCCCTAATTGAATATTTTCTTATTATTTAATTAGCAAAATCTAATTTTCTTCTAATGTATCATAATTAAATAATGTTAAATTATTTAATTATGTAATTTTCCCTTCCACTTGCATGGAATATTCTTTAAAAAAAATAGAATATTCTAATCCTCCATAATTAAATAATTTTGATTTATTTAATTAATCCATTTTCCCTCTCAAAGACATATTCCCATGGAGTATTATTTTCCAAAAATATCCTAACTCAAGTCTCTCATTCATCCCCATCCCTTCATTTTCTTGATCTAATCTCCATCCTTCATTCTAAAATATCTCAACCAGTTTCCTAAAATTGTGGAGATATTTTGAATTATAATTAATCTTGACCATTCATCATCCTTGATTTAATCTCATCCATTGATCTCTCAATTCTCCGCCATTGATCTAAATTTTGAAAATCAATAAAATAACCCTCTTCCCTCCATTATCATCACCTAGAATCATTTGAGCTAATTCATGTCATTTGAGCATTTGAGAATTTTGAGAAATTGAATCATCTTATCTAGGTTATTTGAAGCTTTTACAATCATGAGAGCTAATGATTGAGCAATCCAACACATCATCAATCAGTTTCTAAATGGAATGCTAGGTTTGCACAAGTTGTTTTCATGTTTTGATTTGAATTTCATTTGTTAATTGTTGATTTCTAACTTGTTTGCATTTAATTTCATTTGTAAGTGGGATTTGATCATTCTTTTGATATGGGAACTTGTGAATCCTAACCCTATCTGAATAATTCATGCTTCATTTCCATTTTCCACTAACCGCACATCACATTTTGGCACGCCCGGTGGGACCCATGTCCCTGATCTAACCTTTTTTTAAGCTTTGATGATATGCATGTTATAGTGGCACAATTGTATTTTATAGTGACACGTTTGAAATTCATGTATTGCCATATTTGTTAGGATTGGTGTGTTTGATATCAGTGGATTGGAACGTTTGAGGATTTTGATGCATTTATTTTCTACGATTGCAAGTTTTGATACATTACCACTTCTACCTATTTTTCCACATTTACAAGGAGTTACAGATCCATGTTTGACGTAAATTATTTATTTTTCCTATTTTTCATGTTTGTAGGAGGTTACGTAGCTACATTTGGGTTAACTACTAAATTTGATTATCTTTTACCATGTTTGTTCTATACTACTTTTTTGATTTATGAGATTTTTGATTTAACCTAACCCTAACACAAGCTTGTCTATTGTGTGTCTTTTTTTATCCTAACCTATTTATGGAACACCTTGGATTTCATTGGGAGAAGATATAATTTGAAACTACTAACACGTGGGCTTGTAGGGTTTCAGTTGTAAAAGACCAATTTGAGACTACTAATCTAATTTGTTGTAGGTTCACTTGTCAAAAATTATCATACAAACTTTGTTCTTATTTTTCTAGATTAGATCATATTTCAAGTTGGTTCTCTAAAATTAACTTGTTTATCGTGTCTGGTAGGCTAGAGTGTATGTATCCTCTCCCTTTGCACCTAATGCGGTCTTGGGTGACAATAAATACCTCTAGTTTTCATTTTTTTTTGTGCACCAAAGGAGTTGTCTATGTATCCTCTCCCCTTACACCTAGTGTGATCCAAGGTGATGATAAATAACAACACTATTCATTCCCACTTCTATTTTTAGTATGAGGCCTACCTAGGTATTTCATCAGCCTAGGGTTTGACCTCAAGCACATTTTTTTGGTAGGCTATATAAGGGGTCGAGAGTGAAATATGTAGTTGAATCCAATCGCAACATGTTAGACATTCCTCTATGGTCCCAAGTGATTCCAAACATAAGGAGATGAGATTTCAATCTCATGTTTGTACATGTGTTGGTGTTTATGAATTACCTCCACTATGAGCCCTTATTATTTAAAAGCCTAAGACCTTCAGTCATCAAGCTATAGTGGTGCAATGTAATAGCATCATCACATGAAGTTTCTCACCATGTATTGTCCTTGGTTGAGGTGACATAATGTCTTGTTAGGACCTTTCCCTTTCAAGGCGAGGGGTTTCAAGGTGGTACATGACCTTTGCATACCCCAGTCACCCACTCCTTAGATCGATATAAACACGAAAGTGTGGTGGGCCCAATATATGGAGTTACACCCTTTATTACTAGCTAGTTTGTGCTTTTCTGACATATTTTCAATTGTGTTATACTTGTGACACCATTGGCGAGCTTTATGGAAGAAAGCTTGCAAAATATCTTATTACCTTGGGGTCAATCCTAACTTTTATGTCTAATGTTTGTATCACATGCTGTTAAAAACATAACTCAGGCATTTACACATCAAACTTACTAAAACTTGCATTGATCATTGAAACTATCACAAAAACCTATGTTTGTCTCATAGTGTACCACTTTTTCATATTTTCCACCTTTTTCAACATATTGCCATGTCTATGTCAACATATTAGTACTTTTTTCTAGTATATTGCCACATCTTTGCATTAGTCCACATTTACCTGCCCTTATATCTATCAATCCTAATCCATAGATTTCCACTTTTGTAGATCTTACCGCCTATGTTCTAATATATTGTTATGATCATATTTGCATCAGTCCACATTTACCTGCCCTTATATCTATCAATCCTAATCCATAGATTTCCACTTTTGTAGATCTTACCACCTATGTTCTAATAAATTGTTATGATCATCTTTGCATATCAATGCTTCCTATGTTTCCTTGTCTATCTTCAGCTATTATTTTTCTAAAAAAAATCTCTATATAGTGTCACCTTTGCATGTCTTGCCACATCTGACTATCAACATATTGCCACATTTTTCAGTATATTGCTATGCTTGTCTAGGGGTAGCATGTTGCTTTTTCCTAAATTGTCATGTTTAATTATGACACATTTATTCTTAGGCCTATAAATTTCCCAAACATAAAACTTTCATAACCTATTATCCTAAACATGGAAACATCTATCACAGTAGACCTTATAGTCCTGCACTGTCTATGTCATCCTCAAAACATCAAACTATCCTTTCAAATTGATTCTTCTAGGAAAATTCATTATAGAATTTTGGAAAAACATCAACCTTATTAGATATCCTTAGACATCAGAAACCTCAAACAACATCAATCTTATTAGACAATCCTCAACACCTTTTTGTCAAAGCATCAAATCAATTTTTGGACATCAACCTATCAAAATAAAACCAATCATCTTGCTAGTATCTTTTGATCACATCCATACTCATCTTGTGGTCTTGTTAACTTAGTGGAACTAACTCCCCTCTAGGTTTACAAATTACCATCTCCTTCCCTTGCTTTTACTCATTAAGTCTAGTCCAAGTAAAGGCATCAATCCAACCATTCATCAACATCATGAGATCTAGCACAATTAAATCCATTTTGTCATCATCCTTTTGTCTAAAGGTTGAACATCAAACCCAATCAATCAAAAAATCATCATCCTTTTTTCTAAAGGTTAAAAATAAAAATCCAATTAACTTTTTTCATCATATCCAATCAACTTTGGTCATTATCCTTTTGTCTAAAGGGTAACCTATCCATTTCAATCAAATTTAACATCATCTCTTTTGGTCCAAAAGACTTTTCAACATATCCTTTGAATCCATTTTGAAACCAAAACATAAACAAAATCATCACACACCTACCATTGTCATAACAAAAGAAGAACACGATAGCCAGTCCTAACGATTCTAACATTCCAAACACCTAAAGTGTTGAAACCACAAATAAAATGTCATAGGTATTGCCCTATAATGTTGCTCCTCTTGAGTACACCACCCCTCAACAACAAAATTTTAATCACCAACAAAAAAAACTCAATCCCTAATACCAAAACCTTATCTCTCACCCACAAAATCAACCTTCTCAAGGAAAATATGGAGATGGAGAGGATGAAACTGAGGATGATCTCACCAAAGAGAAAATCTTAGAAATGAATCAAGATCCCCAAATGCAAATATTTATTGGTGTACTAATCACTTTCAATCCAAACACTTACTTTTTTAAACTTGCTCAACATGGTGCTAGAACACCACTAATGTTAACATTGAGAATATTAAGAACCTAACTCTCATTCATATGGATGAAGACATGTTAGTCCGAAAATTCTTTAAACCCACAAGATAATCGAAAATTCCAACTTTCTTTATATAAACAAACAATCCTTCTTATGCAAGACAAGTTGAAAATCCCTTGTATAGACAATCATCTCAAATTGAACAAGTAATTAAAACCCAACAAAATCAATTAGATCCTAATGTCTTGATAACACAAAAACCTTTCACAACATTCAAACAACCCCTTCACGACTGCACTTGCAACTTGTAATGTTTCAACTATAACATGTAGACCAAATCTATCAAGGAACTTGTATGAAATATCTTTGTCATAAAATGCACCTCAACAAGGTCCAAAGCTTAACATGCAAAACATGTAAAAACTTCCTCCTAGACCACCAAACTTCACACCAAATCCACCATTATATGTTTACATTCCATCACAACCACAACTTATGACTTCACCCATCTATATCGTCCCTATTCTAAAAAATCCACCTCGACAACAATGTACCCCCAATACATCAACACCATTCCTAATCAACCTTCATAACAAACTAATTCCCCACAACAACCAACTTATCAAAACACAAAAACTAATCCCCCAAAACAACCAACTTATCTTAACACACAAACTAATCCCCCACAACAACCAACTTATCAAAACACACAAACCAATCGCTCTCAAAAAAAATTCATGTATCAAGAAAAAACACATCCAAACCTTTCACTCAAACTCTTCAAGGAATAACACAACACCACATTCAACAACCTCTTTACAAGAAAAAAACCCATCATGCAATACTTAATATCAACAAGGGTTGAACTTTCAAAATTTGGATCCTAACACAATGGAATATCAATATGATGCTTCATACCCCTAAACTCCACAACATCAAAAAAAAAAAAATCCTCAATATCAACAAAACACAAATTCCCAATATCAACAAAACAAAAATACTCAACATCAAAATTTCAACTTCCAATATAAACAAAACACAAATTCTGAACATCAAAACATAAACCCTCAACATCAAAATATCAACCCCCAATATCAACAAAACATGAATCCTCAACATCAAAATATTAGCCCTCAACATAAAAACCTCATCCCCCAATAGAAAAACATCAACCCTCAATACTCAAACATTAATCCTCAAAATCCAAATTTTCCTCTTCAATATCAATACAGCATCCCTCAAGGTTCGATGCAAACTCAAATCCCATTTTACAATTCAACATACCTCTTCGGACATCAAAACTATAATCCACCTAATCCTCCTCAAAACACTCAAGGTAATGAGTTAGCATTGAAAATCCAAAATCTAAACCAAAAGATAGAAGCCATACAACTTGGAAAGAATAATAGGAGCTATGCCTTGGAAGACATCTTTCACTATCCATATGATTGAAGCATTTCCATGATCCATTTTCCTAAAAAAATTGAAATTCCTAGATTCAACAAGTACAAGGGAAGAGGAGATCCCATTGAACACATACGATAATTTTCCTTGGATTTCATGGACATATCCTATAATGACACATACTTAATGAGACTCTTTCCAAGGAGCCTTGGTGGGAAATCTATAGAATGGTTTTCTCATTTACCCCTAGAATCAAAACATTTAATGAACTCATGGAAAATTTTATTAATCACTTCTCATACAATATAGAAAAAGACATTACCGTGACTAATTTGTACAAGGTAAAAAAAAACCAAGGCAATACTTGTGCTTCCTTCTTGCAGAGATGGTGGCACAAAGAAAGTAAATACAAATGGCCCATCCTTGAAAAATAAATTGTTGACATATTCATTAGAAATCTAAAAAATAATTTGAAATTTTAACTAACCATGCTATTTCCTAACACATTTGGCAACATTATTGAAAAAAAACTCATTGAAAAAGGAATCATTAAGATATACAACAACAAAGACCAACCCTCAAGCTCAAATGATAAACCACGTTTATGGGAAAAGAAACAAGAATGTCACCAATGATGGATTAGTGGATGCCAAATTCATATGAAACATACAACCTCCATCTAACAATATTAAAAATAATCTTCATAAAAATCATCCAAACTATCCTCCAAGCAATGAAGCGATCAATCAAAATCCAAATCCTCCAAGAGGATCATTAAGACCTATGAACAATAAATTTGATCAAACAAGACAAAAGTACACTTCTTTGGGTGAAGCTATAGAAGTGGTGTTGTATAAATTGCTTCAAACCAACCTTATTAATAGATTACTAGAACAAAATAACTATGAAGAATCACAATTCAAACCTTCTTGGTGCAATGACAATAACCATTAAAATTTCATAGAACTAAAGGACACAAAACCTCCAATTGTATGAAACTCAAAAAACATCATACAAGATCTAATTGATAAGGGAGAAGCCGATATTGAACATCATCCTAGAACATCTAGTAACAATGACTTGGGAATATATAAGGATCCAATACCTGACAATAGTAAAGGAAATGAAAAAGGTAAGGGGATGGATTATAATAAAGTCACATACTCCTATGAAATTGTAGTGGGTGCTACCTTTGAAGCTAACCATCATATCACAATCATAACTATAGTTGGTAAAAATCCTAACTTTAATGTTACTACACAATGAGAGAAAGTTAAAATCCAAGGAGCCTTACCACAATCTAAAGCTTCCACTAAGCATCTAAAATTTGAGTATAATCTTATTGACCATCTAAAAATTAATCTTGCATAGGTTTCCATTCTTGAACTTCTCAAAATATCCTAGAAGTCCGCATCCATAAACATAAAATCAAGAGAGTATTGATATACGGTGGTGTAGGCTTAAATATTTGTACCTTAAAACCTGTAAAACAACTAGGATATTTTGATGATGTTATTGGAAAGAATAAAATCATTACCATCAGGACCTATCATGGTAATGAGAGAGACTTGAAAGTTACTATAAGACTTCCCATTCAAGTGGGACCAACAAAAAAAAAACAACTTGTTAAGTATTGGATCTTGAGCTGCCATATAACCTGTTGATGGTTAAAATGACACAAACAACATTAAAACAAAATATTTCTACTCTATTTCTCCTGAAAAAGAAAGACTACATGTAGTGGCCTAACTCCCAAGGTACTGGTAGTTGGTTCTCAACTGTCTGATGTCACTCAATTGGTTCATGCAAGTGTAATATTCAAGGGGCCTGTGCTGGTAACAAAGGATTCAAGCTATGAGTCTCTTTGTCAAAATAGTTCCTGTAAATCAAGGGGTTTAAAATAAAAGAAAAAGATAGATCCAAGGGGTAAATTAGTAAGTATGAATTAAATTTATCTAATATCCAAACATATACTTTTAACAATGAATGTTTTCTTAACCGATCACAAAAACCATAGCATGACACAACCCACAATATAACTGTACCATTGCATACATCTTAGGTGCTTAATTCAATTCCTCTATTCGCCTATCACAAGTATTTCCAAGATCTCAAAACCACACACGTTCATTTATCATTAAAACTATAGATCAACAGACTTTAATAACCTTAATTCAATGACAATCTAACAAGATAATCTTTAAACCTGGTTTCTTCTAATGACTTTCATCACATAAGAAACTATCATGCTTTAGCACAATCACTGGCATTCAAGTGGATTATAACTCATTAACCTTATCAAACAACACAATTCAATGCAAACTCCATATTTCGTAAACCTGCAATTCTATTAACTGTAAAACAAGATCTGGTACAATGTATCTTTGCAAATGCTCTATAAAAATTCTATCTCCTAGCACTAGGTAAGCCAATCCAATTCTTAATTAGCTGACCCTTACAATGTAATACCCCACTGGTATTTATAGAATACAAAAAACAAAGTTCAAACTTTACTTCTATCTTAGGCTTTCCACCTTTTTAGGAACAATCAATTGTCTTGGAAACTCAGATCAATTTCGATCTTGAGTTCTTACATTATACATTCAGTTTGATCTAACAATAGAAGATAGAAAATAGGAGAAAAGAAGATCACACATCCTTGAGACTACCAGTGCTGCATGCATGCAACATGCAAGGAAGATGATCATCATGCATCATGCAAGGAAGAAGAATATTATGCATGCAAGATTTTATGCGGGTGATGCTGGATCCGCTATGAACTCATCATAACTGGTGAAGACTTGCTGTAGCATATTAATGTCTGGCCCATCAATCCAGTCATCTTCAAACTTGATGCGATCCAACTCAACTGCAGCAAATTCTTTCATGCTCTTTACCTTGACCAACTCTCTTCCTGTAGCTTTCATTTCTTCCTTGACTTCTATAAGTCGGTCTATCACTAAGTCCTCTCCATCATCCTGCATGAGTCCTTGGAATCTTTCATTCCATTTCTCTCTAACCTGACTTAATGGCATGCCATCTTTAGTCATTACATTCACATCTACTATTATAGCCATAACCGCTTCCAACTCTTCCAACTGCTCAGTTAAATTATTAACTGCTTCCTGAATTTCATCCTTATGCTTGCTCAAAAAGCCAGTCCTAAACTTAAGGATACGAGAAGTCTTTTCTACAAAATCTTTATTATCATCTTCGAGTATAGATTCCTCTAGAAGAGTAGTTAGAGGCAATGTATTTATCTTCTCTATATTTTCACTATACTCTTTGTACTCTTCTTCTAACTTCTCGGAGGCCTCAATATATTGATGCATCTCTTTTATTACTCCTTCCGCATCCTTATAGGTTTCAAACCCCTTTTCCAAAACCTCACCTACCTCCCAGTTCACTTTGTCTATCCATTTGTCAACCATCTCCGCCTTACCTCTAACCTGCACCAAATCATCAACCTCCTTTTTGCTTAGCAAAATAGGAGTCTCAATTGCTGCAACCTTGTGTGACCTTGGAGAGGAGACACTCTTATAAAATGAATGTAACTGATCTAACTAAGCCTTAAGCTCATCTTTCTTTTGTTTGTCCTTGATCATTCTTGATTTCTTCGTTGAAGCCACCACATCAATCAGATTCATTTGTTGATTTCTAGTGGGTCTTCCCAAGTTAACCATACTCAATTGATAGTCTGTGAGTTGCATATCCCCTACCTCCTTTTCATTCATAGGCACGGCACATTCAGCAACTATCTCTCCTTTATCTGTGAGTCTGGTAGAGTGCAAAACTTTAGCCCTCTTCTTAGGCCTTTCCTGTTCAATCTCCTTCATCATGTCCTCCCAATTAAGAGATTGAGGAGGTGTTCTAGCTCTCTTCTGTAGATCTAACTTCAACCAAGTAGGAGCACTAGGAGTCATCATCATGGAAGAGGAAGCAGCAACTGTAGAGTATGGCTGAATATCTACCTCAGGTTGAGAATCAACCCTTGCCTTTTCTTGTTGCTCCTGCAGCACATGCATCTGCACCAACTTCTCAGCCTCTTCCCTATCTCTTTGTTCCTATATTCTCCTATCTTCTTCTTCTTTTCTCAATCTTTCCTCTTCCATCTGATCCTTCTCTTTTTCTTTCTCTAAGGCCTCTCTTTCTAACCGCTCTGCCTCTAAAGCTTTAAGTTTTGCAGCTTCGGCCTCTCCTTCTTTTTGCTTCCTTTCAGTTTCTTCCCTTTCTATCCTTTCTATTTCCAAGGCTATGAGTTTCTCTACCTTTTCCCTTTCTTTCTCAGCTTGTAATTTCTTTACTAGCTCTTCAGCCTCTTTTTCTTTTCTTGAAGCTTCAGCCTCTTGTTCTTTTTGCCAAGTCTCCTCTGCAAGCTTCAATCTAGCAACCAGGGCTTCCTTTTCCCTTTGATTTCTTGCTTTCTCCTCCTTGAGATCATGGATCTTCTATATCAGTTCTAGCTTGTCATTTTCTGCCTTGACCTTGATCTCATGCTCCTGTTGCCTCATTTGCTCCTCCATTGTATCAGATGTTGTCCTTGTTTCAACTTCTTTTACCTTTAATTGCTACTGTTGAAGTAGAGCATCAGCTTGCAATTTTACCTCCATCTCCTTTTGTTTCTCTGCCGCAACCCTTGCATTAGATTCCCTGGTAGCATCTTCAAATTGTTTCCATTGTTCTTCTTGTGTAAGAATCTGCTCAATAGTAGGATCTAGAGGCATGTTTACTTGCAAGTCCTTCTTTGACAGAGTTTCATCTGAGTCTATCTCAATTTCTACCAACTCTTCCTCCACTTCTTTTCCTTTGGTAGCTTCAGCCATGACATACAACACTCCCTGAACTTCTTTTCTTTTCTTTCTTGTGAGTGGGGCTTGTGTAGATGACTCACCCAATGCGGGCATAGGAACAACATATTCAATTGGAACATCTCCCTCGGGTGTCTCTTCTTCTTCATCAACTACCTCCAACTCCGTTTCTTCAACATCTGGAGGAAAGAATTCCAATGGTTCCTTGGAAGGTGCCTTTCTTTTAATCCTCTTATACCCTTTACCTTTCTTGAGGATTGGTCCCTGAGGAGCTTGAGTCCTCATCATCAACCATTGCACACTTCTATCCAAGACTCTTCTTCCCAGTTTCTTAATGTCAATCGTTTCTTCTTCACTCCAGTCTATTGGATCTAAGTTTTTGGTGCCAATATTCAAAGCTTCATATGAGGGATCTAATACCACTCCATCATCCACCAAAGTGTCAGGAATATTATCTTTAATACCCAGCTCTACCATAAGTGAGACTGGTAATCTCTCATAATTTTTCCTCCTTAAGTCAAATTCATCCTGCCTATCACACCAAAAATCCTCTAACAAATTAAAGTGTCTAGTAAATACTGAAGGTAATAAATTATACATCTTCTTTTTCGGATCAAAATACTTACGAGCTGTATACAATCCCAATTTTAATTGTATCAACTCATTACAAACCACCTTAGCTGCCTTTAAGTGTTGAAAACCATATTCCCCCAGTGTCATAGGAAACTTATGGCATCCTGTCTTGTGCTTCATCCCGAATCTAGCATTAACTCCCATGGCTTGGTATACAAATTCCATAAGCACTATCCTATTGCTGCAGCATCTTGGAAGTAAATGGGGATGACCTTCAAACCCAAACAACCTGAAGTATGTAAATTTGGGGTATTGGATGTACCAACTTCCCCATTCAGAAATGAATGCCATAGCTTCTTGGCTTAACCTATATCCTGCATCTCCACTCAACCAGTTGATAACCACATATAAAAATGCATCATTGACTCTTCTGAAGTGAGTCTTAGCAACCTGAAGAGATAATTGATCATAGTGTTCCCATACCTTCTTTTGTCCATCCAAGACTCCCATTATACCTACTCTGTTTAATCCTGGGAAAATCCCCAATCTTGCTGTAGCATAGACCACATATGAAGTCATGAAGAAAGATTTGGTCTGTCTGACCCTTGTGAGCTGATCATGTATGGCATCAGAAACAATCATTGACCAATCAAATTGATAATCACCCTGAAAGATCACTTGAATAAAATGAAACATCCATTCCTTGAAATGGAAGGCATCCCTCTTCCCAAACACTTTGGATAGCATCAATATTAAATATGATATCTCCTTCTTGAAGTCTGCCCTCTTTGGCTGATCTGCCAATTTGCTCAAAGACTTCTTCTCGGTACTTAACCATCTTTTGTTTAAATGAGACTTATTGGAGTCTTTATGCTTACTGTATTTCTCCAATGCCTCAGCCTCAGTCAACTGCACTAAATTCTTGGGATCAGGAACATTGAATATGCTTTGG
This sequence comes from Sequoiadendron giganteum, assembly GCA_007115665.2. Taxonomy (NCBI): domain Eukaryota; kingdom Viridiplantae; phylum Streptophyta; class Pinopsida; order Cupressales; family Cupressaceae; genus Sequoiadendron; species Sequoiadendron giganteum. The sequence continues at coordinate 435,633,296 of CM021108.1, read as the reverse complement.
AACATCTGCGGGGTAAGATCTATAATCACATTATTCTGTGAATCCATACATAATCTTGTAGCTGGATTATGAGTACTGGCCACTATACATATCAACTCCGAACACTGAACTGACAAAGGAAAGACAGTGATATGTGCCAGACCGGAGTCAACAATCCTTTGAGTTCTCCCTGTCAAGTTTTCCCTTTCTGTAAAGGTCTCTTCATGTAATTCTTTGAAACTATACTGGCCCAGATTGGTATCTATGATATCTAACCAATTTGATTCCACCTTACTTGCCTTCACCACGGGATTCCTATGATCATACCTTAATGTATAAGGTAGCTGTTTTGGTTTCACCTTCTTGATTTTCGGTGCAGGCTTTGACATTCCCGCTGGTTGATTCCTTCAAGCAGCCTCTCCTGATGTTCCTGACATCTCTCAAATCTCCTGCAAGTAAACCTCTAATTAGACCTTCCAATAAATCATTATAAAACATGTTTTAAAAACATACCTGTTACATATACATCGGAGCCGGAGTCGAATAGAAACACAAAATAATCACTTTTACAAGACTGGCGGACTCGGAGCAAAAACCAATATAGGAACTTCAGCTAGTAACAAACAGGCTCGGAGTCGGAGTCGGGAAAGTTATCAAAACCAGGATCAGAATGAAAAAGGAATTTGGTTTTCTTCAAATTCCTTTCATTTCATATTCTATTTCCATTCCGCTTCCACCTCCGATTTGGTTATCGTTTCTTCAACAAAAGACTTTCCACCATATGCGGAGCCGGACATGGGATAAAAACGGAACTGATAACCTTTACAAACAAAATTCTTAAGTTTAAAAGCAATTCTGATCCCGGCTCCACTCACATACTTCAATAAAACCTTTTTAGAACTCAAAATTGAAAATGAGATAGAAATGGAATTGATAACTTTGAAAAAAAACAAACTCTTATGCCAATACCCATTCCAATCCCGCATCCGCCTATTCTAATCATGACATCATCAAATTTATTCATTTTCATCATAACTTCATGATTAAACCTAGGTCATCATAAAATAGCAAAGGAGCTTAAAAAATCTACCCTCACATGACCGTGGGGAACAATTGTATTTTAGAGCCATTTATTTAAAACTTATTTTTAAAGTAATTGCAGAGACCGACGAAACCCTAATCTAACAAACTTAATAAAACTAGGGCACGGGTTTTAAAACCCTGCCATTCTACCAAACAATGAAACCCTAAATTAAACAATACATCTAATCTACCTCAACTCACTGTAAAATCTCTAACCTACCTTACTATAAATTCTTAATCTACCTCATGCCATAAGAAACCTTTAATCTAATCTAAATCTACTGCAAATCGAAAATGACATGATGCGATCAAGATTAAGATGTGAAAGCGACAATGCCCAAAAATAGAAAGAAACAACACAACAAAATAAAACAATAAAGATAAAAACAAAACTAAAAAAAACCAAAACAAGAACCTGCTCATTCAATCACATCGATGATCATAAAACTGCTTTAAAACACAATGATTGAACATGCGAATAGATACAAAGCAAAACACAACGAACACAACCGCAAATAAAACAACAAACAACAAAGATAAAAGACCTACCTCAAACACAAACAAAGCCACGCTAACTTTCTGAATCAATTCGCACACAATCCCTTCTCTATCTCAATCAATTTGCTCAAACGAACTCTGCTATTGCTCTTCGCGCTCTCAGACTTGTAATAATAACAATAATAATCAGCTTTAACCCTTAATAAAGAAAAATATGTGAATTTCTATCTACATCGGCAACCACCATTAATGCATTAAAATGCAGTAAAGGTAGAGTCGGAACTATAAGAGAACGAACACTAGTCTACAGTGCAACTTTAGTCAAAAAGTCAACGACCAAAAATTGGCGAGGGCGGAACCAAAATGGAAACAAGATCTTAAAATCATAAAATTTCCAAACCTTATCCCCATTCCGACTCCGCGTCCGACAACTAAAAACAAAAACAAAAACGAAAACAAAAAGTTAAGTAAAAGACCAACCTAATAAAACAAAACACAAAAATCGAGACAAACAAACATTAAAAAGGGAGTGGAGGTGGGATCGGAATTAAATTTGATTTTGCAAATTTTGAATAGAACCATCCCAATTCCCACTCCTGCTCCGCTTCCGCCAAAGAGCAAAAACGAAGGCAAAGAAAAGACTGTCGGAATAGAACCAAAATTAACCTCAAAAAGATCTTTCAAAACCCGATTCATCTCTGGTTCCGATTCCGACATAGAAATCAAAGAAAAACAAAGTATTGGCAAAACTATACTCCAAACTTTGTTCCAAAAACAACTATTAAAAAAAACACAAAGGGGGACCCATTTTGACCAAGACAAAAGATGGGGTGGTTATGCAAGGCATAACATAACCTTCTCTTGGGACTCCCCTGAATTCATGCAATGTAAGATATCCCTTCAACCTATCAACAATGCTTGAAATTCACCTATAATTACAAAGATGTAACCATTTATGTTAATCTATAATCCTTCCATTATTGCAAGAACTTAGAAGAAAAATACCTAAAGATCTTCTAAGTTCCTAGCAATGATATCTCCTTATTCTCATTTTCTTACATTGAACCATCATCTTTAGCTTCATCATCTCAAGCCTCATCTTCGCTTGCTACATCATCCTCATCAAACCCACCTAATATCAATCTCAAGATCCAAGTACTAGACAACAATTGTGGGGATTATCATCCAAAAAAATCCATTTACATTGGAAAACTTTCACTATCTCCAAGATCATATGAAAAACCACAATAAATTGGTAAGGATCATACTACTACCATTGAATTCAAACCAATTGTATTGTCTAAATGGGGAGACTTTAAAAAGGAAGTCATAGATGAAGAAGATGAACTTCTACTTGGTTATGCAAGGAAGAAGAAGAACAAGAGCCATAACCTATCTCTTTTGATCACAACAACAAAGGTTTTTAGTTTATCAAAAACATGGGAATAATAGGAAAAGGTGGCCTTGGAATACATGAGCAAGGCATGGGGGAGCCTATTATCTTAGAAAAGTGTAAGAAGCGTTGAGGACTATGATATGGTTCAGTGGATAATGCTACTTCTTTAACACTAAAAATACCTTTTATGAGGAGGGTCCATCATCTCCTGTGGTTAAGGAATTTAATGACAATGGTTTTATCAAAAAATATTTATGTACATCACTGAATTATTCAAGAATTCCTTCATAAATTCCATCATGAACCTTTCATTTAACCAACAATCTCAAAAAAATGAACTTCAACGTGTCTATCCTCAATTGATTGATTGGGATCAACAACAAGCACCGATTTTAGAAATATTCCAAAATGATGAAGCAATTGTTGATTTTATGGGAATAAGATATGGCATAACACCCAAATATTATAAGATAGGATATGAGATAGAACTTGGTGAAGGATCATACTTTAGAGGCAAGATTTGGTCCTTTAGTTGCAAAAGTAAAAATATAAACATCAAAAAGAGATCCCCTAGTGAAAACCATAATGTGGGTCTATTGGATCATGAAAAAGAAAAAATTAAGGGCGTATCTAAGGGTGAAAACCTATTTGAGACACTTGAAGAGGGAGGAGTCAATCTACCTAGTATCACTCAAAACCAAGAGGGATCAACAGTGCTAGTAGAAGACTCTGAGAAAATAAATGTGGGAACATCAAATTCACCTAATACCACCTTTTATGTAGCTTCTTTGGATCCTGAAGAGAAGAAGAATTTCACATCTTTCTTGAAAAACTATATGATCAAATTTTCTTGTTCCTACATTGACATGCTTGGATTAGAGATATCCTTGGTGGTGCACCAATTGTTAGTTTTTCTTGGAACAAAATCAATAAAAAAATCCTTGTAAAATGAATTCGCAAATAACACTTTTGGTTAAGGTGGAGCTATAAAAACTCTTGGATGTTGGTATCTTTAAACCTATTGATTATCCCAAGTTGGTATCAAATCTTGTACCAGTTCCTAATCCCACTAGGGGCATAAGGATTTGTACTGACTTTAGGGGTCTCAACCAAGCTTGTTTGAAGGATGATTTTCCCTTGCCTAATATAAACATCATAGTGTATTTAATAGTAGGTCACGAAATTATCTTCCTTATGTATGGATTTTTAGGATAATCAAATTAAATTAGCTCTAGAAGACCAACACAAGACAACATTCACTTATCTATGTTGAACTTGTTGTTGGAATGTCATGCTATTTGGGTTTTAAAATGTAGACACTAAAAAATGTCCTAAGTCTACGAGCAACATTTTTCCTTGGTCGTCATCCCCTAATAATTAAATTATTTAATTATTTAATTTACTTGATCATATTCTTCTATTAATTAAATAATTAAAAATTATTTAATTCATTCATGTTCTAATCTTTATTCTACCTTGATCAATTAAATTAATTAATTGTGTCACTAATATCCCCTTTCTTCAATAATTAAATAAATTAATATTTATTTAATTATTTGCTTGTCATATTTCATCTATGGTTACATAATTATAATTAGTTATTTAACTATTCACTCCTTTTAATTCATCTATCATTAAATAATTATCAAAAATATTTAATTGTCCATGTGTCTCTTGTATTAAATAATTAAGTCAATTTAATTATTTAATACCCATTTTTATTTTCCTCCAAATAAATAATTCGAATGAATTATTTATTTCCCACTTGTCCATTTTCTCCATTTTCAAATCAATAATTTAAAATAAATTATTTATCCTTCCCTTTTGGTCAAAGATGCCTTGTTCATGGCTTTTATTTCAGTCATAGCCATTGGGCATCATAGCCGTCTCTGTCATAGCCGTTGGCATCATAGCCTTAATTTCCCACTTCTTTTTGGTGCATCAATCCTCCACCGTTGATCTTGGTATCTTTCCAGAAGATCACTCTCGAACCTTAATTTTGTAACTTCCTTCTCATCCATTCTCATCCACCGATCTTGGAATCCTTCTAGAGGATCGATCTTGGCTGTCTGTTGGAATGGTTGTCTATAAAAGAGACCATTCTCCTCCATTTCTACCTTAACAACTAATTATATCCAACCTTCTACTTATTATTTTTCAGGATTGGACAAGTACTAGAACAAATCAGAGGGCAAAGTTGTATAAGGAGAAATAGGAGAGCAATAGAAGTGATTCAAGATCAAGTATAGGGAGTATTGTTATTTGATGCTTTTACTCTTTCATTTTTTTCTCTTGTTTAGGTGTGGTTTCATAGCTTATAAATTTTGGATATCACTTATTCTAGGCTAGGATTCATCTAACCCCATATTACATTAGTGAACTTGATGCGAACATTGTTTTTTGCAGATTTTTCGTATGAATTTTGCTTATTTTTGTAGATTTTAGGTACAAAATGACACAACTATTAGGCATAGTGACACATTTTCCAAGAAGTGATGCATTTGAAAAACACAATGATGCATTCATCTAGAAATAATGCATATGCATAAGGCATCTGTGGGCAAAAAAAATTGAATTAAAAAAAGTGACACAATCAATTTCGTGTGACGCAATGCAGCAATGCAACTGAGGAAAGAAATGACACATTTGTCTACTCAGTAAAAAGTTTCAGTTTTAAGATCTTTTTTATTTTTATTTTGGGTTGTGAAAGTAGAATAGGGTTTTTGGGTTACTAATCTTTTTTTTGCAACGTGTGGCTTTAGAGTGGAGCTCCTGAAAAATACTTCTTTGGAAGCAACAAAAAAACTGAGCTCTTAGTTTTTTGCTTTCTTTAAGCTTTTGTTTTCTTAGTTCAGTTTAGACCCTTCATTTTCTAGTTTAGTTAGATGTTAACCTTTGAGTTTTAGTTTGGTTTTTTAATCTCTTGTGCTAACTTGGTTTTTGCAGCATTTCGTTGGCCCAGGATAGTTTTGAGAAACTACTAACGTGTGGTTTTGTAGGTTTCATTTGTCCAAGGCTATATTTTGAAAACACAATCTTGTCTACTTTAGATTAGATAACACTTCTATTGGTGATTTAAAAAGAAAAATTGTCTTCTCTCACATAGATTTAACTAAGGGGTAATGAATCAGTGTTTTAGTGTTTGAAGGATGGTAGGTATTATAATCTCACCTTATGAAAACTCGGTGATTAGAAAGTGAGACCCATATGATTTTTTGTTTACCTTTTAGATGGCTTGCCTTGTTGGGAAAAAGTACTCAGCCCAAGGGAACAACCCAAGCAGTAACGAGCTAAAGCCAAGTCCTTCTGAACTACTATATAAATTTGTGATTGCAAGGAAAGTTGTCAATCAATAGGAAGCAGTACGTGATAGTTCTCCCCCAGTATCTTTATGATGAAAAAATCCCTTATTCTAAGGTTTGGGAGACCTCTTGAGGGGTTTTATAATAGTACCCCCTGAACCAGATGCCATTACTAGAAACATCTTGTTTGTAGCAATCAAAATCCTTCTATTTGCTAGCGCAAGAGGTCAGACCTCTAAAGTTGTACCACATTTTCATGGTTCTTTGTAGAGATAGAAAATTTCTCTTTCAGGAGCTCAAAACTTTGTATGACTGAGAAGTGAGTGCTGAGTAAGGGGGATTTAGTGCTACCAAGTTCCTAGGCTATCCTCTCTGAATAAGGATGATTGGAGAAATCCAAGTGGAAATCCAACGAATATTGTCCAATCTAGGATTTATGCTTGTCTTCTTAAATCAAAACATTTTCACATCAACCTAGACTAAAAAAATTTGCTTAATGTTGTATTCTATCTTTCCCAATCTTATTTCATTAGAAACAATCAAAATCTAGATCAAAACCATTTCAAAAACCTCAAAACGTTCAAAATATCATTCTAGAAAATCACATCTACTAAAAATAGAGTTGTAACTATCATTGTGAACCACAATTGAGAATCGAAAAACCATGATCATCTTTCTAAACTGCATTTTCTAGAAATAGAGCAACATTTGATAAATAAAATCATATCTGATAACCTTCACCACAACTATGTGACACATTTTCCAGAAATAGAGCCACAATTGTCTACTAAACAAAAACTCCTCAAACTTGTGTCCAAAATCTGACTAAAATAATTCCACAGTGACCTTTGAGTGGTAAGCCAAAGACTTGCAAGCTTCACCTGACCATTCCAACATTCATATTAGAAATACATTGCATTATAGGTTGCATTCACCCATCCTTTGCATTTCACAAATCAAAATTTCACCCTTGGGTTGCATTTAGACCTTAAAATCTTGAACATAGGGAGACCTTTGAGCTTTTGGAAGTTTTGGGTTACATATTCTATTTGTCATTGACCATTGTCCTTGTCATTGTCACTTTGTCAAGTTTGGATCTTGGTCTTATGTCCTAGTCTTGGTTGTTCTCTTATGGTGAATGACATTTGGAATTTGTTGCCTTGGGTTCACATTAGCTTGATTGCCACCCTTAGTTTAAAATTCCTTCATGTTACTCTCATTTAGTCTCATATTTCTTAGATTTCACTTTGCATCTTTATCCAAAAAATACAAAAAGATAGTTCATTTCCATCATATCCTTAGCTTGGTATATCCTTTTGTATCCATTTACCTCATTGTCCTTTGGATTTAGCGTGTCTTGCCTTAATTTTAACCTTAGCATCATTTAGCTACCTCATCATTAATCAACCCATAGCTTCCTTTTTCATCTACCATCCTTGCATTATCATCATTTCCTTAGCATCCTTTCATTTTCATATCCTAAAATCTAAAAGGCCAAAAACATAGTTTAATCTCATTTGCATCTTGCATTATTCCCAACTTGCAAAAGTTTCACATGGTTGAAACATGGTCAAAAGCAAAAAGAAAGGACATGGATTAGTCAAACGGCACTACCCTTGGAACAAATTCAAACCATTATACACCTACAAGAGACATATCACAAGGAAACCAAACAAACACATGGGAAGACATGATTCTAGAAGAGTTCAACAAACAATTAACTCCTCAATAAATCGAAAAATCTTATCAGGACCCAGGAATCTTAAGCATGGTTGAGCAACTTGTTAGTGCTAACCCTAACAAATTTTTCTATGCTCTAGCCAAAATGGGTGCCAATCTACCTCAAGGTTTTGATGTGTCAACCCTTGTGGAAGAAGAAACTAAAAATCCATTTTCCCTTAGCATGCTTTCATCACAACAAACATCAAACATACCCCTTGGGACAACTTCACACATGAGTACTACTACCACACATATCCCAAGCATCCCAACATTTGGAAACAAGGTAACCCATAACACTACACAAGGACAAAATTTTACACTTGGAAGCTCCTCCAATTCCATGGGTAAGACCTTTACAAATCCCATTTTTCAAACAACACATCAAGGTTCCACTTCACAAGGTCCCACACCTTTGAATCAAAATGAAGGTCCTATTCCTACACTTCAAAAATCAAATAAAGGATCCTTATTTCAATTTCAAAGTACACCTTCATCAATTCAACTTAGAAAGGCTCATATTGTCTCACGAAAAGTATCAAAACAAAACAAAAATCAAGGATCTATCCCATCACTCCAAAATTCTAACCAAGGGTCCCTTCCATCATTCCAAAATTTTAACCAAGGAACCATTCCTTCATCACAAAATATCAATCAAGGGCCTACATTTTCATTTCAAAATACCAACCAAGGGACCATTCCTTCATCACAAAAAATCAATCAAGGACCTACACCTCCAAATGCAAATCAAAGGCCTACACCTCAATTCCAAAACACCATACCACATGTAAATATGACCTTTGGAACAAACTTAAATGCCAATTTCATTCCAAATAAAACCAATAAAAATCAATATGGAAACTAAGGTCTCACATCACAAGGCATCAATCCTTATTCAAATCCAACCTATGACCTTAATACCAACATCATGACACAAAATCAAAACAATGCAACACCATCTCTTGTTAACTTCTTGATACAACAAGTGAAATACCTTCAACAACAAATGACAAAAATGCAATTGGGGACCAACAAAATGATCTATTCTGTGGAGGAATTATGCCCCTTTCCATTTGATCAAAATTTATATGTGCCACCCTTTTCCCCTCATTTCACAACACCACCTTTTCCTAAGTACAAGGGAATAGGGGATCCAATAGAGAACTTTCAAGAATTCAACACATCATGTATGGAAGTCTCATACGATCCTACCTATTTGATGAGATTATTTCCTTGAAGCCTTACAAGCCCAACTTTAGATTGGTTTGCAAATGTTCCTCTAGGAATAAGAACATGGGATGAACTAGCCGACAAATTCATCAATCATTTTGCCTTGAACATTAAAAATTATGTCAGCTTTACAACATTGAGTATAACCAAATAAGAAGAAGGGGAACCACTCACCTCATTTTACCAAAGATGGTAAGGTTTGGTTAGAAAGTTCCCTTGTCATATTCCTGAAAAACTTTTGTTCACCATGTTTGTAGAAAATATTAACAGAGAAATCATGAGCTGAATTCAAATCCAATGTTGCACAACCTTTGAAGATATCCTTGAGAAAGGTGTCCTTATTGAGAAAGGTCTTATCACCAAAGGAATAGTCAAGATAAACAAAGAAAATCTGAAATCCAACAATGACAAGAAAATACTAGTCCTGATATAAAAACATGAGTTGTTGATGCTAAACTGATAACCAAAGTCAAAACCAAATGCTAAATGTTGTCCAAAACAACCAACAATGAAGAAGACCTCCTCATGCCAAAATAACATAAACTCAATTGGGTGAACCCATTGAATCAATCCTCAAGCAACTTTTACAATCTAATATCATCTCACTTCCAGACACTAAGAATTATGAACCTACCTTGATCAAACCTGATTGGTGGAAAGAGGATAAATACTATGAATAGAATCATGGAAAAGGACACAAAACATCTAGATGTTTGACACTTAAGAACATTATTCAAGACCTCATTGAAAATAGAACCATATTGATATAAGATTCATAAGGAAAAACCAATGCTAATCATACCATATTCAAGACTCCCTTACAAGACCATGATAAAGGAAAATCCTCTAGTTCAGGGAACAATAGTAGTGCTAACTATGTTGCAGTCAAACATGACTATGGCACTATCATTCTTAACATTACACCCTTTGATGATCACATTGATACCATCACCATAAAAAATCCAAACTCAAATTGTGATGTTGCTACTTGTAGAACCAATATAACTATTCCAAGACCTCCATCTAATTCATAGCCAAAGAGTCAATATAACCTCTTGGAATAGTTGGGAAAAACTCCCATGCAAATCTTTATCTTGGAGCTCCTTTGGACATCCCCACAACATAGAGCTATCCTTGACAAAGCATTACAAGAAGTATCCATCCTTGCCAACCTAGAAGTCAATGCATTTTAGTCCATGGTTAGATACCTAGCTATGACACACCATGTCACCTTCTTCGAGCAAGACTTTTCTGCACCAAAATTTGATCATAATGACCCCCTACGTCTTGAAGTCTGTGTTGATAAATGCAAGATCAGATAAGTCCTAGTAGACAGTGGAGTAGGTCTAAACATTTTCTCACTAAATTTGGTGGAAGCATTGGGATAAACTGAGAATTGTATAGATTGGACAAATAAAATTACTATCAAAGCTTATGATGATGTTGAGCCTTCATCTGAAGGTGTAATGTCACTTCCTATAAGAGTTGACCTAGCAATTCAAGATATGGTATTTCATGTCTTGGATTTGGATTTGCATTATAATATTCTCCTTGGCCATCCTTGGATTCATGCTATGAGAGATATTCCATCCACCTACCATCAATGCCTCAAATTCCCACACAATGGCACTGAGGTCACTATTCCAGGTGATCCTAATCCCTTTCAATATTGTTCAAACCTAAGAGGAACTGTTGAATGTCAAGTTCCCATTAATCGAGAGGCCTCACCTTCCACCACTCCATATCACTACATTGACCCATCTACTCTGGTCAAATCTTCCACTCCATTAACTACACCTTCCACACCTAAGATCCAAATCCAAGACAAAAGATGCAGAGAATATAACATGAAGAGACTCTTTTTCATTTGGAAATTACCTAAATCCCTGAATTCATATGGAAAACAACGTCCCCTGTAGCCTAAGGTGATTATCTATAACCCTCCTACCACTTTCACTTGATGGGGGGAACTTTCCAAAGAATCTCTAGATGATCACATTATCACATGGCTATACAGAGAAGAAGAAGACACTAAATCTAAAAGGTTTCAAGTTGAACAATACCCAAAAGGGTTCCAATTAATGAAGCGACAAGGATACGATGGACACAATGGTATTGGCCTAAACAAACAAGTAATGATGGAACCCTTGCAACCTTCTAAATTAATCAACCACAAAGGGCTAGGGTTTATAACTATAAAAGTGACTATCTGAGGTATCAGGTTACCCTTGAGTGAGCTTGCTAATGCTTCAAATGAGATTGAGACATATGAAGACCCTTGGGATTTTGATGTCAATTCCAATGAATATGAAAGGGATTCCCTATCCTCCACTACCTTTATGGACTTAGATAAACTATTTGGAATACTTGATTAGCCTCCCCTTGAAACAAAATTCAGTCAAATGCTTACAATTGGTTCCCCACTAAGCTTACCAAGCCCTCATCCAAAATACCCTTTGAATAGAGAAGAATGGATCAAACACTTTTGGGAAACTATTGATGCTACCTCCTAGGAACCTAATGACTCTACTTCCATATTTAACCTATCTTCCTACACCATGACTCTTGATAGCACTAATGATGGCTTACCCCTTGTCTACCCACAACTCATAGATTAGGGTCAAGGAGACCCACCAAGTTTGGAAAATTTCAAGAACGACAAAGCAATAGCTGAGTTTATGGGACTTCATGAGGGAATACCTAGTGTGGATCATAAAGTCAAATTTTCCTTATAAATTGATTAAGAAACATACTTTGGTGAGGTTGTCCTATCCTCTAGTCGCAAAAGTGAAAATGAAAAAAGTAAAAATAAAAATAATAGGTCTTCAGGTGAAAACCAAAAGGTACCTATTGATCATGAAAAAGTAAAAATAAAGGACATATCCAAAGGTGAAAATATCCTTGAAGTGCCTAAGGATGGCGGATTGGATTGTATCCCAATAGACCAAGAGAGATTGTCATTGCTAATAGAGGAAACAAAAGAGGTGAATATTGGAACACAAGATAATTCCAGAATCATACAGTTAGCGACATCTTTGACTGACAAGGAAAAGCCAAAGTTTACAAAATTGTTTACAAAAAGACAGGTCAATTTTTCCTAGTCATATGCTGAGATGCCTAGATTGGATCCCAAATTTGTTTTACATCACTTACCACTGCTACCTAATGCTAAACCATACAAAAAAAATGTAAGAAAAATGCATCCAAAGATTGCATTCCTTTTCAAGGAAAAACTGAAGAAACTTCTAGATGTTAGATTCATTCGTTCTATTGATTACATAGATTGGATATCAAATCTTGTTCCTGTCACAAAAAAAAATGGTCAAATCAAAATCTACATGGATTTCAAAGACCTCAACAAAGCTTATCACAAGGATGATTTTCCTCTACCAAATATTGACATCATAGTAGACCCCACAGTTGGATATGAAATGATGTCACTCATGGACGAATTCTCAAGTTATAACCAAATAATAATTTCTACTGAATATCAACCAAAAATATCTTTTACATGTGCTTGGGGAACTTTCTATTGGAATATGATGCTATTTGGATTGAAAAATTCTAGAGCTACATATTAGAGGGAAATGTCTAAATTTTTTTGTGACTACATGCATGTGCTTATGGAAGACTGTGTTGATGACCTTCTATCTAAATCTCTAGAACAAAGTGGACACTTAGTAGTATTGGACAAGATTTGGGAAAAATACCAACTCAAAATAAATCTAAAGAAATGTGTTTTCAAGGTCCAATTAGGAAAGCTACTTGGATACATAGTCTCACATAGAGGAATAGAAGTTGATCCCACAAAATTCAAAGCTATCTTAGAAATACCAGTATCGACCAATATCAGTTAGTTGAGAATATTACAAGGAAGAAAACAATCAATCTAAATATTACTTTCTCAATTAGTTGAGAAGATCCATCCATTGCAACATCTATTAAGAAAAGCCATTCCCTTCAATTGGACAGAAAAGTGTCAAGAAGCATTTGATCAGATAAAAAATTATCTACTGACTCCACCAATCCTTATGTCTCCAATTGATAGAAAATATTTGATATTGTATGTGACCACAACAACATCAACACTAGGGGCATTATTGGCACAAAATGATAATGATGGCAAAGAATAGGATATATATTACATCATTCGCACCTTAGTTGGATATGAGTTGAGATATAGTCCTATTGAGTGAGCATGTCTAGTAGTGGTATTTGCAGCACAAAAACTGATACATTACATGTTGAATCATAAGACAAAATTGATCACCAAGATTGATCCTCTGAAATATTTTCTCATCAAAGCAACATAAACAAGAAGGCTAGCTAAGTGGGTTATGATGCTGAGTGAATATGACATCAAGTATGAAGATTGAAAAGCAATAAAAGTACAAGTGATAGCAGATCAACTCATAGATGCGCCCATAAAAGTAGATCATCCTTTAATATCAGGTTTCCCAGAATAATCAATATTTTTCATAGATACACCAACAAAATGGAACCTATATTTCAATGGATCCTTCACAAGTTATGGTTCAAGAGAAAGAATCTTGTTTATCACACCTCAAGAAGATTCTATTCCTTAGTCATTTCGAATAACATTCCCCTGTACTAATAACATAGCAGAATATGAGGCATTATTGACAAGACTTCGAATAGCAATAAAATGGAAAATCAAGGATCTTCATGTCTACAATGATTCACAGTTAGTGATAAAGCAATTCAATTATGATTATGATACTAAGGATGAGAAATTGATGCCCTAGAAGCGCATTGTGGATAGTTTCAGACTATACTTTGATATTGTTTCTTTTGAACAGATCCTAAGAATTCAAAACAAAGCAACTGATGCAATGGCTAGCATTGGATCTCTCTTGGACATTCCTAAGAATGCATTGCAATACGCGTTCTTGGTAGAACAACTATTGATCCCTACATTCAATCTCCTCAAAACCAAACTTGTGTGTGAACTTGTTGGTCTTGATTCACCTTGGTACAAAGACATTTATTCCTATTTGCATGACCAAATTATACCTCCTGACTTGTCCCTTAACCAATGTAGAAATTTTATCTGCCAAGCATCTAAATATGCCATAATCAGAGACACCCTTTATCATCATAGCTTAGATAGTACCCTCCTTTGATGTCTCAAATCAAATGAAGCACAAACAACCTTACAAGAGGCACATCATGGTATATGTGGAGCTCACTCTGTTGGTCCTACCTTAGCCAAAAATCTCATGAGAACGAGATATTATTGGCCTAGAATGGAATGTGATTCCTATCACTTTGTGAAGAAATGTCACCAATTTCAAATTCATGGAGATCTTATACATGCACCAACTCAGGAATTGCAGCCACTTACATTGCCATGGCCATTTTCTCAATGGGGACTCAACCTCATAGGAAAGATCCATCCCACCTCTTCGAATGGACATAATTTTATCCTTATCGTTACTGAGTACTTTACAAAATGTATTGAAGCCATTCCACTGACTTACATTACTAGTAAGTAGATAGCCGAATTCATCTTGAATTACATTATTTTCTGTTACGGTATCCCACAGTCCATCATTATAGATAATGGTCTCCCTTTCAAAAATTAGGATGTCCGAGAGCTTTATGCAAATTCCATATTCAACATTATTTTTATACTCCATATTACCCCCAAGGAAATGGTCAAGCCGAGGCATCTAACAAGACTATTCTAAAAATCTTAAAGAAGACTATCAATGACGTTGGTCATGACTAACACCTACAACTTAATCTTTCTTTATGGGCCTATCACACCAGTATTTGTACCCCTACAAGAGCCACACCATATTCCCTTGTCTATCAATCTAAAGCAATACTTCCTATAGATGTCGAGTTACCATCCCTACGAGTCTCCATGCAAGGATTGATCGATCAAGAAGAATACCATGTATCCCATCTACAAGAGTTAGAGTTACTAGATGAAAAGAGACAAAATGATTTGACACATTTGCAAGCATATCAGAATTTCCTTCAATGCAATTACAATAACAAGGTTCATCTTAGAAGTTTTGACATTGGTGACTTAGTCCTAAAAGAAAATCCAAAGAATCAAGTAGAACAAGAAAAACCTGAGAAGTTTGAGCCTAATTGGTTGGGCCTATACATTGTCATAGTAGCCTATGGATTTGGTGCTAATTTTATTTGTACTCCTAAAGGAGAACTATTGTCTGAATCTATCAACAAGATGTACCTTCACAAGTATTTCACTTGATTCTTAGAGTATCCATTAAAAAGTCAAAAATACAAAAAAAATTAAAAAAATTAAAAAAATAGTCACCTTGATGGAAACCTAGAAAATAGGTGTCTTTGTGACAACAAAAAAATATAAAAAAATCTAAAAAATAGTAAAGAGAAATAATTCATCCAAAAGTGAAAACCACTTTGGTGGCACTTTGGATAAGTACCATGGTGAAAACCTGGAAAACAAGAACCATGTGTAGTTGGTCTAGGCTCCTCCATATACTATCACTTGATCTAGTCCCTTCATCTATTTACACTCATCCCTCATCCATAATAAAGCTTTGTCCTCCTTCCATGGCCTAAAAAACACTGACATTTAGTATCTTTTGCTTTCATAACCATCCATCGCATTCACTGCTACCCCTTAGACATAATAAAGTGGTCCTGTGCTTGACTAGGGGTAGTTCCTTGACCTACATCTTCATGGGAAATAACACATGGTATGAGCCTTTTAAAACCTTCAAAAACCACAGAAAAATCATAAAATGCCCTAAAAAAATCCAAAAAATCATAAAACATCAAAAAAATTCAAAACTTCCAAAAATAGGGTCAGAGTTTGAGTCTGAGTCTATGTTAAAGTGGTTGATCTATGTCATCTCTATGCATTTTCTACGTAGGTAAGGCCCATCTTAAATTGGCCCTCGAGACATTAGGTCAGTCCTTTTAGGTTGTCCAAATAAAATCATGACTTAGTCTTTTGTCAAATAAGGAAAAGTCAAGTTGTGTTGAACTACAAGGTCTCTACATGTATAACATAGGCAAGGAAATCAATCGATGAGCCCCCGAGGCCACCTAGGTCAACCCTTTAGGGTTTGTGAGTTTGGTCATATTCTTGGTTCACAAGCAATCATCATTTGAACCAAATCATGAATCAACAAACAAAATTAACCAACAAATCTTTCAATCTCCAATTATTCAATCATCTTATCATCACTCAATCAATCAGTTCATCGGTCTTATCTCTTGTCTTTCATTAGGATGCATCCTTCCTAAGATTAGACTTTATCAATTTGGTCATTCATCTTAAGCAAAATGTGTCCTTCTTGAAGTTAGGTGTCTTGTCAACACTTGTCACTTGGTAAACTTTATCATATGTGTTCCTTTCCTTAAACAACATATGTCTTTCCTGAAATTGGGTATCGTCACATCACTTGGTCATATCAATCAATCTTTTTCAAATAATTAATCAATCTTGTCAACCTTCTCAATCAATCTTGCCTTAATCAAGATGTGTCTTTCTTGAAATCAAGCACAACCAATCAATCTTTCCTTAATTAGGATGTGTCTTTCCTAAAATTAGGCACAATCAATCAACTTTGTCAACTTTGTCAATCAATCTTACCTTCATTGGGATGTGTCCATCCTGAAGCTATGCTTGGTCAATCAAATCAAATTGTCAACCTTTTTGAACTTATCAATTAATCCTTGTCAAATTTATCAAATCAAATCTTGATCATCTTGGTCAACCTAATCAAACAACAATCTTATGAATATTATTCGCAAACATTGTCTCTTTCGAAAACACTTTGTTGATCTGGATTTTTGTTATCTTTTTTGGTTCTAGGTCATGTAACTAGTCTCCTAGAGGATGTCCTATTAATGGATTTAGAGGGACGATGATGGATCATGGCCTCTTTTATTTGTTTTTTGTTTGTGGTTTGTTTTCAAAAAAAGACTAGGATAATTGGATCCTTAGTATGAGTTGGGGCATTCCTTATCTTTTGATGTTGTCTTTTGACTATTTGTCTCTCACAAATGGTCACCTTGCACACCTTGGTCTATCTCATACCATGGATTTTGTGTTCCATTTTCAATACCTTTTGTGCCCAATGATGATAAATATAAAAATGGAAGTACGAAGGTTGGTCCCTTATCATCTCCCATTTAAATTTTCATCTCCATCTTCTTTTTATTTTTTACGCTAACATCCATCATCTTCCATGCTCATGTTTATTCTGTCCACATCTTGACCAATTCCTATGCACACAAAAACATCTTGCACACATAATCATGTTAGATTGCATCATAAACAATACCATCATCATAGGCATCATTTTAATATTAGTTCACATATATTTGCATAGTAAAAATACAAAAAATATAAAATGCATTCATATAACATTCATCATCATACTACCATCACCATTAACACCTTATCATATTAGTATAGCATTTCACAATCCATTATATCATATGGCATGGCATTTCCCATCACATTGCATCCCATACATACAATATCACATCAATAGCAAGATGACATGTCATATTTCTTACATTCACACTAGGCATTATCCATAATGACATTTAGTGTTATCACACAAGCATATTCTCATAACATTGCATTGCATTTTACACATATTGCATCACATTATTAATAATTCTATAACATGTGACATTAAACATCATATTTTTCATTCACATTACATATTTCCATTAAACATTTTGCATTACCATATAACCATCTCATAACTTTTCCATATCATAGCACATTAGGTCATTCCCATTATACATAGCATAATAAAAGAATTTGTAAACCATCTATTGGATGTTGTGGTTGCATTGCTGATATCTAGTTGTCATTGATTTCAACACTATTAGCATTGGTGTTTCTGGAGGCTATATATGTCAAGGAGATTGAGAAAATTATAATAAATATATTGTAGGAAGCTAGTGAAGCTGAGAAGGTCAGAGTGGTGGAAAGTTATGTAAGTTGATAATCAGGTGGTGCACACTAAAGGGTTTGTTGCTCAATCTATCTAGTGTGTTGTCCGAAAGTTTTAGTGGTACGCATCAAGGTTTGAGAAAGTTATGAAGTTCTATGTTCCTACAGTTAGTTTGTTACTGTAGCAGGTGTTCTTGGATGAAGAGGATGAAATTCTAGAAATTTCAATTATTGTGCATGTTCCTATGATGTTCATTGATGAGTCTAGATCATGATCTATTAGTTCTATACATTTGCATTGATCGAAGTGTTCGTGATCAAAGATTTTTTTGATGTGTGCTCTAGTTTTCATATTCTTGGCCGACATGTTGGTGGTAGCATGTCGTGGATCCATGAGGATTAATATTTTATTGTTTGGCATGTTCGAAGGTGTTTATTTGAGTCCTCACTATGTTGTGACTGACTTGTGTTTGTGCGCATAAAGATTTATTTTTGTATTGAGGCCGATAGTTGTAATTTATTATTTATTTGTGTTCGACAAAGTAGTTGATGTAAATTCATGTGGCGGATATATAAGAGCGGTTATTTTCCTCATTTTGAGTCATTCTCGATGTGTGTATGTGTTGTACATGTGCAAATAAAGGTCAAATCATTCAGGAGCAGAGAAAAGTGTGAAAGAGATTGAGTAGAGTGTTAAGAAGGTTGAGCGAAGTATATTTGTTCGTAACAAAAACTATAATCAGGCTTGTGAAGAAGCTAATTTCTTAGTTCATGTTCATCAGATGGATTTAATCTAATTATTGTATGTAAGGTAGCAAGCCTTTCTCTGAGTAGTAAGATCTAGGTAGTGTTCCTGAATGCAAGTGCATTCCTTAATCATTTTGTCATTATACTTCTAACAGGGTATAATCTTGTGGACTAACATCCACCGTGGTTTTTCCCCTAACAGGGTTTCCACGTATAAAATCTTGGTGTTCATATGTCTCTGACGTGTTATTGATTTATGCTTGTACTGTTAATTATTAGATCTAAGATTAAAGGTTGATTAAAGTTGAATAAGTTTGATTTTGGTAACAACTGATTCACCCCCCCCCCCCTCTTAGTTGTTTATACGTGTTTTTCCAAAAATTGGTATCAGATCTAGCTCCTCTGAAGAAGCCTAATAGCTTGAGGTGATCCAAGATGGCATCATACAAGAAGGACAGTCCTATATTTGATGGTACAAACTACTCTTTATGGAAAGTTAGAATGGAGTGGCATTTGAAGTGCATTGGAGAACCTTTCTGGAAGATCACACATAGTGCATATACTATTCCTCAGAATGGTCCTGTTGTGCCTTGCATAATCAACCCATTTTTTACCTTGGTCAAAATGGGTCCCCCTTTGTGTTTTTATCTTTTGTTGATTTTCAAACAAAGTTTGGAGTCTTTTGTTTCCAACACTTTGTTTTTCTTTGGTTTAGTCTGTTGGAATCAGAGCCAGAACTAAATCGGGTTTTGAAACTTCTTTCAAAACTCGTTCCGATCCCCATCCCGACAGTCTTTCTTTTTGACCTTTTTTTTTGTCTTTATCGGAGCCGGAACCAGAGTGGATGTTAACTTGGTGTTTATTCAAAATTGCAAAATCAGAATCCATCTCATCTCCACCTCCGCTTTTTGAACTTTGGTTTTAGACTAAGTCCTTGTGTTAAGTTTTATTGTGTTGGTCTTTTGTTTTACTTTTTGTGTTTGGTTTCATTTTGTGCTTTGTTGGCTGACCCAGACCCAAAACAGGAACGAAGTTGGGAATTTACTTAAGTTTCCGAATCAATTTCCATTCCAATTCCGCTCCTGCCATTTTCTAGTCGTTGAATTTTTTTACTAAAGTCACACTATAGTGAAGTGTTTGTTCTTCTCTAGTTCTGACTCTGCTTAACTACATTTAATGCATTAATGATAGCTGCCATGCGTAGGTAGAAATTTTGATTTTTACCTTCATTAAGGATTAAACGCATTATTATTATCATTGTTAAACAAATCAAAGAGCGAAATAGAGTAGCTGTGGAGTCCATCTGAGTGAATCGGTTGAAGGAGAAGATAGTTTCTTGTGAATCAATTCAGAAGGTTAGCCAGGTTTTGCGTTCGAGGTAGGGTTCCTATTCTTGTTTATTTAATTTATTTTCTTTCGTGTTTTCTCTTCGTGTTGTTTGATTTAGATCTTTGGGCAAGTTCACCGCCTCAATAGGATGGTGTGTTTGTGTTTATTTCTTTATTTTTTGTTCCTGATTTCATTTTATGTTTGTGTTTTTGGTTTTATAGTGAGTATGGGCATGGTCGCTTTCATGTTTTGTCATGATCGCGTCGTGTTGCGTTAGGTTTTAAATGCATAGGTTTAATTAGGGTTTTCACAGTGAGGTAGATTAAATCTAGGTTTTTATAGTGAGTTATGGTTGGTAGAATTTGGTTTTACTCAGGATTTTTTATGCGCATTTGTCTGATTAAATTAGGAGGGATTGAATCTGTGCCCTAGTTTTATATTGCGTTTTCTAGGTTAGGGTTTTATGTGTTTCTGTGATCACGTTTAATAATTAAATATGATGCCCTAAAATACAGTCATCCCCACGGTCATATGGGTATAGTTTTTTTATGATATATTTTAAGCCTCGTTTCATTTAATATGACCTTAGTCTTTAATCATAGAGTTATGTGTTAAATTGATAAAATCATTGATGACGTCATGGTCAACATAGCTAGATTTTAGATCAGAATTGATTTAGAGTTTTGGATATGTTTTTATGTTTAGTGTCAATTCCATTTTCATCTCGTCTCTGACTCTACTTATAGTAAGAAGATTTTACTTCATAAGAATGTTTACCTAGTGGAAGCGGTAGTGGAACCAAGATAGAATATGAAAATAGAAAATCTGAAGGAAACCGAGTCAGTTTCGATTCCGATCAATGTTTCATTTCTAACTCCGAGCCCACTTCTAGTTAATAGAGTGTTAATAACAGTTTTTGCTCTGAGCCCGGTAGTATGTTAAACGAGGAATATTTAAGGTGTTTGTTGCTTGGTTCTGCCTCCGATGAATGTTTGAAAGGTATGATTTTAAAGACACATTTTTGAGATGTTTCATTCAAGGATCTAACTAGAGATTTTGTTGCAGGAAAGCTAAGAGGATGTCAGGAACATCAGGAGAAGCCTCCCAAAGAAACCAGCCTGCAGGAACATCAAAGGCAATACCTAAACCAAAGAAGATCAAGCTAAAACAATTGCCTTATACCTTAAGGTATAATCATAGGAGTCTTGTTGTGAAAGTGAGCAAAGTAGAATCAGATTGGTTAGACATCACTGATACCAATTTGGGTCAATATAATTTTGAGGTGCTATATGCAGAAACCTTTGTGGAATGTGAAGATGTAATAGGAAGGACACAAAGAATTGTTGATTCCGGCTTGGCCCATATCATTGTGTTTCCTTTATCAATCCAATGCCCGGAGTTGATCTTGACAGTAGCCAGTGCCTACAATCCTGCTACCAGACAATGCATGGATTCACAAAACAATATAATTATTGATCTCACTCCTCAAGCATTTCAAAGTATATTTAATGTCCTGGATCCTAAGAACTTGGTGCAGTTGGATGAGGCAGAGGCCTTGGAGAAATATAGTAAGTATAAGGAATCCAATAAATCTCACTTGAATAAAAAGTGGTTGAAGACAGAGAAGAAGTCTCTAACCAAGCTTGCAGACCAACTGAAGAGGGCAAATTTCTACAAGGAGGTATCAAATTTAATAATGATGTTGTCTAGGGATTTTGGGAAGAGAGATACATTTCATTTCAAGGATTGTATGTTTCCCTTTATCCAAACAATTTTAAATGGCTCCCATCAGTTTGATTGGCCAATGATTGTATCAAATGCTATTCATGATCAACTGACCAGCATAAGGGAGACTAAATACTTCTTTATGACTTCTTACATTGTATATGGAGTAGCAAGATTGGGTATCTTCCCAGGTTTAAACAAAGTAGGGATAATGGGAGTGTTGGATGAACAAAAGAAGGTATGGGAGCACTATAACCAGCTGTCTCTACAAGTTGTTGAGACTCAATTCAGAAGGGTTAATGATGCATTCATATATGTAGTCATTAACCAACTAAATGGAGATGCAGGGTACAGGCTAAGTCAAGAGGCCATGACATTTATTGCTAAATGGGGATGTTGGTACATTCAATACCCCAGGTATACATATTTCAGGTTAGCTGGTTTTGAAGGCCATCCACATTTGCTGCCAAGGTTTTGCAATAACAGAATAGTGTTGATGGAGTTTGTATATTAGGCTCTTGGAGTTAATGCCCGATTTGGACTAAAACATAAGACAGGGTGTCACAAGTTCCCCATGAAGTTGGTGAGTATAGCTGTCAAAATTTGGTAGGAGCAAAGGTGGTTTGCAGTGAGCTAATACAATTGAAGCTAGGTTTATACACAACTTGTAAGTATTTTGATCCAAAGGGTAAGATGCATGCCTTGCTACCATCTGTGTTTGACAAGCATTTCAATTTATTAGAAGATTTCTAGAGTGACCAACAAGATGAATATGATTTGAGGAAGAAAAATTATGAAAGACTACCTATTGCACTCATGTAAGAATTTGGAATCAAAAATGACATTCCCGACATGTTGGTGGATGATGGAGTTGTACTATATCCATCTTATGAAGCTTTGAACATTGGAACTAAAATTCTGGATCCAATTGACTAGGATAGTGAGGAAACTATTGATATTAAGCAGATAGGAAGAACAGTCTTGGATAGAAGTGTTCACTGGTTGGTACTAAGAACCAAAGCTCCTTAAGGACCAGCTACTAAAAAGGGGAAAGGGTATAAAAGACTCAAAAGAAAGACACCTCCTAAAGAGCCTTTGGACTTCTTTCCCCCAGACATTGAAGAGATAGAACTTGAAGCAGCAAGTGATGAAGCAAAAATACAAGAAGGAGAGGCTCAAGTTGGATCGGTTGTTTCAACATCTACATTAGGTGAATCTTCCACACAAGTCCCACTTGCAAAGAAGCAAAGTGAAGAAGTTCAAAAGGGGGCTCTTCATAGTATGGCTGAAACTACAAAGGGAAAAGAAGTGGAGAGGGAAATTCATGATGTTGGAACAGATTCAGATGAGACTGTGTCAGAAAAGGATGTGCAAGAGAACATGCCTCTAGAGGAGGATGTTGAACAGGTAATGACACAAGAGGAGCAATGGGCATTATTTGAAGAAGTTGGAAAGGATGTTGATGCAAAATCTAAAGAAATAGAAAAGCAAAAGTTAATGGATGCCAAGACACAAGATGATGCCATACTATAGCAGCAACTA
The DNA here is from genome assembly GCA_007115665.2 of Sequoiadendron giganteum. NCBI lineage: Eukaryota > Viridiplantae > Streptophyta > Pinopsida > Cupressales > Cupressaceae > Sequoiadendron > Sequoiadendron giganteum. Next base: position 435,609,808 of record CM021108.1, on the reverse strand, counting down.
ATTGAAGCTAAGTCAAGAGCTGATGAAGTAGAGAGGCAGAAAAGGCAACAAGAACATGAACTCAAGGTGAAAGAGGAAAATTATACGTTAGAACTGATGCAAAAGATTCATGACCTTGAGGAAGAGAAGGCAAGACACCAAAGGGAGAAAGAAGTCTTGGTTTCCAAGTTAAAACTTGCTGAGGAAGCTCACCAAAAAGAAGAAGAAGCAGAGTGGTTAAGAAAGGAAAAGGACACCGAAGAGCTGGTTAGGAGGCAACAAGAAGAAGAATAAAAGGTAGAAAAGCTTAAGGCTTTAGAGGCAGAAATACTAGAGAAAAAAAGACTAGAGGCTTTGGAGAAATAAAAATTGGAAAAAGAAGCTCTAGAGAAAGAAAAATTGGATAAGGAAAGAACAGAAAAGGAAATAATAGAGAAGGAGAGATTAGAAAAGGAAATATTGGAGAAAGAAAAAGTGGAGAGAGATCGATTGGAGGAAGAGAGGTTGAAGAAGGAAGAAGAAGATAAGAAGATACAAGAACAAAAGGATAGGGAAGAGGCTGGAAAGCTTGTGCAGATGCATGTGGTGCAAGAACAAAAGGAGGAACCAAGGGTTGATTTTGAACCCCAAGTAAATGTGAAACCACCTTCTACCACTACTATTGATTCTTCTTCCACTGTGATGACTACTGCTCCATGTGCTCCCACTTGGCTAAAATTGGACCTACAAAAAAGAATAGTAACACCTTCACAACCTCTCAATTGGGAGGATATTATGAAGGAGATTGAACAAGAGAGGCCTAAAAAGAAGGCCAATAGCCTACACTCCACCAGGCTCATGGACAAGGGAGAAATAGTTGCTGAGTGTGCCATATCGATGACAGAAAAGGAGGTAGGAGACATGCAGTTAACGGATTATTAATTGAGTATAGTTAACTTGGGAAGGCCTACCAGAAATCAACAGATGAATCTAATTGATGTGGTAGCTTCAACAACCAAGTCAAGAATGTTAAAGGATAAGCAGAAGAAAGATGAGCTTAAGGCTCAATTAGATCAATTGCATTCCTTTTTGAAAAGTGTCTCTTCTCCAAGATCACAATAGGTAGCTGCTATGGAGACTCCAATTTTGTTGAGCAAAAAGGAGGTAGATGATTTAGTACAGGTAAGAGGCAAAGTGGAGATGTTAGACAGATGGGTTGAAAAGTTAAATCAAGAAGTAGGTGAAGTTTTGGTTGAAGGTTTTGAGGTTTACAAAGGGACAGAAGAGTTGATAAGGGAAATGCATCAATATATTGAGGCATTGGAGAAGCAAGAAGAGGAATATAAAGAGTATAGTCAAAAATTGGAGAAGGTTAGTACATTACCTTTGACTACTCTTCTTGAATAGTCAATACTCGAGGAGGATAATAAATATTTTGTGGAAAAGACCTCTCGTATACTCTGATTCAGAATAGATTTCTTGTGCAAACATAGAAATGAGGTCCAAGATGCTATTAATAATCTAACCGAACAATTTGAAGAGTTGGAGGCAGTCATTGCTATCATAGTAGATGTTAATATACTAACAAAGGAAGGCCTACCTTTGAGCCAGATAAAAGAGAAATGGGGTGAAAGGTTTAAAGGACTCATGCAGAATTGGAGCGGATTAAATTTGAAGACAATTGGGTTGATGGGCCATAATTAGATGTATTACAAAAAGTCTTTGACAGTTATGACGAGTTTATTGTAGACCCAACTTCACATGCATAAATCTCTTGCATGCATAGCTTTGTTCTTCTTTGCATGTTGCATGCAACACTGAAAGTTTTGAACTTCTATTTTCTATTCTCCAGTTTAACTGAATGTCTAATGTAAGAACTCAAGATCAAATTGATCTGAGTTTCCAAGAGAGATTTAGTCCCTAAAAAGGTGGATGACTTAAAATAGAAGTGGAGTTCAAATTTTGTATGTCTATAAATACCCTTTGGGTATCATGTTGTAAGGGTTGGCTGATAGAGAATAGAATTGGCCACCTAAGAGTAGGAGATAGAATTTTGTAGTGATTATAGAGATACATTGTTACTTAAATTTTACAGTTGAATAAAATTACAGCTTTACGCAATATGGTGTTAGAATTGAATTTTACTTGATAAGGCTGATAAGTTATAATCTATCTGTATGCCAGTGATTGTGCTGAAGTAGGATTGTTTCTTATGTGATGAAAGTCATTAGAAGAAACCATATTCAAGGATTATCTTGTTAGATTATCATTGGATTAAATTTATTGAAGTCTGTTGATCTATGACCTTGGAAATGAATGAATGTGTGTTCTTTTAAAAATATTTGAAGTACTTGTGATAGGCGAATTAAAATAAGCACCTTAGATGCATACAATGGTATAGATTATTTTGTGAATTGTATCATGCTTTGGTTTTCTTGATCTGATTGGAAAACATTCATTGTTGAAGGTATATGTCTAGATGCTAGATAAGTTTTGTTCATGTTTACTGGTTTACCCTTTGATCTATCTTTTTCTTTTGTTTGAAACCCCTTGATTTACTAATTTTTTTGGCAAAATGATTCATTTCTTGCATTCTTTGTTACCAGCATAGGCCCCTTGAACATTATAGTTGCATGGACTGATTGAGTGACACCAGACAGTTGAGAACCAACTACCAGGACCTTGGGAGTTAGGCCACTACATGTTGCCTTTCTTTTTCAGGAGAAATAGAGTAGAAATATTTTGTTTACACATTGTTTGTGTCATTTTCATCATCAACAGGTCCATCCTCTGAAGATGAGATCAAGCAAGTAGAATCTAATACCAGGGCTATTGAAGCATTATTGAGTGCTTTGACAGATTTAGAGATGACAAATGTGATAGGATTGAAGACTGCACGTGAGATCTGTAAAAAATTGGAGACATTGTATGAAGGAGATGCACTAGTCAAAAGTGCTAAGCTACAAAGTTTAAAAGACAAGTGGGAAGACATGAATATGAGTAAAGATGAGAACATCCTCTCTTTCTCTCAAAATATAAATGAAATGGCGATGATCATTAGATTTTTCAGTGGAACCTTAGATGAAGAAGAAATTGTTGCTAAGATACTTAGATTTGTGCCCCCATCCTACAAAACAATAGCTCATGCTATTGATGAACTCAGGCCAATAACAAATGTGACAAGAGACATGCTGATTGGAAAAATTGCTGCCTTTGAGTTAAGTGAATTTGGTGAATCTACTACTAAGATCAAGTCTGCATTCAAAGCTACTGTATCTTAAAAAAGGCAACAGAGATACAATCCAGGAGAGAGTTCCAAAATGACATTCAAATATGAAGATGAAGAAAAATAATTAGAAGAACTAGAAGCATTGATTGTGAAAAGAGAAGCTAGAGGTCATGGTAAGTACAAAGGAAAGTTACCTATCAAATGTTTTTCTTGCAGTAAAATAGGTCATTTTGCATCAAGATGTCCTGAAAGTGTTTCTAAGTACAAACCTAAGAAGATTGGATTTAAAAATAAATGCTATTATTTTGAAGAAGGTGTTACTAATGATGAATTTGATAAAGAAACTAGAAATGAAGATGAATGGGTATCCATTTCTATCAAATAAAATGGTCAGGTGTCCACTAAATCTGCTAGTAATGTGAATGTTGAGAAAGCTCTTGCAACAAAAATTGAAGAAAAGGATGAGTGGGTAATTCATAGCAGATGCTCACATCATATGACCAGTAACAAAAGAAAGTTTGTAAGCTTGGAAAAATATGATGGTGGTGTTGTAAGATTTGGAGACAACACTTCTGGTGTGATTCGTGGCAGAGACACTATTTCTTTTTGTGGTAAGCACAATATTGATGATGTTCTTTATGTAGAAGGATTAAAGCATAACTTTTTGAGTGTTGGACAGATGGTAGACAAGGGTTACAATCTCCAATTCAAGGATGGTAAGTTCAAAATAAGGGGAAGTTCTAGAAATATGATTGCTTCAGGTACAAAGATAAGAGGTAACATTTTTCACTTGAGTGTTGCTAGTGAAAGTTGTTTAATTGATCAAATTGATGTAAGTTGGTTATGGCATAGGAGGTTGTGTCATGTGAACTTTCATAACATTGTCAAGATAAGCTCTACTCAAGTAGTCAGAGATCTTCCTAAGTTAGTGAAGCCTACTAACACTATGTGCAAGGAATGTTAGATGGGAAAGCCGACTATAAATTATTTTCGGAGCAAACAATATAGCTCTAATGGAGTAATGGACTTGATACATAATAATCTATGTTGTTCATCCAAAATTAGAAGTCTACAAGGTGAAAGGTACTTTATGTTGTTTATTGATGATTATTCTAGAATGATATGGGTGTCTTTCTTAAGAGAAAAATATGAAGCATTAGAGAAGTTCAAAAGCTTCAAAGCTATGATAGAAAATGAGATAGGTCAAAAGATCAAATTCATAAGGTCAGACAGAGGTGGTGAATTGACTTCCTGGGAATTCAATTCTTTCTATGAAGAGCATGGAATCCAAAGACATCTATTTTCTCCTTGGACCCCTCAACAAAATGGAGTTGTTGAAAGAAAGAGAAGAACCATTCTAGAAACTACTATAACCATGATGCTGGAAGAAAATGTTCCTAATTTCTACTGGAGAGAAGTTGTAAGTACTGTTGTGTATACCATTAATTGGGTGAATGCCAATAGTAATTATGGTAAGACCCCTTTTGAGCTATGGTTTGGTTATAATCCTATTGTCAAATATTTCAAATTTTTTGGAATAAAATGCTACATCAAGAGAGATGATGATATAGGCAAGTTTGATGCTAGAAGTGATGAAGGAATATTTTTAGGTTATTCTACTAAGAGAAAAGCTTGCTGGTGCTTTAATAAAAGGTTGAAGAAAATGGTTGAAAGTGCAAATGTCAAAGTTGATGAAGATATTGTTAGACCATCCAGATGTATTGGATATGATTCAGATGATCAATATGATAGTAATAACAATGGAAATAATGTTCAGACATAAAATTAACTTTAGATTGTTTTGGTGAACCAAGATAATCAGGAAGCATAAACTAGCAGAAGTGCCTAAGAAAGAACACAAGAACAAGGAATCAGAGAATATCCTAAAAAAGCCAAGTATGTAAGGTGAAATCATTCTGACAGTCAAATCATTGGAGATAAGAGAAAAGGTGTGCAAACTAGAAGAATAATTTTAGAAGAGTATTCTCTAATTTCCAAAACTGAGCCTAGCAATATCAATGAAGCATGCAAAGATGAATATTGGATGGAAGCCATGAAAGAAGAATTAATGCAGATAGAGAAAAATGATACATGGGATCTTGTTCCTAGACCTCAAAACAAAAATGTGATTGGAACCAAATGGGTGTTTCAGAATAAGCTGAATGAACAAGGTGAAGTGGTCAGAAACAAAACAAGACTGGTTTGCAAAGGGTACTCACAGATGAAAGGTATTGATTTTGAAGAAAATTTTGCTCATGTTGCTAGAATTGAAGTTGTAAGATTATTTCTTGCTTATGCTACTTTCAAGAATTACAAATTCTATCAGATGGATGTAAAGTCAACATTTCTAAATGGTGAGCTACAAGAGGAAGTCTATGTTGAACAACCAGATGGATTTCAACTGACTGACAAAGAAAACATGGTATGTCAATTGAAGAAAGATCTATATGAACTTAAGCAAGCTCCTAGAGCTTGGTATGCTAGATTGGATAAATACTTGTTGAAACTTGGATTCAATAAAGGTACTACTTACAACAATCTGTATTTCAAGTTGGATCTGAATAAAGAATTGATCATTAAAGTCTTTGTTGATGAAATTATTTTTGAAGGTGATGATGATTTGTGTATGATTTTGCTGATAAAATGAAAAATGAGTTTGAAATTTCAATGATAGGAGAGTTGAAATTATTTTTTATAACTACAAATCACTCAGCTAGATGATGGGATTTTTGTATCTCAATCTAAATATGTAAAAGAGTTACTGAATTTTTTTTGGCATGGAAGACTCAAAGTCAGTTGGTACACCTATGGTAGCCAAATGAAAACTTACATAGAATGATGATTCTCCTAAAGAAAATCAAACAAGATACAGGTCAATGATTGGTGTGTTGGAATGATGGATGCACAGTGTCCCTGATGAAGCTACAGTCTTCAATGGAGGACCTTTTCCAGGAAGAAGTAATCAACCACAAAAAAAAAAAACAATAATGGTATTCAAAATAGAGATTCTATTATGATGATCTAGATAATTTACAAGAGTGCATATGCCTGATTATATAGGCAAGAGCTAAACCTAGAATGCACAAGATGTTGCCAAGTATTCCAATCACACTGCATGAGACAACATGAAACCCTAACTAAGTTCCTAGGGAATGATAACAAGATAGAGATAATTTCTAGAAAAGAAAACTCATCTTCTAGAAGGGAATCTTATCTCGACCAACATTATTTATGATTTATTTAATAATGTAACCTAGGACTAAATGATTAAATGCAGACCTAAGTTAACCTATGCTAGTGTAATAATTAATTAATTACACTAACACCCCCCATAAGTGCAACTTAGGGAGGAAATGAAAAATGCAATGATTATGCAAAGATGATGGGTCCCAACTGATGGACAATTTAGGTACCCATATACAAAGGATGAAAATGCAACTAATCTCCCAAAAATGAAGAAAAGGGGAAAACCTAGTGGGAAGAAAACCCCTCTCCAAAAAAGGAGATGAAATGGAGAAAGGTGATTATTGGAGGACTCAACATCATCCCCCCAAGGACATAAATCATCACACAAAGATCAAAACTAGGAGACTAGATATCCCCCCATAAAGGAGAGGTGTTTCCTCAAGGATGTGTTCAAAGCTGGTGGAGAAATGAGAAGCCAAGTCTGCAAGACCTACCATGAACCCATCTGGATGCCACAAGTCTGAAGAGGAGAATGATCCATGTTCTATTGAAACAAATCTCAATTGAGAGGAAGATGCAGAAGAAGATGGTGCCAAAAGAAGAGCCAATTCAATCCAACCACCACAAACCTGGGGAGGGGAAGGAGACTTGCTTCCTACCCTAGAATCTGGAGAAGCCATAATAGATGGAGTACGATCCCAAAACTTGGTGAACTTATACACTCATGAGTGATGATGTGCCTCACCATAGGCAATGAGAGAATCAAACTGATCCCTAATGATAGCTAGATCAGATGTGAACTCAATCTTAAGACCCTCCTAAGCAAGCTAATAAACAAAAATAATATTATGGGCCATTGAGGGAATATAAACAACATCAGGTAAAGGCCTCCCATCCAAAGTAACATCACAAATAGCACCAACATGAACTATGTCTTCATTTGTAGTGAACTTCCTATCAAACTCTAGAGGATGCATAGTATCCCAAAGAATGTGATCCCTAGAATAGGTGATGTGCCTAGAAGTACCTGAGTCAATGACCCAACCTTCCCATCTATTAACTAGGGTAGTGATCAAAGCATGCCTCTTGCCTTGAAGATCAACTATGGCAATTCCCACAATACCTGTAGATGACTCTTCATTGGAAGAAGAGTGGGGTGAGTTGACTGAAGAAGAAGGAAGAGAGATGTCATGATCCTTGAGAATCTATCTTAGTTCATGAATATCCTTCTTAAAACAAGTCTCCTCACGATGTCTAAGTGCATTACAAAAGCTACATTTGGGCCTCTCATTCTTAGGCCTTTCTTCCTTGTGTTGTGATGATTTAGAGTATCTTTTCTTAGATTTTCCCTTATGCTTTCCTTTCCCTTTGGATATTGCTACAGTGATAGCATGAGACTTTGAAGATGAATCGGCCTGGCTGAGTTTAGATTGCTCCTTGGTCAACTGCTCACAAAAAGTCTTGAATGAAGGCATCAAAAAACTATCTCCAAGTCCATCCATGGTAGAATAGAAGGAATTAGAAAAGTAGGAAAAAGAAACTTTAAATTTAGACAAGATCATGAAGATGCATTCCTTGTTGGTTTTTTCCTTACCACACCCTAATAGTTGAGTCCTTAAAGACTTGAATTTCACCAAGTAATCATTAATAGAGGGAAAAGTATCAACTGAGAGTGTAGCAATCTTTGACTCTAATTGAAGTGCTCAAATATCACTTACTGATCCAAACAATGTCTTAAGCTTGTCCCAAACTGCCTTAGGAGTATCACACCCCTTAATATGGAAAAACGGTGAATTGGAGATATGAAGAGCAATTAGTCCCATAGCCTCCTCACACTTGATCTGATGTTTTAACTTCTCATATTCCCTAGTCAGATGAGGTTGATTCCCATCCAATGTAGACCATAGGCCCTTAGACCAAAGGAGACACTTTATACTAATTTTCCATGTGTGGTAATTGTGGGGAGTCAGAAGCTCAAAACCTGATTCAGCCATTAAAGAGAGAAAAAGAGCACAAGAAAAAATATCTCTAAGCATGAATGTTGTAAATCTGATGATAATGTTGAAATACAGTAATATCCTGCTAATGGCAGAATTTTGACAAACAAAAAAAAGGATATCACCTCCAAAACCTCAAATTAAGGTTTTCACTTCAACTAAATGGTGTTTCTAATAGAGGTAGAATATGGAAAAATAAAGTTTACCACTGAAAATTAGATGTTGAGACCTTTCCAACAGTATATTGTTTGCTAAATTTTGACACTGTATGCGAAAAATATGGCCTCTAGAAGATCTTTGCTAGATTGCACTTGTACAGACTAAATAGGTGCAAAAAGATAGCACCAGGGGGAAAATATAATCGGGCCCTTGGTCGCTGATATGACCGTGGGCTTAAGTCCTGCAAAAATAAAGACCGTCGCCAGGTGGAGCACCAGTGGAGTGCTGGCTGGGCGAAGCGGGCGGTGTCGGGGCGGCATCGCTAGGGGCAAGTGGGGCCTCTGGTTGCTGAGGTGACCGTAGCAGGGGCTGACAGTGATCGCGGAGATCATCGGGACAAACAACCGAGAGTCAAGGAACAAAGAACAATGTTGGCGGTGGAAGCATGGGGAACAACCAGAGATGTGAACAATCAGTAGGTGACAACAATTGTGTCAGGGTATGAGTCTACGGATGTGACCTATTCGTAGACCAAAAATATTTGAAATAATTTTTTGAATAATGCCAATAATTTGGCAATCCAAAAAAATACTAGTAGAATTCTTTTTAATTTGTAGAAAAATAAACAATGCCAACTAGAACCAAAACTATAGTCCATGAAATAATTTTTTTGATGCCAACTAGTAATATAATTGCAGGTTGCTTAGGAATGAAATTTTTGCAAAAACTATAGAAAAAAAATGTCAATTTTTTGAAATAAAAAATGCCCAATGATTTTAAAAAAAAATCCATGATGGAGGACTGAAAAGGGATAAATTTGTTTCTTGAAACTTGTACAGATCGTACAAAATGCAAAAACCCTAGATATACCTCAAATGGCTCCTGATAAGAATATCTCCAAATTAGATGAATGGGCAGGTGATCTATAGATTTTGAAGTCTTCTGCGCACAATGGAGAGGTCGAATAGAGCCTGATCTGCACTAGAAAACAACTTGGTCTCTGGGTGGTACCAACTAGCTTGCAAGATAAAACCCTCAAGCCTAAAAAGAATCTCACAAGCCAACTTTCCTGATCTTGGGATGAGTCTTCACTGGAAAAGCTCTGATACCATGTTGGAATGATGGATGCAAAGTGTCCTTGATGAAGTTGTAGTCTTCAATGGAGGACGTTTTCGAGGAAGAAGTAATCAACTACACAGAAAGAAAACAATAATGGCATTCAAAATAGAGATTCTATTATGATGATCTAGATAATTTACAAGAGTACATATGCCTGATTATATAGGGAAGAGCTAAACCTAGAATGCACAAGATGTTGCCAAGTGTTCTAATCATACTGCATGAGACACCATGAAACCCTAACTAACTACCTAGGGAATGATAACAAGATAGAGATAAGTTCTAGAAAGACAACTCATCTTCTAGAAGGGAATCTTATCTCAACAACATTATTTATGATTTATTTAATAATGTAACCTAGGACTAAATGATTAAATGTAGACCTAAGTTAACTTATGCTAGTGTAATAATTAATTAAACACACTAACATGGTGGATTACTCTATTTGATTCAGACTAGGCCAGATATAATGAATGTTGTATGCATGGTTGCTAGATATCAAGGTGATCCTAAAGAGTCTCATATGACTATTGTGAAAAGAATCTTTAGATACTTAAAAGGGACAATTGATCTTGGTCTTTTGTATCCTAGGGAAGATGATCTTATACTAAGCACTTTCACTGATGTTGATTGGGAAGGAGATGTGGATGACATGAAGAGTACTAGTGGTGGTGCATTCTTCTTAGGGAAGAAGTTGGTATCTTGGCTAAGAAAAAGAAGAATTTTGTTTCATTATCTACTGCTAAGGCAAAATATATTGTTGCTGCAAACAGTTGTACTCAAGTACTATGGATGAAGCAAATGCTGAGAGATGACATAATTGATTATGAAGAACCCATTTCCATATTCTGTGACAACTCAAGTGCCATAAACATTTCTAAGAATCCAGTGTTGCATTTAAAGACAAATCATATATACATCGAATATCACTTCTTGAGAGATAAAGTAAGTGAAAAACAAGTTAGACTAGAGTATATACCTACCAAGGAGAAAATTGTAGACATCTTTACTAAGCCATTGCCTAAGGATACTTTTGAGTATCTCAGAGGCAAGTTAGGGGTGATTTCCCCTCCTTATCGAAACTAAGTGATGCAGGTCTTTGCATTAGTCTATGAATTCATAGCCATATCCTATTCTAGATTGATGTTGTGGTGGTTGCTACTCAGGGGGAGTAGTCAGATGCGCTAAATATGAGGATCAGAGCATGTGTACCTTTTCCATTGATGTCAAAGGGGTAGAGAAGTAATGTGAAAAATATGAGAGAAGATTAAAGTGGAAGGAGATAACAAGAAAAGAGTGCACAATCTAAGGGGGAGATTGTTGGAAGAGCTAGTTGGGTTGATGGTATTTTTCATATCATGTGTTTCCATCAATGCCAAAGGGGGAGATTGTTGGATGTTGTGGTTACATTTCTGATATGTGGTTGTCATTGATGCCAACACTATTAGCATTGGTGTTTTTGGAGGTTGTATATGTTAAGGAGATTGAGAAATTTGTAATAAATATATTGTAGGCAACCAGTGAAGCTGAGAAGGTTAGAGTGCTGGAAAGTTTTGTAAGTTGATAATAAGGTGGTGTACACTAAAGGGTTTTTTTCTCAGTCTATCTAGTGTGTTGTCTGAAAGTTTCAGTGGTATGCATCAAGATTTGAGAAAGTTATGAAGTTCTATGTTCCAACAAACATTCTATTAATGTATCAGGAGTTCTTGGATGAAGAGGGTGAAATTGTAGAAATTTCAGTTGTTGTGCATGTTCCTATGACGTTCATTGATGAGTCTAGATTGTGATCTATCAGTTTTGTACATTTGCATTGATGGGAGTGTTCGTGATCAGAGATTTTTTTGATGTGTGCTTGAGTTTTCATATTCTTGGCCAACATGTTGGTGGTAGCGTATTGCAGATCCATGAGGATTAATCTTTTATTAATTGGCATGTTCAAAGGTGTTTATTTGAGTCATCACTATGTTGTGACTAACTTTTTTTGGTACACATTAAGATTTATTTATGTATTGAGGCCGACAATTGTAATTTATTATTTATTTGTGGCTGACAGAGTAGTTGATGTAAATCCATGTGGCGGATATATAAGAGTGGTTTTTTTCCTCATTTTGAGGCATGCTCGGTGTGCGTATGTGGTGTACATGTGTGAATAAAGGTCAAATAATTTAGGAGTAGATCATAGTGTGAAAGAGATTGATCAGAATGTGAAGAAGGTTGAGCGAAGTATATTTGTGCCTAACTAGAACTATAATCAGGCTTGTGAGTAAGCTAATTTCTCAGTTCATGTTCATCAGATGAATTTAATTTGATTATTGTATGTAAGGCAACAGGCCTTCCTTTGAGTAGTAAGCTCTAGGTAGCGTGCCTGAATGCAAGTGCATTCCTTATTAATTTTCTCATTATACTTCTAACAGGGTATAATCTTGTGGACTAACATCCATTGTGGTTTTTCCCCTAACAATGTTTCCATGTATAAAATCTTGGTGTTCATATCTCTCTGATGTGTTATTGATTTATACTTGCACTGTTAATTATTAGATATGAGATTAAAGGTTGATTAAAGTTGAATAAGTTTGATTTTGGTAACAACTGATTCATGCCCCCCCCCCTCTTAGATGTTTATTCTTGTTTTTCCAACACCATCAATGTATTACATCATCTACATTTAATAAATATTAGGTCATCCATATTGCATATCATACAAGCATAAACATAATCATAAAAAATGATTATAAAACATCATAGATCATCATCATATATAATGCATCAACAAACACCATAATCGTAGCATGAATATCCATCACATAGCATATCATAATATATGCATAGACATAAACACATGTCACCAACCGCCACAAAAATGATAACATATATATCGCTCAAACCAAATAATGTGTCACAAGTATAATTTCAAGAGTGTCCAATAAAAGTGGAGTTCACAGGCTTGATAATACAATATCAGTGTCTAAGACATGTCAAACATAAACAACAAGATGAGCTATCCTTAACTGCCCTTCTCTCCTATACTTGGGGTATCCTCCCTATGTGGTGCATCTCTAGGTCTCTGCTCTATAGTAGGAGGCCTATCATATAGGGTGGCCCATCTAGCATAGAAAGTCTCATCCTTAGACCTCCTCTGTGTTTGTTTGTTGTGGATCCTGCTATGTGACCTATGCCATGAAGCAATATCAATCTCAGAGAATGAAGGCGCTCTCCTCTCAGGAGATACCAGTCTCTCATATAATTTCCTATAATAATTACTAGCCCTGCTCGCCTTGGCATACTCTCGTACAACCTCAATAATAGACCCGCTGCATTTAGCTATGAAATTTATCATCCACTAGTTGGTCTACTGCATACTAATAGCAACCAGATCCCTCTCTACCTAAAATTCATCTCTCTCGTCCTTAAGGTTGTCTCTCTCAGCTGTCACTATCTTCAACTCCACCTCCAATGCTTGTATACATGCCTATAGCATGGCTATCCCCTGATCAGTAGTCTCATAATCTACTCAACCCTCCTCCCACACATCTCCTATGACGATCCTCTCATGAAGGATCTGCTATACTCATCCATCTCAACCTCCTCCTCTCCTCCTATGGGCATCTCATGTCGACCCTCTCCCCTAGCCTCCACCTCCATCACCTCCAGCTACACCACCTCTACATGCTACTCTACTACCTGAGCTGCCAACTTTGCATGCTTCTCTCCTACTTGTACCAACACCTCTATTTCTGCCCTAACCTCTGGCTAATCCTCCTCTATCTCCTCCTCCCAGATAGGTGGAATTTTTTTAGCCTCCCATCACCCTCCATCCCTCCTCCACCTATGATAGTCTCCCTTCCCTTTGTCTCCTCCATCCCTACCACCTCTTCCTCCCTTCCAACCTCTCACACCCCTAACTCTCTGCTCTATTGGTGTTGGCTTCTATGGATATGTAAGAGGAATGGGTCTATTTACTAACCACCATACATCATACTTTGGTGTAGTCCCTATGTCTTCCTCCCTACCTCACAACTCCAAATCTAGTGCTAGAACGGCATCTATCTCTTGCTCAGTTATAGTGATCACAATATGTGGACCCCAGTGATGCACCTCCCTTGATGATTGATCATACTCTTCTATGCCAATTGGGACCCCCTGTCACTCACCAAACTATCATCTAAACCTCTCTAGAAAGTACATCTCAATAATGTGTTGGGACTCTACTATCCACCCAATTAGATACCTGAGTTATCAACACCAAGGAAAATGAAAATCCTCATCTATCCATAATTGGAAGGTCCTATATGGTCTCCAAATAAAGCTCACTAATGTGTCTTTACCATGTCTTCAGTAACCCACATCCCCGCCATGTGTCTGAGTCAATGCTCCTTGATAAAGATAAGCATATGGTGCACTTCCCACTACCTGTCAAACCATTGGTGGCCAGAGCACCACTATGTGCTCCCATGTCCAAATGGTCAACAATGTCACTCCATGACTAAGACTTTGTCCTCCTCTATACACAATATTATGTAACACCCATTCATTTGTGTCATTTCCGACCACATATGCGGCTTGAAAAGTCGATTGTGTCACACAAAATTATGTGTGCAAATGCTTCTACCCCTAACGTAATGCAATTGTGTCACACTGAGATGATTTCAAAGAACTTCTTATCAAATGCATTGAATGTGAATTCAATTGTGTTGAAAAATCTTGTGACACAGTTGTCTACTAAATTACTTCTTAGGCTAAATGTACGCAAAATAAAAAAATTAAAAGTTGGGCTAGTAGTACATATTTAAGGGGCGCTCCCTTAGGACGACGGTAGCTGTAGTTCTGATATGCATGGTGGGTGGCCCCTAGAACATGTGACATTCTCGCTGACTAATCAGTCTAAGCTCTCAATATTTTTAAATTTGGATTGTGAAAATGACCCTTTTTCAAACTCAAATTACAATTTATAGGTTCCAAATTAGGGTTTTTATCTTGCCTTGCCTTTTCGTTGCACCTTTTGAAGTCGTTGACCTTGAATTTGACCCCTTTATCAATATTGAAACTTTATTTTGTCTTCACCATCACATTCTTAGTCATCCATTTGTCTTATTTGGACATTTTTCCAAATTTTTGGAATTTTTTGAAAATTTGTCAAATTTTCTCTAGGGGGCGTACCTCTACCTTGTCACCACCAGGGCATGACCTGAGCTTGATTTTTATTTTCATTCTTTGACACACCATTCAAATCACATTACGTAAAAGAGGGGAAAAATGTAGACACAGAAAAATGTCCTAAGTCTATGAGCAACATTTTTCCTTGGTTGTCATCCTCTAATAATTAAATAATTTTAATTATTTAATTATGCTCGATCATATTCTTCTATTAATTAAATAACTTGTAATTATTTAATTAATTCATTTTCTAATCTTTATTCTACCCTGATCAGTTAAATTAATTGATTGTGTTGCTAATATCCCCCTTTCTTCAATAATCAAATGAATTAATATTTATTTAATGATTTGCTTGTCATATTTCGTCTATGGTTAAATACTTATTATTAATTATTTAACTATTCACTCTTTTTAATTCATCTATCATGAAATAATTATAAAAATTATTTAATTGTCCATGTGTCTCTTGTATTAAATAATTAAGTCAATTTAATTATTTAATACCCTTTTTCATTTTCCTCCAAATAAATAATTCGAATGAATTATTTATTTTCCACTTTTCCATTTTCTCCATTTTCGAATAAATAATTTTAAATAAATTATTTATCCCTCCCTTTTGGTCAAAGATGCCCTATTGATGGCCTTTATTTCAGTCATAGCCATCAGGTGCCATAGTCGTCTCTATCATAGTTGTTGACATCATAGCCTTCATTGCCCACCTCTTTTTGGTGCATCAATTCTCCATCGTTGATCTTGACATCTTTCAAGAAGATTGATCTCGACCCTTCATTTTGTAACCTCCTTCTCATCCATTCTCATTCGTCGATCTTGGGATCTGTCTAGAGGATCAATCCTGGCCATCCGTTCGAATGGTTGTCTATAAAAGAGACCATTATCCTCCATTTCTACCTTAAAAGCTAATTATCTCTAATCTTCTACTTACCATTTGTAGGTTTTTCACAAGTACTACAAAAAATGTAAGGGAAAATTTGCATAAGGAGAAATAGGAGAGAAAGAGAAGTGATTCAAGATCAAGCATGGGGGGTATTTTTATTTGATGATTTTATGTTTTAATTGCTTTCTCTTGTTTAGGTGTGGTTTCATAGCTTAGAAGTGGTGGTTGTCACTTATTCTAGGCTAGGATTCATCTAACCCCATCTTACAAAAAACATGGGAGCTATCTATTAAAGGGTGATGACTGATATATTTCATGACATGTTTCACATTACCATGGAGGATTATGTAGATGATCTTCTATAAAAATCCCAAACAATACAAGGTCACTTGGATGTTCTAGCATGCATATTTGACAGGTTGGAAGAGTATAAGTGTAGACATGTAAAATTGACCTAACACCTATCACACACCTAAACGACATTTTCATGTCATCGACATCATTATGAACATACATCACTACATTTCACATAAATTGCATACAAAACCCTAATTTCCTCTATTAATTAAATAATATGACATTGTTTAATTAATTTACTTTTTCATCATTTTTTACTAATTAAATAAATTCCATTTATTTAATAGTCCTAAAACCATATTTCTACCATTAATTAAATAAGATGACATTATTTAATTAATTCATGTTTCATCGATTTTGACCAATTAAATAAATTTCATTTATTTAATAAAGTCCTAATCTCACTTTATTTCATCCTGGTTAGTTAAATAACACCATTTATTTAATTATGTCACTGAATCACTTTATTCCCCTAAGTTGATTGAATTATTAAATCATAACAATTTAATTAACTCACTTTCCCTCCAAATTTGAATAAACTATTCAAAACATTATTAAAAATCAAATCAAACTAATGCAACTTTGTTTGCAAAATTTAAACTTGATTTGCCCGTTCAACTCCAAAATGAATGGATTAATTAATCATTCTCAACCACTTTCTTGATTGAGAAAATCACGAACCACTAATTGGTCAATCTAATTCCTAACAGATCAATCTATTCTTCAATCCCATAGATTATTCAATCTAATTCCTAACTGATCAATCTATTTCCTGACTGATCAATCTATTCCTTAATCACACTAATTACGTAAACTATTTTGCATAGATTATGCCCATCTAAATCCTCTCAACATCTTTCAACCGTTGATCTTGATTCAATATTGTTTAATCCTGATCGTCCATTTCGAATCACATTTTCTATATAACAAACTTCTTTCGTCACAAAAAAGAATCGAAGAATCAACATCATTTGCACAATGAAGTACTACCAATATTCCTAATCACCATTGACAAAGCTTCAACATATCTTTGATCAACAAACATGCACATCACATCAAAGCTTCTCACAATGCAACAATGGAGGCTTCACATTGATATGAATAACCACATCTTTGTGAATACACTCCAACACGAGATGGTAAGATTGTATTGTTTTTAATTCATGTTGATTGTCTTGTTTCAATAACAATTTTGAATTCTTTAGCTTTATAATTTCATTTCACAAGTGAAGGAATAGATCTAGATTAGTGTTTTTTATTTAGATTAGCTTCTATTTCATTGCATTTGTCTTATTTATGCTCTATGATTTTTCCCCTCACACATTATAACGTGATCGGTTGGACCACGATCCTAAATACTAATGTTTTTATGAGTTTAAATTGAATTTTTAGGTTTTGAAAGAAATTTTGAGAAATCCTCATGCACTATTCCAAAACAATTTGCACTATCCTATCATGGTTTTTGTGCACGACCCTGATTTCTATGTACTTGCATTTTTTAGCGCATCTGACTGATGACAGAGGGTGCACTTGCTCTTTTTTTAGTACTTTTTCTCTTTGACAGAGGGCGCACTTGCTGGTTTTTCTATGCTTTTGCTTTGTCAAACTTGTTTCCGAGATTCACAAGCTGCATTTTGATTTTTATGCTAATGGATGCCTGATTTGAATGTGTGATAGGTATTAACATTTGTGTATGCAGGATCGAGAAACCATTAACATATTTTCTATAGGGAAGATGGACGGTCAAAGAAAATCAAATTTTCCATGCCTTTTTAAGTTAGGAATCTATTTATTTTGGTGCATAAAATAACAATACAATTTTTTAAGTGCTCTAAAATGAACAATTTTAAAGCTTTTTTAAATTAGGAATCTTTATTTGGTGCTTAAAAAGAATTAAAAAAATGAACAGTTCATTTTTGGTGCTCTAAAATTATGAATGGTTGATCTAGATCTGCTCCAACATGAACAAACAACACAATGTTAGTCATGAAACAAATCTAAAACAAAAATTCCCCATGCAATTCATTCAAGTGTAAAAAAATAAGAAATGAAAATGAAAAATCAAATAAAGCTATTAAATCTTGCTCAAGAACACTCAAACCAGCATCCCATGGGGGAATTGGTGCTTCTTTGATGTGGAAAGAAGCCCTTTCCCAATTACTTGCAAAGATTTTGATGAACATGGTTGATGATTTTTCTCCTTTGATGAAAATTTGACCATAGCCTAGCTAAGATTGATAAAATGCTATAAAATCTTGGATGAAAATGGATGAACTTGCATAAATGCCTTTGCCTAAAGTTGTGCAACAAAATGCCTAAGATTGTGGATCCAAAATCGATAGAGAAGACCTATATTTATAATGAAGCAGTTTGGAAGAATGAAGAATAGGATGAATGTCGAATAAAAGAAAGGACCAATGGCAATGTGCCACTTGTCAACATGCTATTGAAGGAAGGTTGTGCACATTTTGGTCAATGTGAAAATAAATGCAATTAGGTGGAAATTGGAAATTTGAAAGTTTTCTTGTGGAAGAGGATGTGGAAGAGGAGTTAATGCCACTTGGATCAAGAAAAAGAACTTGTAAGATGCTTAAATGCCATGTTTGGAGGACAAGTCCTTTTGGGAGGGAGATTTCAAATTGGAGGAATATTCTAATAAGATGCCCTTTTGAATGAAAATAGAAGATTTTATAAATCAATTAAATTGATTTACTTGTGCAAGTTGCAAAATCTAGAGGATTTGATGGATTAGTGTTAGAGTTAATTGAGATTTAATTAACTTAGGTAGAAATTAGTTTGATTTGACACTTGATTTAGATTTTTGGATTTATTTAAATAAAATGAGAGGAATAATGGTCATTAATTTTTTCTTTATTTAATGAAGAGGGGTGATATTGGATTTAATCAAATAAAGGGGGATTTATTTAATAAAAGGGGGAATATGATTTAACTAAATAAACTGAATTATTTAATTAGAAGAGGAACATTAGGATTAAATAAAATTGATTTATTTAATCAAAGAGGAAATATCAAGATTAATTAAATAAAATGACTTATTTAATTAAAAGAGAATAATTATTTAATCAAATAAGATCATTTGTTTAATTAAAAGAGGAAATTACATTGAATTAATTAAATAAGGAATATTTAATTAACTAGTTAGTAAAGAAGTGATTTAGGAAGAAATGATGTTAGTAAATCAAGATCGAGTGCATGATATCAATCAGGATATTTTTGGTGTCTACAGTTTGCCCCTCTTTGAAGCAATGTACCTGTTGCATTGGTTCAAAGAATAACCTTGTTGAGATAAAAAATTCAAAACTTTTCCTTTTTTTTTGGGATGCCCCAGCGGAAAGAAGTATTTTGAGGGTTGATCTCGTGATAAAGAGGTTCAAGATGGATGTATGGATGGTGTTTTGGTTGACCATCATGATACCATGTTAGCATAGAGATAAGAAAGAAGAAATGAGATGATAAAAAGAGGATCGAACAAGTCCATGATATACTAAGACTTTATTAGAGATGATGATGTATTTCTTATAAGGAATTGGGATTTTAAAAGGGCTTACTTACCTTATGTTTGATAAACATATACATACAATGCATCAAGGTATAGATAACCAGGATGGCGGGGTATCTGGTGCGATGGAATTCTACTTGACAAACAGATAAGAGTATTCTTGTTCACACTTGACATACGAAAACCTCACTAGGATGTACTTCAAATTTTTCAAACATCTCAGGCCAAAACATGGAAAGGCATAACCTTCCAATATAATAGTCAACAAGTTGTCCATACACACCTAATAAAGAAAGTATTCACCAAGGTTATATTACAAGAATATCCAATAAGCACAATAGACAATGGATAAAGATCAATGCCCCATTCCTTTCTCTCTAAATCCCTTTGTTTGGAAATCATCGAGAGGTCATTGGAATGAGTGCAATAAGATAAGTCAACAAGAAAAAGATCAAGCAAACAAACAAGCTAATGTTCTTCATATAGCTAGCCAAGACTAAACTATGATGATACCTAATGTTGATGTCCATTGTAGAAAGGATGCATCCTAGGACATGATGTTAGCAGATGATTTGGGATTGACTGGATGATGGGCTATTGATACCAAGAGTTGACTAACTTGTTTACTTATTGACCTAGACTTGAGACCTTAACGATTGGGTTTTCATTTTTGAACCTGCTACTTGTTTCTGATTGGTTTGCCAAAGGGTGAAAGAGAGGATGATTTATTATGGATGAGATTACTACGGGTGAAAGATGAAATGGGATGGATAAATTTTTTCAGATATTTGGATGTTTTTGATGTTTTTGAAATGTTATGAGGCTGTTTTTGGGTTTTTTCGAGATGTTTTACAAATGTTTTGATTTTTAAATTTTCCATTTTTTTTTATGAGATTTTATGAATGTTTTTGGATTTTGTGTCTTGGGGGCCAATCAAGGATTAGCCTTGCCTACATTTAATCTCAGAGACAACGTAGTTTGGATACCATTTTTTTTGCGTTTTTCTAACTTTTTGGCCTATTTTTGGATTTTGATATGTTTTGGATGTTTTTCGGTATTTTCGCATGATTTTGACGATTTGGATATAGATATGATATTAGTGCTTTGTCTTGAGATTTTATTGAAAACCAATCTAGGTTTGATTGATTAGATTGATGGATTGATGATGATAACATTGTTGAGGATACACAAAAATGCAAGGATAGTGTTAAGAAACATGAGTATTGGGAAGGATATCGCGAGATGATGATGGATAGATTGGATTTGATTGATCAAGATTTTGAAGCTTGGCTTGGAACAAAAGTTGTTTGAATGATTTGATGTTATGTTGAAATGTAAATTAGATGCGACTGATATTGATCCTTTGGATTGATGTTCGATGAAAGATAAATCTTGATAAGGAAGATCTTCTTGTCAAAATATGCCATGGCATAGCGATTTGTCTTTTGGCTCACAAATGTTTTGACCAATTTGATTTTATGTCTGCCAATGTTCAGATCACCACATAAGTTGAAAGATATAGATCAAGATTTATTCCTAAAGCAGGATGTAAATATCTTCCCCAAGTGTCTAGCAATGTTTGAAAGGTTATGGGTGGATTCTTGGATAGATGTATGGATGGATGGATATGGTAAGCATGCAAAGGATGCCAAGGATTATCTTGTGATAAGATAAGGTGTTTGAATAGAGGATGGTAATTTGGATAGTGCTTCATGGTTTAGATAATATTGGGTAGGATAGGATCAATGAAAATGACCCATGTCAAGATGTTTACCATAAGTAAGTGTAAAGTGTACACCAAACTTTATCAATATCAAGATAATTTGTATGATGGATGTAGATAGATGAAAATGGATTGGATAAATGGTTCATGGATGAATGGAATGTTGGATTTATTATGGATGGGATGAGATGCTTCCAATTGAATTGGTGCACATAGATGCTCAATTCTACACATGATGCATGTTTGCCAGGTTTTCATCATGGTACTTGTCCAAAGTGCTACCATAGTGTTTTTCAATGGAGGATGATTTTTATTTTCACTTTTTTCATGATTTTTTTATTTTTTATTTTATTTTTATATTTTTTGGATTTTTTGCTGAAAGATTTTAAGCTCATGTTGAATCACTTGGTGGTATCAATGTAGATTTTTATGTCATAATGTGCCATCAATATCCTATTTGAAGAAGCCGCTTTGCTAAGATACATGCACTTGAAAGAAACTTTTGAGATTCATGATCTTCTTTGTTGATACCAGAGTTAACTTTGTCTTTGTGCACACATTGTGATAGAGTGCCTTTTGAATCCTTATGATGAAGGGTTTCTACAAATACATGGTCAATGTGAGAATTGGATATCATGCATGGAGGTGTGGATGGTGGAGTGTGTTTAGGAATAAAATATGGATTGGTTGATAGCTTGGAACCTTTGACTCTCCAAACTTGGGAAGATGAACAATAATGGGTAGATACAAAAGTGTACATGGAATTAGGACGAACTACTTGATACACTTTGTACATCACTTGAGAATCCTTCTTTTTCCTTTGTGGAAATCTTTGATGGATACTTTTCTATTTTTTATTTTTGCCCATAGTTTCTTTGACTAATGGATTTTGATAGGGATAATCTTTCTTTGTATTCTTTGGTATTCATGTGTATTTGATTTTTCCTTCATGCTTCACTAATTATTTTTCTTTGATGACGTTCTTTGTGCATTGATTCAAATATTTCTTTTGAAATTGGTCCCACTTCGTAGATGGGATGATGGGTGGATGAGTATTCATGATGTGGCAAGTTGTAGTATTGGCACTGGTTTCATCATAAGGATTCTTTGCTCTCCCAGTATTATAGAGGTATCACTGATATGTTTAGATCCCTTAATTTTTGAATAACCAAGACCTTGATGCTTAGGATTACCAATAATATGTACTAGTTCTAGGATACCTTGTTCATTAGTCCTAATCCTCTACCTTGATAATTCATCTATTGAAACATTTTATTTGCAATAGGATAAGATTTACCTTGGAAACAAGGTGCTAATCCTTGTCTGCTCTATGGTGGATCTTCAAAGGTGACAACTTCTTCATTGATAAGATAGCTTTCCCTAAAAAAGGTAAGTGGTCCAAGTTTATAAGTGATAGGATCCTCCATCTGTGGGATAACTTCATGATTGATATCTTTATCTTGATCTTGTGAAATATGAGATTTTAATACTTCTTCAAGAGGTATTGATGATTCACTGTCCACATTAAATTATTCCTCATGATTCATTTTTGATATACCTTCACAGGATGTTTCTGATTCACCACTTCTATAGGAGCCTTCTTCATGACCCATTTCTGATATGTCTCTAGATTTCTCTATATCTTGATCATGCGTACAAATGCTAAGAGTAGGAGACTCGTGTTCCTTGGTAATGATGTCAAGAGCATGAGACTCTTGTTTTGAATGAAGATCATCTACATGTCCATCCCAAGAAATCATCTCATGGGTAGATGGAGGAGTATGTACTATATGGATATGATCATCTTTTGTGACATCTTTTATAGATAGGAGAGTTCCCATTAGATCATTGTAGTATCTTGGAGATACAAATTATTGATCTTGATTAATTTTGGAATTTATTTTGATATGCTTTGGATCAAGTTCTTGACATGGTTCAATTTTAAAGGATTTATTACTTACAAACGGTTCTTGGATATTGTCATTAGGCATGGGAGGTGGCTCAATATCCTCTTGAGCTTTGAGTGGATTTGGATCAAGTGTTGAGTTGAAGTTTCCTTCAATATCCATAACCATTAGGTTGAAGCATGTCAATATGTCTTGGAAAGGACCATTGCTAGAATTTGGTGATAGATGTTGATCATGCTTTGGAATAAATTCTTGAGATATGTCCTCTAACTCATTAGGTAATGTAAATACATTGTCAACATGATCATTGATGGATGGATCTTGGATTATGTCAATAGGATCAAATAATGTTAACATGTCTTGAAATAGATCACTATTGGATATTATTAGTGAATTTTGATTATGATGAAAAGTGACCCTTGATGCATGTTGATTTGATCATTGGATGAGGTAGACACATCTTCAAGGTGCTCATTGATGGATAGATTTTGATCACTATTTTTAACAATTATGGTGGAGATATTGACAATGTTTTCAACCATAGGATCAAATGATGTTAACATTTTTTTGAATTGGATCATTGTTGGGTATTGTTGGTGGATTTTGATCATGATTGAAAAGTTACTCTTGGTATATGTTGATTTGATCATTATATGAGGTAGACATAGCTTAAAGGTTCCCATTGAGGGATTGTTGTGATTGATCTTGGAGATGTGATGATTGATCTTCGAGATGGGGTGAATGGGTTTGTTGTTGATGTTATTGATATTCATATCCAACCTATTGAAATTGGAGATATTGTTCTTGATGTGGTTGTGGATACAACTCAATGCTTTGATGACATGGTTTAACCAATGGAAGAATGTATTGATTTTGGGGTGAAGATGTCTATTGGTGATATGAATCAATAAATTTTTAAAGTATAACAATTTGATTTCACAAAAAAATTCTTGATTTTGATCTTGAAATTCTTGATATAGTTTATTTGGTTGTTGAGCAATCATATTTGGCATGTGTACTTATGGTTTTTTCATGGGATCATGGAAGGATTGATCTTGAACAATGTTCTTATTTGGTATGATGTTTAGATTTGGCATTATTGGTTGATATTGAACATTGTTGTGATTGGGAATCATATTGCTTTGATTTAGGTAACCTTGATTTTGCATGGTGTTACCTTGACTTGGATCAATACATGGATTTTCTAACATATTGCCTAGATTTTGAACAATATTAGTTTTATTTGCAAACGTATTTATCCCAAAGTTCACCAAGTGTGAATTTGATATGCTCATGTTTGGTAGGCTTGCACTTGGTATATTCACATTTGGTATGTATGGATTTGGTGGGATAATGTTTTTTGGAAGAAGACTCATGCATTGATTGTTTGGTTGATAGATTTGTAGGTTTTGACTTTGATTTAAATCTACCATAGGAAAAGTTGTTCCAAAACTTAGATTGAGCATACTCACATTTGTTGTACCATTGAGGTTTGTAGGAGATAATGATCCCATGTATGGATTGTATAAATGTGAGTTTTTACAATCAATCGACATTATAAGGCTTTGATATTTTGGTTGATTTAGATCACTCATGATGTATGAATCAAGTTTATATTCCATGTTTTTCTTGTATTTTGACCTCATTGAAAAAGTGAAACTCTAAGGTGTTTAGGACCACTAATGAGATGAAAGACTTAAGGGTGAGTGATATGGGGGTTTGAACTTTTAAGACCCTTGGAGGAATACTAGAATTTAGGATTTTTTGGATTTTTTTATTTGGATTCGATTTGATATGATTTAGATAATGGACTTATAAACCCCAAGATTTTGGATGTTATCTTGGAATAAACTTGTCCACACGGATGATAATTTAACTAGGTGTACTATTAGGAAGGATTCATCCACACACACTTAGCCAAACAAGGTGATTTTGATGTTGATTTGAAGGATTTCATTTGAAGGATTTCACCAAAATTCTAGTATGAATGATTTTTCCAATGGTTCAAAAGGTTGTTTGTGATATAGGACTTGATTGATGTTTGAGATTGATGAAATGATTGGTTGTTTTGATCCTAAGTGAACCTAAGAGGGACTCGCTTACAAGACCAAGGTTTTGAAGAACATTATTTTCTGTAAGAGTACTTCAAACCAAAAGAACAGTGTTTGCATTGAAAACCATATGACCAAAATATAACAAGCACATGTGTGGGGTTCAATTGATTTCATCTTGATTAAATTGATTCTTTTTACCACAAACACTTTCTTGATTAAGTTTCAAATTGAATCTCTAATGGCTTAATTTCTTTTCATCCCACAAGGATGATTATGTGGAAATCAAGGAAATTAGGCAATAGTTCCCTAATGTTGACTTTAGTGAGAGAAAATTTAAGATGTAGATCCAAATGCCTAGAAGCCTCTAAGGATAGAATCCTTAGGGCAAGCAATAACACTTGGATTTTGTTATGCCTTGGTCAAAATGGGTCCCCCTTTATTGTTTTTTATCATTGGTTGTTTTTCAAACAAAGTTTGGAGACTTTCTTTTCCAATACTTTGTTTTTCTTTGGTTTATTTTGTCAAAAGCGGAATCAGAATTGAATCGGGTTTTTGAACTTCTTTCAAAGCTCGTTCTGATCCCTATCCCGATAGTTTTAGGTTACTTTGTTGTTTTCTTCTTTGTCGGAACCGGAGCCAGAATGGAAGTTAATTCAGTTTTTATTCGAAGTGTCTAAATCAAATCTCGTTTTGCCACCACCTCCGCTTTTTGGTCTTTCATTTTAAACTAGGTTTTTATGTTAAGTTTTCTTGTTTCAGTTTTTTTTGTTTTATTTTTGTTGTTTTGTTTCACTTTCTTCTTGGTTGGTAGAACCGGACCCGAAACGGGAACCAAGTTGGGAAGTTACTCAAGTTTCCAAAACAATTTTCATTTTGATTCTGCTCCCACCATTTCTTTGTCGTTGACTTTTACTGAAGTCACATGGCAGTAATGGGCTAGTTCTTTCTGTAGTTCTAACTCTGCTCTACTACATTTATTGCATTAATGATAGGTGCCATGCATGCGTGAAAGTATGAGTTTTACCTTAATTAGGGATTAACTCGTAATTTATTACCACTATTGTTAAGAGATTGAAGAGTGAACCAGACTTGCAGTGAATCTTTTGTGCGAGTGAATCGATTGATAGAGAGACAGTTGAGTGCAGATTGCTTTAGGAGGTTGGCCTATTTATTTGCATTCGAGGTAGGGTTTTCTATTCTCATTCTTCTCTTTATTTTCGTGTTTTCCATTTTCTATTCATTTTGGATTGTTTTGCTTTCGAAAAATTCATGATTCTCAGTAAGTTCGCATGTTTTGTTTTCCTTTATTTGTTTGTTTGGATTTCTCATCTTCATTTTGGCTTTTGTATCTGGTTTCTTTGTTTTCAACACGGTCATTTTCATGTTTTAGTCGTGATCGAATCATGGTGCCCTAGTTTTTAAAATACGTAGGTTAATTACGGTTCCACAGTGAGTAGGGTTTGTTAAATTTTTGGTTTTTTTTACTTAGGAATCTTGTTTTGCATTCAGTCTGGTTAATTTAGAAGGGTTAAATTCATGCCCTAGTTGTTATATATCGAGGGTTTTTTTATTTTAGGGTTTTTACACATTTCTGTGTTCGTGTTTTTAATTTAAATATGATGCCCTAAAAGGTACAGTCGCCTCTCAGTCATATGGGGCTGGTCTTATTATGTTATATTTAAGCCCCTTTTTGTTTTGATATGACCTAGTCCTTAATCATGAAGTTATTTATCAAACTGTTAAAAACACTTATGACGTCATGGTTATTTTAGGCAGAAGCTAGATCGAAATCAATCTAGACTTTGAACCATGTTTTTCAATAAGTATCGATTTTATTTCCATCCCGTCTCTAACTCCACTTGTAGTAAGAAGCATTCTTTCAGAATAACGATAACCTAGGCGGAAGCGGAAGCGGAACTGAAACTGAATATGAAATTAGAAAATTTGAAAGAAACCAAGTCAGTTTCCATTCTGGTTCCAGTTCTGATTACCATGCCAGTTCTGAGTCTGATCCCACTTGTTATTATTGAAATCTCAATAGTGGTTTTGGCTCCGAGCCCGACAGTGTTTTAAAGGAGACTATTTAGAATGTTTTTATGTTTGGTTCTGCCTTTGATATATATATTCATATATATATATATAGGGTAAGGTTTTAAAGTATATTTTGTGATGTTTAGTCAAGGATCTAATTAGAGGTTTTATTTTAGGAAAGCTAAAGAATGTCAGGAGTATCAGGAGAAGCTTCCCAAAGGAATCAGCCTACAGAAACATCAAAGGTAGCAACTAAGCCTAAGAAGATAAAGCTGGAGCATCTACCTTATACTTTGAGGTATAATCATAGGGGTCCTATTGTCACTGCAAGCAAAGTGGAATCGGATTGGTCAGATATAATTGACACCAATCTGGGCTCATACAATTTTGGGGAGTTATATTCGGAAACATTCACTGAGGATATATCAGGGAGAACTCAAAGAATAGTTGAGTCTAGCTTGGCTCACATCACCTTATTTCCTCTATCTATCCAATGCTTGAAGTTGATTCTAACAATAGCAGGGGCTTACAATCTAGCCACTAGGCAGTGTATGGATTCATAGGACAATGTTATTATTGATTTAACTCCTCAAATGTTTCAGCATATTTTTAGTGTCCCGTATCCAAAGAACCTAGTACAATTGAAGGAGGTAGAAGCTTTAGAGAAATATAGCAAATACAAGGAGGCCAACAAAGCTCACTTGAACAAGAAATGGTTGAGAACAGAGAAGAAGTCTCTAACCAAGCTTCATGATTAACCAAAGAGTACATAATTCTACAAAGAAATATCAGACCTGACCATGATGTTGTCTAGAGTATTTGGGAAGAGGGATGCATTTCATTTCAAGGAGTGGATTTTATCCTTCATACAGACCATCTTTAATGGAAAACAATAGTTGTCTTTGATGCTATTCATGACCAGTTAAATAGAATAAGGGAAACCAAGTGCTTCTTTATGACTTCCTATGTTGTTTATGCAACATCTAGAGGAGGCATCTTTCGAGGATTGAATAGAGTGGGTATGTTTGAAGAAGCTAATGGACAAAGGAAAGTATGGGATCATTATGATCAACTATCTCTACAAGTTCCTGAAACACAATTTAGAAGGGTTAATGATGTATTCTTATATGTAATCATTAATCAACTTAATGGAGATGCAAGATATAGATTGATCCAAGAAGCTATGGCCTTTATCACAGAATGGGGATGTTGGTACATTCAATACCCCAAGTTCACATACTTCAGGCTGGCTGATTTTGAGGGTCATCCCCACTTATTGCCAAGGTGTTGCAGCAATAGGATGGTGTTGATGGAATTTGCTTATCAAGCTCTAGGGGTTAATGCCCGATTTGGGTTGAAGCACAAAATAGGGTGTCATAAGTTTCCCATGCAATTGGGTCAATACAGCTTCCAACATCCTGTGGGAGCTAAGGTAGTTTGTAGTGAATTTATACATTTGAAGCTAGGTTTGTACAGTACTCGAAAACACTTTGACCCAAAGAAGAAAATGAATGCTTTGTTGCCTTTAGTTTTTGACAAGCATTTCAACTTGCTAGAAGACTTATGGAGTGATCTTCAAGATGAGTATGACCTCAGGAAAAGGAATTATGAGAGATTGCATGTGGCACTCATGGTAGAATTTGGGGTCCAAAATGACATTCCTGACACATTGGTAGATGATGGAGTTGTATTGGATCCATCATATGAAGCTTTGAATATTGGGACTAAAAGTTTGGATCTGGTTGATTGGGATAGTGAGGAAACCATTGACATCAAGTAGATAGGGTGAGCAATCTTGGATACGAGCATTCAATGGGTTGTTCTAAGAACCAAAAATCCTTAGGAACCAACTCCTAAAAAGGGCAAAGGATATAAAAGAATCAAGAGAAAGTCACCTTCCAAGGAGCCTTTGGAGTTCTTACCTCTAGACATTGAAGAGATTGAGATTGAAGCCTCTACTCGAGATGAACCAAAGGTATAGGAGAAGGAGGCCCAAACGGAGCCCGTGGCTTCAACACTGGCAGTAGGTGAGTGATCTATTCAAGTCCCACTTACAAAGAAAAAAGGTGAAGAGATTTCTAAGGGGGCTCTTCATGATATTGCTGATTCATTAAAGGGAAAAGAAGTGGAGTTGGAGATTCATGATGTTGGAATGGACTCTTATGAGACTTTGTCAGAGAAGGATGCACAAGAAAATATACCTCTAGAGGAGGAAACTAAACATGTACTGATAGAAGATGATCAATGGGCACTATTTGAGGAGGCAAAGAAGGTTTCAGATGATCAAGCACATGCAGAGGCCATAGAGAAGCAAAAGGAAATTGATGTCTTACTCTAGCAACAACAGGTAGAAGCCAAATGAAGAGAAAATGAAATAGAAAAGCAGCAAAGGAAAAACGAGCATGAGTTCAAGATCAAAGAAGAGAATGATAAGCTAGAATTAATATAGAAAATTCATGATCTTGAGGAAGAAAACACAAAGAAGCGAAGGGAAAGGGAAGTTCTTGTGGCCAAATTGAAGCTTGCTGAAGAGGCCTATAAAGAGAAAGAGGAAGTAGAACAAGTACAAAAGGAAAAGGATGTTGCGGATCTGATTAAGCAACAAAAGGAAATGGAAGATGCCGATAGACTGAGGGCACTAGAGGAAGAGAGAAATTGGGAAATGGAGAAGAAGAGATTAGAGGAAGAAAAGTTGAAAAAGGAAGAAGAAGAGAAGAGGATACAACAACAGAAGGATAGGGAGGAAGATAAAAAGCTTGCTCAGAAAAATGTGGAACAAGAACAACAAGAGATACAAGGGGTTGATTCTCAACCTCAAGTAAATGTGCAACCACCCTCTACTACTACTTTTGCTTCTTCTTCAACTATAATGACCACTACTCTAGGTGATCCCACTTGGTTAAAGTTGGATCTTCAAAAGAGATCAGTGACACCTTCACATCCTCTCAATTGGGACGATATGATGAAGGAAATTGAAAAGGAAAGGCCCAAGAAGAAGGCCAAAATCCTACATTCCACTAGGCTCATGGACAGGGGAGAAATTATTGCTGAATGTGCCATACCAATGATGGATAGGGATGTAGGAGACATGCAATTAACTAATTATTAGTTGGGTACTGTTAACTTAGGGAGACCCACCAGAGATCAAAAAATGAATTTGATAGATGTGGTAGCTTCATCCACTAAATCCAAAATGATGAAAGATAAGCAAAGAAAGGATAAGCTTAAGGCTCAGTTAGATCAGTTGCATAATTTCTTAAAGAGTGTTTCTTCTTCGAGGTTACAACAAGTTGCCACCATTGAAACCCCAATTTTTCTTAGTAAGAAAGAAGTGGATGATTTGGTACAGGTAAGGAGTAAGGCAGAGATGTTGGATAGGTGGACTGATAAGATAAATCAAGAAATAGGTGAAGTATTGGACAACAATTTTGAGGTTCACAAGATGATGGAGGAATTAATAGGAGAAATGAACCGGTATGTCAAAGTATTGGGAGAACAGGAGGAGGAATACAGAGGATATAGTTAGAGGTTGAAGGAGGTTAGCAAATTTCCAAAGTCCACTCTTCTAGAATAGTCAATACTTGAAGAAGACAATAAAGATTTCTTGGAGAAGACTTCCAGTATGCTTTGGTTTAGGTCTGACTTTCTATACAAGCATAAAAGTGAAGTTCAAGATTTTTTCAAGGATCTAAATGAATAGTTTGAAGAGTTGGAAGCAATTATTACTGTCATAGTAAATGTTAATATACCAATAAAAGAGGGCCTGCCTTTGAACCAAATAAAGGAGAAATGGGATGATAGGTTTAAAGAGGTTATACAAAAAGGAGATGATGGTGAAGATTTGTTGTTAGATCGGTTAATGGATATTAAAGAAGAGATAAGGGAAGCTAAGAGGGAGTTGAAAAAGCTAAGAAATATGAGAGGATTTGCTGCTACAGAGCTAGAAAGGATCAAGTTTCAAGATAGCTAGGTTGATGGGCTAGATTTGGAGGTGCTTCAACAAGTCTTCTCCAGTTATGATGAGTACATTGCAGAGAAGGCTCTGCATGCATAATTGATAACTTCACGCATGCATGGTTTTCTTTTTTTCTCCTTTGCATGCATAGCTGGCAGTTTGTGGGCTCATGGTTTTCTTTTCTCCTCTCCATTCTTTTCTTCTAGTTTAACTAAGTTTCCAAGATGAATTTAATCCCTAAAAAGGTGGATCGACCTAAAATAGAAAGGACTTCAGATTTTTGTATATCTATAAATACCTGTGAGGTATCATATTGTAAAGGTCAGCTGATACAGAATAGAATTGGCCACCTGATAGTAGGAGATAGAATTTTTCATAGTTGTTACAAAGATACTTTGTTATTTACAGTTCAATATAATTACAAGTTTTTTTTATGCAAAATGGTGTTAGAATTGAGTTTTACTTGATAAGGTTGATGAATTATAATCTATTTGTATGCCAGTGATTGTGCTAAAGCATGAGTGTTTCTTATGTGATGAAAGTCATTAGAAGAAACCAGATTTAAGGATTATTTCATTAGATTATCAGTGGATTGAATTTATTGAAGTCTGTTGATCCATGATCTTGGTGATGAATGAAAGTGTGTTCTTTTGGAATCTTTGAAATATTTATGATGTGTGATTGTGATGTTAAATTAAGCACCTTAGATGCATGCAATAGTACGGATTATTTTGTAAATTGTATCATGCTATGCTTTTCTTGATCTGTTGGAAAAAAATTCATTGTTGAAGATATATGTCCGGATGCTAAATAAGTTTTATTCATGTTTAGTGATGTACACCCTGATCTATCTTTTTCTTTTGTTTAAAACCCTCTTTCTTTATTAAGAACAGTTCATGGATTAAGTCATTGCTTGTATTCCTTGTTACCAACACAGGCCCCTTGAATATTACAATTGCATGGACCAATTGAGTGACACTAGACAGTTGAGAACCAACTACCAAGACCTTGGGAGTTAGGCTACTATATGTTGTGTTTATTTTTCAGAAGAAATAGAGTAGAAATATTTTGTTTAAACGTTGTTTGTGTCATTTTCACCATAAACAATATTTGTCCTTGGATTTCTCTCACATGTGGCTACCCTGGAAGGGGGTCACAATGCAGATAAGGATTGAAAGTGAACCAAGACTCAAGCATATGATCATAGAGTATGATGCTTCAAATGAAGTAGCATATTTTGAGACTGAGATAGGAGTTTACAAATAAGAGGAAGTCCTTAATTTCTCTGTACTTAATCATGGTGATACATTGCCCCTAGAACACAGAGACCCAGTGATTTGCATCAACTAGTAGGTTTTAATAAGGAAATTGTAACAAGATAAGCTAGTTTTAGGAGAAGAAACTGATTTGAGTAGTTTGTTACTTCCTAATTGGTGTATGATTCATTATCATAATCATTCGGAGTTAACATGCCAATCATGCCTAGATATATTAAGTCATGTAGATCAGTCTCAGCAAATATTTCAAGAGAAACCCCAAACCCCTATCAATGAGTTTTCTTTTTAGGTCAAGGATGCTACCATTCTTACTAGGACTAGCCTTTCTCAAGAGGAAGGTTCCTCACCAGTAGAGCAGACTCGGGTTCTGAGCTCTAAAATTCAAGAAGAGGTTGAGGTGTCTCAATTCCCATTCAATACACTTACCCCAGATACTTTTCCAATGCCTAAGGCATTGATGAAAGATGAGCTGGATTAAAATTTAACCCAAGAAGTTGTTCAGGAATTGATTTATGAGCAAGTTGAAAACATAGAAAAATCTTCAAGTGAGTTTTGTCCCAAGTCAATTCCTGATGACCAGAAAAAGTACGAGCCACCACATATATCAAGTAAGTCATCCCTTGTTGTCCCTAAGAAGAAAGGACTCCTAGCCAAAGACCAATTGTGGACTCTTAAATTTGATGGTTCTAAATCCAAAACGGGAAGTGGAGCAGGGATTGAACTAACCAACCTGAAAGGGAAGACTTACTTTGCTTATTATAGATTGCAGTTTGGTTGCACAAATAATGTGGCTAAGTATGAAGCACTTGCTTGAGGCCTTATGTTTGCTCATAAAAAGAAGGTTATTGCTCTCGCAGTATTGGGGGATTCTGAAGTGATTGTAAAACAGGTATGTAGCCAATATAGATGTCATAACAAAAGATTGGCTGCATACAAAAATAGAGTTTGGAACTTAATTGAAGACTTTGATGCTTATGGGATTAGTCTGATCCCTAGAGAAGCTAATCAAATTTCAGATGTACTCGTTGTTGCTGCTAGCACATTGGAACCCATGCAAGATTCTAATCTAAAGAGATTTTCAGTTGAGTTGATTTCAGTCCCAGCTATTCCTGATAATGTCCGACACTTTCAGGTATTCGAAAGTTTTTGAAGGACAAATAATAGATGAATCTGAGAGAGATCAGGGAGATTGGGATCCTAAGAAGGATAGTGAAGAAGGGATATTGGATTTGAAAAGTAATAGCATCCCGAAAGGGATGGTTGCTTTGGAGAGAATATTTGATTCTGACCCACGGGCTCGTCAAAGGGTGCCTACAGAGAGTGATGGAGGGAAGTATGAATCTATTAATTTGACTCACTCAGGCCCTAAAAGGAATGTTCTTATAAGAAAGTCTTATCCTCAAGAAATTAAGGACAAAATAGTCAAAGTGTTGGAGCAGAACATTGAGGCCATTGCTTGGAGTTATGATGATTTAAAAACTTTTGACACTTCATTGATCACTCCTACCATACCTCTCAAGCCAGAAGCCAAGCCTTTTCATCAAAAGCAACACCTAGTCAATGCTTTAATTGAGTCCTTGATTTAGAAAGAGGTGAAAAAACTCTTATCTACAAGAATAATCTTTTCGGTTAGACATTCTACCTGGGTGGCCAATTTAGTTCCTGTATGCAAAAAGAATGGTGAAATAAGATTATGTGTTGATTTCAGGAATCTAAACAAAGCCTATGAGAAAGACAATTATCCATTGCCTTCTCTTGATGAAGTATTACAAAAGGTTAATGGATCCTAGATGATGTCATTCTTGGATGGTTATTTTGGATACAATCAGGTCCTTGTTAGTCATGAGGATAGAATGAAGATCGCTTTCACCACCAAATGGGGCACATTTTCTTACAGGAGGATGCTTTTTGGTCTTATCAATGTTGGAGCTACCTTTCAAAGGGAAATGGACATAGCTTTCAAAGATTTGATAGGGAAGTGTATTATTATTTATGTAGATGATTTAACCATCTTCTCTAGGAATAGAGAAGACCATGCTGCAGATCTAGAAAAATGTTTTCAAAAAATGTATAAGTTATGGTGTCTCTCTTAATCCGAAGAAGTGTGTGTTTGGAGTGTCTCAAGGGAAAATATTGGGTCACATCATATTAGATGAAGGGATATCTATAGACCCTGATCGAGTGGAGGCCATCTTGAAATTAACAAGGCCAGGTAGCAAGAAAGAAATGAGATCCTTCTTTGGGAGGATCATTTTTTTTAGAAAATTTATAACAGGGTTTGTGAAGATCGTCAAACCTCTCAATGAAATGATGAAGAGTGAATGGAGTAATGAGGCTAAGTCTGATTTCTCATAGATTAAACAATGTATACCTGAGGCACCTATTTTGACAAGCTCATACTATTTAAAACCTTTGTATATCTATTCTTTTCCTTCTGACCATTCATGTGCAGCCGTTTTAACACAATGAAGAGGATAGGGAGAGGAGAGACCTATTTCCTTCATGATCTCTCCATTTAAGAATACAGAAGTAAGATACTCACCACTGGAAAAACAAGCCTTTGCATTAGTACAAGCGGTAAAGAAGTTCAAACATTACATTCTTCAAAGTCAAGTAATGGCTATAGTTCCAGATCCAGCTGTGAAGTCTCTTTTGATGCAAAGTGAATGAGGAGAACAAAGAGGGAAGTGGATGGAAATCCTACAAGAATTTGAATTAGAGATTCACCTGATGAAACTCATTCGAGGCCAAGGTTTTTTAAAAGCGATGGAAGAAGTGGACAAAAATATCACCTGTCAGTAGTACACAGTCCAATCATTTACTAAGGATCCCTGGTATATAGATTTAATTTTCTTCCTCCTTAATAATAGATGTCCAGAAGGAATGAATGCTACTTAGAGGAGAGATTTGAGGATGAAGAGTGCTCATTATATTCTTAAAGGGGGATCCATCTATAGAAAGAATTTTCAAGGAATTTACCTACACTATTTGGATCAGCAGGAGGCCAAGCATGCTATCTCTAAGTTTCATGGAAGACATGGAACAAGACATGGATTTGTTGATGCTTTAGCTCATCAGATTCTTAGATTAGGCTATTATTGGGCTTATGTATTTTAGGATGCACACCAACATGTCAAAACTTTTCATGTATGCCAAACTTCTACACCCAAGGAAAGAAATCCTGCAATTCCTTTTCAGCCAATATATGAGGTAAGGCCATTTTCTCAATGGGCGCTTGATTTTGTAGGTGTTCTTAATCCTAATTCTTCTATAGGTCATAAATTCATCTTGATTGCAACTGACTACTGTACACATTGGACTGAGGCCCAGCCTTGCAAAAATAGCACCATAGAGGTGGTCATCAAGATTTTGACTGAGAATATCACAACCAGGTTTGGAGTTCCATTTGCTCTGGTATGTGATAATGGCCCTTCTTTTTCTTCTGTTGAATTCATTCAATGGGCATATGAGCATAAATTTATTTTGAAATATTCATCTAATTACTACGCTTAGGGAAATGGAGTGGCTGAGTCCACTAATAAAAACTTGTTGGAAGTGATAAGAAAATTGCTAGAAAACAATCCTAGAGACTGGCACACCCAGTTGAGATTTTCCTTATAGGCAGATCGGACCCAAATCAAAGCAGCTCTAGGAAACTCACCTTTTCTTTAGTCTATGGCCAAGACCCTATCTTCCCGATCCATTTACAGATACCTGTTTTTAAGTTCATGCAAGAATTTTATACCAAGGATGATAGGATTGAGGTTAGATTACTTAATTTGCTTAACATGGAAGAACAAAGAGATGCTACTTTGCAGTAGTTCTCTAAGCATCAGGCTTTCGTCAAACGTTGGTTTGACAAAAGACCCAAGATAAAAGCTTTTAGGATATCAGATCTTGTATTACTATGGGATAAAGCCAAAGAAAAGAAAGGAGATCACCAGGTATGTGTAGGATCATCATGGAAAAAACAAGCCCTTAAGTGGCGATGAAAATTCAAAAAATCAGAGTTAGGTAACTTGACGTAAAAATTTAAATAAGTTATCTATACTATTTAAAAAATATGTAAGAATAGAATCTATAGCAAGTTTAATGTAGTTTCTAAACTACTAGGTTTATTTTTTTTTAAAGAAAATCCCTTTGGTAAAAAATTGAAATTTCAATGTAGTAGTACTTAAATTTCAGGAAAAAAATAACAAGTTGGTGTTTGTCTAACCACCCTAACCACAAT
Source organism: Sequoiadendron giganteum (assembly GCA_007115665.2). Classification (NCBI taxonomy): domain Eukaryota; kingdom Viridiplantae; phylum Streptophyta; class Pinopsida; order Cupressales; family Cupressaceae; genus Sequoiadendron; species Sequoiadendron giganteum. Next base: position 435,573,056 of record CM021108.1, on the reverse strand, counting down.
AAAATGATAATATTTTTTTATAAGATTTTAGATATAATTAGAGGACTCATGTCCCAATGTGATGCATATTTTTTTGTAATTGTTTTCCAAGTAAATAATTAATTATGAATTTTTTATTACATTTTAAAAAAATATATAAAAACTCATATGTCTGACCACCTTAACTTGGTCAAAACTTGATGAAATTCATATTTTTCTTTCTTAATCTTATATTATGTGAAGCATAGAATGTGATGCATCTTTCAGATTCAAAAAATGTGATACCGTTTGAAAGTTATAGATGTTTTTCAATCAGCCTATCAATTAGGACTTTAGTTGTATTCAAATAGAAAATAAATAATAATTATTTATTAAATTTAAAGTAAAGCATAACTTATATTGGTGGAAAGTAGAGAATCTGCTTTAAAAACCCTTTTTGTTTCATCAATTTTGGGTATAAAAAAAAGTCGCCAGCCACATGGGCCATCATATCACTTACATATCGCCAGTTTTTGGCCCATCATGATCCTGCACATACCCCACCAGAAGTTTGATAGACTCTGGTTAGCTCTGTATCAAGTGGCTAAGATACTAGGTGAGAATGTTTTTTGTTTAAGTACCTTAATAGGAGAACTTGTTCCATTACCAGTTAATGGTCAGTTTCTCAAGCACTATTTTGGTGCATAGAAGGTCTGATGTTTTAAAGAAAATGTATTATATTGTATCATATGCAATTAAGTTTCTATTTTTAGTTTTTGTGTTTTGTTTGTTCTTTTTGTTTGTTTTTGTTTGTTTTGTTTTGTCTTGTTTCATTGGAAATCCTCATTTTGTTCATCTCAAGACAAGGGGTTGTTATTCAAAGTATGCTTCTGGTACTAGGAGAGAAATTGGTTTAGGTATTTTCATCATCACCATTGAAAATGATTTTGTTCTAAAATTTATGTTTTATGATCATTCTAATCTACGTTTGAAAAGATATTAAGGATAGAAGATGCATTGTGAATATCTCATGAACTAGGATAAAAATCTATCACCAAATTAGAAAAACATCTGCCTAAGTAAATACCTATCTATTTTAGGATGGTTCTACTTTTGATTCAAGTGAAAAATATGATTCCAAGACTATCATGAAATCCATTGTAGTTCTCAACCCACATTTCAGATCCATTGGGTCTGATTATTGAGGAAGGTGCATAAAATATTTCCACAAGTGAAGCTTGAGTAAAAAAATGATAATGAAAAGAAAGAAAGAAAAGGAAAACTCAATATCAAATGGGTAATAAAGTATCTCTATCAGGGCTATGGACACTTCGATGGCAGTAGAGAAATTCTTTGAGAGAACTAGAGGTATCTCCATTAGGGCTATGGACGCTTGTCTGGCAGTGGAGCAATACCTAGGATTTTATTGCACAATAGTTAAAGGACTCAACCTATGTAGCTTGAATCTTAGGTATGGTTGTTCAGGAGCATAGAAAGTATCTATAAAGAATGATGCACAATATATGCACACACTCACATTCAGAAATAACTCATGAGCAGATACATCTGAGATTCCAGCTCAACTTTATTCTAGATATATCTGATCTTATTCAAGTTAGCATGCTTCATAAACCAATTAGTTTTAGGGTGACTGAAATTTATTTGGGTATCTTGAAAATGGGTAAACCTTTTTCCCAGCCGAGTCACCATTTGTTATGCCTTGCATAACCACCCCATCTTTTTCTTTGGTCAAAATGGGTCCCCCTTTATTATTTTTTATCCTTGGTTGTTTTTCAAACAAAGTTTGGAAGCTTTCTTTTCCAATACTTTGTTTTTCTTTGGTTTATTCTGTCGAAAGCGAAGTCGAAATTAAATCGACTTTTTGAACTTATTTCAAAGCTCATTCTGATCCCTATCCTGACAGTTTTTGATTGCTTTGTTGTTTTCATCTTTTTCGGAGCCGGAGCTGAAATGGAAGTTAAGTCAATTTTTATTCGAAGTGTCTAAATCAAATCTCATTCTGCCTCCGCCTCTGCTTTTCGGTCTTTCGTTTTAAACTAAGTTTTTATGTTAAGTTTTCTTGTTTCGGTTTTTTTTGTTTTATTTTTGTCATTTTATTTCACTTTCTTCTTGGTCGGCTGATAGAGAATAGAATTGGCCACCTGATAGTAGGAGATAGAATTTTTCATAATTGTTACAAAGATACTTTGTTATTTATAGTTGAATATAATCACAAGTTTTTTTTACACAAAATGGTGTTAGAATTGAGTTTTACTTGATAAGGTTGATGAATTATAATCTATCTATATGTCAGTGATTGTGTTGAAGCATGAATGCTTATTATGTGATGAAAGTCATTAGAAGAAACTAGAATTAAGGATTATTTCATTAGATTATTAGTGGATTGAATTTATTGAAGTCTGTTGATCTATGATCTTGGCGATGAATGAAAGTGTGTTCTTTTGGAATCTTTGAAATATTTATGATGTGTGATTGTGATGTTAAATTAAGCACCTTAGATGCATGCAATAGTATGAATTATTCTATAAATTGTATCATGCTATGGTTTTCTTGATCTATTGGAAAACAATTCATTGTTGAAGATATATGTCCGGATACTAGATAAGTTTTATTCATGTTTACTGATGTATGCCCTGATCTATCTTTTTCTTTTGTTTAAAACCCTCTTTCTTTATTAAGAACAATTTGATGAATAAGTCATTGCTTGTATTCCTTGTTACCAACACAAGCCCCTTGAATATGATAGTTGCATGGACCAATTGAGTGACACCAGACAGTTGAGAACCAACTACCAAGACCTTAGGAGTTAGGCTACTATATGTTGTCTTTCTTTTTCAGGAGAAATAGAGTAGAAATATTTTGTTTAAACGTTGTTTGTGTCATTTTCACCATCAACAGATTTGTGAAAGGTATTTTCTCCTCCTAAAGGGTTTGAAATTTTGAGAATTGCATGGTATGTTTTTTTTCTAATGTTTTAGATCCAAGCAAAATGTTTTGATGTCAAAATTATGGACAACCCTAGGATAAAAGGAGACAATATTTGTTGAATTCCCACTTGGATAAATCTAGTTGTGCTTATTCAAAGTGGATGATTAAAAGATTGACCACACTGGCTCCCCTCCATGACACACACTTCTCAGGTCAGCCAAGCTTTAGTTCTCATGAATCTCCCATGACAAACTTTTCATCTCTAATTTGAACCACACATATGTGGGATGGCTTTAGAATGACCGTTCTTGCACAAAAAAATGACAGGGATTTGGCTTACTATAACAAAAGGTTCTAGTATAGGAATCTCATTCATGGGGGATCATCCATATGGAAAGATACCATTTTTTCCCTTCTTGTCAGAATAATCCTCGTGATACTTGAACTTTCCTCAAGTACCCACACTTATATACCAGTTGGAAGTCGCTTGGCTTTAGCATGTTATTGGTTGGTTCGTTCCCTAAGGTGATTACTTTTTCCCACCAGGGAGGCCCTCTAAGGATAAACAAAATTGAGCAAGCACATCCGTAGTTCGATCAATATTTGTTGAGAAACAAAGAGAGAACACTCACGATATACTCCACTCACACTAGCAAGATTTTATTCAATTTTAAGAATCCAAATTAAAGTGTGGAGGTAATCACTTATACAACTTAATATCAAAAAAAAGGATTTTGATTCTCAAGATTTTTGTGAGGCATGAGAGAAGTGCATACGTCTTTCTAAATGATATTACTTTGGATAAGGGATTACAAAACATAAAAAGAACATGTTCATTTTAACCCATCAAAGGTAAGAATATGAGTTATTTTTAAGCACCAACTTTGAAGTGTGAGATTTGTTTGTTCAATTGTTATGTCCAGAAAAAAATCTAGTAAGTTTCCTATGGTTCTTTTTAATTCTTTTTCTTTTTTCTTTTAAAAACCCAAAAGATTTATTTGAGTCCTAAAACTTGAAGATAACAAAGCCTTAAGAATTGGATTATAATTGCTTCCAAAGTGTTGAAAAACACTTGTTACAATCATGTGATAATGTTTTTTCTTTCACTTCCATGCTCCATGATCCTTTAAAACCTACAATCCAAGCTCCAAATGTTAGATGAAATCAAGAAATGAGAAGATATGAGAGTTAGATAAATGATTAAGCATAAAAACCCTAAAATTTAGACGAAGTTTCATTTTGATTTGACATTAGGTGAAAATTTGGAAATTTTAACTCTATCAAAGTTGAGAAACACCTACACCATTGGATAGCTTATGAAATTATACACCATTTAAAAAAAAAGCCTGAAAAATACCAAAATATGACCAAGATACGACCATTTTAAGATTGAGTGAAAAAGAAAGAAAGCAAAGCGTTGCCATTTGAAACACAGAGGCAGTGGCACTATTTGAGTGCAAACAATGACATTTGAATGATAGCGGTGTTATTTCAAGATTGGAGTGGTGCTCTAGTGAAATAAGCATCCCTCTGTGGAAAAATAAAGACTGCATTTGCGTTGCTATTTCCTCCAACGGTACTGTTTGACTTGGAAAGACAAAAAAACATAAAAAATGATGGAAATGGCCATAAAAATGTGTTAATTTTGAGATTTATGCCCTCCGAGCACAAAATTTGAATGGTTGATCTAGAACTTCTCCAACATGAAAAAACAACACAATGTTAGTCATAAAACAAATCTAAAACAAACATTCCCCATGCAATTCATTCAAGTGTAAAAGAACAAGAAATGAAAATGAAAAATCAAATAAAGCTATTAAATCTTGCTCAAGAACACTCAAAACAACATCCCATGGGGGAATTGGTGCTTCTTTGATGTGGAAAGAATCCCTTTCCCAATTCCTTCTAAAGCTTTTGATGAAGATGGTTGATGATTGTGCTCCTTTGATGAAAATTTTACCATAACCTACCTAAGATTGATAAAATGCTATAAAATCTTGGATGAAAATGGATGAACTTGCATAAATGCCTTTGCCTAAAGTTTTGCAACAAAATGCCTAAGATTGTGGATCCAAAATCAATAGAGAAGACCTCTATTTATAATGAAGAAGTTTAGAAGAATAAAGAATAGGATGAATGTCGAATAAAAGAAAGGACCAATGGCAATGTGCCACTTGTCAACATGCTATTGAAGGGAGGTTGTGCACATTTTGGTCAATGTGAAAATAAATGCAATTAGGTGGAAACTGGAAATTTGAAATTTTTCTTGTGGAAGAGGATGCGGAAGAGGCTTGGATCAAGAAAAAGAACTTGTAAGATGCTTAAATGTCATGTTTGGAGGACAAGTCCTTTTGGGAGGGAGATTTCAAATTGGAGGAATATTCCAATGAGATGCCCTTTTGAATGAAAATAAGAGATTTTATAAATCAATTAAATTGATTTACTTGTGGAAGTTGCAGAATATAGAGGATTTGATGGATTAGTGTTAGAGTTAATTAGGATTTAATTAACTTAGGTAGAAATTAGTTTGATTTGACAATTGATTTAGATTTTTGGATTTATTTAAATAAAATGAGAGGAATAATGGTCATTAAAGTTTTCTTTATTTAATTAAGAGGGGTGATATTGGATTTAATCAAATAAAGGGGGATTTATTTAATAAAAGGGGGAATATGATTTAACTAAATAAACTGAATTATTTAATTAAGAGGAACATTAGGATTAAATAAAATTGATTTATTTAATCAAAGAGTAAATATCAGAATTAATTAAATAAAATGATATATTTAATTAAAAGAGAACAATAATTTAATCAAATAAGATGATTTATTTAATTAAAAGAGAAAATTACAATGAATTAATTAAATAAGGATTATTTAATTAACTAGCTAGTAAAGAAGTGATTTAGGAAGAAATGATGTTAGTAAATCAGGATTGAGTGTATGATATCAATCAGGATATTTTTGGTGTCTACAAAAATAAACCATTTCAATGCTTTCTAATTTATGAATCTTCATTTCAGTGCTTAAAAAGAACCTTACAAACCACACATTTTAATTTGGGTGCTCTAAAAATGAACTCTTTCCAAGTTTTCATAGTTAGAGAAGTTTCGTTTAGTGCTTGAAAAGAACAAAACAAACAAACATTTAAATTAGTGCTCTAAAAAGAATTTAACTTCCAAAGTAACTCTTGGAATGTTTGATTTATTTTCAAATAACCAAACGATTTCTTGTTTGTTGAAGCACACTCAAAAAATTTTTTTTTGACATAATAAGACCAGGATCAATTTAGAAACACTCAAAATTTGAACTTAAAAATGAACAAAATCATTCTTGTATTTTGCACCTTTGCTATTATATTGATTGATGTCTAGAACACTTCCATTGGATGCAATTAAAAATAATCATTGATATCTTTTTAACATTTTTTTTTGGGGGATAGCACCACTCGAGGCACTTAAAAATAAGAAAACAACCATGAATTGTATTTGATGCATTCAGTGATTTGAAAGCTAGATGGTTGTCTTCTCCCCTCACACCTTTTGGCGATCTTGGGTGAGTGAAAACATCTTGAACTTCACACATTTATTTTTAAATTATACCTTTAGAGGGCCTGCCTATTGAGACGCATCCCATGTCAGAGAACTCATAGGCAACCCAAGCAATACTCTCATTTTGGATTGCTATATAAATAATTGTAGGTGTGAGGAAAGTTCTCACCCATTGAATGATGCTCCTTTATACTAAAATCAATCTCCCATAGTATTCGTGTGATACATAAAAAACCTGTAAGGGCTGGGAGGCCTCTTAATTGAGAAAAAATGTCACATTTGTAGACATCCAAAACTCATAACCCCAAAACAATTACTAAGAGCCAAATGTTTTAGAACCTACCCTTTTATCCAAAAACATTCTTTGAAAGTGGTGCATCAAAATTTACTTTCTAGAAGTTACTTTCCATGTTTGACTTTAGGCCCATGCCATAAGTTGCATGTAAAATTCTCCCTTTGAGGCATGAGGTAGGCCTACCTAAAAGAATGGTTTCTATCTCTAGGGTTGTAAATGTTTGTTTATGTTAAACTTACCAAAAAACTCCAAAAATACTTTTTGACGTCAAACACTATGCTTAATCTAAAAAGAATACATCCAAACAAACACTAAACATGATGGTTGAAACAAAAACCCTTTGACTTAGTGTATGTTTTTAAGAGAAGCCCTATATTTTCACTCCTTAAGGATTTCCTTATAGTTTTTCAGGATATTTAGCCTTTGATTTTAGGCTACATTAACTCAAAGTAAATGTTGGAAACTATGGCTTGGGTATTGTGATTTGACAACTTAAAGCCATAGACATACAGGTCACACAATTCCATACTTTTTGGGTCAATAAAAGTTGTATCACTTGCCACATCTGGAAATAGATCAAAATGTTTGAAAACCACGAGAAAAACATCAACAATACTGCCAAAACATTGAATCTAGAATTTTTTTTTACATAGACGTTGTACTTGCTACAAATTTTTAGCACACTTGATCCAAAATTGGGTGCACTTTCTAGAGAAATCTTGCATTTTCTCCTTATCCTAGAAATTTTATTGACGAAAATTAGTTGCATTTTCTAAAAACTGCACACTTGATGAAAAACCAATGCACTTGCTTATTTTTTCTCACACTTCCTTATTAGAGACTAGCGCATTGGACTATAAACTACTCACAATTACCAAGAAAAGCTTGCTTTTGACTGAGTAAACATCATATTTTCCAAAAACATACAAAGGCCACACTTGACATTTCAACTTACACTTGCTTTTCAAAAACTAGCACACTTGAAACAATTTAGGCCGTAGTTGATAAATCTGACTGCCATTGCTCATAGTCTGTCACTTTTTCTCAAAAACCATCACTATTTCTCTATCCAGCAGATAATTAGAGAAATAAATCAATGTTTCTTATAGAAACTGCACACTTGATGAAAAACCAATGCACTTGCTTATTTTTTCTCACACTTCCTTATTAGAGACTAGCGCATTGGACTATAAACTACTCACAATTACCAAGAAAAGCTCGCTTTTGACTGAGTAAACATCACATTTTCCAAAAACATACAAAGGCCACACTTGACATTTCAACTTACACTTGCTTTTCAAAAACTAGCACACTTGACACAATTTAGGCCGTAGTTGATAAATCTGACTGCCATTGCTCATAGTCTGTCACTTTTTCTCAAAAAACATCACTATTTCTCTATCCAATAGATAATTAGAGAAATAAATCAATGTTTCTTATTAAAATGAAACAATTGGAAACCCAGATAAGTCATATAGTCATTCATCCACTCTCACAGTCCATCATACTTTTGGAGATAAAAATCTAAACAAATAAACCTAGATTATTCCCTCACTTGCACTTCTAAGATATAAATAGTTACTTGGAACTCATAGATAGTTTAAGTAATATTTCCCACAACATATCCTCTAGAAGGAGAAGTAAGATATCAATCTAGGTCCCTTAGCATTTTGAGTTCCAAAGATAGTGTCACTTCCAAACAACACTCAAACCTTAGGGTCTTGATCTTCATAACAAACCATATCGAAACATCCACACTTCCACCACATGACCATTTGGAAACCAGTTGCTCTGGTACAACAACCAAACCTTATAGCACCAATCCTACAACCAAGTATCACACATATTGAAGGTGAACAAACTAATATCATTAGCAGTTTAAAAACCTTCATATTTGAGAAAAAATGAAACACCCAATCAGTGGAGAAACACAACGAACATCTTAGATAAAGAGGAAGAGAAAGTAGACCTAGCAGCCGAAAGACCCATGTTACCACCTCCTGTGTGGCAATAGATATACACCCTTCATGATCTCTAGAAAGAGAAAAATCCTTAAGAAGAAATCCATACTTCATCTTGGGATGAATCATCCTACTCTAAATTTTTCCAAAGGGTACATCTTGAGACGATATTGCACCCATCAAAATTGACTAGAAATTTTCTACTTATAATTTTCCATGGGACAACCACCTATAGATCTAATGCACTGAACTAGAAAATAAAACAAGTTTCATTTTCCTTAAAAACAAAAAATCCAAACAAACACATTCTTTTTCCATAGCTTGGAGTCATGAAAATGTTCACAAAATATTGGCAGTTGTTTATGACAACTACAAGATCACAACATAGGAATAGCATAGAAGCGAACAAAAACAACACTAGCATCCCATTGAAAAACACCATGAAAAAAAAAGGTGGTCCATGGGGCTATAGGCCAAGCAACCTTGAAACACCCCGAAAGAGACCCATGTATACATACACATTTAGTAAGGAAGAGAAAAACCACAAATGACAAGAAGTGGTAGAACAAAACAACTAGGACCTAGAAAGAGTGATCATAGAGGAGGTGGATATTGAGGAGGAAATAAATGATGAGTAACTATTCAAACATTCCAACAACCCCAAGGTGCTCAAACTAATGTAAAAATTGTTGAGAAACGACCCAAATTCATACTTCTTCAAGTTAGCACAGAGTGGTGTTAAACAACCCTTATATTTTAACATGAAGGCCCTCAAGGATCCTAACCTTATTCCTTTAGGGGATGAATTCGTTGTGAGACAGATATAGGAACCCAAATAAATTCTAAATATGCCACTTGTATTCTCACAAAATAATGGTCAACCCACGAAAAACCCATTCTATAGAAAACCAACACAGATCAAACAAGCAGTAGTGGCATAACAATATCAAGGAGGTCCATCCTAGTACATACCACAAAACAAAAATCCACCTCCCATACAATATGTACCTCAAAACACTTTGACTGTCAACCCTTCCCAAAACACATAGTACCACCAACAAGGTGGACCACAGGGTCCCCTTCCAAATCACTACCACCAACAAGGTGGACCATAGGGTCTCCTTCCAAATTAGTACCACCAATAAGGTGGACCATAGGGTCCCCTTCCAAATCAATACCACCTACAAGGTGGACCATAAGGTCCCCTTCCAAATTACTACCATCAACAAGCTGGATCACAGGGTCCCCTTTTGTATCAACCCCAACAAGAAGGTGTGCCACAAGGAACTCTTCCAAATTTTTCCTACCAACAAGGTGTCTCACTAATGCATCATCAAGGAAACCTTCAGTATAGATTTTCCTAGCAACAAGGTAACCCATGAACACACCATCAGGGAAATATTTACCATAGTTCATACCAACAAAAGGGTGTGCCATAGGGAACCCTTCCTAATACATCCTACCCACAAGGTGTCCCACTAATGCATCAATGGGGTAACCTTCAATATAATTCATCCTAGTAAAAAGGAGTGAACCCTTCTTACACATAGCAAGGACCTAACCCACTCTATGTTCAAAATAACTACGAAGGTTTGATACCCCCATTATATCCAGCTTATGAACAAAGAATGGTAGGAAAACAAGGCTATTACACATAAGACTTGCAAACAAAGGTACCAAAAATAGAGATGGAACTACAACTAGAGGCAATGAATTATTAAATATCAATAATATAGGTAGAGAAAATAAAGAAAACCTACACCCTTTAGGAAATATGTCCATTCCCATTCAATTGCTCCATTGCTACCTACCTTTTTCCAAAAAACTTTGGAATACCTAATTTCAACAAGTACAAAGGAAAAGGAGATTAGTAGAGCACATATGAGACTTCTCAGTATCATGTATGGAGGTACAAAATAATAATGCTTACCTCATGAGGCTATCTCCACACAGCCTTATAGGTCATGCTATGGAGTGGTTTTCCCATCTATCACTAAGAATTAAAACCTTCAATGAACTATATATCAAGTTCATAAGCCACTTATCTTTCAACATAGAGAAAGATGCCACCATCACAAGTTTTTCCATAATCAATCAGAGTCAAGAAGATTCCATTACCTCCTACCTACAGTGATGGAGGCACAAAGCTAGTCGATGCAAATGGCCCATTCCTGACAAGGAGTTGGTTGAAATCTTAATCTCAAATGTCCTACCGGAGATCAACTACCAACTCACTAGGTTATATCCTACAAACTTTGAAGAAATAATTGAAAAGTGATTACATATTGAGAGATCCCTCATCGCAAGGGGAGTTCTTAAATTGAACATCTCAAAATATGGCCCTTGTAGTTCAAACTATAAACCTAAGATCTTGGAAAAGAACAAGAATGTTGCAAACTATGGATTAGACGACATGAAATCACTATGGCATGAAAAAAATGTAACTCAAAATAAACCAAGTTTTAAGTGGAACAAATATCCCATGTTCCAAACAACACACAAAATAACCAACTTACCTATCCCAAGAATAATCAGGTAGTCAACCAACAAGCAAATCAAGGAGGGAAAAAAGGAAATACGATCAACCCAGGAGGTAGTTCATGGTACTAAGAGAGTCATTGGAAAAAATCATGTGTAAAATACTACAAAAAATCCTCATCAAGGTGAATGATCGCCCGAACTATGAGGAACCTAGCTTCAATACACCATGGTATAATGATAAAGACATGCAAATTCCATAAGATCAAAGGAAACACAACAAACAATTGCATGAGACTCAAACACATCATCCAAGAATAGATATACAAAGGAGAAGTAGATGTTGAACATCATATTAGGAACAAGGACCTTCAAATATACACCAACCCAATCCCACACCATGCTAAAATAAATGACAAAGGAAATGTCAGGGATTATCTTGATGCTAACTATACCTAAAGGGGATACAATTTTAGGAACCCTTTGCCAAGCTGATGATAATAGGGCAAACATAGTCACTATATGAGGTGGAGACAACAACTACAATGTAACTACTTTCTAAGGGAGAGTTACAATACATGGAGCCCCACCCAAACCTACAACTAAGGCATCAAATTGCTATAGCATTATAGACTAATTGAAGAGGACTCCTGCCTTAATATCAATCCTAGAGTTGTTAAAATGGTCACCCACATATAGGAAAATACTTGAAAGAGAATTAGAAGCATTAGTCCCATATGACCTTGATCCAACTCAATTCCAAGCAATGGTTGGAAAAATCACAACCAACAATCATTTAATCTTTTCTAAGAAATACCTTCCACTAAATTCTTTTCACAACCAATCACTCTACATAGAGGTTTGTGTCCACAAGAACATGGTCAAGTGGGTATTGATAGATAATGGTGCAGGTTTAAACATTTGTACCTTGAAATTCATTGAAAATTTGGGGTATTCTGATGACATGATAGATAAAGCAAGGATCATGACTATAAGGGTGTACAGTGACCTTGAAAGGAATTTTAAAGGAACAATCAAGATACCAGTGTATATAGGACCAGCCATCACAGAAACTAAATGCCAAGTGCTTGACCGTGAGTTATCGTATAACCTACTTCTGGGATGCCCTTGGATTCATGCATTACAAGTAGTCTCTTCAAGCTTCCATCAATGCCTAAATTTCCCCCATGAAGGAAAAGAGGTGACCTTATATGTTTATCCTGAGCCATTCCATTTTTATGAAAAGTTAAAAGAAAAGTATAATAAGATCCAACACATACCTAGCAACCACATAGCTTTCCATTCATTCTCATATGTTGACCCTTCCATGCTACCATCAACCTCAATCAAGGTCACATCAACTGAGCAACCAAAAACGGAAACCAAGGTTCAAGTACTTGATAGGGGTAATGGGAATTACAACTTTAACCAAGAATTTTGCATTGGTATGCTCCCACTGACACCTAAAATCTATGGAGGTCCAAAAGACATCAAACCTATTTGGATAGTACAAATGATATCCAAACCCACAATCTTCACCAAGTGGAGAGATATTCAAAGAGTACTTCTCATCCATGATTTATAAAGAGGACCAAGAAGAGCTAGAACAACCACAAACTCTTATAATAGACCCTAGCAATAAAGGCTACTAGCTAGTTAAATAGATGGGATACAGTGGAATGGGTGGCCTCGGGCTACACAAAAAAGGTAGGTGGGAGCCCATCATAGTGGAAGAAAGAAAGAAAAATATGGTACTATGTTATGAGGCAAAAAATGTGGTTACTCCAAAAACTGGACAAACCTCTGTCAATAAACAAGAAACTTTTTCTAGCATTAAGGCACTAGATATATACCATATCATGGACAATGATTTATACATCAAATACTTATTCAAAAACTTCACCATTGATAGATTCCCTCTCCAAACCCCCAAGATCACTCCCAATATATATTATTATTTTAGGATAGATTCTAACTAATATGAATGGGATTCACCTTCCTTTATCTTTGGATGTGTTTCCCCCACTTCCAGTAATGATGACCTAGACACCTAGTGGGAAAAAGATACCAAATCCATACCAACCTCCGTAAGGTTTGCAGATAATGATGATAGCCTCCCACTCCATTACCCACAAATAATAGGTTGGGACCAACAACAACATACACCTATTTTGGATCAATTCTAGAACAATGAGTCAATCATGGAGTCCATGGGATTTTGAACAAGCATACCAATAGGAGATTACAAAGAAGGGTTCGTCATGGAGCTCGAATAGGATGCATACTTTGGTGGAGAGACTAAACCTTCTAGTTGCAAAAATAAAAACGAAAATATAAAGATCAAAGTGAGGTCCCTTAGAGAAAACCATAGTGTGGCTCTATCAAATCCAAAAAAGAAGAAAATAAAGGATGCATCCGAAGGTGAAAACCTCCCAAAGGCACCCTAAGATGGAGGGTTCAATCTCCCCATATCTAAGTACCAACAAAGATCAACTCTCCTAGTAAAAGAAGAAGAGTCCATAAATGTTGGCACCATAGAGAATCCAAAATCCACATACCACATGACATCACTTGATCTCAAATAGAAAACAAATTTCATAACATTCATCAATGACCAAAAGGTAAATTTTGCCTAGACCTATGCTGACATGTCTAGACTAGATCCAACATTTGGTTGTAGTCCTTGGACAAAAGCCTATCAAGCAAAAACTCATAAAAATGCACCCTGAGACAACATTATTGGTAAAGGTAGAACTCAAGAAGCTACTAGATGTGGGTTTCATTAGACCCACCAATTATCCACAATGGATATCAAATCTAATACGAGTTTCAAAGCCTACTAGGGGTATAAGGATCTGCATAGATTTCAGAGACTTGGACAAGGCCTATCCAATGGATGACTTTCCATTTCCAAGTATCGACATGGTCATGGATCTAACAACCAAGCATGAGATGCTATCCTTTATGGATGGTTTATTTGGATATAATTAAATCTAGATCTCTCCAGATAATCAACACAAAACAATCTATACTTTTGATTGGGGGAATTTTTGCTAGAATGTAATGCCCTTTGGTATAAAGAATGCAGGAGCAACATATCAAAGAGAAATGAAAACCATATTCCATGATATGCTACACAATATCATGGAAGATTATGTGGATGATATTCTAGAAAAAAATTTCAAAAGGGAAGATCACTTATCAAATCTTGCAAGGGTGTTTGATCGGCTTGAATAATATAATCTGAGACTCAACCCAAAGAAATGTGTGTTTCGAGTAACATCTAGAAAGTTGTTAGGGTACATAGTGTCAAGAAGGGGGATTAAAGTGGATCCTACAAAAATTAAAATCTATACTAGAGATGCCTCTACCAAAAACACTAAAATAGTTGAGGAGTCTACAAGGGAATTTGCAATCCATCAAGAGATTTATCACACTATTGGTAGAGAAATGTCACCCTTTCGCTCATCTACCAAAAAAAGACATCACTTTCAAATGTGATGGGAGATGTGACCAAGAGTTCTAGCAAGTCAAGGAGTACCTAATTACTCCTCCTATAATCATGCCACCTATCCCAGACAAGGAAATGGTACTATATATCTACCACACACGCAACATTGGGAGCTCTCCTAGCCCAGCTAGATGATAACAACAAGGAAAGAGCTATCTACTTTATCAGCCAAACACTGGTGGGCTACAAGTTGAAATTCTCACCCATAGAAAGAGTTTACCTCTCAATCATATTCATAACAAAAAAGTTGAGGCACTACATCTTAAACAGAAAGGTAAATTTGATTTCAAAAGTAGATCCACTAAAGTAATTACTAGCAAAAGAAACCCTAACAGACTACCTTGCTAAATGGGTGATGATTCTGAGTGAATTTGATATAGAATACATGGATAGAAGAGCCATCAAGGGATAAATCATAGCAAACCAATTGGTTGAAGCACACATAGATGATCACAAGCCTCTCACATTGGACTTTCTAGATGAAATTATCTTGACGATAGAATAGATAGGCCATTGGATCCTATACTTTGATAGGTCCCACACTCAACGTGGCTCCAGAGCAAGTATTCTATTTCTCATACCATAGGGAGATAACATACCCAAGGCATATAGGATCACTTTTCCATGCACCAACAATATCTCAGAGTATGAATCTTTGATCATAGGGCTTAAAATGGCTATTAAATGGGGAATAAAAGAGCTACAAGTCTTCAGGGACTCCCAACTAGTGATCAAACAAGTGAACGATGAGTACCAGATAAAAGATGACAAGTTGATGCTATATAAAAGGATAGTGGATAGCTTCAAGGAGTATTTTTTCACAATAACCTTTGATTGAATTCCTTGGATCAACAACAAAGCTACCAATGCAATGACAATAATAGGCTCATTGCTTGATATTCCACAAAATGTTTCTAAGTATGAGTTCCTCATCGAACAATTGCTCATACCTACATTCAACATCCTAGAATCGGAACTCGTATGTGTTTTTGTTGGTTCTAACTCTCCATGGTACCAAGACACCTTTGACTACATCCAACATGGTATCATACCACCTGACCTAACAACCACTGAAAATAAAACCTTCACATGTAGAACTTTCTTCTTTACAATCCTAGGAGATTCCCTATATGCTCGTAGTCTAGGTGGTATGCTACTCTGGTGTCTTAACACAAAAGAAGCACAAAAAAATATGTGAGAGGTACACAAATTTATTTGTGGGTCCCACTCTAGAGAATCTAACCTAATCCAAAAGCTACTCAGAACAAGGTACTATTGGCCCTCCATAGAGAAATATTGTATTTAGTATTCTTGAAAGCGCCACCAATGCTAGCAACATAGTGACCTAGTTCATGCACCAACACAAGAGTTGATACCCATCACAACACCATGTCCTTTATTAGAATGGGGATCAGACTTGGTAAGTAAGATTTCACCTACTTCATCTAACAAAAACAAGTTCATCACCATAGCAACAAAGTATTTCACTAAATGGACTAAGGAAAATCCATTGACCTATATCACTAGAAAGTAGATATGAAATTTTATTTTGAACTATCTGATTTGTAGGTATGGAATTCCCTAGACAATCATAACAGATAATGAAACCCCATTCAAGAATCAATATTTCCAAGAAATTTGTTCCAAATTCTCTATCCAACATAGATTCTCCATGCACTACTATCCTCAAGGAAACAGTCAAGTTGAGGCATCTAACAAAACCATATTAAAAATACTAAAAAATACTGTCAATGAAGTTGGTTGTGATTATTATTGACAACTAAACCCAACCCTATGGGCTTATTGAACTAGCATCCAAACATGTACAAGTGCGACACCATTTTCCTTGGTCTATGGATCAGAGGTTGTCTTACCTATTGAGGTTGAAATCCCCTCACTATGAATCTCATTGAAAGGAATGGTTAGCAGTGAATAATATTAGCTATCCAGGTTAAATGAATTGAAGCTCCTAGATGGAAGATTTTTGAGTGCATTTAACCATCTTTAGGTTTATTAGACTTGGCTCAAATGAAGCTATGATAAGAAAATCAAAGACATAAACTTTTAGGTTGGTGACTTGGTCCTCACGGAGAATTAGAAAGTATAGTCGAATTAGGCTGGTAAAGGAAAATTTTAACCCAAATGGTTAGGCCCATTTATCATTATGGTAAGCTATAGTTCTAGGGAATATCAATTGGATACTCATGAAGGAGAACCTTTAGCTGAACCACTGAACAACAACCACCTCAAGAATTTCTACACATGAAGCATGTCAGAATACCCTAGAGAAAAGGGTAAAAATCCAAAAATATATAAAAAAGAAAAAAAAATCAGAAAAATAAAGACAAACAATAAAGAGAAATAAAACATTCTTCTAGTAAAAACTACTTTTTGGTGCTCCTAGAATAGGTACCGTAGTGAAAACATGGAAAACAAGTTCTATGTTTGAGTAAGACTCACATCATTATCTATTGGTACTATTTACAACATTCACCCATTCATTCCATAATAAAACATGTATTCAACCATAGTTTGTTTCTAAGTGAGGAAAGTGGTCTTGTCTTCAATTGGAAGCAACATACTGAAGATGGTTATGGGTTAGATCTTTGAGCATCTTATCGTGGTCAAAACAAAAAAAATCAAAAAAATCCATAAAGCAACAACAAAAATTTAGAAAAATCCAGAAACAAACAAACAAAATAAAAAACATTTGAAAACATCAAAACAAAACAACATCATTGGGTTATTCCTTCACTCAAATAGTTTAAGATATCAAAATTTTATTGAACGCCACAACTAGTTCAAGTAGATTTCCCGCAACATATCATCTAGACATAGAAGTGGAATATCAATCCTGGTTATCAATTTTTTTAAATCCCAAAAACAAGTTTATGCTTTGAGTCAAATGGTCAAACTACATGATCTCTGCATGTACAACATAGGTAATGCTTAACAACCCTCGAGGCCTTAGGTCAGTCTCCTTAGGTTTCTATCATGCTTTATTTCAACTTAGTCAAAAATATTCAAAATCCAAAAACAATCAAAAATACAAAATCCAAAAATATTCACAAAACATAAAAGATCAAAACATTCAAACTACAAGCCTCTACGTGTAAAACATAGGCAAGGTTTATCCTTGATGAGCCCTTGAGGCCCTAGGTTAGTCCCCTGAAAAAAACAAAATAACATCATAAAACTTAGAAGATCAAAATTTACTAACTCCATCATCATAATCCACAATAAAAATTTCACCCATAATAAAGAAATCATCATCTTCACCCTTTGACAAAAAGAAAACAAACAGAGCAAACATCATAAGCTAGAACTTTCAAGAAAACAATCACAAAGATTTGATTAAAAAATGAACAAAAAGAAGGCCAAATTATCAACCACTATATTTTGGAAAAGTCACCAACAATATCCTAATATATGCCTTAACAAATCCATTCCTACGATAGAAATGATCAACACTAGCTAATAGCCCTACCCCAAACAACTATGGCAAGTGATACTGTAACTTTTTTTTTATCTTTTTATAGTATTATCTTTATGATTTATTTTAGTGGCTCATTCCTAGGATTTCTTGAGGATGTCCATAAGGATTTATAGAACAAGGAATGGGGGCAATTAAGCATAATTTGTGTTTTCTATTTCTAAGATTTTTTTGTAATACTACCATGGTGAATACTTGCTTTATTAAGTGTATGCAAGTTTTTTAGAAGCATTTCGTGAAGCAGTGGCATATTGGGTGCTTAATACCTCTTGTATTAATGGTTCATCATGTTTTAACATAACCCAATCATACACTTTAAACAAATTTTCCTTATGTCTGGTATGAAAAAAATACTCTTTGTATGCTGAATCAAAGTCCATGCAATGGATACAAAGTCACCTTGGTTATTAATACCTTGGTGCATAGTTTTTTTTTTTGCTACATCAAATAGGATTGTTCAAACTACGAAGCCTCCAAGAAAAGCGAAAGCAATACTCATCAGTATTAACAACATCAAATTTCTATCCATCATCAAATATTTCTTCTAACTAACATCCATCCTACATCACAATATCATTAGTATCACATATCCATCCTACATCCACAATGTCATCAATACAAATCATGATGATAATAAACCAATAAAAACATCATGTATCATGTATAGGGCATACATCCATCATATGCATAATAAAGCATCATGTCAAATTGATATCATCAATACATTCATCCACATCATATGCATACATCAGAAAAGCACATATAAACATACATTACCATACATCATCATACATTGCCATCCATGATCATTATATAAAAAAATAAATGAGCTGAATCAAAGAAGGTATATCTTATATATATCATCATCGAAAAAGGAGAATGTCATAGTACACCGTCATCATGATAGCAAGTGTGATAGGATAATACAAAATAATATATATATACAAGGCCTCAATTGGGCTGATGAATATATATATATACAAAAAATCATGTCTGCAATGCCTCTAAGAAATGAACATCATAAAGATCAAGAATAGATATAACACTGCCTAACAAAAATGGAGGACTCTATGGACCATGTTGTGGATCACCATCTAGATTTGGTTGTCTCATAGAATGACTAGCTAACTCACCACCATCATTTGCAACACTAGGCTCTCCAAACCATGGACACCGAGCAGCTCTAGGAATAGTAGAATCATACAAGGTCTAGTAGTATGTTGACATGTGTAACAACTGATATCACTAGGCTCATACAATGTCATGCTCTACCCTTAGACTATCCCTCTTAGTATTAAGACTCTATAACTATGTCTCAGCAACAAGATGATGACTAATCTCTATGTCTCTCTATGTTCTGAACCTCTCTTGCTCTATAGTAAGTATGACAATTTGTGCCTCAATGGTCTGTCATTGCAATATCTATACGTCTCTAGCAGTAGTCATCTAATCTAATTGTATGCCTCCATCCCCAGGTGGTGGAGGGGGACCTAGAACCTGTCCATGAGCCTGAGGAATCTGATCATCTTCCCACCCTGTGTTCCATCTTGTAAAGATTGAACAAGCTTCTTGGCTAGAACCTCAATACATTCTTGCTCCTTGCACTGACGTATAATATCTGCTCTACATAATGTGAGATCGCCATCGAGATCTATAAACCTCAATGGTACACAAAAAGCCCACCATTGATCAAAATTGGGAGTAGTACCTGGATTCACTAAACCAAATAGCCAACCCCATCTGACTAGGGCAAGAGCTCTAGAAGAAAAAATTAGAGCATCTCTATCTACTAAATGACCCTATACTCGGACCTCTCTAGTGGTTTGACCAAACCAAGCCTCATATGTATCAGGAAACTTGTCCTATCTCTCTCCAAACTATTGACATATTCTATCAAGTAAGTATCACTCTAAAAGAGAGTACAAGTGACCAATCAACCATCTAGTCTACCGATAGTACACTAGTTGATCCTGATCCTCCAACCATGCCTCACAATCCATATAAGGTCTCTAAAAAAAACCTAGCATGTCATCGAATACATGATGCTAGTGTGAAAGATCCCTAGGCAAGGTGTAATATAAGAAATTTCCATAATGATATGAGTATGGATCCCTAGTAGTACGATCCTATATCCCATTAGGTCGAGCAACTGTAATATGCTCCCAAGCTTATATGTGCAAAAGAGAGACACCTATAGAAATATATTTCCCACCCCGATATGCAACCTCATGCATATCTTTGTAGAGGTGGGCATGAAGACAAAAACCCCATGTATATCTAGTCCCATGCTTGAACATACCCTCAATACAAATACTGCATCTAATAGGGAACTGATGACCTCTCCTATCAGGAACAACTAGCTCTGAAATCAAACCGCAAAGAAAAAGAGAAATAGGGTCTGTATTGCCAACAAAATCTAATAGATCAATCTCGGATTGGAAAACCTCCAAGTTTTAGACACCAAGCACATATTGCATGGCATGGGTACCCCATCGAACATGGTATTTCATGATCTCACCATGGATAGGAATGTGGAGAATCCTCCACACATCCTCAAGGGTAATGGTGGCCTCTCTTGTATGTAAATGGAACAAAGAAGTCTCTAAATACCACTGCTCCATGAGAATGGTCATTATCATTGTGTGAGATCGGATGAGAGGCGTGTAATAAATATGATGTAATTCAACCACATTTAGGAAATATCACTCTAAAACATCAAAATGCACAATCGAATCAAATAGATCTTGAGGTCATCTCTCCCTCGGCTATAGTGGTTTAAGGACCACCTGCAATCATTTTAATCCATGATGTTAGGGTTTTTCTTTGAACACAAAAAATGATGGAAAATGATACTTAGGGTTCCAAATAGGAAAAAGAAAGCGAAATTTAGCAAAAGCAATGAAAAAGAGCAAGTGATGAGAAATTACAAGTGTGAAAATATCAAAATTGAAGATATTACTGAAAGGTAAAAATCTATATCAAGAGCATAGAAACTGACTCAGAGCATATAAAAGCAAAGACTTAGAGAAAAAGTGAATTCAAAAGAAATTTTCCAAAAAAAAGGCACATACATAAAGAAAGTGCGTAGAAATAGAGAAAAATATAGCTTTCTAAACTGATAAATGCATCGAAACCGATGCAAGTGCATTAAAAACCTAAAATCTATGCTTTTGACTTAAGGAACTTTGTACACAAATAATGAGGACATGAAAAGATGAAAATGAGAACTAAGAGGGTACATACCAGGCCACCAATTCCTATGAGCCATCCAAACTCTCAAACCAAGTCTGAACAATGTGGGGCTCCTTGAATCCTAGGCATTGCTCCTTGACAACTGATAGAATGGGAAATCCAAAGACAAGAATTCGCTATAGGATCAAAATGAAAATGAGGTAATGAGAACCCTAATAAACTATTTTAACCCTTAGAAACCCTAAATTTTACCTAGGAAACCCTAATTTTTACTTAGGAACCCCCCTATGTTCAAATTAGGACTTCTTGGGAACATTGAAACAAGCAACAAGGGACCTATAGACCTATTTTTTCACTCTCTATGCAACTGAACTAAAATAGAACAATGTTGTGAGCTTGACCTCAAAATCAAAAAATTTGGCCAACCTCTCAAGGGGGTAACACAAAATCCTACCATCAATCCGTTGACCATCGAGGCACAGTGAGGCATAATTTTTTTTTAAATCTTGATCTTAACATCGAATGTTTGAAAAAAGAAACTAATAGTTTATCTCAAAGAAGGGAAAAATTTAGACATGTAAAATTGACCTAACGCCTATCACACACCCTAAATGACATTTTCACATCATCAACATCATTATCAGCATACATCACTACATTTCAAATCAATGCATAAAACCCTATTTTCCTCTATTAATAAAAGAATATGAAATTATTTAATTAATTTACTTTTTCATCATTTTTGACTAATTAAATAAATTCCATTTATTTAATAAAGTCCTAAAACCCTATTTCTACCATTAATTAAACAAAACGACATTATTTAATTAATTTTGACTAATTAAATAAATTTCATTTAATTAATAGTCTTAATCTCACTTTATTTCATCCTGATTAGTTAAATAACACCAATTATTTAATTACGTCACTAAATCACTTTATTCCCCTAAGTCAATTGAATTATTAAACCATAATAATTTAATTAAATCACTTTCCCTCCAAATTTGAATAAATTGAATTAACTATTCAAAACATTATCAAAAATCAAATCAAACTAATGCAACTTTGTTTGCAAAAGTCAAACTTGATTTTCACGTTCAACTCCAAAATGAATGAATGAATTAAATCAATTAATTAATCATTCTCAACCCATTTCCTGATTAAGAAAATTATGAGTCACTAATTGCTCAATCCAATTCCTAACAAACCAATCTATTCTTCAATCCCACAGATCATTCAATCTAACTCCTAACTGATCAATTTAATTCCTGATTGATCAATCTATTCCTCAATCACACTAATTATGTAATCTAATTTGAATATATTATGCCCATCTAAATCCTCTCAACATGTTTCAACCATTGATCTTGATTCAACATTGTTTAATCTTGATCATCCATTTTGAATCACATTTTCTATATAACAAACCTCTTTCCTCACAAAAAATGATCAAAGAATCAACATCATTTGCACAATGAAGTACTGCAAATATTCCTAATCACCATTGAAAAAGCTTCAACATATCTTCGATCAAAAAACACATGCATCGCAACAAAGCTTCTCGCAATGCAACAATGGAGGCTTCACATTGATACGAGCAACCACATCTTCGCGAATATACTCCAACATGGGATGGTAAGATTGTATTGTTTTGAATTCATGTTTATTGTCTTGTTTCAATAACGCTTTTAAATTATTTAGCTTTATAATTTAATTTCATGAGTGAAGGAATAGATCTAGATTAGTGTCTTTGATTTAGATTAGCTTCTATTTCATTGTATTTTTCTTGTTTATGCTCTATGATTTCCCCCTCACATAATAAGGTATACCTCAATGCAAAGAAATGTGTTTTCAACATCACATCAGTGAAGCTACTAGGGTACATTGTATCCTAAAGAGGTATGGAGGTGGATCCTACTAAGATTAATGTCATCATGGAAATTCCTCTACCAAGAACATTGAAAAAATTGTGTAGCCTTCAAGGAAAACTTCAATCAATTCAAAGATTCAAAGCTCAACTAGCCAAAAAGTGTCATCCTTTCACATATCTGCTTCACAAAAATGTTTCCTTTCAATAGGATGAGAAGTGCCAAAAATATTTTCTGCAGATTAAGGACTATTTTGCATCATCTTCTATTTTGATGCATCCTCTACCAGACAAACCACTAATCCTCTACATATCAACAACTTCAACAAATTTGGGTGCTTTATGAGCACAAAATGATGAGATTAGTAAAGAAATAGTAGTATATTGTATCAGTTGCACATTGGTGGGATATGAAATAAGTTGCACACCTATGGAGTGAGCTTGTTTAGCCATTGTCTTTGCATCACAAAATCTTATAAATTACATTCTGAAGAAAAAAATTAAGCTCATCTCTAAAGTGGACAAGTTGAAATATTTGTCTAAGCCAACCCTAACTGGTCGAATGGTGAAATGGGTTATGATCCGATCAATAAATTTGATATACAATATGTTGATAGAAAATAAATCGAGGGACAATTGATAGTGGATCGGTTGTGTTGATGGTCAAAATAGCACAACAACATAAAATATAATATCTCTACCCTATTTCTCCTAAAAAAGAGAGACAACATATAGTAATATAACTTCCAAGGTCTTGGTAGTTGTTTCTCAACTATGTTGATGTTACTCAATGGCCAATGTAACTGCAATATTCAAGGGGCCTGTGTTGGTAATAAATAACACAAACTATATCATATTCATCAATCTACGTTTAATGGGGGGGTTTAAATAAATAAAAAAAGGATCAATCAAGGCATAAAATAGTAAAATATGAATAAAACTCCTTAGTATCCAGACATGCATTCCCACAATGAGTGTTTCTTTCAACAGACCAACAATCACAACATGATGTAATCCATAGAATAACCTACACCATTACATGCATTCATAGTGCACAATTCAATTACCATAACCATTCACTAAAATTCTTTAAGATTCAAAATAGATCGCCTACTCAATGCTAAAACACATATCAAAAGACATGTAGTAATTCAATTCATAGATAATTTAATGAAATAATCTTAAAATATTGTTTCCCCTATTGATTTGCATCAATCAGAAAACATCTAGGCACAACAAACTCACTGGCGTATAGATTGATTATGATTCATTAACCTTATCAAAGAGATTCACTTCAAACAAATAACATAAAAATAATGTAAGTCTGTAAATAGGTATCCGATTTCAATTTAATTTTTTTAAAGTATCTTGCTACAACTTGTAAAAATTCTATAAAAAAAAACTATATTTCCTATCTACTATCATATCAGGTGGTTAATCCTTCTTCTATCAGCCGACCTTTACAAAATATAGCCTAAAAGTAAATATAGGCATGCTATGCATAAATTCCTCTCAATCAAAGAATCAGATCCATAAATTAAGGAACCAGAATTGTATGCAGGAATTAAATTGACTTCAGTTCAAAAGGTGAGTGCCCTGCTGTCCAAAATTTGATGCTCAAGGAAGATCATAGCACTGATAGATGAGAACCTTCAATTTAGCATGTGTAAAAATCCTATAAAGTAGGAGAGAAAAGGGGAATTCATGTGCCCAAAAATAGAACACTTTCTAGAGAATACTTGCTGAAGGATGTCCACATCAGGTCCATCTACCGAACTATCTTGAAATTTTATTATTTTAATTCTGCTAAGGAAAAATCCTGCATATCTTTTAATTTGATTATTTCCCTCCTAGCAGCTTTTACTTCCTCTTTAATATCCATTAATCTGTCCAACAACAAATCTTCTCTATCATCTTCCTTCTGTATTACTTCCTGAAATCTATCATTCCACTTCTCTTTTAACTTGTCCAAAGGCATGCCTTCCTTGATCGGTATGTCCACATTGACTAAAATGGCTATTACAACTTCTAATTCATCAAGCTGCTCATTCAAGTATTTACTAGCATCTTTAATTTCATCTCTATTCTTATATATGAAGTCAAACCTAAACCCGATTATGCTTGAAGTCTTTTCTAGAAAATCTACATTATCTTCTTCAAGAATTGATTGCTCTAGGAGAGTTGACTTTGGCACTTTGTTGTTGTCCTTCATCTTCTGAACATATTCTTTGTATTCCTCTTCATGTTTCCCTAGGTCCTTAGCATGATGATTCATTTCCTCTATCAAGTCAAGTGCCTTCTTATGGATTTCAAAACCATCTAGCAGCACCTCTCCAACCTCCTAATGGAGTCTATCAATCCATCAGTCAAGCATCCCCATTTTATTTCTCATTTGTACCAAGTCATCAAATTATTTCTTACTAAGTAGGATTAGAGTTTCTGGAGCAGCAACTTGTTGAGTCACTGGAGTAGAGATATCCTTCAAGAATTTATATAGCTGATCCAATTGAGCTTTAAGCTCATCCTTCTTTTTCTTGTCTTTAATCATTCTAGACTTGGTGGAGAAATCTACAATGACAATGAGATTCATCTGTTGCTTCCTTGTAGGTCTCCCCAAGTTAACTGTGCCCAATTGGTAATCAACTAGCTGCATATCTTCTCTATCCTTGTCCACCACTAGAATTAAACAATAAACAATGATCTCTCCTGCATCTATGAGCCTCATGGAATGAAGAACCCTAGCCTTATTTTTGGGCCTTTCATTCTCTATTTCCTTCATCATTTCTTCCTAGTTGAGAGGTTGAGGTGGAGCTATCTGCTTCTTCTCAAGATCTAGCTTCAACCATGTAGGAGCACTAGGAGTGGTGGCCATTTGGGTAGAGGAAGAGACATCAGTGGTTGCAATAAGGTGGCTCTAGGTTGAGAATCAACCTCTTGCACATTTTTTTGTTCCTTTTGTTCCTTCAACCTCTTATCTTCTAATTCTTTCTTTAAACTCTCTTCTTCTAACCTCCTCTCCTCAAGCATTTGATCTCTTTGTTTTTCCAAGTTCCCGAGCTTGTCCCACACTTCTTTCTCCTTTTGCTCATTCTTGGCCAGCTCTTCAACCTCCTTTTCTCTTCTTAGGTGTTCTTCTTCTTCCTTTTTCTTATAAGATTCTTCAATAATCTTGAACTTAGCCTCAAGGGCTTCTTTTTCTCTCCTCTGCCTAGATTTTTCTTCATCAAGATCATGTATCTTTTGCAGCATTTCCAGCTTGTCACTCTCCTCCTTGGCCTTGAGTTCCTTCTCCTTTTGTTGCTGATGTTTAGCCAATTCATCAACTTTCTATTTGGCCTCCAATTAATGTTGTTGGAGTAGTGCACTAGCTTGGTATTTTGCCTCCTTTTCCTTTTGTTGAGCCAATTCATCATCTTTTGGTTTGGCTTCTAACTCTTGTTTTTTTGGCCAATGCTTCATCTTGTGCCTTGGCTTCCTCAAAAAAATTCCATTGCTCCTCAGGAGTAAGAAAATTTTATTCCTCAATGTTTTGGGTAGCTACATTTCTTTCCATATCCTCATCAAAATGGGTCTCTTCTGAATCCGTGTCTATATCATGGATCTCTACTTCAATTCCCTTCCCTTTCAATTTGTCTGCTTCTTCATGTAAGCTACCTGTAGGTATCTCCTCACTAGGTTCTTGAGGAGGAGGAAGTTGAGCAGAAGAACCTTCTCCTAATGCTATAGTCTCACCACCTTGTGCTTCATGAGCTTCTTCTATAGGTACCTCAAGAATAACATCCCCTCTAGTGATGGGAGGAAGATACTCCATTTGATCCTTGGGGGCTTCTCTCCTCTTATTTCTTTGGTATCCCTTGGTTGCACCATCTTTCCTTTTCTTTGAATCCTGAGCAAATGGCTCCTTTATTCTTAACACTACCCATTGGATACTTCTATCCATTATTGTTCTAGAAATTTGTCTTATATCAATGAATTCTTCTTCCTGCCAATTGATTGGATCTAAGCCTTGGATGGCTATGTTTTCTGCCTCATATCATGGGTCTAAAATCACACCATCATCTGGTAGTGTGTCAAGAATATCCTCTTTCACCCCATACTCAATCATTTGAGGGATGGTCAGCCTTTCATAACTCATTTTCCTTACATCAAAATCATCCTACAAGTCACACCAAAAATCCTCTAGTAGATTATAATGTTTTTCAAACACAGAGGAAAGAAGCTTATTCATCTTCTTCTTTGGATCAAAATTCTTTCTAGAGGTATAGAGCCCCAATTTGAAGTAGCTCAATTCTTCACATATTTCTTTTACAGGTATATTGTGAAGACAATGGTATTCTCCCAACTTCATGGGGAATTTATGGCATCCTAGTTTATGCTTAATGCTGAATTTTGTATTGACTCCCAATGCTTGGTATATAAATTCCATTAGAACCATCATATCAGTACAACACCTAGGGAGTAGGTGGGGATGTCCATCAAATTTAAATAGTTTGAAGTAGGTGAACTTGGGATAGTAGATAAACTAGTGTCCCCATTGAGCTATAAATGCAATGGCCTCCCTACTTAGTTTGAAACCTGCATCACCAATTAGTTTATTAATGATGACATATAAAAATACATCATTAACTCTCTTATAATGCTCCTCTAATGTCTATAGGGTGAGCTAATCATAGTGATTCCACACCTTCTATTGTCCTGGAGCCTTCCCCATTACTCCTACTGCATTTAGTCATAGGAAGATGCCCATCCTTGTTGCTGCATAAATGACATAAGATGTCATATAAAAGGCCTTGGTTCTTCTTACATTTATCATTTGACTGTGTAGAGCATTAGACAAGATCATACACCAATCAAATTTTTGCCTTCCATCAAATATATCTTTAATAAATGCGAACATCCATTCACTAAAGTATGCAAAATCCTTCTTTCCAAATACCCTTGAAAGCATCAAAATCAAATCATCAACCTCTTTCTTGAAATACCCTCTTTTGGGATGATTAGGAATTTTGGTCAAGGCCTTCTTTTCCACCCTTAACTACTTCTTATTCATATGGTTCCTATTGACCTCTTTTTTTTCATTGAATATTTTTAATGCATCAACCTCTGTTAATATTTTTGGATTAGTGGGAATAGGTGCATTAAAAATTAGCCTCATCATTTGAGGGGATAAATAAATTATGACATTCCCCTGCTGATCCATACATTATTTTGAGACTGCATTGTATGCTCCTGTTGTAGCTAAAATTAGTTCTAGGCATTAGATAGATAAAGGAAAGAAAGTGGCATGGGCAATTCCTGATTCAACTATCCTCTATGTTCTTCCAGTGACTTGCTCCGAAAAGGTTTCTTCTAATAGCTCCTCACAATTAAATATCCCTAGGTAGGTATCTGTGATGTCTACCAACCCAGAGTCTAGCTTGCTAGTTGTGGGAGTGGTCATCCTATGTTTGTATCTCATTGTATAAGGTAGTTGTTCTACCATTATCTTCTTATCCTTGACTTGTTTAGAACTCTCAGTTGTTTGACCCTCCACTTGTGAAATCCCTACAGAGGCTCTTGACATTGTTTAGATCCTGCACAAAAAACTCAATATTAAATCCGTAGAGAGAATAAATCAATATTAGAAAACCCACCTTCCTTACTACTATGTGCTTTTCATACTTAGCAAAATCATATACTCACCGAAGGCAGGATCAAGACTAAAACATTACTCAAAAACATTTAGGTACTATCAGAATCGGGACCAGGATCAAAAGCCAGAATGGTGCTTGAAAAGGTTATACACCAGAATTGGGAACAAAGATGGAGTGTTGTTCAGAACTAGAGTGGTCACCGGGATCAGAACCGAGATGGAGTGTAAAACTTGCTAAATCAAAAAGTTCCATATTCATATATCATCCCGCCTCCAGATCTTTCAAGGTGAAAAATTGCTAGATAATCTAGAGTACATCAGATGTGGGATCATAAATGGATCTGACACATGCTATAATTTGAGATCCATGGACAGAATCAACCTTGGATCTGAATCCGGTTCTAATCATTAGTGACATCATCTATAAAAGAAATCCTAAGTACCCAAATGTCTCCTAAACCCTAATCACTCAAATAAGCCTTAAGGAGCATAAAAAAATAGTAACTAAACCATCCCTCATACGATCGAGGGGAAATCACTAACTAGGGCCTAACCCTAAATTAGTACGGACGTGAAAAACCATAGTTATTGTGAAACCTATTAACTTTAATGAATTAGGGCATCCATTAACCCTACTCAAATTTACACGATTTAACATGTGAAAGGCCAAAAAATTACCAAAATAGATTGAGGACCACCATGCAACCACAAAACCAATTGATGGTGACACCCAAAAACCTAGGGCACAACGACCGAACGCGAGAAAAAGAAAAAATGATCGTGAAAATGAAAAATGAACCAAAAATGACAACACAATGCAAGAACAAAGGAAGGAACGGAAGGCAAATAAAAATTATAAACAAATAAAATAACAAACAAAACAAAACAAAAGGGATTCAAGAAGAAAGACTTACGAACCCCGCAAAGAACAATAAAAGCAAAATGAACAAAGGAAACAAAGGAGAACAAGGAACCCTACATCGAAATGCAATCCAACCGGTTGGCTCTTGATGTGAATTTTCACACAAATTCTTGACCTCTGATTAAATCATGCTTCCTCTGCTCTATATCGGCTTTGGTTTGATATCATTG
Organism: Sequoiadendron giganteum; assembly: GCA_007115665.2. Lineage (NCBI taxonomy): Eukaryota > Viridiplantae > Streptophyta > Pinopsida > Cupressales > Cupressaceae > Sequoiadendron > Sequoiadendron giganteum. Next base: position 435,543,078 of record CM021108.1, on the reverse strand, counting down.
TTAAACAATAATAATAACTAGTGAATTAACCTTTAATTAAGGTTCAAATTCAATTTTGTACATGTGAGGAGCCTCCAATTAATTCTATTATTGCGGTAGATCGGGCACGGGATCACAACAAGAATAGGCACAAAACCATAGTGCAACTAAAGTAAAGGTGAAACACCAAATAATGAAAGGCAAGAGGTGGAAATGGGGGCGGAGTGGAAACCGGTATGGAACTTTTTCCAAGTTCTGAGTTTGGTTCCGGATGTGATTTTGGTTCTAACGATGACGAAGAAAGAGAAAGAAACAGTCAAAAGAAGACACCGAGACTGAAGGAAGATTGACAACATCGGTCCCAAGTCAAAACAAATAGAGAACAAAGGTGGAGGCAGAGGCAGGATGGAAACTAAGTTTGTAACTTTGTCCAAGTCCAGCACTTAAGATCCATTCTGGTACCGACCCCACAAAAAGAAAATGATATGGACTAAAGAAAGAAAGAAACAAAGAGACGAGTGAGAGTGAGATCGGGAAGGAGTTAGGAAATGAAACTCAAAATAAGTTCCAAGTCCAGATTCGTTTCCAGTTCCAGTTCTGACATAACAAAAACAAATTGTTGGAAGAAAAGAACAACTCCAAACTTTGTTGAAAAAGACCCAAGGACCAAAAACACAAAGGGGGACCCATTTTGACCAAGGAAAAATATGGGGTAGTTATGCAAGGCATAAAAATTTGGTGAAATCACCTATTAATGACCATCATCCTTTGATTTTAGCATGTCCAAATGAAGGAATCCCTATGACGACTCAAACAAGTCGATGGAAATTGTACTTTGATGGATCTCACACTCAACATGGATCGGAAGATGGAATTCTCTTTGTTACACCTCATGGAGATTGTATACCCAAATCATACAAGACCCTTTTCTTATACTAACAACATAGTAGAGTACGAAGCATTGATCACTAGATTAAGAATGGAAGTTGAATGGAAAATCAAGGAATTGCAAATCTATGGTGACTCGCAACTAGTAATCTGACAAGTGAATGATGAGTACCAAACCAAGGATGATAAATTGCTTCCTTACAAAGGGATGATAGACAATTTTAAACAATATTTTATAGTCATTCTCTTTCAACAAATACCAAGGATACATAAAAAATCTATTGGTGTTATGGCTACTATTGGTTCTCTTCTATACATTCCACAAAACACTCACAAATGTGAGTTTCTTGTGGAGCAGTTACTTATACCTACATTTGATGTCCCAAAACTTGGACTTATGTGTGAATTTATTGGTCCCAACTCACCCTGGTATCTAGATATCTATGTTTTTCTTTAACATGGAATCATACCCATTAACCTCACTAGCAACCAAATGAAAACCTTTATCTAACGAACCTCATGTTTTACCATTCTTGGTGATACGTTATACCAAAAAAGTCTCGATGGAACATTGCTTAGATGTATTAACCCTAAAGAGGCACTATCAAACCAACATTTGAACACCCACTGGCACTATCCCTTTTCTCTAGTCTACGAAACTGAAGCTATCTTGCGTATAGAGGTCAAAATTCCTTCCTTAAGGGTATCCTTGTAGAATCTTGTCAACAATGGAGAATATCAGGTATCCAAACTACATGAGCTGGAATTATTAGATGAAAGATGTTTGAATTATCTCAACCATATTCAAGCGTATCAAAATCATCTCAAATGTAGCTACAATAAGAAAATAAATAATAGGACCTTCCAAGTGGGTGACCTAGTCCTGAAGGAAAATCAAAAGATTTAGCTTAATCAAGAGGGTAAAGGAAAATTTAAAATGAATTGGTTGGGACCCTTTATGATCACCATAAATTATGGTTCAGGAGCATATCAGTTGTCTACCCTTGAAGGAGAACCTTTGGTGAAACCTGTTAACAATAGCCATCTCAAGAAGTTCTACACAACCTATCGGAATATCCTAGCAAAAAAATAAAAAAAATAAATATCAAAAATAGTAAAGAGAAATAAATCGTCCATTTATTGGAAACCACTTCTATGACACTTTTATGGCAAGTACCATTGTGAAACATTGGAAAATAGGTGTCACATTTGAATAAGCTCCACCTCATCATCTATTAGAACTTCTCTTTATCCCTCCGTTCCATCCATCTACTCCATAATAAATATGCATCCAACCATGGCTTGATGACTTGTTAAGTGTCTAACCTCATTGTACTCTCATTGTCCTCCATCCACATCATCCAATCTATCCATAATAAATGTAATACTATAATTAACTGGGGGCATCCTCCCGAACCTCGTAGACAGATTGGATCCTTGTTCATCTCTCAAGTCGTCCATAACCTTGAAAAACCCAAAAATGTCCAAATATTCTTGAAAATCCAAAGACATCCAAATAATATTGAAAATCCAAAAAAATCCAAATATTCTTGAAAGTCCTAAAACATCCAAATATTCTTGAAAATCTTCAAAATATCCAAATATTCCCAAAAGTTTAAAAACATTCATAAAAATGTCAAAAACCTCAAGAATATTATTATCCACCCAAGTATGAGCTAATCCAAGTCTAAATAATAAAACCAAGAAGCCTCTATGTAGTTACACAGGAAAGAACATCATCTATGAGCCTTAGAGGCATAGGTCAGTCCCCTAGGTCTTGTTCTCCTGGTCTAAATATCTCCAAAAAAGTGAAAAACAAACTCAAAAACTTCAAATATACCAAAAACAACCTCAAATAACCTTCAAAAAGCACAAAAACATTCTAAAAAATACCATCTATGTCATCGCCCATCCATAATAAGCTATCTACCTAAAATAAAGTTATCATCACCCTCATCCTTTTACAAAGTAATTAAGGAAAACATAGAAGCTATCAAAATCTAGAACATTCAAGCAAAAATTGTGAAGACTTGATCATTATCATCATCACCAACACATCCTATTATATGCCTTAACAAATATATCATTCCTACAATGGGAATCATCAATGGATAATATCTCTAAATAAAAATCATCTCTGGCAAGTGATATGAGAACTTTGTTTGTCTATTTTGGTCGTTTCTTTTGATTTATCTTATTGTCCTATTCCAATGGACTCTCGAGGATATCTGTAAAAATATTTAGAGAGGAAGGAAGGGGTCATGGTCATTGATTTCACATGCCATGTTTGTGGGATATCTTGTAATACGACCATGGAAAATACTTGCCTTGTGTGTGTGGAAGTTGTCTCAGGCAACATAAAGTGGTGCTTGCATGTTTGGTTCTCCATACCTCTCTATGCATTGGTCCAACATGCTCTGAACTTCTAATGCATACACTCATAACAAGATTTCCATATGTCTGGTATGAATAAGAATACTCCTTTTTTTGTAGAGTCAAATTGCATGCAATAGATAGAAAGTCACCTTGGTTCTTCATGCCTTGGTGCATCATGTCTATTTTCTCTATTAATAAGGATTTCTATGATGAAATCACATATTTTTACCTAAAATAAAAAGCATAATCATCACATTTTTTATACATCGTCAATTATCATCACTATCATTCATATCCACATTTATAAAAAATAGATTTTCAACAATTGGATCAACATCATCTATTCTTCTATCATTTGATCTCTCTATCCATTCTTCCTACTAACATCATTAGTATCGTGTTCATCCTGCATCTAGAAAATAATTAGCTATGCATCCATCATATCACATGTCATATCATATATCATCAACATCATATCATATAAAATCCATGAATCATGCATATAATCAAAATAATACAAAAATACAAAAATAATCATATCCACATATTAATAAATCATTAAGTATCACCATATCATCCACATCACAATCATTAATGCATTCATAATCATATCATAATTATACTCATCATAAAAATCATGAACACCAAGCATAACATCAATAAGAATTGTTTACATCAATAGCCACATCAAAATCACATCATCTTATATATTTAATAATAATAAATACAAATGTCATGGTACATCATCATCCACCAAATGTGTGATACATATCTATACATCAAAAATATATATATACAAGAGGATCGAAAGATGATAAATGTATATGCATCATAAGCATGTCTATATCAAATGTACATAAAAATCAGAAATCTATACAATGTCTATCTGCTTATATGCTCCTCACCATCAGGAGGAGACTAATCATGAGGTGATCTCATAATCTCCTATTGATCCCCATGCCCTAGAGATATTTGTGTGTACTTTCTATACCCTGGTGACTTATGGGGCTATAATATATTCCTCTACATCTATTGTGATGGGTGACTAATAGAACCACTCTTTAATCGGCTAGAACCTATTGTAGTAGCACTCCAAGATAAAAAAAAAAAAAAATAGGTTGCCTCCCACTCACAAAAAAGCCACCTCATAAAATTCTGTAATATGTGACCTATTACACCAGGTGCTCCGTTTTGCACATATGTATATCCATGTTAACCATGGAGTCATGTGCAATATCAAGTTGAATCCACCGACCACGCTCGGTATCTGTCTCCACTATAACTCTATCCGTTTCACCTATGACCTGAGTGACCTGTGTCTTTATAGCCTATCATCAGGAAATATCCATGTCTTGCTCCACAATATAGACATCTCTCTCTCCCCTAGCTTGGTCATGCTTTGTGAGTGTCTGATCTCTTAGCTATCCTCTGAATTAACTAAGAAATCACCTAGTCTCACTCTATCCTATAGCCACCATGCCCACGATGTGCCTAATCCCTCTCTAACAATACAAGTTCTAATCTAAAATTTGGATCCTATCCATCATCATCTTCCCCTCTCCCCTCATCTCAAGGAGGATCCTATACATGTACCTACTGCTCATCATTCATATGGGTATTGGTGTGGAGGTGGTTATTGTGCAACATGAGGAACAACCTATCAAATCTCTACATCTACCCTCTATTGCATCCTCCAAGCCCTACCAGACTCTCACTCAAGCTATATCCTCTATCCTCCTACCACAATTGGACTACCTGGAGGATGGGTGAATCTCAATGACCATCTCTTGGCCTACCATGCAACACAATTTGAAGTGGTACCAGATCATCTAGACCTCCTCTCAAACTACAAGGCTATGCAAAAATTTGTTCTAACTCACCCAAAGAAATAATATCCCTCATAGTGCATGCAAAAATAGTGTAATAATCATCTATAGGTACAACCTACTACTCACTGAATTATCTCATGACTCTATTTGGTAAGTATCTCTCAATAATGTGAGTCATCCTTCGAATCAACCACCATGTTTGCTGGAAAAAAGGTAAATGCTCAAGATCATCTAACCACACCTTGACCTATAGACAAGGTATCCAAATGAACTCATCCATATCATCAAAAATACCTCTCCAATAGTGTAGCCTACCTGTCCACCTTTGTTTCAAATGGCTACCATATATGTAAACAAGTGGATCTCTCAGATCCCTATTCAACTCATCGATGGGTCGAGTGACTGATATCCTCTCCCAAGCACATACATGTAACAATTTCACTCGTGTAGTTACACTAGTAGTTGATCTGTAGAACACTTGATGAATATCATGATATAGGTGCGCGAGGATGCAAGGTCCCCATGTGTATGTGATCCCCTCTAAAACCATTCCCTTAATCACATAATCCCATCCAACAGAGAATCCTCATGCCCTATGATTTGGTATAGGGGGCCCCATAATCAAAGTATCTAAGAAAAGTACAATCTTGTATACCTCTCCATAGTACGATCATAAATCTAGCTATCCATCAACAATATCCAACTCCTCACCGAGCAGTCTCCACATAGGCATAGTGCCTCTATCAATGTCATAGATAATACAAACACCATCGATTGACACCTTGAGGATATGCCATACATCCTCTAGTGTAATAGTATGCTCCCCTTTTGGGAGGTGGAAGGTGGTTTTTTCTAGTCTCCATTGCTCAACAAGCGCAATCATCATTGCCTTATGATCTCGAATCTCAAGCATGCATGCTATATAGTGTAGTCCAACTGCATGATGAAACATAACCTCAAGATTTCCTAGGTTGGACATACGATCCATAATCCAAGGCCTCTAATCTCTGGAGTAAATGGGGTGAAGTACTATCTAAAATCATGAAGCGAATGATGCCAATTTTCCAAAAATCAGATAAAAATCCTAAGTGTTTGACCAAAATGAACAAATGTATCACTTTCTGAAAATGTAGTGTTACATATTAGTCAAATGTGGGTTGTTTTTCAAATGCATCGATATCCCAAAATCAAAATTGAATGTAATTTCAAATTCACTAATCTACCCACGTCGATATAGTGCAAACCCGCTAATCCATCTCAAAGGCATCACTATATTGAAAATGTGGCAATGCACAATTACAAATTCACCATATCAAGTTTCAACAAAGTCAATCTATAGATTGATGTGTTTGTTTTCCTACATTTGGATAGTAATTAATGCACCTAAAATAAAATACATGCTAAAATTAAGGTTATACATATTGCTAGGCACACTCCTACAGGCCTCTGGAACTGTCAGATTCTATCTGTGCAGTGTGGGGCACAAGTTACAACCACCATTGTGGAAAGTGTTTGAGTAGAGTGAGTGATCAAAGCTTTGAAAATATCTAAACTTGAGTGTGCAAAGGAGGATAGTTTGAACCTTCTTTCCTATATATCACCCCCAAAACCTAGGGTTTCACTTGTGACCCCCTTCTTTTATCATTTTTTTGAGCTTCAATGTTAATCCTAATCAGTTCTAGGACCCCTAGGACCTCATTTTTCATCCTCTTTTTAACCGAACCAAACCTGAACTCTTGTCATGAGCCCGACCTGAATTTTTTTTTTTTTTGCTGACCTCTAGAGGAGGTAGCCTAGCTTCCTATCATCATTCCATCTTCTACTAGGGCATAGTGGAACATCACAATTTTTTTTAAATTTTTATCTAAGCAGCAATTATATTTGAACCAACTTAAGCAATACATTGTTTCAAAGAGGGGAAAAATGCAAACATGCCAAAATTCTGAACATGTATCACACATCCCTAATCTTTTATTTTACATCATATTCATCATTTTCATCACTAATTCCCCTTTTAACATTTTTTTATTAATTATCCTAATTTCCTCTATTAATTAAATAATTTTGAATTATTTAATTAACAAAATCTAAGTTTCTTCTAATGTCTCATAATTAAATAATGTTGAATTATTTAATTGTCTAATTTTCCCTTCTACTTGCATGGAATATTCTTTTATTTAAAATGGAATATTCTAATCCTCCATAATTAAATAATTTTGAATTATTTAATTAATCAAAATTTCCTCTCAAAGGCATATTCCCATGGAATATTCTTTTTCAAAAATATCCTAACTCAAATCTCTCATTCATTTTCTTGATCTAATCTCCATCCTTCATTCTAAAACATCTCAACCAATTTCCTAAAATTGTGGAGATATTTTGAGTTCTAATTAATCTTGACCTTTCATCATCTTTGATTTAATCTCATCCATTGATCTAAATTTTAAAATTCTATAAACTAACCCTCTTCCCTCCATTATAATCACCTAGAATCATTTGAACTAATTTATTTCATTTGAGAATTTGATTATTTTGAGAAATTAAATCATCTTATCTAGGTCATTTGAAGTTTTTGCAATCATCAAAGATAATGATTGAGCAATCTAGCACACTATCAACCAATTTATAAATTGAATGCTAGGTTTGCACAAGTTTTTTTCATGTTTTTATTTGAAATTCATTTGTTAATTTATTATTTCTAACTTGTTTGCATTCAACTTAATTTGTATGTGGTATTTGATCATTCTCTTGATATGGTTACTTGTGAATTCTAACCCTAATTGAATAATTCATGCTTCAGTTACATTTTCCACTAACCCCACTTCATACATACATACATACATACATACATACATACAAAAAAACATGTGCATACATATGTATATATCATTGGTGACCTTGGTGCACTTTCATTAGGAATTTTTTGTCTTCAATGAGTGCTCAAGACCTAGTTTTTCCTCATGCGTCTATGTCTCTAGCTAGAGAAATTTCCATATCCCATTTGGATAGAAGAATAATTGTCTCAAGTGGATAAATTCCTATCATGTATCAATAGATACTTGTCTTGTAAGGAAAAATTCACATCCCATATAAATATAAGTATCTAAGTATATACATGAAATAATACATAATAAATTTGATTTATATTAAAAAAGATAGTGGAAAATTTGGGGTACAACTTGAGGGATGTTACATGTGGTATTAGAGTGAGCTTTAGAAGATAGGCCTTGAACCTACCATGAAAATAGATTAAAATTAATAATGAATGAAATTGATTATGTTAAAAGAAATTTAAAGTATGGACATAAATCATTAGAAAATATTAACTACAAATTTATGATTACAAGACACATAGAATGGAAAGAACAAGGGAAAATTATGCTAGCACCACTCAAAGGAAGAACACTAATTAATAAAAAAAATCATAGGGAAAAATGACACATGTATATAATCCATAATTTTTTGTTGAGGGTTACTTGAGTTTTTAGCCCAATCCAGACCTAGAGAGACCACTTATAGGTGGATATCTTCCGAATGGATTTATTGTTGAGATCTTTACTAGGGGACCTCACTCCAAAATTCATTATCACCTTTGTTTAAAACCTTGAGCACAACAACCCAACAAAATCCCACAACTTGTGAGCACAATAGACCAATGGAGGCACATATTATATGAGTATGTTAGCCTAATGGAGGCACATATCATGCGAGCTCAATGTTCCAATAGGGTTTTGAAACCTGGTGGCCACCACAATAATGTTATGACTTGGCCACTACACTATTAGTATGAATAGTGTACTTTATCTAACTAGTCCATTTCCTAGATAGTTATCCACTTAGGTCCTTTTCACACTAGGTTAAGTTCACTTAGGATCTTTTTCATTATCCCATATTGGTTTTGAATTTAATTCTCTTAGGTGGTATATCCTATATATACCTAGCTATTGCTGTCATGTGAGCATCTCATTCTCATTATATGTTTTGCATTATCTTGAGTAGAATATAATTTATTCTTCCTCATTTATAATTTCTATATTTTATTTCATTCATTAATTTTTTTGGCGGATTTTCAACCAAATATTATATGGTATCAAATCTATTTTGACCTGTAGGTTAGTAATATTTAGGAAATCTGAGAGTGTAGAGCTATTATTTTTCAAAGCACACAAGTATTCTCTTCTCTTGCATCTTTGGATAATTTGGAGAATCATAAAAGTGTGGAAAAAATACTACTTTACTGGGGTTTTACACTTTAACTTTCTATTTGAAGGTTTTTTTAAGCTTCCTAGAGAAATTTTGGGCTCACGATTGAGTCTATAGAAGTTGAAAAAGTCATATTTTCCCTTTGTTTCATCTAAATAAAAAATGAAGGTTGGATATGGAAGGGTTTGAAGTGGGTGTTTCATTGATATATCAAACAAGGAACTACAATTTCTAATAATTTTGGGTCAAATATGACCTTTCCATTGCACTCAGAAGGCCCAAAAACCCTAAAATTGAATTTTTAAATCATCAATTTTGGATAAGTTTACAAAAAAGAAAAAAATGTACAAGGAGCCATACAACCCCCATGAACATACCAATCTACATTTTTTTCTATTTTATTGTGCCATTCTTTTGATTAAATCATAATTTATCAAATGGTTTGAATTTTAAAAAATGGTAAAATTATTATTTTAAAATTTTTTATTTTTGTTTTTGGGGATTTGCCACTACATAGGCTTGTATAGGGTACTTGCACAAGGTACCCCTAAATAATAATTTCTTAGGCTATGTTCTTAGCAATAGGTCAGTCCTAGTGATAGGCCATAAACCTTACAAAGTCTAAAATAGTTTGCAAGGATTCTAGTGGAATCACCATATTTGGAATTTTGATATTTTCCTTTGTGCCCTTTTGGCGCCTCTACCATATTTTTCAAGGATTCTAGTGGAATAACCATATTTGGCATGTTGATATTTTCCTAGTGATTTTATAACTTTGGTGAGGTTTTAAATTATTTGGAAAATATATATTTTAGTAGCCCCTCCAAATTTGGTGGCATTTCTACTAAATTTGGCTAGAGGAGAATTCTTAAAATCACACCCCCTCTCTATTGATAGGTTGGTTTTTGAAGACCAACTTTGATAACCCATTTCTCAAGATTTTGACCTTCAATTTTTTAGTAATATTTTTTTAACGGGCTAAATTTTAGGCTCTACATGTTGGCATATATGGTTTCTTATTTTAGTGCATGGATTTTCTAGAATTTGCATATTCTCTCAAGTGACACTACATATTTCTTATTTTGGAAACTTCAAAGATGCATAACTTTTTTATATGACCTTTGATCAAGGTGATTAATTTTTGAAAGTGAATTATTTTTTGTGTACTTCTCATTTGGTGTTGTTTATTTCACTTGGCATTTTTCCAAAATTATACTTTCAAAATATTCTCATTTTTTAAAAATTTTAAAACCATTGAAGTCAAGTTCACTTAGTTTTTCATTTTTGTGGTAATTGTAACTACACTAAATATAAAGTGTCAAATCATGTATTTATTTGAATTTCTCATCCATTGAGTGAACCAAGAGGGTCTCTTGCTAAATTTGTGCTTATGCATATCATTTTTCTTGTTCTCTCTTTTCCTTCACAAATGGGTCCCTTTAAATTTACATTGGTAATATCTTAAAACTACAACACATGGCATCAAAATGTATGGAATACCATAACGCAACTAGGATGTACACCTTATTTTGAAAAGAAGGTAATTCAACCCACAAATGATAAGGAAAATTTACTCGAGATAATTGAAAATATAAGATTTTGGTTGTTTCAGAAGTTTAATTCCCCTTGAAATTATATTTCAAATTAAAGTATGTACAAATTCACATGATGCATGGGAAAATTATAAATATATATGGTATAACTGATGAAGTTAAAGTTTATAAAATTGACGATAAGTTAATGAATCTTGATCCTAAGTCTTTTAACAAAACCTAAGGCTATGCAACTATAGTTTATGAAATTGTATACCTTTACACTTTCATACTATGCTTGGGTCCCTTAATTTATCAAACTTAAATAAGCTTCTAATTTACCAAATTATGCATTCCAAAGCCTTATTGTTACCATTTTATGAAATGGGAACCAACATTTAATTAATGCAATCAATAACTAAATCAAATTGGAGCATGTGTATCCTAGAATTATAGGCTAGGACTCATTCACCCAAAGGTGAATGGGTCCCCTTTAAGTCCTAAGACCCATTTTAAAATATGGTTTTGGCATTATTTTAATTATTCAAATTCAAATTGCAATTGTCAACTTTTGGAATCTATTTTTTTGTAAATTAGATAAACACCTATAAATACATAGTATTTTATCATTTGAAACATATCATACATTATCAAGACTTCGTGAGAGAAAATATTATTGTCAAGAGAATTCAAGAGCATATTTTTTAGTCATTTTTTGCAAAAATCAAGATCCTATCACCATGTTCAAGTCTATGTGTGTTCATGTCATCTTGTGAAGGCTAATATCCATTGTTGATCCTAAAGAATCCAAGCATTTCAAGTATCCAAATATATCAAGAAAATCAAGATCAATTTCCTTGGAGAGATGTGTTTGTCTTCAGTCCTCTAATGGAATCCATTGAAGGGTGGTGAGTTGTAGCAAGAAAGTGTTCATTCATCATTTCCTTCTCCTTTATCATTATATTTCTATCAAGGTTTAACTACCAAACTTGGGGTTTGACTAAGGAAAACCCCCATTCAAAACAAAGAAAATTTCCTCTTGGTGTATGTGTAGATTGTAGGTTGAAGAAGAATTGGAAAAATCTTGAAGAGAAATTTTACATTATTGCATAAGTTGTCATCATTATCGTCAAGCCATAGAAACTATCTTGCAGACTTTATTTCCAACTTTCCAATAGTGGGACCCATATCATACTAAAGCTAAGATCCTACATCAGAGGACTATCAAAAAAATTTTTGAAGCCCTATAGTAAGACTCATTCACCCAAGGGAAAATGAGTCCCTCTACACTCCTCAAAAAAACTTTCTAGTGATAGGTACATGTGTTCAGACCCTTCCCAAATCTACCTGCAAATTTTTATTTCCATCTTTGTATTATTAGGAATATAAATTTTAAGTATTAGGTATTATTGTTCATTTAGTTTGAGCATTTCAATTTGGTTTTAGAGCTATCCTATTGTCCTAAGGACTGAGATCCAGGTTTGATTAGCTCACCTTTGGGGTTGAAAGTTAATATTTACACCTTGTGATCTCTTTCCTAATAAAATTTATGAGGAAAGGCATCTAGTAAGATCCCTAAAAGTTCTTATAAATTATCCCCATCATAAACCTTTTGGTGGGGATCTCTTTTTATATTATTTGATTTTGGTGAACTCAAAATTCTTACATCATACTTTTCTGATTTGGAGATCTTTGAAACCCTAGATCTAGGTTTTTCATTATCTTGTTTTGAATTTTATTTAGGGTTACATTTTCCATATTTTCATCATTCAAAATCATAAAAATATCCAAAAAATATTGCATACATTATACATAATATATTTCATTAAGGTGTGTTTGAATCATTTAGATCAAATTTAATTCAAAATTTGCATTCAAAAAATTATCATTTTGTTCATACATTATCATAAAAATTGCATTTACATTTAATTATTTTTTTTGGAAAAACTATCACTAAAGAATTTGTTTGCAGTTAGGAACAATGAGCTTAAATATCAAGTTAAACACAAATTTAAATTTTTCAAAACCCTGTGCAAGGACCCATTCACCCTTTGGTGAACCTATCCTTGTACAAGTGATTCTCCAAAATTCTATGCATTTATTTATCTTTGTCTACTTCGTTCTCCCGTACTTGCAAACCTTTGTTTCAATTCTAGAAATTGTATATTTTTGTAGGTGTTTGTATTTAGTTCAATTGGTGAAAGAAAGTGTATTTTAAAGATCAAAATTAGCATTTAAAATTAATCATTTTTCATGTTTTTGCATCTTAAAATCATTCAATTATCATATTGTAGATCTGAAATTTGCATTAAAAATCCATTCATTTAATATTTAAAGAAAATTTTCATCATGGACACATGTTTTGGTAAACTATAGATGTTCTTAAAATATTTGGTTGATGTTTCAAGTTGTTTTTTTGGTGATGATCCTAATGCAATTGAAAATATTCATGATTCTTCACCTCCTAATGAATATCCTTGTGAGATGAATATCTTAGTCTAAGATGAAGATAGTATGCAAGAATTCATACAAAATTCCTTGTGTTACCTTGAGAACAATGCATCCTTTAATCCCTTCATGCAACAACCAACCCCTCCTATCATCCCATGACTCGACATGTTCAACCTTTTGTTGCAAGTATGAGTAGTTGGTGTTGTCATTGATGTCAATAGTCTTATTTTTTAGTTTTCAATGATGTCAATTGTTGATGGATGAAAAGTTGTGATGATGCTTTTATTATTTTCATTAGAAAGTGTTACTTGTGTCAACCTCTAGTGTTGCTTTGATAAGCTTGTATTTGTGGATATTGTTTTCTTAAGTTGTGTTTCAAGTGGCTTGGTGATGATGAGGAACTGGTGAAGATGATGAGATTGTGTTTTTGGTGCTTGGTTTCCAAGTTCTTTTGACCAAATTTGAATAGAAGAGGAAACCGTTAGTTTTGGCATACAGAGTGGTGCTTTGGTTTTGCTCTGCATTTCTTTTGATTGAAGATTTTCTTGTGCAATATGGATATGTTGTTCAAAAGTGTGCATATATGTTATATCTAGAATTTCTTGGTTTGGATCATTTTAAAAATAAAATTGTGTTCACTAGTGTGTGAAATGTGTTGTAGTGTTGTTTGGGAGAAATGGTTTTACTCCATATTTATTTACAGTTTGGTTTTTGGTCTTCCAGTTCTGGAAGTGTGTTTATAAAGTTCATATATTCCTTTGATTGAAGTTGTTTGTGGTTTGGTGCTCTACAAATTAATTTCTTGAGTTTCAATGTGTGGAAGTTTGTCTATGTGTACTAGGTGTGTACATTCTTCAGGTGAAATTAGTTGCAAAGGAATTTTTTGGATTTCAGGGTCTTTGTGGAATATTCCATATTGTGTTCAAGTGATATTTGTTTTCCACAAGTCATCCTTGGATCAAATGAAGCATTTACTTAATTTTTTTATGGTATTTACACCGATTCATCCAACCTTGGGTGTTTACACTAATTGCATATTTGCTTTGGTGATTTTGGAAGTGTGGTGTGGCATGTATGAGTGGATTTAGGACCATGTTAAGGTGTGACATGTGGTCTTCCTTTATTCCTTTCCACCATAGGAATTTTTTGGTGCTGACCTAATTTGAATTTGTATGGTTGAGGTGCATAGTTGACCTTTGAGAATGTTTTCATGTTTGAAGATGGTATAAATAAGTGTTGTGTTGATGGAGGATCGGTGTGTAGACTGTGTGTGAAGTGAAAATTTGTGAAGTGCAGTTGAAGAGCTTCAATAAGTTAGACTACTGAAAGTAGTGAGTATAAGGTGTCTACAATCTTCAAAAATACTATGAATGTGTTGGTGATATATTGGTCGAAATTATGTTGCATTGAGATGGATTTATCAATATAACATTCTTCTTTTCTTATTTTTTTGTAATCTGGCAGTGAACCCTTCTTTATTTTGGGTAGTGAGCCTATTGTATTCAATGTTACAACTACTTCATATTGTGAGCTAATCCTCACTGTGGTTTTTCACTTCTTTGGTTTTCCACGTAAATTTGGTGTTCTATTGTGCATGGTGTTGATGTGTTTCAATTTTTGTTATTTTCTTCAATGCCAAATAATTCTAATAGATTAAAGGTTACATGGATATGAATGCTAATGAGGGTTCTAATTTTTTTTATGTACAATTGATTCACCCCCCTCTCAATTTTCTTGTGCATTCAACACATTTTGCATCCTAAAATTGAATCTCAAGGAAAACCTCAACCATCAACCATGAAGGAACTCATTCACAATGACAACATCAATACTCTTCTATCTTATGCCCATACAGTTACTGCTACACCTATCAACTTAGAAGATCACTATTTTCAAGGCTTAAGAATTTTGATCAAAAAAGGATGTGACATAACAAATGAGCATGAGATCCATCAATTGCTAAAACAAAAACCATTAGAAAAATATACCAATGGATTAGGATGCCAAGATCCTTCCCCTCCACACCAACCCATTGATCAATCAAGTAACAAACATAATCCTAAATTTCATGATCCACTTGAACATTTACATCCCCTATTATATCAATCTAAAATTGAGCATGATTTCTATACACTTTTATATTGTGTATTAATTAAATTGCCATCTAAACCTGAATGATTAACCAAGAAACAAAGAGATAAAAATAGACCATATTGTGTGTATCATAGAATTTTTGGACACCATACAGATGATTGTAATAACTTATAGGAGCTACTAAGACAATTTGAGACCTCTAGGATCAAATTCACTAGCATGCACACCCTTTTCTCCTTGCCATGTGATAGTTGTAGAATCTTAGCATACTCACTATTACATGTATTACACTTTATGTAACTTATTTTTCCATATTGGAAGGAGCACCATATCATCATTTATCTTGGATCACCCTAGTCCTACATTTAGAAGGAAAGGGGTTAGGTAGCCTTCTCCTAGTATGGAACTTGTCATTGCTCCATTGGGTAGTTACCTACCTTCTATATATGATGAGCAAGATTGGGATGCAAACAACCTAATTTAGGTTGGCTTGTATGTGACATACTATATTTCTTTTCTTTTCATGATATTTTTTATTGCATTTATATAATGTGATCCCCTATATCATGTTTCCTAGCATGTTTTTATGTTTTTGATATTTCTTTGCACGGGCCTTGTTACTCCATTGGTGCAAGGATACAAAGGTAGTGAATCTATCATGACATTGTTCTATTTGTATCTCCATTATTCTATCTATTGTAAATATTGTATTTCCTTTTATCTTGTTTTTCTCCTGTTGGGGACGATGCAAGGTGTCGAGACATCCAAAGTATCTTCCATGTTGACCCAAAATATTTTCCTTTCTTTCACTCTCTATATGTCATTCTTCCTTTGTGTTCATTGTTCTATGAAGTATTTTGGAAACGATGATGATTTTGAGTTCTATTATGTCACTATAGAGAATAAATATGTTGACCCCGAATTCGTAGATCCATTATGTGTTATCTTTTGAGATTGCATGTGGGGGAAACCCTTCTTTATGACACAAATTTATTTAGAAACATATCATTGGAATAGGGCTTTCCAAATAAGCTCACATTTCCCTTTTATCAAATGGAATTTATTATTTCTAATTTAAAGTGATTGCTCACAATATGGTGTTTAGAAATTTATTTAAAGTGGGGGCATACATCAGAATTATATCATTTTGGATTTTTCAATTTGACATTTTTGGCTTTTTCTTTTGCTCACAAGATTTGGACTTGGTATAGTGTTTGCACAACACATTGACCATTTTGTGGCACCTTATCAAAGTTATCGGGGAGTATAAATTTTGTTATGGTTGACATATGAGAACACACCTATAGACATGGTGTGCCCATCTCATCTACCACCCCTTTTTATAGGTACACACCTTGTAGACCTAGTGTGTGTTTCTCATTTTTCCTTTGGGGGCTCACCTAGTGTATACCAGACTACACTAACCCTTGTGAGAATATGTTATGGACATGGCATAACACAACTTTTTAGTCCATCCCTTTTTCCTTTTTTTCCTTTTGCATTGGCTTTGACATCGTATGTTTATGAATCTTGTCTTGCTACACATATCTTACATGCATGTGTGTCCTTTGTGCTTATGTTTTTTTTCCATGGGATCTTCTATCTTGGGGGATTTTCCACCTCCTTGATCTTTTCCATCCTATCTTTCCAACATTTGTTCACTTGGACCCCACTTGACACATATTTATCTACTTTAGTGTGAGTCTGAGCATAAGTTCATACTCTCACTAAAGCGGTGGATAAATGTAGTGTAGAAAAGTGTATACCTTTAAAATTTCACACTATTCTTAGGTCCCCCTTAATTTATCAAAGTTGATTAAGCTTCTAATTTTCCAAATTATGCATTCCAAAGCCTTTTTTAACCATTTTCTAAAAGGGGAACCAACATTTAATTAATGCAATCAATAGATAAATCACATTGGAGCATGTGTTTCCTAAACTTATAAGACAAGACTCATTCACCAAAGGGTGAATGAGTCCCCTTTAAGTCCTAGGTCTCATTTTTAAATATATTTTAGTTGTTATTTTAATGATTCAAATTCAAATTGCAATTGTCAACTTCTGGAATCTAATTTTTAGGAAATTAGATAAACACCTATAAATACATAGTCTTTTTATCATTTGAAACATAACATGAATTATCAAGTCTTCATGAGAGAAAATATTATTTTCAAGAGCATTCAAGAGTAGATTTATTAGTCATTTGTTGCATCAATCAAGATCCTAACATCATGTTCAATTCTATGTGTGTTCATGTCATCTTGTGAAGGCTAATATGCATTTTTGATCCAACAACATCCAAGCATTTTATGTATCCAAATCCATCATGAAAATCAAGATCAAGTTCCTTGGAGAGATGTGTTTGTCTTTATTTCTCTAAGGAAATCCATTGAAGGGTGGTGAGTTATAGAAATAAAGTGTTCATTCATCATTTCCTTCTCTGTTATCATTATATTTCTAGTAAGGTTTAATTACCAAACTTGGGTTTTGACTAAGGAAAACCTCCATTCAAAATATAAAAAGATTCCTCTTGGTGTATGTGCAAATTACAGGTTGAAGAAGAATTGAAGAAATATTGAAGAGCATTTTTGCATTGTTGCAAAATTTGTCATCATTGTTGTCAAGCCACAAAAACTAGGTTGCAAACTTTATTTCTAACTTTTTAACAGTGGGAACTATGTCAAACCAAAGCTAGGATCCTACAACAAAGGAGTGATTTTTTTTTTTTATAATCCCTAGACAAAGACTCATTTTCCCAGGGGTGAACGAGTCCCTCTACACTCCTCAAAACAAATTTATGGTGATAGGTACAAGTGTTTAGACCCTTTTGAAATCTGCTTGTAAATTGTCATTTTTGTCTCCATGTTTTTGGGATTTTGCATTTAAGTATTAGGTTTTATTTTTCATTTATATTAAGCATTTAAAATAATTTCAATTTGGTTTTATATCTATCATGTTTTCCTAAGGACTCAGATCCAAATCTGATTAGCTCACCTTTGAGGTTGAAAGTTAATATTTACACCTTGTGATCTCTTTCCTAATGAAATTTATGGGGAAAGGAACCTCTTAAGATCCCTAAAAGGTCTTATAAATCATCCCCATCATTAAACTTTTGGTGGGGATCCCTTTTACCTTCATTTCAGTAACAAATGTCAATGACATTAGAGAATAATGAATTACGTTGCCTTGAGAAAAAAACATCTAGCTTATCTTTAGTACTCTCAACAAATTTAGACCTAAATATGAAGCCTTTGTATCTAGATTTCATACTCATAGGTTGATAATGTGATCTACATATACTCCACCTTCTTTTTCTTCCTTTTTTGAAATAATACATGAACAAGGAAAGTTCTTTCCACGGGTCTCCTTAATCATTTTTAGTCTCAAGATTAATTGGTTGGTCAACTAAAAGGTTAGAAAGAGTCATGAAAACCTAACAGGAAATAAAATAATTCCAAGAACAAGTCACCAAAATATCTAGCACAAACTTCATCTACAATAAAATAGACTCCAATTCCTCCTCATGAAAGGGGAATTATCAAAAGAAACTATTGCAAGAAAAGTGGTCACGAGGAAGATTCTTGTCACAAGACGTAGATCAATGAACTGAAACATCTTAAAACTAACAACATTAATCTTTTTTTTTTTTGATAAAAATCCTCTACTCCTAAATCAGGTAAAGAGAAAAAACCTACACTTATTTCTTTTGCCTATTCTTTACAATAATGGATTCTTAACTCGGGTTCATCACATCACATGGATTCTATTAGAGAATAATTTTCTTTATTGGAGACTTATTTTGTACCCACATTCTCATCAAGGATGATTCTCTAGTGGATGTGATTGGGAAAGGCTCAATTGATATTGACACTAATACATTTGAGGATTTCATTTGTGTTAAGAAATCTTCTCTCTATCTTCCAAATCACCTAGAATGGAAGAAAAATTGAATTCATTTTATATTCAGTCGGTATTAGAAATCTTCAAGATAATACACTACTTGTAGTTGGTAAAGATGATTATAATTATTTCCTCTATTCTTTCTCTCACTTTTCATATGATACAAATTCTACTACCTTTCTCACTCATTCAAATTATGTGAGCAAACTATGCATAAGTAATTTGTCCATCTCAATAGTTGTTATCTTTGAATACTCAACAAGCTTGATATTATCACAAGTCTTCCTTGAATTAATTTTTGAAATGAGTTTTGGTCAAGTTTATCCTTGAGAAAGTATCACAAGGAAAAATTTGAAAAAGGGAAGGCTTGGAGGGCTTCGAAAATACATAAGCTAGTTCATAGTGACTTGATGGGTCCTTTTGAACCCTTATCTTTTATATAGGCTTATTATTTTTTGTAGCATTGAAATTTTTTACACTTGACAATTTCACACTAGGTTTAGCTCCCCCTATGTTCTTGGAACTAATTATTCATTTAATTACCTATTTTATAAATATCTTCAAAAAACAAAATAATGGTAATGAAAGTAAGAATTTAATATTTACCATTTATGTTTAAGGCCCCAAAAAGGATTGGTTTGGACTAGGGCACTTGACACCGTTGTGTGTATGACCTCCAAAAATTAAAATTTACAATTTACACATACTACAAATAAACAAGCATATAAAAATGGCATTCATCTGATATTAATGAATGGAGTCAAGAAATTATATTAAATAGAAATTTTGAAGTACAAATGCCAATATTATGGTGAAGATAAATGAATCTATTCCTTACTATAGGCCACATGGTCGAGTACAAGTTTATACAATAAACCATAACATGAACCTTCTTGACAGGATTCATCCAAAATCCAACTCCTTTGACCACTTCAAGGGTGACAACATTGTTGGAGTGTGTTTCCACCCTACCACAAAGTGAATCACTTCCCTAGAACTCTTCAAGAAATAAGAATACCCATCCCAACATGAGGAAAACTAGCAATGCAAAGTGATTTGAGTAATGAAATTATGAATAATACATATCTACATATAGTGATTTATGATTATCAATCACAAGGAAGACACCATATAAAATTCATGTATTGAAGCCTCTGTAGAAATGAGTCACATAAAACAATATATATCAACCCATTTACAATACCATTTTGACCACCTTTTCTCAAAACAATCAACACATACTCTTAGCATGTTTCAATATCATTAGGTTAATTGTAATTCCAACATGGTCAAAATGGATGAAAGAACATGAAAATATAAAAAACTCCATGCTTCATTATCTGTAGAAATACATAGATATTTCAAACAATGCAAGAATATGGAATTAATAATTTAAGAAGGTATATCACATGTATGTATATAGATACATATATAGTCATGTTTTATATATGTATGTGTATACATTCTTATAAAATCAAGAATGTGTGTGATCTATGAAGATTAATGAATTTATCTAACTACCTTTATATGCAACAATATATTATCAATAGATAAGAAACCATTAATCTTGATATGGAAAGTGAATAGAGTGACATAAAAACTATACTCATTAGGAGTATGACCTTATAATATAAATATGGATTTTTACGAAACATATACATAGAAACATTATAAGTTGAATAGGAAGAAAACTATATAATTGAAGTTATCAAAGCTGAGGTTGAAGAAGCTATTATAGAATTAAAATCATAAGTGAAGGAATCGATATAGTATAAAGTATTTCCAACCAATAATTCAATGAGATAGATAATTTAGATTCACAACAAAGCACTTGAGTTTTTCATTAAATCAAGATAGTAACCACTCTTCTATGGTTATATAATCCTACATCTTTTAATTCTTCTTATCAAGTATACCTAACCATCCCAATCCAATATTGATTAACAATCTTTTCCTTCCAACAAAATCCAATTGAAATACTAATAATTTCTTGAGGATTCTTCAAATATTATAATAAATACTTACCTTTGTAGACACCTAAAAATAACTTAGGCCTGCGACCACTATTTTACAACCTTTCGTCATAACATGATTATAACTTTGTAATTATGTTCCTAACCCACATTCAACTATTAATTAGATAATTTATAATTATTTAATTAATTTGGGATCTTTCATTCTCCATGATTATTAAATAAATAAATCTTATTTATTTATTTAATGTGTCACTAATTATCAAAGTCTTCTTACAATTAAATAAAGTCTCATTTATTTAATTAATTTTTATCATAATGTCCTCCCGATTATTAAATAAGTATATTTTAATATATTTATTTAATATGTCACTAATTCTTAAATCATCTCGTAATTAAATAGATTCACTAGTTTATTTAATTAATTAACTATCTCTTCTAAATTAAATAATTATTATTAATTATTTAATTGCCTTATGTGACATTTCCCTCTTTTTAAATAAAATAATTTATTTGAAAATAAATTCACATTTGTTAACTGGTTCTTCTTTTAGTAATTAATTGCAAAAATCAATTACTCATTATCTCACAAATCCATATTTTTGAATTAATTTAATTCAAAATGGAATTATTCTTCTACAAATCAAGTAATTGCTAAAATTATTGATTTTCTAAAATCTCATCTCTTTATCTCTTGATTTTTACTAATTTCATCTCAAGGTCATGTTTATTCTCCACCATTGATTTAATTTCTTAAATTAAATCTCGTCCACACATTTGAGGGTTTTACCCTAACCCTAATTGAGAGTTGTCAACTTGAATCTTGGCCATTGATTCTAGGGAATTTCTCAATCTCTCACCTCATCCATCCGTTCAAGATTGCATTTTCTATAAAATGACAATCTTGATCTCATTTTTGGGATCTTTTATTATTTTTATAATCTCATCATTGTCATTTTCTATTATCATATCATCTTTTAGGCTTATTAATAACTTGCATAATAGAATTAAATTTCTAGTTTGCATAGAGTTTTCAACACAAATCCTTCAAAGCTTTGTCTAGGGCTAGATATTTAGAGTTTGCTCACATACACAATCTGAGGGCATCCATTATAACAGCAAGGCCAACGAGGTGCAATGGAAATCAGTCATGGTGCATAGAAATGGGTGAGATCTTTCTAGTTTCTTTCATTTCTTGTTATTTATCCTCTGCATTCAATTGCTTGATAATTTTATTAACTTGCATGTGTTCCTAATCTAGTTTTAACCTTGCAGAAAATTCACGTCATTTCATTGGTGAACCCGACCCACTAACACGTTTTTGTAGGTACAGGAGTACAGAATGATGCAACTGCCAGCCTATGCGACACAAGTGCTCTGTCGCACCGCATTTGTGCTCGCAAACGATGCATACGACCTATCACAATGCATATGAGCTCGAGAATGATGCATTCAACATGATGCAACACATTTGATAGACCCCAAGCCACATCTACTCTACCAAGCCACATCTGCTCTACCAAGCTACATCTATAATTTCACATTGCAAATGACTAGTTCTTTTGATTATTAAATTGTTATTTGGATCCGATGCGACCACGGACAGTTATTTTTTTATGTGGATTAAAATGAACCAATCCTAGGATAGGCACTTTAATCTATAATTTATCAATCCTAGGATAGGCACTTTAATCTAGAATTTATCAATCCTAGGATAGGCATTTTAATTCAGAATTTATCAATCCTAGGATAGTCACCAAATTTTTATTTTTGTTTGGTTAAAATGAACCCCATGCTTGTTGTGAAGCAACATCTTCACTTAGTGTAGAAATTTTTTATTTGGGTTTAAAACTAAACAACTTGTCTATTGTGCTTGATTGGGTAATAGGTATATGCTCTCCCCTTTACTGGGTGACCAAAAAACCAGACTTACCCATTTTATATTTATGCATTTTATTGTTTTATTAAAACCTTTAGAAGGCTTGCCATAGTGGGAAAAAGTACTCACCCTATAGGAATGACCTAAGTGGGAACAACCAAAGCCAGGTTTTCCAACCCACTATAATCAAAAGTGAATTTTGGGGAAACCCATATTCAACGATAGTGAGCAAGATAACCATCCCCAAAGTCCTTATTCTAAACATTGGGAGGTCTCCTGAGGGAGTTTATCTATTGCCACGCTGAATAGAAACCTTTACTATGAACCATAGTGTAGAAGCCAGCCGTGTCAGTATCCAAACATTATTTCAATCATGGTGCAAGGGGAGGGAAGAATCTACCCCCAAGACACTCACCATATAATCACCATGGCTTGTTTGCTCAGGGGATTCGGTATCCACTTCTGTCACCTTGAGTATGCACCTGGAAAAGACAAAAACACGAGCGCCCTCTAGGGGGTGACACGGCTGTGTCAGTCGACGCGATTTTAAGATGTGGGCTATGATTGCTATGATGACCTTTTGACTATTAAGAGTGAGTCTACTTGAAGTGTCTTTTTGATCAAATACCAGTGAAAACAAAAAAGGGTCATGCTTGATCCCTAAACATACACTCAATGTTTTATTTTTTGTGTTTGCCCACTGTTTTCAAGCAAACTTCAACAAACTGAACATCAACAATCTGGGTACAAACTTATCAAATCGGCCAAACTATTTTCTTTTTTCCAAAAAAAAATTTCTGCGACGCAAGCATTCTGTTAAACCGCAATCGCCATATTTTGAGCCGCATTCACTCTGATGGGCTGCATTTGAATCATCCTAAGCTGCATTTGCTTTGATGAGCTACAATTGAAACACACTAAGCCGCATTCTCTATACTGTGTTACATTTGCCAGTATCAAACAGCATTAAGTATCTTGAGTCACATTTAAGAAATATCAACCCGCATTCACCAGATTATGTCGCAATCGACACTTTCTGAACCTCATTCACCTCTGTGAGCTGCATTTTGTCTGTCGTGCCACATTTGTTGTGACACATTTGTGAAGAATTTCAAATCAACTTCTCACTGTCAAAATTGAAATTCCACAACTTGTCTTTAATTCAATCAAATCTTCCTGCACTGCTACAGTTCAAACCAGACTTTGAATTGCTCAACATCCCTTAAACATTGCATTATAGGTATCATTTTTAGGATCACAATAGGAGTCCAGTTCCATTTCTAGTCCATTAGATTGCATTGGTAACTTCACCATCTCTTTAGACACTTACTTTTGCAGATTTTAGGAGTTGACTCTTACCATTCATTGTCAGAACTTTGCATTCAATAGCAGGTTATCATTGGACCCAATTACCCTTTGTCATTTGTCAAAACTTTTGTGACTTATTTTCCCACTCAATAGTCTAGTGTGGAAACTTCACTTTGTCCTCTTTATAGTCCTTTTATGGTCCATTGGTCTTCCAAACTTGAATCATTACAAAAACTTTGTTTGGTCAAGTTTTCCTCCTTAGATCCCTCAATAGTAGTTACATCTTAGGCTCCTTTAGTTGCATATCATTTAGCATCTCCATTTTAATATCACACCATTTGCATCCACGAGTCTCTAGCCTCATTTTGGTCTCACTTGCATTTCATAGCATTCCTTGAAAATCCAAAGAAACCAAAAACATAGTATCATACTTAGATCATTCCCTCCATCATCCCAAGTTGAGCAAGTAGTTTATGGTTGAAACTAGATCACAGAAAAAGAAAAGACTCATGGATTCCTTTAGACAAGACACCAAATTTCTTGATTTCACAACTGGCATGCATTCCTTCCCTAATGCCATGAACAATCCTTGTTTTGACATGGGAAATTCCAACATCAATCCTTTCAGTGAAATGAACATCCCACCATCTCCATCACATATTTTTGAACCATTTATCCGACAGGATCAAAATGGGGAAGTCTTTGAAGAATACTTATTAGCTGCTGCCCAACATCCAAAAGTTGCTGCTTTTGTGGAAGAAGTAGTCTTAAATGACTCTTCTATATTCCTAGCTATGCTCCTTGACCAAGGGGATAAGTTACCAAAGGGATTTGATCTCAACACTCTTAGAGCAACTTCTCCCACTCCACCATCACACAATCCTTCCATGGGAGCCTCTTCAAAAAATGTCATCAACACCATCAATGCTACCTCCCTTGGTCATACTACCACCACAACCAACACAAAATCTATTGGGGGATCATCTTCCCAAACCAACACCACATCACAATCCATCCCCCAACAAACATCCACCATCCCTTCACAAACAATGGGGGCAACCACCTCAAACCTCTTTGGAACTACATCTATTTCCATGAGTACATCAACAAACTATTATTAGGTTCTTCAAATGCTATGGCAACCAACTCATCCAACTCTTTTGGAAGAAATAAACAAAGAGTTGTCATACAAGGCACCCAACCCACTTCCTCACAGGTTAATACCAACATTCTTGCGACCCAAAACACCAACATTCCTCAAGGCCACAATTTATTATTTGGGCAAGGCAATCAAGGCACTCAATCCTTCACTCCATTTGGGCATCAACATGCTCAAAATCAACAAGGTGCTCAATCCTTCACCCCATTTGGACATCAACAAAATCAAAACCAACAAGGTCCTCAAATTCATTCCAACATGGCAGGATATCACATCCCCACTTATGCCTCTCAAATCCATACACAACAGCACATCCCTCATCAAAACACTCATTTTCAACAACCGCCTAATCAAAACACTCATTTTTCTCACCAGCAACCCATTCCAAATCAACACATCTCATCACAACAGCTAGGGACTCAAGCTGCCCCTATCACCAACATGTGTGACACTACCAACAATCCCATGGTGGAAGCACTCACACTCCAACTCACTACTCTTCAAACACAAGTGGAGACCTTACAACAATCCAACAAAAAGTCATACATGTCACATGACTTGTGTCCATATCCATTTGACACAACCTTGTATATGCCACCCTTTCCTCATGGATATGTGGTACCTCATTTTCCCAAGTACAAAGGCAAAACAAACTCCATTGAACACATAAGAGAATTCACCACTAGTTGCATGGACATTGCATATGAGAAAACTTATCTCATGAGACTTTTTTCTAGAAGTATCGTAGGTCATGCACTAGAATGGTTCTCGCTATTGCCTAAGGGAATCAAAACATGGGATGAATTGGAAAACAAGTTTGTTGAAAACTATGCCTATAACATTGACATGGATATTGACATTGCCTCCCTATGTAGACTTACCCAAGAGGATGCAGGAGATACTTTTATTCCATTCTTTCAAAGATGGAGAACCTTACCAAGCAGATGTCTGATAGAAATACCTGAAAAGGAGAAAGTAACCATGTTTGTACAAAATCTCCTAGGACCACTAAGGTATGGCTTACAAGTCCATTGTTGTACCACCTTTGTTGACCTTGTTGAAAAGGGTGTTCAACTTGAGAAAGCCTTGATCACCAAAGGCGAATTAAAATATGGTGGCAAAACCATCAACACCACCACAAATAATAACCCAAGTAGCTCAAATGAGAAAACCAAATACTGGGTTAAGAACAAGCATATCACAAATGATAGTGTAGTTGATGCAAAAACCGTCAATGCAACAGGTCATGTACTCACAATCAAAGGAGTCCAAAATCAAAATGCACCTGTAACTACACCGACACCAACTACTAATGCTATCCAAAGCAATCATGCACAAACTAATCAAAGGCAATCGTGTCAACCCCGACAATTCCAAAAATGCACATACACCCCTTTGGGTGAACCTATTGAAATTGTCTTGAAGAAACTTCTTCAAAATGGTGTCATAACACTGGAAGAGTCAAAACCGTATGACCCTAGTTAGTTCAAGCTGTCATGGTGGGATGATAGTTCATTTTGTGATTACCACCATGCCAAAGGGCTCAAAAATTCCTCTTGTCATTAGTTGTGAAATCTGGTACAAGACCTCATTGAGAACCACACCATTGAGTTAGGTGGTCAATAATTTACATCTAATGTGGACCATACTATTCACAAAACCCATTGCAGGATCATGGTAAAGCTTCCTCATCTAGCACAAAGAACACCAACAATCAAGCCAACCACATCTGTTCATCCTACAATAATGTTCAACCTACATCCAATTATCCTGGTGGTACCATTATTAACAATCTCTGTGCTGCTGATAAAGATAAATGTGTTAATACCATTACCATTAAAAAGGGCTCATAATGCAATGTCGCCACATGTAAAGGCAAGGTCACCATACCTGGTCTGTCCGCTAGACAGTCAAACCCAAAACCGGAGTTTAACCTTATCGAGCAATTGAATAAAACACCTGCCCAAATATCCATTCTTGAATTGCTCCGTATTTCACCCGCACATAAAGCCATCCTGGATAAAGTCTTGAAAGATTCATCCATCCCAACCAACCTCAATGTCAACCACTTTGAGACTATGGTAGGATATTTGAATTCACCTCATCACATCACCTTTTTAGATAGTGACTATTCCTCACCCTAACCATCTCATAATGATACCCCGCACATCGAGGTTTTTGTCCACAAACATAAGGTTAGACGAGTCTTAGTAGATGGTAGAGCAGGATTGAACATCTGCTCGCTAAAATTGGTTAAATCTCTTGGTTTCTTTGATGCATGTGTAGATTCTAGCAAGAGCATCATCATCAAGGCATACGATGATGAAGAATGCACTTCTAAAGGCATCATTACCATTCCACTTCGGGTAGGACCAATTATCATAGATACAACATGCCAGGTCCTGGATCATGACACACTATAATATCTTACTTGGTCACCCCTAGATTCATGCTCTAAAGGCCATTCCATCCACATACCATCAATGCCTGATATTCCCTTTTGATGGTACTAAGATCTCTATCCTAGGAGATCCCGATCCATTTCAATATTGTACCAACTTGCGAGCCACTACTCAGCACTAGGTACCCATCAATCGAGAAACCTCATATTCCACCTCATGCAAATATATTGACCCATCAACACTCACAAAACCATGCATTTCATCAACTTCTACTACACCATCTTCCTCGGCCTCCATACCAAGTAAAGACTTTCAGATCCAGGACCTTGGTTGTGGAGAGTTCAAATTGAATACGGCTTACTGTATCACCACAATACCTAAGCCGCCTAAAGTCTATGGTAGACCATGTTTTGTAGTTGAGCCCAAAACAAATTTCAAGGTTCCACCAAAAAGTGTTTTCACACTGTGGGGCGAGATGGGTAATGAAGTCATCGACGACATAGCTAACTGGATCTACAAAGACCCTAAGGAGTTACCTCGACTACCAGTGCACCTTTATGCAAAAGGCTATGATATATGCAAAGCCCTAGGTTTTGATGGCACAAGCGGTCATGGAAAGGATGGAAATGGAAGGAGGGAACCTATCATCATGACTACAAGACCAAGGTACATAGGGATAGGGTTTGACCAATTCAAAACTGACGATCGACATACCCATGAATTTTCAAGTAAGGACGTAACAGTGATGGAAAGTGTTGATACAAGCGAAGAATCCCTTATCGAAATTTACTCAAATGAATGGGAATGGGGATCTGAAAAAACCCTAAGTGACTATGATATTGATGAACTATTCCTAGATCCTGGTCAACTCCCTTTTGAAGAACGATTCTGCCAAGAATATAACATTGACCCTATTGACCAATGTTCCAAAAATAAGGAATGAGTAAGCATTCCTTGGAATCTAGAAGAACATAAGGTGTCGTCGGCAATACCTGAATCCGCCCACCCCATTCCTGAGCCTAACTTATGTGAGCCCACTATCCATACTTCTAAAATGCCAACCACTAGTCATGATGTTGATACTTTTATCCCATATTATGATTTTGAATTTGATTCATCTGACTCAGAGTATGGGCCATCCATTGCATCTGACACAAAATTTGAAATTGACAAATTTTCCTTTACACTCAAGGCATCAATTTTCACACTTTCCACATCTTTTACAAACACTGACGATGGGATCCCCCTTGTTTACCCAAAATTGATCATCTAGGACCAACAAGATTCACCGGTGATGGAGATATTTCAGAATGATGAGGCAATTGCAAAATTCATGGGGCTAAGAGAAGGTATTCCATGGGGTGATCACAAAATAGGGTTCTCCATTGATCTAGATTGCGCAGCTTACTTCAGGGAGACTGTGCAATCCTCCAATCGCAAAAATACAAAGAATAAAAAAGAAAATGAAATGTCTTTAGGCGAAAACGACAAGGCACCTTCTGACAGTAAAATAGTAAAAACAAAGGATGTATCCGAAGGTGAAAACCTCTCTAAGGTACCTAAGGATGGAGGATTGGACTTTCTTCCCATGACATAGGAAAAATTAGCTATGCTCATTGAGGACACAATGGAAGTTAACATAGCCACACCAGAGAATCCCAAAATCATTCTCTTGGCCGCATCATTATCAAACAAAGAAAAACCCGAATTTCAACAATTCTTCACAAACAAGAAAGTTAACTTTGCATGGTCATATGATGACATGCCAAGCCTTGATCCATAATTGGTTCTACATCATCTTCCTTTAATCCCAGGAATCAAGCTAGTCAAACAAAAGTTACGCAAAATACATCCATAGATTACACTACTCGTCAAGGCTGAACTAAAGAAGTTACTGGATGCTGAGTTCATAAGGTCAATAGACTATGCTGATTGGATATCCAACATTGTTCATGTTACAAATCCAAATGGACAAATCCGTATCTACACAGATTTTAGAGCTTTGAATAAGGCTTTCCCAAAGGATGACTTCCCCTTACCAAATATAGACATGATTGTTGACCTCATAGCAAGGTACGAGATGCTATCCCTCATGGATGGTTTCTCAGGCTATAACCAAATCCGAATTGCAATAGAGAATCAGCATAAAATGACATTCACTTGCCCATGGGGAACATACTATTGGAATGTCATGCCTTTTGGCTTAAAGAATGTAGGCACCACATACCAAAGGGCTATGAAAACAATCTTTCATGACATGATGCATATCCTAATGGAAGATTATGTGGATGACCTATGGCAAAATATTTGACACGGAAATAACATCTCAAAGTCTTGGATAAAAATTTTAGGCGGCTTGAGGATTACAAGGTTTGATTGAACCCAAAGAAATGTGTCTTTGGAGTCACTTCAGGCAAGCTATTGGGATACATAGTTTCGTGACAAGGCATTGAGGTTGACCCAGCAAAAGTAAAATAAATTCTAGACATGCCCCCACCAAAAGGGATCAGTGAGTTGTGAACACTTCAGGGCTTATTGTAGTCTATCTACCACTTCATCACACAGTTGGTAGACAAGTTTCAACCATTTCAATATCTATTATGCAAAATCGTTCCTTTTGTATGGATGGATAAATGCCACATAGCCTTTGAACAAATTAAAGAATATCTATTGACACCACCAGTGTTGATGCTGCCTATTGAGGGAAAACCATTGATCCTATATGTCTCTGCAACAGCAAATGCACTGGGGACATTACTAGCACAAAATGACCATGAAGAAAAAGTAAGAGCCATATACTACATTAGTCGCACTCTAATTAGCTATGAGCTCAACTACACAACCATTGAACGGGCATGCCTTGTAGTTGTCTTTGTGGCACAAAAACTAAGACATTATATGCTAAGCCATAAAACACATTTGGTAGCTAAGATTGAACCACATAAATATCTCCTGAGTCGAGCAACATTGACAGGACGTTTGGCGAAGTGGGTCATGATATTAAGCGAGTATGACATACAATATGTGGAGCGCAAGGCAATAAAAGGTCAAGTAATAGTAGATCAACTAGCAGATGCACCAATCCAATATCTTTCACGCAAAACCATCTTTACCATGGAAACTATACTTTGATGGGTCCCACACTGGTCATGGCTCAGGAGCTGGAATATTATTTATCACACCACAAGGGGATTTAATTCCTAAATCATTTTGGATCGCTTTCCCTTGTACAGATAATATTGTGGAATACAAGGCCTTGGTCATAGGTCTCAAGATAGCAATTAAATGGAAAATTCAAACATTGCTTGTATTCAGGGATTCTCAGTTAGTCATCAATCAAGTGAATGATGACTATGACACAAAGGATGAAAAGTTGCTTCCTTACAAATGAATGGTGGATAGTTTCCTGATGTATTTCAAAATGATTGCATTTGAACAAATCCCAAGGACACATAATAAGGTAGCCGTTGTAATGGATACCATTGGATCTCTCCTAGACATCCCTAAGAATGTGTCACAATTTGAATTAATAGTAGAACAGTTGTTGATGCCTGCATACGATATTCCAGAGTCAGAAATGGTGTGTGAGATTGTTGGTCCCAGTTCGCCTTGGTATCAGGACATCTATGACTATCTTAAATCACAAACCCTCCCACCCAACCTGTCCAACAACCAAAGGAAGTCCTTTATTCAAAAAGCGGCTAGACACACCATCGTCAATGACACCTTATATCGTCGTGGCTTTGATAACGCCCTTCTTCACTATCTCAACACTGATGAAGCCCATAAAACTTTATGAGAAGTACATGAGGGTATATGTGGATCTCATTCGAGTGGTCCAACGTTAGCTCAAAAAGTCACCAGACTTGGATACTACTAGCCAACATTGGAAAAGATGCTCTTCAGTTTTTTAGAACATGTCGGAAATTTTAGGTGTATAGTGATCTAATTCATGCACCTGCACAGGAATTGAGACCAATCACTTCTCTATGACCTTTCACACAATGGGGACTCGACCTCGTGGGTAAGATCCATCTATCTTCTTCTAATGGCCATAAATTCATAATCATTGCTGCTGAGTATTTTACTAAGTGGATTGAAGCTGTCCCGCTCACTTACATCATCGGTAAGAAAATATCCAAGTTTATCCTAAATTACATCATTTGTTGGTATGGTGTCCCACAATCCATCATCACAGATAATGGAAGTCCATTCAAAAATTAGGAAGTTCGTGAGCTCTATGAGCAATTCCACATCCAACACGATTTCTCCACCCCATATTACCCACAAGGTAACGGCCAAGCTGAGGCATCAAATAAAAAAATTCTTTGCATTTTTAAGAAGACCATCAATGACGTTGGCTGAGATTGGCACCACAAACTTAATCCTGCTTTATGGGCCTATTGTACTAGCATTCGTACCCTCATTGGAGCCACTCCATTTTCCTTGGTCTACGGATTTGAGTCCATTTTTCCCATCGAGGTCAAAATTACTTCTCTTTGAGTCTCCTTGAAAGGAATGATTGATGATGAAGAGTACAGACATACTCATCTACATGAGCTAGAAATGTTACAAGAAAGGCGACAAAATGCCTTGAATTATTTGTAGGCATATCAAAATCATCTTTGCCACAGTTATAACAAAAGAGTAATGGTGAGAAAGTTTGAAATCAGTGACTTGGTTCTCATGCAGAACCCCAAAAATCAGGCGGACCGTGAAAATCCTGAAAAGTTTGAGGCTAATTGGCTTGGTCCTTATATCATTAATGCTGCATTTGGTTCCAAAGCTTATCAATTGGCCACACCTGATGGAGAACAACTGACAGAACCCATCAACAAATTACACCTAAGAAAGTTCTACACATAACATCATAGTGCTTGGCTAAAACCTAAAAATAAAAAAAAATTGTCCCTTGATGAAAACCTTGCAAACAGGTGTCTTGGTGACACCAGAAAAATTAAAAAATGGCAAAAATAGTAAAAAGAAATGAATTCATCCAATAGTGAAAACCTAGCAAATAGGCACTTTGGATAAGTACCATGGTGAAAACCTGGCAAACAGGAACCATGTGTAGTCGATCATTACTTCGCCATCTACAGTTACTCAAATCAACCTTTATCCATTTGTCATAATCACAAAGGCCTGACACATTCACGACATCCATCCTAAGTCCTATCAATTTCAACCATGGTTAGCATTTGGTTGCATCATCCCTTGCATATCCTTTCCATTTGTCTGTCTATCTCCATATCATGAATCAGATAATCCCCGATCTATCTAGGGAAAGACCTTTATCATGTAACTATAGTGGGTGTCACACATGATCCGACATTCTTAAAAAGTCCTGAAAAAATCCTAAAAATTTGAAAAAGTCCTGAAAATAGTCTTAAAATTTTAAAAATGTCCTGAGAAAATACACAAAACATCCAAATCAATGTCAAAATCCCAAAAAAGGAGTCAAACTCAATCTCTACTTGGTCAGTCCAATCAGTCCCTTCAATCAATCTTTTGTCCATGTCCGAACTATGTTGTCTCTACGCATTTGCTACATAGGCAAGATTCATCTTTGAATCCCTGAGACTTTAGGTCAGTCCTTCTAGGTTTGTCAAAATAAAATCATGATTCAAAATTTTGTCCTTTGGACAAGGTCATTGATCGTGTTGAACTATGAGGTCTCTGATTGCACGACATAGGCAAGGCCATCAATCGATGAGCCCCTGAGGCTGCACTAGGTCAGTCCATTAGGGTTCATGGCACTACATGTTCACACACGTCAAACTATCTTCAAATCAAGAAAATCTTATGTCAATCTTGAGCTACCAGTCTGTCGAAAAATTTGTTTCATCAACACCTTCGGTCAATTCAACATGTCAGCAATGACATGTAGTCAAAATCATATCAAGACAATTTACCATGGCAAAATTTTGGGTTCTTCTCTAGATGTGTCCTTCTGAAAAGAAACTCTTGTCATTTCCTTATGCTTGTGTATATGTCCTTCCTAAGCATCTTCATCATTATCTGGCATTTTGATGGATTCTCCTAACTCCGAGAATCGATCTCCTAGATATCAACATCATTTAGGATGTGTCCTTCCTAAATTTGATATCACTTGACATTTGGCAACACCTGACACTAAAACACTTGGCAAGCACTTGGAAAACTTTTTCTATCTTTTAATGATTATCATGATATTAGTTCCTTATGTCCTAGGAACCACAACATATCATGATGATTATCCTTGTCTGCTTATCACTCTACTATTAGTTTCTCCAGGATGTCCTGACTTCAGGATTTAGAGAAGCAACGACATAGTATGATGATTTTTACCGTTTGTTTTTTACTATCATGTAGCTAGTTTCTCAAGGATGTCCTATCATTAGGATTTAGAGAAGCAGCGACATCTCATGATTGGTTTGGTTTTTCTGGCAGTTGGTCATGACAAAGTGACTAGGGGCAATTCTATTCCTTGCATGAGTGAAGATCATCCTTTTCTACAACTATTGATCTACGTGATGGTTTGACCTTGCACACTATTGATCTACATCATATCATAGTTTTTTTCGGCCATCATGAAATTTTCTCCCAATGATGATTAAAAATTAATAACTAGGATAGTACTATAGCAAATCTTTGAAGGATTTTAATTTCTGCACTAACATGCATATCTTTCTTCGCACTAACATCAATCTTCCCCTTCTATTTCTCTTGTTCTCTGATGATATCCTATGACATACAAAAAAAAAAAAAATTGCATACATGATGGCATAGGCATTTCATATTCACATCTACATAAATCAAATATGACAATTCACATTTCATAACACTATCATTTACATTCATCCATCTCACATCATAAAACCATCATTTGCATCAACATATAAGCATCATAAATAAACATTTGCATTAGCATATAGGAATCACATCATCATCACATTACACAATGCATACATAACCACATCCATAAAAGCATCACATAAACATATGATAAATCATTAGAATACCATAACACATAACATCATATAGGCCATATCAAAACTGCATCACATATATATAATCTCAAAAAATGTCATGTCATAGGATAGAGTCATATGATATCCCAAAAATGGAGCTCGCAGGCTCGAATATCAAAATCTACAAGTGTCTAAAAAAAAGTCCTAGGATGGCCCTCCTCCATCCCATGGAGGTGAAATGTGAGGTGGTTTTTTCAGACCAACCACATGAAATGTGACTTGAATGGGAGTGATGTCCTGAGTCTGACTCTGAGAGCCCGAGGCCTCGGTAACATAAGGTTGGCTTTGCTATGTTTGGTGTCCCAGTGACACTGATTTGTGCCCATGCTCTGACCTATGGTTGTGGCCTAATGAATTCCCATGAGAGCTGTGTGACCTATGGCCCAATGATTGACCTAATGCAGTGGACCCCCCAGCACTGGTATGACTACTGCTATGTGACCTATTATTGTTGTGTGTCCAGCTGCCACTGCCTGTTCTACTGTAAGATCGAGAAAACCTTGGGTCCCGTCTCTTTGGGGGAACTACCTGCTCATATAGTAACCTATACCACCCCCCACTCTCTGCCATCCTAGTCATCTCCCTGGCAATGTGTCCTATCAACCCTGAGCATAACTCGCCAAACTCTGTCACCCACTAATCTGACTCCTACCGTCAGAGGATGACCTAATCTCTCTTCACCCGGGTGACCTCTAACTCCGTTGCCAAGGCCTTGTTCTAAGACAAGGCTGCATCAAGTCTACTCTGTAAATCCATGATCCACTAATCAATAGTAGCATCGGCAGGAAAAATAGGTGATCTGTCACCCTCATCATCCCCAAAAATCATCCACTCCCATAGTCTCTAGTCTGCCTCATCCTCCTCCTCCTCCTGCTCGTCTCTCTCCTCATCTCTCTCCTCCTCAACTCGGATCTCCTCCACATCTATATCAAGAGGGTGTCCCCCAACAAATGGATCCTCCTTTTCCCTCTCCTCCACCCTCACCTCTACGTCCTCATCTCCACTCTTGACCTCCTCCACAACCCTCACCTCCACCTCCTCTGCCTCCTGCTTGGCAGACACCTCTCTCTCCTCACCCTCCTCTCAGATGGGTGACAATGGTGCACCTCCCACTCTCCTCCTAACTCTCTTGGGCTGCCTCCACCCTCCACTATCTCTCCTCCTCACACCCCTCCCATATCCTCCATCCCCTCCCCCTCCACCACCCTCATCAACTCCCCCACCTCGGCCTCTGGCTCCTATGCCTCCATCTCCCCCACCTCAGCCTCTCCTCGGTACTCATGGAATGAATGACCTCTGATCTATGGGTGGCGGACCATCTGGATCTGTCAAAGGGATAGGCCGGTGAATCTTCCACCAAGTTTCAAACTCGGCAGATGTACCTGCATCTGCTAGACCACCCCTCCACACCCACTGAACTACAACTAGGGCATCTACTTTCTACTTGGCCACTATCATTGATATGGGTGGCCCCCATATGGTCACTCTAGAAGATCGTGCATACTCTGCAGTGCCTACTGGAACATCCTACTACTCTCCAAACTGTTGTAGTACCCATTGGGGTAGGTACATCTCAATAATCCGATGGGTCTGTACCATGCAGCCAATCAAATATCGAAACTATCTGTAAAAGGATAAATGGCGATCCTCATCGGGCCATTGATCACAATCTCTATAAGGCCTCTAGACAAAACTGATCATCGTATCAATCCAATGACACCAGTACCTGGTATCTCCCACATGAATTTGGCTAACTGACCCCACATAAAGATAGACATACGGAATCCCATCATGTAGCTATTGAATCTGCACCGGTCGTTGAAAAACAGGAATGCACTCCCATGCCTAGATCATCAGTAAGGTAGTGCTACAACTGATATTGTGGCCCTGGTAATAAACAACCTCATGCAACTGATGATAAAGCATGGCCAACAAGTAAGGCCCCTAGGCAAAAACTATCCTATGTGCTCGCATACAGACTAGTACATCCCCCCATCCAATGGGAAATCCATAACCATGACAATTTGGAATTAGTAATATAGCAATCAGTGTCATCAGCATAGCATCCCACTTGGGAAACCGGTCAGCTACAACATCAGAATCGATCTCGTAACCATCCATGCCCAACTGGGCACCATCAGCATCCTCATACATCTCTAATAGGGCATGTCACCCTCAGTGCGGATCATAGATAACTCTCTCTCCGCTAATCAGAATGCAAAGAATATGGTAGATGTCCTCCAAGGTCACTGTCACCTCTCCAGTAGGCAGGTGAAATGAGTAGGTCTCTTAGTGCCACCTCTCACAAAGCATTGTCAGCAAACCCATGTTTGCTCGAATAATGGGCATATAGGTGATATGATACATACCTAGTGCCATCAGTCACTGTCTCTGTCTATCGCTCAGGTGATCTCTAAAGGCATATGTCACCAACCGAAACTCTTGGGTGTAAATCAGCACAAGCCGACTCTACACAAGAAAGGCCAAGGATTAGCACATATTGGGCAACATTGTTGAGAGGTTATTATTACTAGCAAGTCAAGGGTGCATCCAAACTAATCTCAGCACAAGGTCAAAAAAATTCAACTTTGGTCAACTACAATTATGTCGTGTTGACCACAAATGTGCCACAATTAGTCAATTGCAGCTCTGCGCATGACACTTGCATCATAGTTTGTCAAATATGTCATTCTGGCTGGCAAATGCACAACCTAACAATAAATGAATCATTTGGCATGACAATTGAGTTATGATTTGGTGAATGTGCCATTCAGCATGGCCATTGTGTTGCAATTTGGTAAATGCGCCATTTGACCTAGCAATTGCATCACAAAATCCTCACTTACCTCGCAACCTGGCAATTGCATTGTTTCCCCTTATGGATGCGCGATCAAACAACAAACCCCAACCTACCCATCCCACTTGCATCATGAAGCAAGCAAATGCATTGAATGTGAAGGCATTTTTGATTTACGTGACATCATTTGCATCACAACGCATGTGTTTACCCCTCCTAAAACCTTAATAAATGCATCAAATTCAAAAATTGACAAGGGGGATTGGGTACTTATCAGTGCCTCTGCGCCCTCAGGTCGTCAGAATTTCTGCATGCAGTATCCATGGTGGGTAGTCAGTGGAATCACCATCATCTCTCTAAGCTCCGTTTTCTGAATTTTCTATATAACAAATGAGAAAATGACACTTGGATTAACCTTTTCAACTTATTTATAGGCTAAAAATTAGGGTTTTGACCTAGTCGGTTGTACTGGAGGCTCACTTGACCACCTTGTCGATGGTGTTTTCTGCATAACAAAAACTCAAACAGAATATGATATGCTATCTCTCTTGAAAGGTAGATCTCTATGGGAAAAGAGATAACCCCAAGGTCTCGAATGTCAGGTCTTGACAATGCAGCAAAACAACTCAGTGATAAATATGAAAATGCTGGTAATCACAATGGGACCTTACTATGAGCAACATTGGATTTCGAATCTATCAAATATAAACAATAAATTGATACTTTGAAACTCGATTGGAACCCTGATAATAAAGAAACAACAAAAGATAAAGGTTTTAGAGATAATCTTAAAACTACTTCTAACCCTAAGATTGAAAATGCCAAAAGATAATATGCTTAAAATGGACCGATCTCTCGTAAACTACTTTCTTCTTAACCCAGATGAATCTGCAATTCCACAAAAATAGTGCAATCTTCTAAGGTATTTAAATATTTTCAAATCAAAAACATTCATTCAATCCATCCTATTGCAATTGAGATGAATAAACCCTCATAATTGAACTACTTAACTATTTCTCTCCTGATCTACCTATCCTTCTATATCTATTTTCTAATTTCTATATATATTTCCATTCAAATGAGGCAACATGCCTATTTTATAGAGAATCGATAAGATAGGTCAGCCCAAAAATACAATTTACAATAAAAACATGACCTACAAGAGGTCGGCCCAAAAGGATAATTCGAACACATGAAATGTGCCATTGGCACCAATTTCATCCAAAACTGCCAAGATACCAAAAAGGGTCGGCCCAATACATGTGAATTAATGGGAAGCACAAATACCAATGTAACCCTATATAATCACTCCCCATCCTTGTCCTTAGCTTTATCTTCTTCACCATGTATGGCCAATAGGACCCTATCCAGCTCAACAACAAGTGACACAGGCAAAACCCTAATCTTTCTCTCAAGAGACTTGATGTCATCTCTTGTCAGCCTAACTATACCATCCCAATCAGCTTTTTTAGTCAAATACCTATCAATAACTACAATATAGGTTGTAGCATCATCCAACTAATGTCCAGTAATTGGTCCTTCACTGATTGGAGAATAAACATCTCTCTACCATTCTCTAAGCTACTCCAAACTGAGATGTTTTAGAGCAAACTTCTTCCTTCTAGTCATGACCTCAAAGAATGAAATGCACTTATCATAAATACTAGTCAGAGCATCCTCAATCTTCCTCACCTATTTATGGATCTTTTTCAAGACCCTTTGCCTCATTTGTAGGATTTCAAACCATTCCCAAGGTTCAGAAACCCTTGGAAAAGGAAGAATGGCACACTGCACCAATTTGTCCTCAATGAATCCCATCATTGTGGTGGTCTTCTACAATAGGAGGTTGGTATCCACATTATCCTGTGCCAATGCAGCCTTCAACCAATCCACTGATCTCATTGCATCGCCTCCAGTTGACAGAATGCTCTTAATAGCCTCATCTCCTTTAGTTCGGACACTCTACAACCAAGTAACTGCAGCATGTGAGGTGCCCTTCATATTTTCTAGCTTAGAGATCGTTTCCTGGGGTAGGAATCCTATAGTAGAAGAGGAGGAACCAATAGATTGCAAAGGTTTCATCAATTCTTGCAAGTATTTCTTTAGTTTTTCATTCTCCTTCTCTAGCTCATGCCTAGTTTGCACTGCCTTCTTCAATCTCCCCACAATCACTGCATTGGAGCCCTCATATTCTTCAATGTACTACTCCATGGTAGCATGCCCTAGGTCAAGCTTCTGCACATTATAGTCTTGGGAAGTCACATTGTCTCTATCTTTGTTTGGAGCAGGGGTAGCAATATGAGCCACTTTGTTACCTGACCCATCTCTTTCAATTCGAGATACAACCCTTGCTTTCTTTTTATTTTTTTCCATCTCTACATTACTCATGAGGGCATCCCAATTAGGAGGAGCATCCTCCACTATCACCATTTTGTTCTTCAATTCCCTCTCAAGCCAATCAGGAATACTGGACCCAACAGGCACTGTATCTTGCTTATCTTTCCCTTGCTCCTACTGATCAACAGTTGCATCCTTTTCAGCACTTGGCCTTTTAGGAATGTCCATAATTGGGATCTCCTTCTCTTTTACCTATTCCTCCACAACAACCCACACTGGTCAAGGGGCCCTAGCTAGTATTTCTTCCTCCTTTTGAGGAGACTTGACTACTTGTTCTTTTGCATATGAGTATGCATGTGCCACCAAGGGAGATTGAACCACCCTATCAATTTCTATCTCCGCATTGAAGAGGTCTCCTTCTTGAAACTCTTCTTCACCCAAATCCTTAGGACTTTCATCCTTCTTTGGCTCCTCCTATGTGTTATCGGTATCCTGAGGAATAGAGACACTTACTAGCTCAACAATAGGTATACTCACTGAAGCATTCTCCTTTGCTACAGTATCCCTTCGGGAAGGAGTCCTCGACCTCCTCATGTAAACCTCTATCTTTTCCCCTAAGCTTTCCACCTCTACCACTGGTGGCTCAATTTCCTTGTCAACCTTAGGAGCTTCCTCCACCTTCTATGAAAATTTGGTGATCCTTCTTCTCTTTATCAGTGGTGGAGCACTTTTAACCTCCAACTCCTCTTCTTAGCCACCGGCTTCCTCTATTTGCTTACTTTTGTAGCCTTCTTAGCTTGAACTTCCCTTACCTGGATTCTGAAAGGAGAATCCACTTTCTCTTTGCCCTTTGGATCTAGTTCAAGTAAAGCCTCAGAAGCAGAATGAGACTCTAAGTCTCCCATCAGTTCATAGGTGCATGGAACAACCTCACTCTCCAGCTCTAGCATCTTATGCTTCAACCACATCTTGGTATATTTCACCACTGGGGCCATGACCTGATCTAAATCAGTCTTTTCTTCCTCTAACCAGTCAACTTCTCCCACTAGTTTATCCTTTACTGCCTCATAAACATGACCCTAGATCATATTTCCATCTTCCTCTATCTAGTTAGGGATGGCCTTTACATTGTACAATCTCACCAAATCTACTGGAAACCTGGAAAATTTCTTCTTTCTTACCTCAAACTCATCGGCAAGGTTAATCCAGTAATCTTCAATGTGAGCCTTATGGCCATATTCCCTACTGGCCTTTTTCTAAGCTTCGCCAGTGATATCAAACCTTTCCCTTTTGGAATGGAAGGAGAGACCAAGATTACTCATCTCGTCCTCTGAAGTATGAACAGACTGAATGGAAGCACAAACCTCACCCATTCCTATCTTTAGGGGGAAATCATTCCCAAAACCTCTCTTATGCATCTCTCCCTTTACAACATTGTCAAAGTCACAAATTTTCCTAGTGATTTCCAACAATATGACATGATCAATTGGATATCTAGGGAGTCTGTAGGGAGCCCTCTAAAATCAATCAATTTTGATATATGAGAAAGTTGGGAATTGGATAAACCATCCTTTATACCTCCTTATTAATTCTTTTTCCTTATCAAAAATTCTCATATGCTCTTCACCTTGCAGCAATCTGGTAATGTACATTGTGAAGGCATCATTTGACCTCCTGTAGCTTCCACCAGGTAAGTGCAACTATGGATACACTTCATAGATGGCATCCTATTCAAAAATACCCCTAGTGCTCAACCCCTTGTATGGGTGAAGTCTGGCCAATGAATACACTAGGTAAGAGGTCATGGTGAAAGTCTTGGTTTACAAGACATTACATAATTTCTGATGGATCACAGCACTAATAACACCTGCCCAATGATAGTCAATTCCCTCCTCCATTCTGGCAATCACATTAAACATCTAGGTCTCAAAAATATTTGCACTCTTCAATCCCACCAACCTTTTGAGAAGAGTGATGGCATTGTAGTACTCTCTTTTGAACTTAAGCTTGAATAGTTGCTTAGGCAACTTGGAGAAATGGGATTTAGGCTTCTCTAGCCAAGAGTTGATCACCTACTGAGACT
Organism: Sequoiadendron giganteum; assembly: GCA_007115665.2. Classification (NCBI taxonomy): domain Eukaryota; kingdom Viridiplantae; phylum Streptophyta; class Pinopsida; order Cupressales; family Cupressaceae; genus Sequoiadendron; species Sequoiadendron giganteum. Next base: position 435,500,878 of record CM021108.1, on the reverse strand, counting down.
TAACAATGTTCTCTTCATAATACTTTCTAGCAACCTCTATGTCGAAGCCCACCACATGGGACCTATCAGGCATGTCAAAGGTTGCAGCAATAGATATAGGACTAAAACCTGCAATAAGCCTACCCTGGGGACCAATTATTCTCTGTGTCCCTCTATCATAGTTTCTAGCACACTCAAGCACCAGCTCATAGCACTGCACCTTAGAAGGAAAACCTGCCATATGAGCTAGCCCAGAGTCCACCATTCTTTTTTCCAACAAAGGAGGGTTCAGTGCTGACATCTCAGCCTTGAACTCCTCATAGTCTCACATGCCTACATTTGTATCCATGATTCCTCACCAAATTGAAGTCAGCTTGCTCTCAGGAATCTACCTCTTTATATCCAGCCTTACCTTCTCTACATTTGAGATGGCAGAAGTCTCTGCCCCTGGATTTGTTGCCTTTCCCTTTCCTCAACCAGCGACATCCTGTCCTGATCCTTCCTGCAAACACATAAAGGTAACCACAATTAGATCCACAAGAAACATTAAGTGTAGTAGATTAATACCCCAAAGTTTAGGATTTATCCCCCCTCGTGGATTCTACACTGGAGAGGATTTTTAGGAAAATCCGGACCAGGCGGATTCTAGCGAACGAAGCATGCAAAATCCCATAATATCATTTAAAATCATCAATTAACAAAGGAAAACCATTAGAAACACTTAGCATAAGCTCCTTAAATCAATCAAATATATTACCAATAAACCAATAATTTATAACCATCAAATTCAACATTTCCCAAAAAAGACCTGGAAGAATCCGCCAGAGACGGATTTTGGCGAAAATATCAACAGTTATAACTAACCCAGGAAAATCCGGATGGAATGGATTTTTGCAAAATCTAGATATAACACTATTAAAGCATGAAATCGGTAAAACGACTCGACTGCAGACATCGAGAAAATCCGGATGGAACAGATTTTGATGAAACCAAATGAAATCTGGTGAAAAGTGATAAGAGAGAGAGAGAGAGAGAGAGAGAGAGAGAGAGAGAGAGAGAGAGAGAGAGAGAGAGAGAAAAGTCGGGAAATTCGGGGGAAGCGAAATTCTATGAGGACCTGGAAAACCCGAACCTGTCCACATTCTCACTACTTTCACCAAAACAATTAAAATCACTCTGGATCTAATCTAGAACTCCAAAACCAACTTAACCTGGGCCTTCAATGAATGATACACGAACCTAGAACACTCTTCACAACAATTTGAAGAGGATTGGCCATGTCATAGGTCAAGAACCTTAAAATGTTCACTATGAAAGCACAGGAACAAAGCACGACTTGCTCACACACCAGAATGGAGAGTTTAAAACTAAAGCAAGCAAATGCCCAAATAAGAAGCAACAACAGACCAAGCATAAGCGTTCAACCAACCAAACAAATTGGTACACTGATGGAAAGCCCCAAATTGCGCAATGATGATGTGCACCCAGAAAAACCAGGAAACCATGAAGGACTCCCAAGCAAATGAAGAAAAGCAATTGAAATCAATAGAGAAAAGGGCACATCTACATACCATGGAAGCGTAAGGGTTGAAACTGGTGAAGCCAACAAATAACCATTTAATGTGAGCAGGATACATCCTTGCATAGGAAACGCAAACGCACAGTCGAAACGGCTTTGAAAATCCAGATATCCAGCAAAACACCAAGAGCTCCGAGACACAAGCTCAAATGATAGTAAATGCACAAACACAAATGATCAATTACTTCCCAAAGAATCAATACATCAAAGTCCCAAAACCTCTGCACAAATGCCATTAATCTGTTCGACAAGATAGCCATGACCTCAAAAAACCCAGGGATTCAACCTGGCGACGGACTTCGGGGAAATCCAGAGCATACGAATTTTCCCAAAAATAGGGCAAAAGGTGGCAACTTCAGACATTGAAGGGAAACCGGAAGAATCCAGCCTAGGCGGATTTTCCCAAAAATAGTGAAAAACCCGAGATAAAGTCAGAACTTCTGATTTTTAATAATACTCATAAGTGTGCCACTTCAATTGGCAATATGGATATTAAAGCACAAACCCAAGCAAGAAAAAACCCCCAGAAAAGAAGGGCCAAAACACCAAAAAGTGAAAAAAGAGGGTCCCCACTTTCAGTGGGGCATGTGTGCAAAAACTTCACAACAAATGGCAACTCCGTTGGGGAAATGCTCTAGAGCATTTCAAGGATAAACTAGAATCAAGAACCCAATATCTATGGTTTCAATCCTATCATCAAGACTCCTATGAACAAAGTTTTAGAAACCACAAGCAAGAAGACCTTTTCCTATACCAGGGTCCAAGTGTGTGTATTATGCATTAATTCCTATCCTGCAAGTGCAATGGGAACAAGAGTAAATCTGACCAAGGCTACATAAAAGTTCAAACTTCAAAAGCAATCTAGATAGAGCCTCACTGTCAGTCAAGCATTCATAGCCCCGGCGAGTTTATCGTTTTGACCCTCCCAAGCATAGCTCTACAGCCAATCAGGCGTCTATAGCCCTAGTAGAGATACTAGGATACTCCTAATAAGGTGAAGCCCATTCAAATTTTCAAATTTTCTTCTTCTCTTTTCTATTTTATAGGACTTTTTGCTTCACCTTTGTAAGTAATGAAACTCACACTCAGGGATGAGGAACACAGTGGCACTGAAGTAGAATATAATATTTTTCACCAAATCAAATCACTCAAAGACCCAATGCAACTCCAGAATCTTTTAATGTGAAATGTGAGACCCAAATATTTTCCAAAGTGTATTCAAAACAAGTGATTCTAATACCAAGTACAAAGAACATCAGATAAAAGAATTCCACCACCTGATTCTAAAAAATTGATTAGAGTTTATAAAAGAAATTTCCAGAACAGTCCCATCCAAAACAACCTATTGTACAGATGCAATAGCCCAAAGAAATAAGGAACCCAAAAGCAAAACAAAACGAAAAGCAAAACAAAATGAAAAGAAAAACAAACCAAAGCAAACCTAAACTAACAAAGCAAAAACATAAAGTGAACCTACTCTAACTATGTACAGGATGAACTGCAAGTAGTTCAAGGTTGAAAATAATGCTTCAGATACTGCCCATTAATAGGCAGCTGGATATCCTCATCAGTGAGGGTTTTCAAACAAAAATCATTATCTCCCAAAATTTTTGAAATCTGGTAATGACCAAGCCAAAGTTTATCAAATTTGTCGTGCTCTCCCTTACGATCATGGGCTTTATCCCAATAGAGAACTAAGTCAAAAATTCTAAAGGCCTTTACCTTAGCTCTCCTATCAAACAATATTTTTACTACACCCTGATGTTTAGCAAAGTTCTCTAGGGCTTCATCTCTTTTCTCTTCCAAGTGCAACAATTCAGCCAAACGGGCTTTACATTTATCTTCTTCATTATAATACTCGTTAATAAACTCTAGAGTAGGGATTTTCAACTGGATAGGAAACATAGGTTCCAAACCATACACTAGGTGATAAGGAGAGGTTCCTATGGATGCCTTCTATCTAGTATGGTCATCCCAAAGAGAAAATCAGAGCTATGTCTGCCAATCCTTAAGATTTTGTTCTAACAACTTACAGATAATTGTCAGTAGGTTCTTGTTAGAGGACTCAGCTAAACCATTACCCTGAGGGTAATAATTGGATGAAAACTTAATAACAATCCCATGATCAAATGCCCAATTAGAAAACTTAAGTGATACAAATGCAGGACCATTATCGGAAACCAAAGACAGTGGACAACCAAAACGATTGATAATTCTTGATTTAGGAAAATTGATTACCGCATCCGAAGTACATTCTTTGCAAGCAAGAGCCTCTGTCCATCTAGTAAAATAACTAGTTATGGTAATAATATACCTATGGCCTATAGAAGATGGAGGATTAATTGGACCTATGAATTCCATACCCCACTGAGCAAACGGTTTTACCTCTATGACAGGCTGAAGTGATAAGCTGCATTTTTTTCCTTACTTGTCGTAGTTTGGCATATGTGACAAGTTCTCACATGTTGGTGTACATCTTTGAACAAAGTAGGCCAGTAATAGCCTACCCTCAGGATTTGATGTGCTATGGATGATGCAGAACCATGGCCTATGCCATATTTCTCATGAAATTCACTCATCACTCTAGCAGCTTCCTCTTTCCCTAAACATCTTAAGTAAACACCCTCATGATTTCTTTTGTACAAGATAGCCCCTTTCATCATAAAACTTTCACTCTTCAAGCACAAGGCTCACCTCTAAACAGTGTTAAGGTGATCAGGACACTGCCAATTCAATAGATAGAAAATAATTTCATCATACCAGTCTCCTGGAGATACCTCTTGAAGGTAATAATGTTGAGCTGTGAGATCAGGACCTATCTCAGCCATTGTCTTTGTAAGCTCTTGTCCTCTTACTAGTTTCAAGGGATGTATTTCCATATCATATTCCTGCAACATGGTTACCCACTTGGCCCTTCATTCACCTAACTCATTATGCATCAATAACAACTTTACTGCAGGATCAGGCACTATGGCAAAAACTTTATTTCTCAAGATATAATGCATGAACTTCTTCACTGCTCAGAGCAAAGCATAGGCCTACTTGTCTACATTGTGGTATTTCAATTCTGCATCTTTTAAGGGAGTACTCATGAAGGCTATAGGGTGTTCATCCCCTTGATCAGACTTTTGAGTTAACATTGCAGCACAAGAGTGATCAGAAGCGAATGAATATATATAAAAAGGCTTAGTGTAATCTGGACTCACCAATACAGGAGCTTCAACAATAGCCTTCTTGATTTCTGTAAATTCCTCCTTAGCTTCCACACTCCATTCGATCTTTGCTTCTTGTTTTAACATAGCATTTAACGGCTTGACTATCTCTACAAATCCTATGATAAATTTCCTAAAAAAGTTAATGTTACCAAAGAATGACTTCATCTCTTTCTTACTTGCAGGAGACTAAATCTTCAAATAGCCTGAATTCTTTTAGGGTCAATAGCAATACCCTGTTCTGAAATAATGTGTCCTAATAACTTTCCTTTTGTGACTCCAAAAATTCAATTCCTTGGATTAAGTGAAATACCAAACTCTCTACATCTTTGAAACACCTTACATAAGTCTGTTATATGATCACCTCGTTTCTTAGAAAAAATAGTCAAATCATCCATATAAATAGTGACGCACTTACCAATTATATCCTTAAAAGAAATGTCCATAGCTCTCTAGAATGTAGCTCTAGCATTGATCAATCGAAATGGCATCCTTCTGTAAGCAAAGGTTCCCCATTTTGTAGTAAAGGCAGTCTTGTGCCTATCCTCATATTGCACCATAACTTGGTTGTATACAAAATACCCGTCCAAAAAGGACATCATTTGTGATCCATTAATAATCTGAAGCACTTCATCCAATGAAGGAACCGGATAATTATCCTTTTCTGATGCTCTATTAAGATTCCTAAAATCTACACATAGTCTGATTTCTCCATTCTTTTTCCTTACTGGAACCAAATTCGCCACCCAAGTAGAGTGTCTTACTGGAAATATAATGCGTGCTGAGAGCAATTTTTGCACCTCCTTCTAAATAATGGGTTCTAACAGTGCATTAATTGGCCTTTGTCTTTATCTGAAGGGTTTGACATTTGATCTCAAAGGAATGGTGTGTGTGATGATTGAAGTATCATATGTTTTCAAGTCTTCATAACTCCAAGCTATTACATCATGATATGCATGTAAGGTATCAATAATCCCCTTTCTCTCTTTTGGAGTACATACCTTGCCAATAAGAACATTCTTCAAGTCATCCGGTGTCCCCATATTATATGTTTCACACTGGCTACTGATAGACTCTCTTTTAGTCTGTTGTTCTTGATCTCTTATCTTATCTAAGTCAAAAATTTGTTCAAGTTGCACCATACCGCTTGGAATGGTATTAGTCTTTAGATTGATGATTCCTCCAAAGTCAATTTCTGCTTCCTGAGGCTCTATCCCATCAATAAGTTGGGAAGTAAATACATCACAACTTGTAATAAAGTCCAGAATATGTTTATCATCTTTAAATACCTAGAAATTAGTGACGTTGTTAGGCACTGAAGGTACTAGAGTGAGCTCAACTGTAAATTTTTTCAATCCTGAAAGTGACAGAGGCTGCAAGATGCTAGCAGCTTGTGCTAGAGAATTAGTAACCTGATTTTTGTTTTGAGGGATCAACTGGATATTAAAGGCATCAAACCCCTCAATGAGATCCCACACTCTATTCCTGTAATTGGTCATTCTTCTATCATGACATGAGTATTGTTTTCTTACTTGTTTGATCACTAATTCTAAATCTCTGAATACTTGTAGTATCTTAACTTTCTTCCTAGCTGTCATTAATAAGCCATGGATCAAAGCCCCATATTCAACAACATTATTAGTGCATTGGAACTGGAGTCTGTGAGCAAAAAAGTAGTTCTTACCTTTAGGACTAATCAATTCAAATTCTGCTCCAGCACCTTTTTTGGATTTGGATCATTGAACCTTAGTGTCCAACAACCATCAGGTTCTTTTGGCTTCAATTTACCTTGTTCTTTGCTGGGGATAGGGATTTTTTCAAGAAGCACTGAGCTCTTACCTTTATTACTATTTGATTCTTCCTACACATTGAGTCCAGTAGGTGGAACTGGATTAATTCATTTCTGTATCTGTCTGACAACAGTCTGACACAAGTCATATTCCAGCTCAAAATGAGAGGCATCATGGACTCTGCACCAATTTGGGAGCAATAATTCTTCAAATGTCGTACTTCCCTTTATTTGTACCTGATCTTCCATACACTTCTGGATGAATTCCTGAAAGTTATCTAACAAACCAAGTTGCATGTCTCCTTCATCACTTATTTCATCCTCTTGTTCAATCAAAGTCTTAGGATCACTGCTCTACAGAATGTGCTTATCTGAAGAATCCTACAACATGAAAAACTCTTAATCTTCTGAAATTGATGCAACCAACACGTAATTCCCCATACTGACCTCAAACACCAACACCTCATTTGAGAGGTTCTGATATTTTGTGATTACATATTTCATTATGGGTTCTCTTTCAATTCTAATCTGATTTGGGACTCCCTTCCATGGTAACCACATATGGGAATGGTCTATGGATATATATCCATTCAAAGCTTTAGTGAAATCCCTGCCTAAAATCAAACCATAAGTATCAGGGATGTCAGCAACTTGGATATTGATCACTTGCTGCACCCTAGGATCTGATGCAAGCTGTGTAGGGATCATGTTCAATTCTCCAACTACACTCACCTCTATTTTATCCAACTGAGTAACCTTCTTTTGAGAGGCAATAGGAGTAATACCCAATGCCTTACAAATAGCAAAAGGCATAACATTTGTAGAGGCTCCTGAATCCAGAAGACAATTATGTAGATTCTTTTCGAAGATACGAACTAAGATTAGAAAAGGAGGAGTTTCCATCTTGCCTTGAAACAAGTTCAGATGGGTGTCATCTTGTGCAACCTAGCCTTTATCCTTATCTCCCATCTTGTCTACAGGTGGAACCTGGCTTCTAAGTGTTTGAGAATTAGAAGACTTTGTAACAACTCCATTGGTGGCTACCCCTTGCGATGTTATATTTGAACTAAATGATCCCAGAACTGCATTCCTAATAGCAAGAACTCTTAACAACTCAAAAGCAGAAAGACTTACCTTTACTTTCTTGAATTCCTCAGTCACATATTCATCGAATTTCTCCACATTCAGGTCAGCCTGAGATTCTTCATAGCCACTGACCTGCTTATCCTTGGATATTTCAGCATTGTTCCCCTTTGACAAGTACTGCGTTGGCACCTGAGAATAAGATGGATTATTACTAGATTGTGGATCTGGTGGAGTATTGAAATTGTTAGGAGGGATGGAAGTAGTAAAAGGACCTCCAGCTTGTGGACCCCTATTAGGCCTATTTCTTAAATCATACTTCTTCACTGGTTGTTGAAAAATCTGAACTTCTTCAACACTAACTTCCTCCTCATCTAAAGGCCATTATCATTCTCATTTTCTTCATTAAACAACTGGGAAATATCATCTTAATTTAGCACCTGCTCTGCCTCGTCCTCTATAATAGATACTTCTTCTGGTTCATTTTCCTCACCCTTTGGAAATGGGGCATGATTAAGTACCAGTACTGGAGAATCGTATGGATTTGAAGGTACCATTTCCTATGCAGTAGAATTATTTTCAACCTCATACTGAAAGATAGAAGCTACAGTCTAAAATTCAGCACAGTCTAACTCAGAGAGTTGACTTGTTTCATGGAGCCTACACCATACAAACAAAGCTGCTTCTGCTAGGTATACACCATTTGGAGGTTTCTCTTGAGTAGCAGGTTGATCCAAGGGAGTAGGAATCCCTCCATTATTGGGCCTAGTATTCCAAGACCTATTCTATCTAGGTTGTTACCCTCTGTCAAATCCTTGTCCCCCTTGCTGATTTCTATCATAATTTTGACCAGATTCTTGTCTTCTATCAAAATTCTGACCAGAACCCTATCCTCTGTCAAAATTTTGATTCCTATCAAAGTATTGACCTCTTTAGAAATTCATGTTTTCCCTGCCATAGCTAGATTGTATATTCTTTTGAGTAGCCTGAAATTGACTATTCTGATTTATCAAATAAGTTAGCTCTGTATTCAACCTCTTCACTTGTTCAGATAACTCATCCAACCTTTCCTTATCTAGATTTTTTAGGTGGTGTTGGATTACCTCTGGAAGGATATCCGAGTATGTTCCCAGAACTAACAACTTGATTCAAGACTTCTGAATTCTGCAAATATGTAGGGAAAACAACTTGTTGTTGTTGTAAGGGTTGATTAGCTCTCTGTTGAGGATAAGAATTCATAGGTTGAGCTTGATTTATAGGTGGACCTAGATGAGGAACCAAAGGCAATGACGGTATAGGATTCATTATTGGAGCATGACTAGTCAAAGCTTGATTAAGGGCTTGAATTTGTCCAGGGTGAGAAATAGGTCCCAAGGATGGCAAAGGTTCTGATAAATGTTGCCTCAAGTCCATACTGACCTTTACTACTTCTGCATATGCAGTGAGAAAAGTATTCAGATGATTGGTCCTTTGTTTCAGGTAGGTGGTTGTAAGGCTATCCAAGGCTTCAAGGTATATCTCCAAAGCAGTATTTTCATTTCTAGCGTAAGGTGCCTAGAGTCTGGTATATGCTCGATGGAACCTATCATTGAATGATCCTATGGGCTCATTAATATCTCTTTTTACTCTAGTAAAATGCAAGTACAACTCATTTGCATTGATAGGAATCTTGAAATTTTGCAAGAATGCAACTTCCAACTCAGTCTAATTATGGATGGAAGCATTGGGTAAGTGATTATACCAATAGAAGGCTTCTTTTCCTAGGGAGTAAGGGAAAAACCTACATGAAACATCTTCATGGTTAATCCCTCTATCCCTCAGACAAGTCTTGAAAATCCTAATATGCTCTTTTATCGTTATGTTGGGGTCATGAGTATGAAACTTAGAGAAGAAGTGCTCAGGGTTCTTGGGCATCACATTGTAATTATTGAAGATCAATGGGGACGGATTATTAGCAAGAAAAGCCATTGGTGGAGGTGGGGGTGGTAATGGCTGATTTATGACTGGTTGTGGTTGTGGAATGGGAATCCCCTCAGAGTCAGATGAAGATGAGGATGATGGAGATGATGGAAGTGGGTGAGCCGATGATGATTATTCCCCTCCTCTAGTCCTTCTTGACCTAGTAGGGGCTTGTAACTCTTGAAATTCTTCTCCTCCTGGAGTAGATCTAGTTCTTCTTCTAAGTCTCTCAGGAGAGATGGCATTTAAGAAACACTCCAGTTTGCTTGTTCGAAGGCCCTCCTTCTAGCGCCAATCTGTTGATGGTGTTTTCTACATAGCAACAACTCAGACAAAATATGATATCCTATCTCTCTTGAAAGGTAGATCTCTATGGGAAAAGAGATAACCCCAAGGTCTCTAATGTCAGGTCTTGACAATGTAGCAAAAAAACTTAGTGATAAATGTGAAAATGCTGGTAATCACAATGGGACCTTACTATGAGCAACATTGGATTTCAAATCTATCAGATATAAACAATAAATTGATACTTTGAAACTTGATTGGAACCCTGATAATAAATAAACAAAAAAAGATAAAGGTTTCAGAGATAATCTTAAAACTACTTCTAGCCCTAAGATTGAAAATGCCAAGAGATAATATGCTTAAAATGGACCAATCTCTCATAAACTACTTTCTGCTTGACCCAGATGAATCTGCAATTCCACAAAAATAGTGCAATCTTCTAAAGTATATAAATATTTTCAAATCACAAACATTCATTCAATCAATCCTATTGCAATTGAGATGAATAAACCCTCATAATTGAACTAAGCACAAATATAAGTCCAGGCTAACTTTGCAAAGAAACTAAACATCAGCTAACTGCAAAAAGTATGCACTAGAGATCACTGCAAACATTCCAAACATGAAACCCTAAGCATTACCAAACCATTTAACCATAAACTATTAAGCAATTTGAAAGATAGAATAACAAGAACCATGCCAAATGAAATTCTAGAAGATAGATACCAAACACAATATCTCTCTTATATTAAATCATCTGAAATAGAAACAACTCCAGTTTTCTGCTACAACACTTGCTTGAGAATAAACCCTAATTTTCTCTAATATCACTTAACTATTTCTCTCCTGATCTACCTATCCTTCTATATCTATTTTCTAATCTCTATCTATCTCTCTGTTCAAATGAGGCAACATGCCTGTTTTAAAGAGAATCCATTAGATAGGTCGGCCCAAAAATATAATTTACAACAAAAACATGACCTACAAGAGGTCAACCCAAAAGGATAATTTGAACACATGAAATGTGCCATTGGCACCAATTTCATCCAAAACGGCCAAGATACCAAAAAGGGTCAGCCCAATACATGTGAATTAATGGGAAGAAAAAATACCAATGTAACCCTATATAATCACTCCCCATCCTTCTCCTTAGCTTTATCTTCTTCACCATGTACGACCAACAAGACCCTATCCAGCTCAGCAATAGGTGGCACAGGCAAAACCCCAATCTTTCTTTCAAGAGACTTGATGTCATCTCTTGCCTACCTAACTGTACCATCCCAATCGGCTTTGTTAGTCAAATACCTATCAATAACTGAAATATAGGTTGCACCATCATCCAATTGATGTCTAGTAACTAGTCCTTCACTGACTGGAGAATAAACATCTCTCCACCATTCTCTAAGCTGCTCCAAATTGATATGTTTCAGAGAAAACTTCTTCCTTCCAGTCATGACCTCAAACAATGAAATGCACTTATCATAAATACTAGTTAGAGCATCCTCAATCTACCTTACCTGTTTATGGATCTTTTTCAAGGCCCTTTGCCTCATTTCCAGGATTTCAAACCTTTCCCAAGGTTCATAAACCTTGGAAAAGGAAGAATGGCACACTGCAAAAATTTGTCTTCAATGAATCCCATAATTATGGTTGTCTTCTACAATAGGAGGTTGGTATCCACATTATCCTATGCCAATGCAGCCTTCAACCAATCCACTTATCTCATTGTATCACCCCCAGTTGATAGAATGCTCTTAATAGCCTCATCTCCTTTCGTCTGGACACTCTGCAACCAAGTAACTCCAGCATGTGAGGTGCCCTTCATCTTTTCAAGGTTAGAGATCATTTCTTGGGGTAGGAATCCTGCAGTAGAAGAGGAGGAACCAATAGCTTGCAAAGGTTTCATCAATTCTTGCAAGTATTTCTTTAGTTTTTCATTCTCCTTCTCTAGCTCATGCCTAGTTTGCACTGCCTTCTTCAATCTCCCCACAATCACTACACTGGAGCCCTCATATTCTTCAATTTCCTACTCCACTATAGCATGCCCCAAGTCAATAGTCTACACATTATAGTCCTGGGAAGTCACATTGTCTCTATCTTTGTTTGGAGCAGGGGTAGCAATATGGGCCACTCTATTACCTGACCCATCTCTTTCAATTTGGGATACAACCCTTGCTTTCTTTTTAGTCTTTTCCTTCTCTACATTAGCTATGAGGGCATCCCAATTAGGAGGAGCATCCTCCACTATCACCATTTTGTTCTTCAATTCCCTCTCAAGCCAATCAGGAATACTGGACCCAACAGGCACTGTATCTTGCTTATCTTTCCCTTGCTCCTACTGATCAATAGTTGCATCCCTTTCAGCACTTGGACTTTTAGGAATATCCACAATTGGGATATCCTTCTCTTTTACCTGTTCCTCCACAACAACCTGCACTGGTGAAGGGGCCCTAGTTGGTATTTATTCCTCCTTTTGAGGAAACTTGTCTACTTGTTCTTTTGCAGGTGAGTCTGCATTTGCCACCAAGGGAGATTGAACCACCCTATCAATTTTCGCCTCTGCATTGAAGAGGTTTCCTTCTTGAAACTCTTCACCCAAATCCTTAGGAATTTCATCTTTCTTTGGCTCCTCCTATGTGTTATCGATATCCTGAGGAATAGAGACACTTACTGGCTCAACAATAGGTATACTCACCGAAGCATTCTCCTTTGCTACAGTATCCCTTGGGGAAGGAGTCCTTGACCTCCTCATGTAAACCTCTATCTTTTTCCCTGAGCTTTCCACCTCTACCACTGGTGGCTCAATTTCCTTGTCAACCTTAGGAGCTTCCTCCACCTTTTGTGACAATTTGGTGATCCTTCTTCTCTTTATCAGTGGTGGAGCACTTTCAACCTCCTCCTCTTCTTCCTGATTCTTCTCAACTTCTTTCTTTAAGGCATGCTTCCTCTTCTTAACCACCGGCTTCCTCTATTTCTTACCTCTGTAGCCTTGTCAACTTGAACTTCCCTTACCTGGATTCTGAAAGGAGAATCCACTTTCTCTTTGCCCTTTGGATCTGGTTCAAGTGAAGCCTTAGAAGTAGAATGAGACTCTAAGTCTCCCATTAGTTCATAGGTGCATAGAACACCCTCGATCTCCAGCTCTAGCATCTTATGCATCAACCATATCTTGGTATATTCGATCGCTAGGGCCATGACATGATCTAAATCAGTCTTTTCTTCCTCTAACCAGTCAACTTCTCCCACTGGTTTATCCTTTACTACCTCATAAACATGACCCTAGATCACATTTCCATCTTCCTCTATTTGGTCAGGGATGGCCTTTACATTGCACAATCTCACCAAATCTACTGGCAACCTAGAAAATCTCTTCTTTCTTACCTTGAACTCATTGGCAAGGTTAATCCAGTAATCTTCAATGTGAGCCTTATGGCCATATTCCCTACTGGCCTTCTTCTGAGCTTCGCTAGTGATATCAAACCTTTCCCTTTTGGAATGGAAGGAGAGACCAACAGTACTCATCTCCTCCCCTGAAGTATGAGAAAACTGAATGGAAGCACAAACCTCACCCATTCCTATCTTTAGGGGGAAATCATTCCCAAAACCTCTCTTATGCATCTCTCCCTTTACAACATTGTCAAAGTCACAAATCTGCCTAGTGACTTCCAACAATATGACATGATCGGTTGGATATCTAGGGAGTCTATAGGGAGCCCTATGAAAACCATCAATTTTGATATATGAGAAGGTTGGGAACTAGATAAACCATGCTCCATACCTCCTTATTAATTCCTTTTCCTTATCACAAATTCTCATATGTTCTACACCTTGGAGCAATCTGGTAATGTACACTGTGAAGGCATCATTTGACCTCTTGTAGCTTCCACCAGTTAAGTTCAACTATGGATACACATCATAGATGGCATCCGGCCCAAAAATACCCCTAGTGCTCAACCCCTTGTATGGGTGAAGTTTGGCCAATGAATACACTAGGTAAGAGGTCATGGTGAAATTCTTGGTTTGCAAGACATTACATAATTGTTGATGGAGCACAACACTAATAACACCTACCCAATGATAGTCAATTCCCTGCTTCATTCTAGCAATCACATTAAACATCCAGTTCTCAAAAACACCTACACTCTTCAATCCCACCAACCTGCTGAGAAGAGTGATGGCATTGTAGTACTCTCTTTTGAACTTAAGCCTGAATAGTTGCTTAGGAAACTTGGAGAAATGGGATTTAGGCTTCTCTAGCCAAGATTTGATCACCTACTAAGACTTAACAATGTTCTCTTCATAATACTTTCTAGCAACCTCTATGTCGAAGCCCACCACATGGGACCTATCAGGCATGTTGAAGGTTGCAGCAATAGATACAGGACTGAAACCTACAATAATCCTACCCTGGTCACCAATTATTCTCTGTGTCCCTCTATCATAGTTTCTAGAACACTCAAGCACCAGCTTGAAGCACTGCACCATAGAAGGAAAACCTGCCACATGAGCTAGCCCGGAGTCCACCATTCTTTTTTCAAACAAAGGAGGGTTCGGTGCTAACATCTCTGCCTTGAACTCCTCGTAGTCCCACATGCCTATGTTCATATCCATGATTCTTGATAAAATTGAGGTCATCTTGCTCTTAGGAATCCAACTCTTTATATCCAACTTTACCTTCTTTGCATCTGAGATGGCAGAAGTCTCTGCAGCTGGATCTATTGCCTTTCCCTTTCCTCGACCAGTGACATCCTACCTGCAAACACATAAAGGTAACCACAATTAGATCCACAAGAAATAATAAGTGCAGGAGATTAATACCCCAAAGTTCAGGATTTAGCCCCCCTCGTGGATTCTACACTGGAGAGGATTTTCAAGAAAATCCGGACCAGGCAGATTCTAGCGAACCAAGCATGCAAAATCCCATAATATCATTTAAACTCATCAATTGACAAAGGAAAACCATTAGAAACACTTAGCATAAGCTCCTTAATCAATCAAATATATTACCAATAAACCAATCATTTATAACCATCAAATTCAACATTTCCCAAAAAAAACTAGAAGAATCCGCTAGAGATGGATTTTGACAAAAATATCAACAGTTATAACTAACCTGAGAAAAATGAAGAGACGTGGACAATTCAGAAAAATCCGGATGGAACGGATTTTGGAGAAATCCAGATATAACATTATTAAAGCATGAAATTGGTAAAACAACCCGACTGCGGACATCGGGAAAATCTGGCTGGAACGGATTTTGGCGAAACCAAATGAAATCCGGTAAAAAGTGATAAAAGAGAGAGAGAGAGAGAGAGAGAGAGAGAGAGAGAGAGAGAGAGAGAGAGAGAGAGAGAGAGAAAATGGGAAATCCGGGGGAAGTAGAATTTCACGAGGACCTTGAAAACCCGAACCTGTCCACATCCTCACTACTTTCACCAAAACGATTCAAATCACTCTGAATCTAAGCCAGAACTCTGAAACCAACTTAACCTAGGCCTCCAATGAATGATACATGAACCTACAAAACTTTTCACAGCAATTTGAAGAGGATTGGCCATGCCCTAGGTCAAGAACCCTAAAATGTCCGTCATGAAAGCACAGGAACAAAGCACGACTTGTTCACACACTAGAATGGAGAGTTTAAAACTAAAGCAAGAAAATGCCCAAATAAGAAGCAACACCAGACCAAACATAAACATTCAATGAACCAAATGGACTGTTACACTAATGAAAAGCCCCAAATCGCTCAATGATGATGCGCACCCAGAAAAACAAGGAAACCACGAAGGACTTCCAAGCAAATGAAGAAAAATAATCGAAATCAACAGGGAAAAGGGCACATCTACATACCATGGAAGCTTAAGGGTCGAAACTGGTGAAGCCAACAAATAACCGTTTAATGTGAGTAGGATACAATCCATGCATAGGAAACACAAACGCACAGTCGAAATGGCTTTGAAAATATAGATATCTAGCAAAACACCAAGAGCTCCAAGACGTAAGCTCAAATGATCAATTACTTCCCAAAGAATCAATACATCAAAGTCCCAAAACCTCCGCACAAACGCCATTAATGCGTTCGACAAGACAGCCATGACCATGAAAAACCCAATGATTCGACCTAGCGAGGGACTTCGGGGAAATCCAAAGCATACGGATTTTCCCAAAAATAGGGCAAAAGGTGGCAACTTCAAACATTGAAGGGAAACCAAAAGAATCTGGCCTAGGCAGATTTCCCCGAAAATAGTGAAAAACCTGAGATAAAGTCAGAACTTTCGATTTTCAATAAAACTCATAAGTGTGCCACTCTAATTGGCAAGATGGATATTAAAGCACAAACCCAAGCAAGCAAAAACCCCTAGAAAAGAAGGACCAAAACACCAAAAAGCGAAAAAGGAGGGTCCCCACTTTCAATGGGGCGTGTGTGCAAAAATTGCACAACACACCTTTGCCGGCATTTTGGCTAACTCAAAATCCTCCGTTTCTAAATCGGATTGCACCATCACTTTTTTGGTCATTAATTGAATTAATCGGAACACTTTCCAAATTTTTCTAACCTCGAGTCAAAATTCAAAAAATTTCTCGAGGGGGCATAGGCACTCCGTACCTTCACTGGGGCATATTTCGGACTTGTTTTCTTTGCCACAATGCGACAAGCTGCATGATGACAAAGAGGGGCAAATGTAGACACCTAAAAATGACTTAGGTCTATGACCACTATTTTTCCACCTTTCATCATAACATGATTATAACTTTGTAATTATATTCCTAACCCACATTCAACTATTAATTAAATCGTTTATAATTATTTAATTAATTCAGGATCTTTCATTCTCCATGATTATTAAATGTGCCACTAATTATCAAAGTCTTCTTACAATTAAATAAAGTCTCATTTATTTAATTAATCCTTATCATTAATGTCCTCCTGATTATTAAATAAGTATATTTTAATATATTTATTTAATATGTCATTAATTCCTAAATCCTCTCGTAATTAAATAGATTTACTAATTTATTTAATTAATTAACTATCTCTTCTAAATTAAATTATTATTATTAATTATTTAATTGCCTTATGTGACATGTCCCTCTTTTTAAATAAAATAATTTATTTAAAAATGACTTCACATTTGTTAACTGATTCTTCTTTTAGTAATTAATTGCAAAAATCAATTACTCATTATCTCACAAATCCATATTTTTGAATTAATTTAATTCAAAATGGAATTATTCTTCTATAAATCAAGTAATTGCCAAAATTATTGATTTTCTAAAATCTCATCTCCTTATCTCCTTATTTTTACTAATTTCATCTCAAGGTCACGTTTATTCTCCACCATTGATTTAATTTCTTAAATTAAATCTTGTCCACACATTTGAGGGTTTTACCCTAACCCTAATTGAGAGTTGTCAACTTGAATCTTGACCATTGATTCTAGGGCATTTCTCAATCTCTCATCTCATCTGTCTGTTCAAGATTGCATTTTCTATAAAATGACAATCTTGATCTCATTTTTGGGATCTCTTATTATTTTTATAATCTCATCATTGTCATTTTCTATTATCATATCATCTTTTAGGCTTATTAATAACTTGCATAATATAATTAAATTTCTAGTTTTCATAGATTTTTCAACACAAATCCTTCAATGCTTTGTCTAGGGCTAGATATTTAGAGTTTGCTCACATGCACAATATGAGGGCATCCATTATAATAGCAAGGCCAAGGAGGTGCAATGGAAATCAGTCATGGTGCATAGAAATGGGTGAGATCTTTCTAGTTTCTTTCATTTCTTGTTATTTCTCCTTTGCATTCGATTGCTTGATGATTTTATTAACTTGCATGTGTTACTAATCTAGTTTTGACCTTGCAGAAAATTTACGTCATTACAACCTTAGATATTGCATTTCTAAACACTAAAGAACACATAACATATCCATCTTACTAAATATTTAAATAAAGAATGATATATCATGCATTTTATAAATCCTTCACATTATTATATAGCCTTATAAGTATAAATTCTTGCGAGAAAACTCGATATCTTTCTCCTTGCAATTGGCATAATAGAATATAAAATTATAGGATATTATTTAAATAAGAGATTGTACTAGGAACATTTAGTATTCCCCTAATTCTAGGGTTAGGTAAGTAGCATTAGATGGACCAAAATACATAAATATTCATATCCATGCAAAATATGAATGTCGATGCAAAATTAGCATGTTTCATTTAAATTCCATATAAATTTCTAATCTACTCTTTATCAGTAACCACTCTTATTATCCCTACTATTTCAACATATGTTAAAATAAATCTATTGTAGTTCTTCATGCATGCGGTCTCTCACATTCACTAAGCATGGAGTCTATCATGCTATGTTTTGATACGAGAAATTTAATTCTAAAGTCTTGTTTTACCTGCACCTATTAATAGGGAAATTAGAGCATGTCTGCACTTAAGGAAATGATAGCAATTTTTTCTATTTTAACATTCTAAGGCTTGTTGTGGTATGAACTACACTTTTACTTACTACCTATATATGATATACTAAAAAAATAAATAGCATTGAACTATAACATTACTACACTCTAATATTTTGAACCCGAGAGCCTCCTCTCATGACCATAATGTACCAATTTAGCTAGCGTGAAGCAGATTGTTCACTATAATGAATGCAATTCCATGCAAGGAGAGGAATTTTTGATAAGGTATAAATTCGTCATTTAGGCTAAATTGAATATTATAGATTCTGATAATTCCAAGGACTGACCCAATACAACTTTTATTTTCTAATGGTTATATGCATATGACCTCTGTGACACTACCACCATGATCCAAAATTGCCAGCTTTTGGAAACCAGCTCGTTTAGACTACTCTAAAAGGTTTCTACACCCAGGATTTGAATAAATATGCTTGAAAAAATGCTCAAAGAAATCAGCCTCATGAAATACTAAGATAGAAAAATATGCATGAGAAGGATTTTTTGGATAAGCTTTAGAAACTCAAATAAAATGCAATAGATGGTTCTAAATCCAAATGTTGCGCCTTCCTTACCATTACCCGTGCCTAATGGGAGCTATGGATAGTGTTTAAGACAAGGACAATTGAAATTTTTTTGTCCAACTGCCCTGGATGACATGCAAGTTAATATGGAAGCATACACAAGTCACCTAATGAAAAGAAAGAGGGTGCATAAATGGTAGAGGAACAAGCACGTAATATATTTTTTGAAAGGATTGATGGTAGGTAGGGGGCAATAAAATAGAAACAGTGTTGTGACTGTATGATGGACAAAACAAAATAAATACACATAGGATGCATAGAGACATCACAACAAAAAATATGACAGACAAAAATTAATTTTTCATATATTCCTTCTTTGCTTCAAAATACAAAAAATACAGAGAACATGCTCTATTTTTACACTAACAAAATAAACTTAAAACAATTTGGATAGATTTCCAATATTTGTTGGTGTTACACTCACACCTAAAAACTATTACTAGCTACAATCTTGTAGCTGTAGTTGTCATTGCATTGCATCTGATAACATGTTTTGTCTGCACTGTTGCTATCTCAAAAAACATTCCTTCCTTCTACTGTTGCAAGTTCAACACTCTAAAAACCTAACTTTTGCTAAAAAACTAACAAATACATTCTTTTTTCCTTTTCTTGTTTCTAGCTCATGAGAATGAGTGCTACATTCAAATTTTAAATTTACCTACCACAATTATTCTTGGAAAGTCAACTACAAGTCTATAGGTTTACGTTGGCTACTATAAGCTCAAATTCAAAATTACCAACCATATTAATTTCAACATGTATATGTTGGGCTGAGAAAGTTACGAGGGGGTTGAGTTGGCAGGTCTGTTGACAGCAGAATAATAAATATTCTAATGCTCCCCCTTAATCTGAAGTTATTTGTCACTATGTAGTTTCCTTTCAGAGCTGATCTCCAAAGCTATCCACAATGCCAAGCCTATCTCTTAGGTGTTCAAAAATGTCCTTTGGCAATGCCTTGGTGAAGATGTCAGTGAGCTGCTACTCGGATTTGCAATATTGAAGCTCAATCTCACCTTGTTCTACAAGCTCCCTTATGAAATGATATCGGATCTCAATATGCTTGCTTCGTCCATGGAAGACTGGATTATTTTTCAAAGATATGGAGGATGCATTTTCATAATGAATGACGGTGATGTCTTCTTGTTGTTACTATAAATCTGCAAGGATCCTTCTCAACCAAATAGCCTGACATGCTACTGCATTTGCTGCTATGTACTTTGCCTCTTCTATGCTGGGACACACAATGGGCTGCTTCTTTGATGCCCATGAGATTGCACCTGAACCCATATTGAAGACATACCCTGATGTGGTCTTCCTATCATCCACATTTCCTACCCAATCACTATCTGTGAAAACTGTTACCTATTTCTAGCTACAACTCAAAACAGGTAGAGCTAAATTACACTTTCAAGCTAAAAGGTACATAATTAATTTCAAAATCTTCTACCAAGTATTCATTACTATACAAATCTGATTACTTTTTGAATTTTTATTGTTACTATGCAAATGTTTGTAACAAAAAAACTCATAAATTTGCATAAGAAATTTTGTTTTATTCATGTTGTAAAAACCAAAGTCCCACACAAGCCATGGGAGTAGCTTGATTTGACTACTTAATAAAATACTGAATACAAGAAAGAAATGTATATCACACAACAAAAGATAATATAAGAATGGGGAGAGAAGGTGATTCATCATTGCCTAGAATGATGAATCATTGCTATAGTTGTGTTGATCTTGGTTCAGCTCCAACACTAGGTCCAACTCCATCTCCAAGGTTTACCTGCAAGATTATTGAAAAGTGGTGTTAGAGCAATGAAAAATCACATTCTGCCTTATCCCTACATTACCAACACAAATTTAATTTGCATCCTATTAAGCATTCATCAGATGATTAAGTCATCAAAAATCAGATGTTCAGGGAACACAAAGTTCAATGGAAGCTTTCAGCTTCAACTATTCTTGCTAATTTGTTTGCTTCATGTGTAGATACAGGTGAAGTCTTTGTACTTTTTCTTCTATTTCAGCATGTGGGCTAAATGTGGCTCCCACAGGATTGAGTCCAACATGCTATTATTTTGTGTTTTTCATCAAAACAAATTAAAGAAATGTAGTGACATACTATTCAATGAAATAACAACATGAATCAGCAGGTGTAATCAGAAGTTGTCATAAATTACAGGATGACCAATGTTAAAGTATATGCATGATTGAGGCTATCTTATCAACATACTATTCCAAACAACAATATATGGGTTGAAAAGAAAATGCATCAAAATTTTCTAAGGAATGGTTTTGTCTTGGGAAAGATAGTCATCAATGCTTTTTAATAAGTTTGCACAATGAAGAAGGTGGTCAACCTTGATAAAAGATAAAATGCACAGTCCATTGACTCATAAATACCAACCTACTAGTGTGCCACAAGGGCTTAAGGGTGAATTAAGACAATATGGTTTTGAAGATTGTATACTTGCAAGCCTAATTTTTTCCATGATCATGCTTGACGGTTTATAGTGGACAAAGATCATTATAAATGTCCTATAATCATGATAAAACAATGTTGAAGTTTCTTTGTGAAATTCTTTTAAGGGTAGAATCTCTCTATAATTCCAAGAAAAACAAGCAGTGTCAGTTTTTACAGGGCTTAACTATTGAAATATGGCTTACATCATATGGGTGAATTTGATAGTGGCATGTGGAGGTAATTGATCTCTTCAAGGAAGTAATACTAATAAAATTTCATGACATATGGGGGGAATAAATGAACACATTGATCTAATATAAGTAGTGTCAAAGTAGAAGATGAGTTGAGAAACAACATGTTGAAGTCAAGCAAAAGGCATGAAAATGTATAGAATTTAAGAACAATCGATACAATGTACATCCTTGGACATTATTTCAAGTCACATTCATAGTTTTGAAAAGAAAAATATTATAGTTGGATGTCCTCCTAGATCGGATTTGCAGGTCGTGTTTTCACTTTTAGCTCCTAATGTTTGACCTTTAGCCTTTCAAATTATTGTCTAGAGGAGAGTAAGAAATAGGCAGTGGACAAGATTGCGATAATAAAAAAAAAATTAAGAAGTACCAAGCTTCCAGAGGTTGCATATCATATATAGTGATAGAAAGCCTAAATCAGATTGTAATAGGAATGTGAGATTGAAATATTTACTGTGGATAGAGAGACATCTACTTCTGCAAAGAGTGCACATTGTACTCGTGAAGAGTTTAGATTGATGTAGGCATTGCCAATAATTTCTTTCCAATCAATAAAAGACAAGGGGCAGCCAAAAGAACAGTAATAAAATTTACATAGAGATGATACTGGAAGAAGCAATGATCGAGCACAATGGATAAGGTCTCAATGATAAAGGTAATCATTGTGTCCATTGAAGGAATGCATCAGAATATTTTTGTGTTTGATCTTGCAAGCAAATCAACCCCTACCCACTTTCTCTTGAGATCTTTACTAATGACTTAGTGTCATTTCAGTTTTCTTTTGAAGAATATGGTATTGCATTAAATTTCACGAAGCAAATTCATGTATAGGGGCAGTTTTTAGGACTATGCACATGTGAGAGTCCATTAAAGATCACGGCTCTGGCCCTTTTGATAGGGTTTTCTTTCCAAAAATGAAATGTACACAAGAGGAGAGTCTTTTATGAATGTGCATGAAGATTCAATGAAGTTGCAAAACCTTCGACCATGAGGACAAAAAATGGAGAGTATGAAACCCAAAATGTAAATACAGAGCTGCAACTTAAAAATGCATGGAAGCTTCACGAATCTGCCAGATGCAAGTAAAGAGGAATCAGGTACAGGTTTTTCACAAAGAACATCAAGATTTTTGCATTTAGTTCCATGAAAGAGTGAGGAAATACAAATACACCAAGATCAAATACATGAGATAGGCAGAGAAGAAAAGGAGTAATAGTATATGCATTTTTTTGCAAATGGAGCTCGTTTTTCCTTCAGAAAAATCAAATGAAATAGTTGAGATTGCTCTTAGAAGCTTACTTTGAGTTTTTCTTTGTCAAAAGATCTGTTGAGAAGCCTTTGTGATTGTAAATTTTTCCATAGAAGTCACCTTCAGGAAGTCACTATGAAAACCCTTGGCGGCTATGTTCTTGACGTTTCTAGAAGTTTCAACATACAAGATGAAATACATTTCCCATTTTTGGCTATGTTTTTTTTTTAGGATTTGCAAACACTAGAATGGTCAATGGAATATTTGGCATTTTTTTCCATGATTTATGAATAAAATGCAAGCTAATATGGCATGCGGGCTAGCACCTTTTTATTTTATGCTTTAGATTTTAAAACCTTTGTGTTTGTAATAGATGTGCTTCGTAATAAAGGTTTGACCAAATATCTTTGTATTAAAATAAGTTGTAAAGCTCATGTTTTTAATGATGTTTTATAAATCATTTTAACAATGTTGCTATCATTATGCAAGGATGGACTACGTACCCCTTTTTTTATCTTTATGAGAGTTTTTTAATGGAATTATCCTTTTCCAATCATATAGGGGAGTTGTGAGAAGTTTGCAAACATGGGGAGGGAATATAGGGATGTTTATTGCTTTTTGGAGAAAATAGGAGCTTTTGGGGGGTAGTTTAGTGTGTCATCATGTTTCACCAAGTCAAACTTGACTTTTGCATTCATTAGGAGCTCATTTGGAGGAGATCCAGGTGCTAGAGTTTAGGGCTTTTTGGAGGCATCCGACCCAAGATGCTTCTAGTTCCTTTTTTGGTGGAACTGTTTGAAGCTTGGTTACTTAATGACTTTTGTAATTCATTTTTTAGTTAGTTCTGATTATGTAACTTTTGACAGTCCTTTGGCATAGTTTTTGCATCTTTTGTAGCTTGTAGAGATATTGAATACGGTTTACCTTACTCATTTCTGGATTTGATTCTATACCATCTTGTTCTTATAGTTTAGTGTATACTTGTGATTGATCAAACTATCTTGTAAACATAATTAGTTTCATGTTAGTTTTATCTCATGCCTTATACCTTTTTTTGTAATTAGCATGTTCATTCAGGTTGCTGATTATGTCAGTTAAATAGTCATTTTCTTACTATGAAGTTTTCTTCCTTCTGCAAGATAAAGTATTTGATCTTCCAACAAAACATTTATGCATGAACATTGTAGTAATAGGTTGTGTAAATTGAATCTATCCTAGGTTAGAACCAATTTTAGAGCTAAGTTTCATTGTCTTCCTTTAGGTTTGGTGTATCACTTCATTTTATACTTACAATTCTATTCATTTTTTCAGTTATCCTTCTCCCTTTTCCTTAAAATTATCAACAGATTAGGTGATATAGCCAGCTAGGAAGCCGACCTTCTCCTGATGTTCTTTTCCATTACAAGTGACCCATAGCCTGGAAAATTCCCCATGTTCCTCTAGAATTCCAAGTTCTGCAACTTAGCTAGGGTGTAATTCTACGAGATAACAATTTTTGGCATGCCCGGTGGGACTGTCGTATTAGACAGTTTGCAAATTACATGTGTATTACTGGTTTTTGATATGTAGCCAATACATTTCAGGCCTTTCAGAGGTCAATATCAACATATCATGACAACTCTGTGTACCAATGCATCACTGAGAACTTCAAAATATTGAGAAATCTGATGTTTTTCTCAATTTTATTAGCCTTGGGAGGTAGTTTGAACAACACCATGGTGACTCCAATCTCATATCAACTGGTTTCAGTAGTCCAGTTATCTGCAATTAATAAGGTTTGTTGTTTAGGCTTGCTATGTTTCATGTCTTATCTCTGCAATGTCTAGTTATCAACAATTTAGTTGTTTTCCACCTCCATTCCATGAGAGTCATGCAAATATGTCCTCTTATCAACCATATTATATAGAACAACCTATTATTTTTATATCAAATGACCCTGTAACAACATATTACCAACATTTTCATCATGTTTCTCGCCCTCCCACTCCTTCTCAACCTTTGTATTAGCCAATGTATGATCAAAATCATTCTCGAGAGGAGGTTATTGATGCCAATCAGCATGACTATTCACATAACAAGCCTCAAGAACATCCTTATCAAAGTGTATTGGTTTTGATCCAATAGTTTGACCATATGTTGTGGGATCTAAGCCAAAATATTTATTGTATAAGGATTAATGATATTAGCAAGGTGTTCTCACACATGAATAGAATGTTGATTGATGTCAAGAAATAGAAAAAGACCATTATGCAGTAACAAGAAATGGTTGAACAGGCCTATTTTTGTGACCAAAAGTTGAAGACATAGAGGATTTAGTTTGAAGAGGGTCTTGAATGGGAGATAAATGCTAGAGAGGAGCAAAGGAAGTTATTGTATGCTCAGGTGTAGAGTAGTCAAGCTTACTTAGATTATCAACACCAACTAACGAAAGGTTTTCAGAAGAGGCAGCTTGAGGGGAGTTTTGAGAAACAAAGAACTGTTGCAAAAGAAGAGCATACCTTTGACCAGTGCAACTCACTCAACTTGGAGGAGACTAGAAATATTAACTTGTTGCATTTAGCTATGGAGGAATATAGAAAGCAACAACGACAAAGGATTGAGAAGCAAAAGACTTCTTAAGGAGAATCTCTTGTTGTTTTAGCCAATGATTCCCCTATTGATGTTGGAAATGATCTTAATGTTTCAATAGTTCAAACTGAATGACAAGAAGACATTGGTGGGTTGCTTATTGATGACATTCAACAAGACAATGAAGGCTTAACTCAGGAAGAAGAGCCTAAAACTAAACCTGATACTACCTTCCAAGGTGAGAGCTTTGATATCTTCGAGCATCTTTTAATTGAAAAGGCTAATGTTGAGCTTTACGAAAATATATGCATAAACATAATTCAACAATTTTGTTCCAAGTTGGGTGGCAAGGGATCAGAATTTGTCACTTGTGATGATCTTTAACAAGTGATGAAATAGTAGGAGGAATGTGAACTTGAGAAGGAGGAATCCATTCTTTTAAAACAAGAGACTCTTCATGAACCTAATTTGCAAGGTCCTAGCTAGTTGGAGGAGCTTCTATTTTGTTGTGCAGAGGACAAGCCTGAAATGGAAGCTGATATACCGATTGAAGGTTGGTTGGATGAGGCTTCTTCATTGTTTGAGCAGTTGTTTGCTTTTGTTGAGGAGGAAAATTTTGAATTGGAATGTATTTCTTTGAGTAGTAATGAGTATTATGAGTAGCTTCCTTTCTGGTGCATAAAAGAGCCTGAAGTTGATGTATTGATTGAAAATGTGTTGGAAGAAGCCATCTTTTTGTTTGGAAATTTTCCTTCCTCCATTGAAGGAATGAGTGGTCATTTGGAGTAGCAGAATGTAAATCAGGTGGGTGACCAGGAGCCTTGTTTGTTTGACAAATAGGATATCACCAGGGAGAGTCCAAGATTTGTTCATTCAACACCAATGAACAATCTTGCACCCGCACATGAAGCTACAACTGAAGATGGTATCAAAGATGCACTGACAACTAAACAAGAGTATGTTCAACTCACTTTTTCCCTCTTGAATAACATTACATATGATCTGTTTGGGGAGGTAAGTGAATTTTTTTATCTCTTTCAAGAATTGGTGCATCAACTTGTTGAACATTTCTCTGTATGTTGTCTTTTCTTAGCTGACATCATGCATGCAAATCAATGCATATTGAGAAGAAGGGGTAGCTGTTTCATTCTTCATGTAAATGGTTTTGTTTAAATATTTTTGTCTTACTGGTTAGTGTAGGGTAGGTTTAGCTGCAAATTTCATTTGCCTAAGTGTTGTTTCAGCATAGTTAGGTAGTTTCCCTTCTGTAGTTTTCCAATTTTCAATAAGTTTCCAGGTGTTTTGATCAGTCTCTTTGTGTTACAACCATGTGCAAAGGTTTTGAAGGTTTGTTTTGAGTTTACTAAGTGACTTTGTGCCCAATGGACAAGCCTAGGAAACTAGTCAATAGTGTTTAGTAGGCAAACACTCCATAGAGGTCACCAAATTGTTGCCTATTTTTTAGCTATAGCTGAAAACAGGTAGAGCTGAATTGCAATTTCAAGCTTAAAGGTACACAATTAATTTCAAAATCTTCTACTAAGTATTCATTGTTGTACAAATCTGATTACTCTTGAATTTCTAGTGTTATTATGCAAACTTTTGTAACAGAAAAACTCATAAATTTTCATAAGAAATGTTGTTTTATTCATGTTGTAAAAACCAAAGTCCCACACAAGCCGTGGGAGTAGCTTGATTTGATTACTTAATCAAATATTGAATATGAGAAAGAAATGTATATCACACAAAAAAAGATAATATAACAAAAAGGAGATAAGGTGATTCGTCATTTCCTAGAATGACGAATCATTGCTACAGTTGTGTTGATCTTGGTTCAACTCCAACACTAGGTCGAAATCCAGCTCCAAGGTTTATCTACAAGATTGTTGAAAGGTGGTGTGAGAGCAATGAAAAATCACATTCTACCTTATCCCTACATTACCAACACAAATGTAATCAACATCCTATCAAGCATTCATCAGATGATTAAGTCATCAAAAAATACATGTTTAGGGAACATAAAGTTCAATGGAAGCTTTCAACTTCAACTAGTCTTGCTAATTTGTTTGCTTCATGTGCGGATATAGGTTAAGTCTTTTTACTTTTTTCATCTATTTCAGCATGTGGGTTAAATGTGGCTCCCACAAGGGTTGAGCCTAACGTGCTATTATTTTGTGTTTTGCATCAAAGCATATTAAAGAAATATACTGACGTACTATTCAATGAAAGCAAAACATGAATCAACAAGTGTAATTAGAAGTTATCATAAATTACAAGATGATCAATGTTACAGTATATGCATGATTGAGGCTACCTTATCAACATTTTTTTATAAAAAATAATGTATGGGTTGAAAATCAAATGCATCAAAATGTTCTAAGGAATGGTTTTGTCTTGGGAAAGATAACCATCAATTCTTTTTAATAAGTTTTCATAGTGAAGAAGGAAATCAACCTTGATAAAAGATAAAATGTGCAGTCGATTGACTCATAAAGGCCAACCTACTGGTGTGCCACAAGGGCTTAAGGGTGAATTAAGACAATATGGTTTTGAAGATTTTATACTTGCAAGCCTAAATCTTTCCATGATGATACTTGACAGTTTATAGTGGAGAAAGATCATTAAAGTGTCCTATAATCATGACAAAATAGTGTTGAAGTTTCTTTGTGAAATTATTTTAAGGGAAGAATCTCTCTATAATTCCAAGAAAAAAAGCAGTGACAGTTTCTACAGGGCTTAACTATTGAAATATGGCTTACATCATATGGGTGAATGTGATAGTGGCATGTGAAGGTAATAGATGTCTTCAAGGAAGTCATACTAATTAAATTTCATGAAATATGGGGAGAATGAATGAACACAGTGATCTAATATAAGTACTATCAAAGTAGAAGATGAGTTGAGGAACAACATGTTGAAGTCAAGCAAAAGGAATGAAAATGTACATAATTTAAGAATAACTGATACAATGTACAACCTTGGACATTATTTCAAGTCACACTCATAGTTTTGAAAAGGAAAATATTACAATTGGATTTCCTCCTAGAGCGTATTTGCAGGCTGTGTTTCCATTTTTAGCTCCTGATGTTTGACCTTTACCCTTTCAAATTATTGTCTAGAGGAGAGTAAGAAATAGGTAGTGGACTAGATGGTGATAATAATAATAAAAAATAAATAAAGAAGGACCAAGATTCCAGAGGTTGCATATCATATCTAGTGATAGAAAGGTTGAATTAGATTGTCATAGGAATGCTAGATTGAAATCTCTATTGTGGATAGAGAGACATATACTTCTGCAAAGAGTGCACATTGTTCTCATGAAGAGTTTGGATTGATGTATGCATTGCCAATAATCTGTTTCCAATCAATAAAATATAGTAATAAACTTTACATAGAGATGATACTAGAAGAAGCAATGGTTGATCACAGTGGATAAGGTCTCAATGATAAAGGTAATCATTGTGTCCATTGAAGGAATGCATCAGAATATTTCCGTGTTTGATCTTGCAAGCAAATCAACCCCTACCCACTTTCTCTTGAGATCTTTACTAATGGCTTAGTGTCATTTCAATTTTCTTTTGAAGAATATTGTATTGCATTAAATTTCACAAAGAAAATTCATGTATAGAGGCAATTTTTAGAACTGTGCACATATGAGAGTCCATTAAAGATCACGACTCTAGCCCTTTTGATAGGGTTTTTTTCCAAAAAAGAAATGTATACAAGAGGAGAGTCCTTTATGAATGTGCATGAAGATTCAATGAAGTTGCAAAACCTTCGACCATGAGGACAAAAAATGGAGAGTATGAAACCTAGAA
Organism: Sequoiadendron giganteum; assembly: GCA_007115665.2. Classification (NCBI taxonomy): domain Eukaryota; kingdom Viridiplantae; phylum Streptophyta; class Pinopsida; order Cupressales; family Cupressaceae; genus Sequoiadendron; species Sequoiadendron giganteum. The sequence continues at coordinate 435,471,568 of CM021108.1, read as the reverse complement.
TGAAAATACAGAGCCACAACTTTTAAAAGCATGGAAGCTTGAGGAATTTGCAAGATGCAAGTAAAGAGGAATCAGGTACAGGTTTTTCACAAAGAACATCATTTTTTTTGCATTTAGTTCCATGAAAGAGCAAGGAAATATAAATACACCAAGAGAAAATGCATGAGATAGGCAGAGAAGAAAAGGAGTAACATTATATGCATTTTTTTTGCAAATAGAGCTCATTTTTCTTTTAGAAAAATCAAATGAAATTGTTGAGATTGCTCTCAAAAGCTTACCTTGAGTTTTTCTTTGTCAAAATATCTATTGAGAAGCCTTTGTGATTGCAAATTTTGCCATAGACATTACCTTCAGTAAGTCACTATAAAAACCCTTGGTGGCTAAGTTCTTGAGGTTTCTAGAAGTTTCAACATACAAGATAAAATACATTTCTCATTTTTGGCTATGTTTTGTTTTTAGGGTTTGCAAACCCTAGAATGGCTGATGGAAGATTTGGCATTTTTTGCCATAATTTAAGAATAAAATGCAAGCTAATATGGCCCGTGGGCTAGGACCTTTTATTTTATGCTTTAGGTTTTTAAACCTTTGTGTTTGTAATAGATGTGCTTTGTAATGATGTTATGTCCCTTTTATAATGTGCCAAAAGACTAAGTCTTTTGACTTAGTTCTTTTTTTAAACTCATATGGTCAAAGAGAGGTTTGACCAAATATCCTCGTATTAAAATAAGTTGTAAAGCTCATTTTTTTAATGATGTTTTATAAATAATTTTAACCATGTTGCTATCATTATGCAAGAATGGAGTACGTACTCCTCTTTGATCTTTATGAGAGGTTGTTTCTAGAATTATCCTTTTCCAAGCATATAGGGCAGTTGTGAGAGGTTTGCAAACATGAGGAGGGAATATAGGGATTTTTATTGCTTTTTGGAGCAAATAGGAGCTTTTGGGGGGCATTTTAGTTTGTCATCATGTTTGACCAAGTCAAGCTTGAATTTTTCATTCATTAGGAGCTCATTTGGAGGAGATTCAGGTGCTAGATTTTTAGGCTTTTTGGAGGCATCTAACCCAAGATGCTTCTAGTTCTTTTTTTGGTGGAACTGTTTGAAGCTTGGTTACTTAGTGACTTTTGTAATTCATTTTTTAGTTAGTTTTGATTATGCAGCTTTTGACATAGTGACTTTGACAGTCCTTTGGCACAATTTTTGCATCTTTTGTAACTCTTGGAGATATTGAATACAGTTTACCTTACTCATTTCTAGATTTGATTCCTTACCATCTTGTTCTTACAGTTTAGTGTATACTTGTGATTGATCAAACTCTCTTGTAAACATACTTAGTTTCATGCTAGTTTTGTCTCATGCCTTCTACCTTTTTCTATAATTAGCATGTTCATTCAAGTTGCTAATTGTGTCAGTTAAATACAATCATTTTCTTACTGTGAAGTTTTCTTCATTCTGCAAGATAAAGTATTTGATCTTCCAGCAAAACATTTATGCATGAACATTGGAGTAACAGGTTGTGTAAACTGAATCTATGCCAAGTTAGAACCAAGTGTAGAGCTGAGTTTCATTGTCTCCCTTTAGGTTTGGTGTATCACTTCATTTTATACTTATATTTTTATTCATTTTTCAATTATCCTTCTCCCTTTTCCTTAAAAAGATCAATAGATTAGGTGATATAGCTAGCTAGGAAGTCAGCCTTCTCTGGAGGTTATTTTCCATTACAGGTGACCCACAGCCTAGAAAAGTCACCATGTTCCTCTAGAATGCCAAGTTCTGCAACTTAGCTAGGGTTTATTTCTACGAGATAACAAAACCATCCAACTTAAATTCATCAGATGCACCATACATGATGTCATAACTTGTTGCTCCATTGACATATCTCAAGATCCTCTTTCCTTCTTTCCATTGTATGCTCTTAGGTTCCTCCATGAACCTAGAAATCAAGCTTACTGCATACATTAAATCAGGCCTAGTTGATGTCAAATACATCAAACTTCCAACCATGATCTTGTAGAGGGTTGGGTTCACTTCCTTACTGCTATCGTTCTTGTGTGGGGGTAGGTTTGTTGTTATGCATTTTAAACCTCCTCAAAATCTATTTGGCATGAATAGATTATGAAATGAAAATTCCATGTTGTGTTTGTTGAACTTTTATCCCAATAAAATACTTCAACAAACCTAGATCTGTCATCTCAAATTAATTTTACATCACCTTTTTAAAATCAACAATTCTTTTGTCATTGTTACTAGTAAAAATAAGATCATCTACATACACAACAACAATTAAAATATCACCTTTAGCTGCTTTGATGTAGAGTGTGGGCTCATTATTTCTTTTGCTAAAGCCATTGCTCAATAAATATGAATCTATTATGTTGTACCATGTCTGAGGTGTTTGTTTTAGCTCATAAAGAGCTTTCCAGAGCCTATACACTTTATCCTCTTTCCCTGGGACTTCATAGTCAAGCGGCTGCTCCACATACACTTCCTCCTTCAACACTCCATTCAAGAAGGTTGACTTTACATCCATCTGAAACACCTTCCACTGATGTTGTACTACAACTGCTATGATTGTTCGCACTATTTTTAGCCTTGCAACTGGTGCATAAGTCTCATCATAGTCTATTCTGGGTTGTTTTTTGTACCCTTTCACTACTAGCCTTGCCTTGTGTCTTTCAATTTTTTCTTTATCTATAAACTTGGTCCTGTAAACCCACTTCACTCCAATGACTTCTTTACCCTTGGGAAAATCAGTCAACTCCCATGTTTGGTTTCTCTCTATAGCCTCAAACTCTTCATCCATGGCCTTACACCACTTCCTTAATGTATGTTGGATCACTATAGGAGAATAAAGAAAAATCAAAATTTTCATCAAAATCAGCATGTTGAGTGTTGTCACAAATCTCCCTCACACTCTTTTCCTTTCATGGAATCAATGATGTGAGTGTAGGGTCTGAATTTTCTTCTGAGTTGCTACTGTAGACATCCAAATTTGATCACTTCCATATGATCAAAATTGTCTACTCTATTCATCTATTTCATTAATAGTGATTAAATAATTTATTTAATCATTATTTCATTTTCTATCTAAGGCTCCTAAAGTATGTAATTAAATAAATTAAATACTTTACCTTACCCCCTTTTCTTCTCTAAATTAAATAAACATGACAAATTATTTAATTTAGTCATTTAACCTATGTGGATTAAAATCAATTTTTAATTCCTCTTTTCTCTCTCCTTGTCACATTCTCCATAACCCTCTTTTAATCCAGATTAAATTAATTAATCTGTGATTAGGATGTGCACCACTTAATCAAGATTAAGTGTCACATCCTCCATAATCTCCCCCTTGTCCCTAATCTCTCATTAATTATCCTAATCTTATGTTTGCACAACCTTAATCAAAATCATTAACCACATTTGGCTTACCTTTTCTGGTCAACCTTCCCACTTACCATTTTTAGCCTGGACTCTCTTCCCCATGTGAATTTTTAATTCACATTTATTTGCCCAAGGTTCCTCTCTTCCCCATGTGAATTTTTAATTCACTTTTATCTTTCCAAGGTCTTCCCCATCCCCATGCAAGATTCTAGAAGCCTTGACTTGTCACTTCACATGTGCCAAGGGCTTCTAGAACCTTGGACTTGTCACATCACCCACATGTGACAAATCTCTAGCTTTTTGGATACCCTCTCTTATCCACTAGATTCTTCTAATCATTGTGAATTTTTAATTCACTTTTATTCCTCCAAGGAATCTTCTCATCCCCCAAGATCCACCTCATGTACTTCCCTTCCACCTCATTTCCACATCACTCCACCCTAAGACATCTCACCTTCCACATGTCAAGATGTGAGGGCTTGTGAGTCCTCAACTCACCATAGCCCTTCATCTTGATCTTGTTGGATCAATCCCAACTATTGAATTCTCTAGAGAATTCCAATTAGCCTATAAATACCCCCTCATTTCCCTCATTTTGGGGAGATCAAGTCTTTTGCAACAAAAATCTTGAAAAATTTTCATTGAAGCTCTCATCTATCATAGCATTTAGCATCATCAATTCATCTTGCATCCATTCAACTCCATTGCCATCCAAGGAGCACACAAGACTTCAAAAATCAAGGGCCAACCAAGGAAGCAACAACATGAAGGTATAAGAAGCATTCCATTTGTTTTATCTTGTTTTCATATTGTCCATTTTCTTAGGCTAATCTTATTGAGGTGCCCTTTTATCTTGTTACTTCTTTTCCTTGCACTATTAGTTTTTGTTTAGCATCTCACATTAGGAGTAGCATTTTATTAGGATCACAGCTACCACTCTGACCTATGGAGCTACTATACTACTGACTGTCGTAGCTATTGTTCTACTAAATTTTGGAGTTGTTAGACTGTTGTCTTTGTTCAAAGTTGTTGTTATGTTGAACACTGTCAAAGTTACTATTTTTCTACACATCACCAAAGCTTCTATTTTCCAATTCTCTACAGTAGTTTCTTCCCAAGCTACTGCTCTCTTGATTTTTCCCTATGTTTCTATCATCTGGAGCTTCTTCATCATCAAGGGGTATTGTAACTGAAATACTCATGTTGTCATCCACTAATCCATCTCATGCTTCATTCTTAATGAGTACAACATCCCTACTAATCACAACCTTCTTAGTGATGGGATTGTATAATTTATAGGCCTTTGACTCTTCACTATAGCCTATGAAGATGCATTTTTCTCCCTTATCATCAAATTTTTGCCTCTTCTCTTTTGGCACAAATGCATATGCCACACACCCAAAAATCCTTAAGTTTTCAACACTCTATTTTCTATTTGTCCATGCCTCTTGTGGAATCCTATCATGGACAACCTTTTTGTGGCATCTATTCAGTATATAGACTGTTTTTGCTATAACTTATCCCCAAAAAATGTGTGACAACCCTTTTTCTTTTGACATACTTGCTACCATATCTTGAATGTTCCTATTCTTCCTCTCAACCACTCTATTTTGTCATGGAGTATACCTAGTTGTGAATTGTTTGTGAATACCCTCATTCCTACAAAAAATTAGGAATTATTTGGAGATGTAATCTCCCCCTCTATCTGTTCTAAGGGATTTGATATAGTGACCACTCTCCTTTTTAACCACTACCTTAAACCACTTAAATTTCTCAAAGGCTTCTAATTTTTATTTTAAAATAGACCCATATTTTTTTGTTGTAATTATCTATGAAAGTCATGAAATATGTATTTCTAGCTAAAGTGGGGGTTTTCATGGGTCTGCACAAATATGAGTGCACTAATTCAAGAGGTTCTCTTGCTCTCCTAGAATACCTAGATTGAAAAGGTTGCATGTATTATTTTCCTAAAATGCAAACCTCATAGTTACCATCAGGTTCTATAATGGATGGTAAAACCCTAACCATTCCTTTCCTAGACAATAAACATAAACTTGAAAAGCTTAAGTGCCCATACCTTAAATGCCAATGTTTAGATGGGTCTTTGATGACTATCTTGAATGTAGACTGTTTCTCCACTTCTGACTATTGTGTGACCATTGTGAGTGTTATCGAACAATGCTATTATTGTGCATTTATTGTGTATGTCCCAGATACTATGTGCATCATGAGAAGAGAAATTTTGTTTCACATCATTTGCACTACAAACATCACTTTCCTACTACCTCCTCTATAAAATATTTTTCATTCTCAATTCTCCATCAGGATTCTATAACCATTTAAATTTACCATTTTTACAATGCTCAATAGGTTATGTTTTATGTCGAGGGCATAATAGACATCTTGGATATTTTTCCTCTCACTATTCTTAGTTTGAATGCTGACAACACCTTATCCCATCATGGGAAATTTCTCATCATTTCCCATCTTGATTTTTGTTTCTATGTTGTTGTCTATGGAGGCAAAGAAATTATTGTTCCCAGTCATGTGGTTGTTGTATCCGCTATCCAAGTACCATACTTCATCACTGATGTGTTTAGCAAGGTTGCAAATGATGAATACATTGGATTGTTTGTCATTTTAAGCTTTGGGCTCATTTGCTACATTAGCATTATGGCATCCATGGTCACGTTTCTTATTTATACACTCACTAGCATAATGCCCATACTTGTGATAGTAATAACACTACACATTACTTTTGTCATGCCTCTGATTCAAACTATCATTTTTCTAGTTTTATTTTGTTGATTGTGAGTTGCTCAACTCCTTTGTGTTGTTAGAACCTCCTCTTCTAGAATTAATTTTTCCTCTACCTCTTTGACCTCTACCTTTATTGTTTCTTCCTCTTCCCTGACCTCTTCCATTGGTCTAAGCCTTAAAGGTTTGCTCTAGGGAAGGAGAAAATTTGTTCAACTCCTACTCATGGGTTTGTAGTGAACCCATCAACTCATCTACAATCATTTTAGACAAATCCTCTGCCTCTTCAATGACAATGACTATACGATCAAACCTAGTAGGCATACTTCTCAATATTTTCTCAATAACCCTTTGCTCTTCCATTGTTTCTCCATTGATTCACAATTGATTTATCAAGGTTGACACCTTAGTGTGGAAATATTGAATAGATTCACCATCTTTCATTTGCAAAGTTTCAAAGTCTCTCTCAAGAGTTGTAGCTTCACTAACCTCACTTTGTTAGTCCCTTTATAACTATTTTTTAGAATCTCCCAAGCTTTCTTTGCATAGTCTACTGCTATAATACGTGGAAAAATAGCCTCACACAAGGTTGCCTCAATCAAACTAAGGGCTTTTGCAACCTTCATCCTATTTTATTTCAGCTAATTCTTTTGTGTATTTGAAAGGGTTACAAATGCATTTGGGTCTGTGATATCATTGAATGCATTGATGACCAACTCCCATAGGTCATTTGCAACTAAGATGGCTCTCATCTTCTTAGCCCATATATCATAATTTTTCCCATCAAAATTTGGTGGTTGTTGCCAACCTTTGCTCTCACCTCCTACCATTTTTCTCACTCTCAAATCTAAGAAAATAAACTAATGCCTAGATAACCTAGGGCTTTACCCAAAATAAACTAACTGCCCAGAAAAATGGGGCTTTGATACCACTTGATGGTAGGAAGGGGAAATAAAATAGAAACAATGTTGTGATTGTATGATGGAAAAAACAAAATAAACACACAGAGGATGCATAGAGACAACACAATAGAAAAATATGATAGACAAAAAATAAATTTTCATATATTCTTTTTTTGCTTTAAAATATCAAAACTACAAAGGACATGCTCTATTTTTACACTTACAAAATAAACTTAAAACAATTTGGGTAGATGTCCAAAATCTGGTGGTGCTACACTCACACCTGAAGCTATTACTAGCTACAATCATGTAGCTACAGTTGTTACAAAATTGTGTCTAATAACATATTATGTCTACACTGATGTTGTCTCAACAAACATTCCTTCCTTCTACTATTGCAGGTTCAACACTCCAAAAAACTGACTTCTGCTAAAAAACTAACAAATACATTATTTTTTCCTTTTCTTGTTTCTAGCTCATGAGAATGAGTGCTACATTCAAATTTAAAATTCACCTACCACATTTATTTTTGGAAGGTCAACTGCAAGTCTGCAGGTTTATGTTGGCTACTGCAGGCTCAAATTTGAAATTTAACAACCATATTAATTTCAACATGTATACATTGGGATGAGAAAGTTACATGAGGGTTGAGTTGGTAGGTCTGTTGACTACAGAATAATAAGTATTCCAACAAGGAATTTAGAAACTTTTATATTAAGAAAAGACTCAACATGCAGGTAGAAAAAAATGCGACCATCAATCTTCCTTGTTTGTGCTAATATGGGAGCTTTCAATAGTCAATGGATATCCATCAAAACTAAAGGGATGGGGAAATTTTTTAGCTATTGAAATTGCAATCATCCTAGTAAACATGCATGCAAAAGTAGATTAAAGTCAAGGGAGGAAACTTTTTATAGAGTTCACCTTTTTTTCAAAATTTATCTTAAACCAATGTCACAATCTGAGATAATTCATAAATAGATTTTTCAAATATTTGAATTATATGCATCTAGAACTTCTAGCTAAATTTTATAACTATTCAAAAAAAAATGCACATACCTTGCAACAATACCATATACTCAGCTATCGCAAAGAAAGATTAACAATTACCATCATGCCAGAGAAGGTCATTGTCTTGCTGCTACCACCATCTTTGTCCATAGCTACTATGTTTCTAGCTGGTATATGTCAAATTTGGGGGCTCTCAAAATAACAAGGAGTTATTTTTACATTAGTGACTACTCAAATAGTAATAACAGTAATGAATAATGTCCACCCACTTAGCAAAGATAGGAGAAATTTTTTATTTGCATTCCCCTTCTGCCAATTCCTTAATAACCATCATATTCATTAATTTCTTGAAGTATTAATTCTCCCAATAGAAGAGAACAACTCAGACCACCTTCCTCCATAATGCCAATTAATCTGTTCATGCAAATATTATTATGCATACTTGCAAATTAATGCATTCAAGCGCTTGCCTGCATTACTCATGTGAAAATAAATGTGTTTAAATAATATGCATGCAAATTTAAATTTCATTCCATTTTAATAGCTTTGAATAATTATTCTCAATAATTCCTTTATTTTATTTTACTTTATTTGCCATGCACTCAAAAAATCACAAAATGGCATTTTATTTATTTATTTATTTTTATATCAACTATCTTTCTCAATTTAATAGTGCAAGAAATGAGATGTGACATCTTTCACCTCTAGGAAGAGACATTGTCCCAATGTCTTATTCTTTAATTATTGAAGTAATTAGAGCATCTCAATTTGCTAACAAATTCATTCCTTTTTCCGAAAAAAAAAAGAAGTCTTAAGGCATATTCATTAGCCATCTTTATCATTTAAACAACATAAAAAATTCACTCATGTAATGCAATTTATTCTTCATTTTGCAAACATTTAAGATAACATAAGCATACTCGGGGTAAGACAATGACTCACATTTGATGAAATAATCATGCAAAAAGTTGTAAGTGAATGTGTGTATCCCATTACCACCACTCAATTTTACAGAGCTAGGTTACCTCTTCTCCAACAATGTTTTCTCCCTCGTTTTGGTGATGATCTTTTTGTGGTACTCATAGAAAAAATAGTACACTTTAGTCTTTAGTACCCATGATCAAAATCAAATTCAATAATTCTTCAAAATATTTCTTCTTATCCAATCATGACTTAACCATCTCAATGTTAATCAATAAAAACAATTTTGCATATTTTCATATACATGTATACATGTGCTTACCATACCCTTGTAGTTCTATAAGTTGGTTAGGTTGCTCGTTATTCTTCTTCGATGTTCCTATCTTTCCTTATACACACTTTAGCTATTTCTAGCTCATTCAAATTTTAGCACCTCCTAGAAAAATAAAATATTGTAAGGCAAAGGACTACAACTTCCCAAATATGTATAATTTTTAATCACATCACTACTTGGTCGTGTGTAAGTAGAAATATATAAAATTCATTCACATACCTCCTTTCACAAGTGATGCTCATGTGTGTCCATAGATCATATATGCATATTCTCAAAATATCAAAAGTATATTGTCCTTATAAAAATTATTCTAGTATACAGACTCATTTGTGATTGAAGAATGCCAATGCCCATGGGTCAAAGGTAAGCAATAATTGATTTAGTAGAGAAAATCACAAGGTGAGAGATAAAAAAATACATGTTACATCTTCACATGTGTAAGTGAAAATTCCAAGCATTAGCATATTTCACAAAAAGCTCAACACTTGTATCAATTATGGTGCATCATACAACTAGTAATCCAAGCAATGGTATGTAAAACATAATCTACAAAGTCTTTTTTTGCCATCAATCCACTCATGTCTAGTAAAAATATGATAACATGATTTGGGTTCTTTTCCACTCAACAATGAGGTTTATACTTCCACGAAGTTCTTCCTACGTAAAGATCTACCAACCTTGCAAGTACCTAGCTACCTTGAAATATTTTGGGGCAGAGGGGAACCTAGTGCATGCCTATAACATCTTCATGCTTACATATATATAACATAGCATTGTATATTTAGAGGATGTGGGAAAGAATTATATTAAAATAATTTTTCTAGGCTAATCATCTTTTTCAATGATCTCGGCTTTTGCCAAAGCACTTGAAATTATATGGGAAAATATCAAAAAGAGGATTTTCCTTCTTTATTATCCCACATTTGACACCCGTCTTGGAAATTAAAACTACACTCATTCATACTCAAGTATATCAGCATATATACTTATAAAGAAGACAATCTTTCCTTAATTCAGCATATCTTGCATGAATGGAAAGAATATTTTAATATCAATCACTTAGATAAATTTAAGTCTTCTCATATCATATCGGTCATCACACGTAGCAACATCTGTGCCACTCATCATAATTTGTAAGACAAAATTCAATCATGATATTGATTTAAGATCTATAAGTTCTTCAGAATATACTCCCTTGATATTCTATCATTGTTTATGGTGAAATTGATAGGTTACAACACTTAACACAACATAGAACCAATGCTATCAAACATTTGGAGTAGTCACCAAGAGATTTAAAATAAAACTCAAAAGAGAGAAGAATCATCAAATTAAGCACTAAGTCAAAAAATACTGATAATTCCAACAATAAATCAAGTACAACCAAGGGTCATGAAATCGATCATCAAAAGAATTGGTGACTAATTCCAGTCATAAGGAAAACCCAAAATGCAAACACTGGTCCTTTAAACACAAGAAATATTTTCATCAATAAATAAAAATAAATCATCAATTTGGAACACTTCACATAACTGGGTGATTGAAACTTGTCACATAGAGGGATTAAATGGATACATGACACCTTTCATCCAAGGTGCACTAGAGAACATACCCAAACACATTCATAAATTAATCATTAAATCAAGAAATATTTTCATCAATAAATCATCAATTTGGAACACTTCACATAATTGGGTGATTGAAACTTGTCACATAGAGGGAGTAAATGGCTACATGACACCTTTCATCCAAGGTGAACTAGAGAATATACCCAAACACATTCATAAATTAATCATTTTCAACTATGCATTCATGCAACAACTCAAATATCAATACATGCTTCCATGCACTTTTCTACACTCAATATTTTCATTTTGATGCATTGCAAGAAGACATGTGAAAGAGGAATTCTCACATTATATGTGAAAGATAGATTCACTCAATACATGTTACATTCACTTGGAATATCATAATCTTAGAGACCTTTGCATATGATTACTCTTATCACATGTTCACAAGACAAGGTCACATAATGGTTCTAAGATTTCCAAACAAGAACACATTAACTTATGCAAGAGATTGTATTTCATTCAACCATGCAAAAACTACCCACACAAGGGGCTCACATCTTCTTATATCATGTCACGATCAAAACCCTGATACAATGGCATCCACATACTTATGAAGGTCAACATAACAAAGTCATAAGGCTCGATGATCTTCAATTTACATTATAACTTAGTTACTTCCACTATGTGGGGTAGGGCCATCTCATAACCATGATTTACAAGAAGGTTACACGTGAGTTAGGATCCTTTCTACCAAACAATATCTCAATAAGCAAGATAGGATAACCATCTATGGCCATAGATGAAAAATATAACAAACACACTAGACCCATATAACTTCCTCAAGATGCTACAAGGCATTAACCACATAGGATTTTACACAATTATTATGGATAATGCATTCTATTGACATAAGTCAGCATCCCAAATTATTTACTAGGTCAACTTCTCATATATTTAACATTTTCATTCATACATACAATAATGCATTCTTACAAGATTAGGTTATGATGCACATCAAGAAAGTACAACAATAATAATATTATAATCATCTCATGCACACGATTCCTTTAAAATTATTTACTATAATCATGCAAACCATGCAAAAGTTTGGTCAACTCATAGAATTCTGATGCATAGGCTCTTTTAACTCACTTTTCTCTCTTATGCAATTTAAAACATTATGATGCCTACATGCATTCATTTCCTTCTTATGAGACCTCACATCCATATGCTCATTTCCTATAAAGTAAATGACTTTATAAGGCGACATGCAAATTTTCATTGTAAAGTATTTTTTTCTTTCATGCAATAATTCTACTTAAACGTGGTCTTGAAGACCAAACTCTTGGCTTTAATTTTTTCTATTTTCAACATATAATTTCCATGTAGTTTTCAATATGCCTTCTATATGAGAATATATTTGGATTTCTTAATTAATGTCAAACATATTTTAATGATACTTTCTCTTATAGGATCTTTCATTAGTACACAGATAATATAGTAGTGGGTCTTGCACTGATGCAAGAAACTAGCATCCAGAAAGGACCGATACTTGCAACTAACAGAGCTTGTCCAAAGAACTAATTGATATGAGGTAGCAACTACCAAAAAACATATAAAGGAATGAATAGAAATCATTAAACATTTAGGAGAAATGTATAGATAAGGTACACAATTATTCATTAGAATTGCTCAAGTGATGTCTTCTAAGATATGCAAGGACTTAGGTCATGCACATGAAAATTTAGGATGTTGCCAACTCAAAATTTTATCAAAATTAATCATTCTAATGACAAGTATATATGTTCAGGGTATTACACTAAGAGTGATTAGTTTCACTTCTATGAACTCCAAGAAAAGGAAGACCATCCCATTTCCTGTCAAGTGTGACAAAATCTAAAAGACCCTCTATTATACAATACATTTAATGACTCACTTACGTATCATGCACTAAGTACTTTTAGGGGGTTCATCTGATCAAGTGACACAACTAAGAAAAGTGCACACAAGGCCTTAGTGCTCAATCTTAAGCTCTGATACCAAATGTAATGACCTCCAAAAATTAAAATTTACAACTTACACATATTACACATAAACAAGCATATCAAAATGACACATGTCTAATATTAATGAATGGAGTCAAGAATTTATATTAAATAGAGATTTTAAACTACAAATGCCAATATTATGGTGAACATAAAGGAATCTATTCCTTACTATAGACCACATGGTCGAGTACAAGTTTATAGAATAAACCATAACATGAACCTTCTTGAAAAGATTCATCTGACATTCAACTCCTTCGACCACTTCAAGGTCAAGAACATTTCTAGCTCAGTGCATTTCTACCCTACCATGAAGTATATCACTTCCTTGAAGTTCTTCAAGAATGAAGAATACTCAACCTAACACAAGGAAAACTAGCAATGCAAACTAATTGGAGTAATGAATTTGTGAATAATACATATCTACATATAGTGATTTATGATTATCAATTACAAGGAAGACACCATATAAAATTCATGCATTGAAGCCTATGTAGATATCAGTCACATAAAGAAATATATATCAATCCATTTCCAATATCATTTGGGCCACCTTTTCTCAAAATAATCAACGCACAGTCTTAGCATGTTTCAATATAATTAGATTGATTGCAATGCCAACATGGTCAAAATGGATGCAAGAATGTGCAAATATAACAAATTCCATGCTTCATTATTCATATAAATACATAGATATTTTAAACAATGCAAGAATATGAAATTAATAATTTAAGAAGGTATATCACATGTATGTATATAGATATATATAGTCATGTTTTATATATGTGTCTATATACGTTCTTATAAAATCAAGCACACATGTGATCTATGAAGACTAATGAATTTCTCTAACTACCTTTGTAAGCAACAATATGCTAGTAGTAGATAAGAAACTATTAGTCTTGATATGGAAAGTGAGTAGAGTGACAAAAACACTATACTCATTAGGAGTATGAGCTTATAATCTAAATATAGCTTTGTACCAACATAAACATAGAAACATCGTAAGTTGAATTAGAAGAAAACTATATAATTGAGGTGATTAGAGCTGAAGTTGAAGAATATTTTAATGGAATTAAAATCAAAGTGAAGGAATTAGGATAGTATAAACTATTGTCAGCCAATAAGTTATCGAGATAGACAATTTATATTCACAACAAAGAACTTGGGTTTTTCATTAAAACAAGATAGTAAATTCTCTTATATGGTTATATAATCCTAGATATTTTAATTCTTATTATCAAGTATACCTAATCATCCCAATCCAATATTTATTGACAATTTTATCCTTCCAAAAAATTCCAACTGAAATACTAATAATTTCTTGAGGATTCTTCAAATCTTATAATAAATGCCTACCTTAGATATTGCATTTCTATTCACTAAAGAACAAATAACATATCCATCTCACTAAATATTTAAATAAAGAATGATATATTGTGCATTTTATAAATCCTTCACATTGTTATCTAGCCTTATAAGTATAAATTCTTGCAAGAAAACTCGATATCTTTCTCTTTGCAATTGGCACAAGAGATTATAAAATTATAGGCTATTATTTAAATAAGAGATTGTGCTAGGCACATTTAATCTTCCCCTAATTCTATGGTTAGGAAATTAGAATTAGATGGAACAACATACATAAATATTCACATCCATGCAAAATATGAATCTCATTGCAGAAGTAGCATATTTCATTAAAATTCCATATTAGTATTTGAACATATGTTAAAATAAATATAATGTAGTTCTTCATGCATGCAGACTCTCACATTCACTAAGTGTGGAGTCTATAATGCTCTATTATGATACCACAAATTTAATCCTAAAGTCTTGTTTTACCTGCACCTATTAATATGGAAATTGAAGCATGTCTACACTTAAGGAAATGATAAAAAATTGTTCTATTTTAACATTCCAAGGCTTGTTGCAGCATGACCTACACTTCTACTTACTACCCAACTATAATATATTGAAAAAATAAATAAAATTGAATTATAACATTATTACGCTCTATTATTTTGAACCTGGGATCCTTCTATCATGACCATAATATAGCGATTTAGCCAACGTGACATAGATTATTCAATAGAATGAGTGCAATTGTATGCAATGAAATGAATTTTCAATAAGGTATAAATGCATCATTTAGGCTAAATTGAGTATTATAGATTCTAATAATTCCAAGGACCAACCCAATACAACTTTTATTTTCTAATGGTTATGGGCATATGACCTTTATGAAACTACTACCATGATCTAGAATTGCTAGCTTCTGGAAACCAACTTGTTTAGACTGCTCTAAAAGGTCTCTACATCCTGGATTTGAAAAAAATCTTAAAGAAACTGACCTCATGGAATACTAAAATAGTAGGATATGCACGAGGAGGATTTATTGGATAAGCTTTAGAAACTCTCAAGAAAATGCAATAGGTAGTTCTAAATCCAAACGCTACACCTTCATTACCACTACCTGTGCCTAATGGGGTCTATGGATAGTGTTTAAGACAAGGAAAAATGGAAATTTTTGTCCAACATTTTATTTCCAACTACCCTAGATGATATGCAAGTTAATATGGAAGAATACACAAGGCGCGTCTAATGAAAAGGATTAGGGGGCATAAATGGTAGAGGAAAAATCAAGTAATAGTTTTTTGAAAGGAATTTAGAAACTTTTATATTAAAAAGGAATCAACATGTAGGTAGAAAAAAAGTGTGACCATCAATCTCCCTGTTTGTGCTAATATGAGAGCTTTCAATAGTCAATGGATATCCATCAAAACTTAAGGGATGGGGAAATTTATTAGCTATTTAAATTGCAATCATCTTGGTGAACATGCATGCAAAAGTAGATTAAATTCAAGGGAAGGAAACTTTTGATAGCATTCACCTATTTTGAAAAATTTATCTTAAACCAACATCATAGTTTGAGATAATTCATAAGTAGATTTTGTTAGGAATTTAAATGCTCAAGAAAAACACATAGCTACTACTTTATTTTCCTAATCAATTGGGAATACTCAAACAAAATGCAGAAGCACAAACAATGCAAGGAGACATGCAACCTCAGTTTTTCTATTCAATAAGCTAGAAATGAAATTACATAAAAGGGTAAACTGAAAAACTCAAAAAATGAAATCTAAACTATAGATTACAAACTCTTGGGAGAAATCAGGAGTGGCTCACACAAACTAATAAATTTCAAGAGTTGTTGGGAGCTCATTGTAAACAACTTTCAGGATCTAAAGGGAGCTCACTATTAGGAGTTGTTGGGAGCTCACTATCAGAAGCTACGTAGAGTTTGATCTAGAGCAATCACTACTTAGACACAGACAAATAAAATATACAGTTGTTGTTGTTTAGGAGCTTCTTTGAATCACACAAAGAACTTAAAGAAACATTCCTCTTCTTAGACTAGTGTTGCAAAAACTCTAACTCTAATTATTCTTCATTCATTCCTTTTGTCCCTTCAACATTCCCTCTCAAAATTTGAAATTACCTACCACCATAAATTTAGAAATTCAAAATGACCAACCAAAATAACTTTTGGAGCTATCAGGAGCGGTAGGGATGAAGATCCCAAAAAACTATCATTGAAGAAAGGGCTCTTGATAGGTGGATAGGAACGGTAGGAGGCTTCAAGAGCAATTAATATTTCAACACTCCCCCTTGGTCTTGAGCCGAAAAAACAAGATCAATCATAATCCAAGACAACAATGCCAAACTATTCCTTAGGCACTCAAAGTTGTTCTTGCTCAAAGGCTTGGTGAATATGTCTACTAGCTACTGCTCAGACCTACAAAATTCTATTCTAATTTCACTATTTTCAACCAATTCTCTAATAAAGTGATACTTTATTTCAATTTTTTTGCTTCTTCCATGAAACATAGGATTTTTCGTCAAGTCTATTGATAAAACATTGTCACAAAATATTGTTGTTCCATCCTCTTGTTCTTCTTTCAAATTTGCCAAGATTCTTCTTAGCCAAATAGCTTGACATGTTGTTACATTTTCTACTATATACTCAACCTTATTTATTGATAGGGAAACTATGGGTTGCTTGTTGGAAGCCCATGAGATAGCTCCCAAACCCAAATGAAACACATAGCCCGATGTGCTCTTCCTATCATCCAAACTTCCTGCCCAATCACTATTCGTGTATCTAACCAGCATAAGCTCATTTTCTGTTGTATACAAAATGCCATATCCTTTGGTTCCATTCACATACCTTAGGATTCTTTTACCTGCTTTCCAATGGGTTTCTCTTGGAGTCTCCATAAATCTGGAAATAAGACTCACTCCATGCATTATATCGGGCCTAGTTGTAGTCAAATACATCAAGCTTGCAACCAAAATTTTAAACATGGTCAAATCCACATTGTTGTTGCAATCTTCCTTGCTCAACTTTAGACCTATGGCTGTTGGTTTTGGGGTAGGCTTGCTTTCAAGCATCCTAAATCTCTTCAATAATTCATTTGCATATTTTTCTTGAGAGATAAATATACCATCATGAACTTGTTTTACTTCTATGCCTAGAAAATATCTCAAGAGACCTAAATTTGTCATTTCAAACTCTATTTTCATGGCCTCTTTAAAATTGGCAATGAGGAAATCATCATCCCCAGTAAAAACTAGATCATCTACATACAAGACAACAATCAAAATCTTACCATTTTCTACCTTGATTTAAAGAGTGGGCTCACCATTGCTTTTGCTAAAGTCATTGCTCATCAAATATGAGTCAATCCTATTGTACCATCCCCCTAGAGCTTTCTTCAACCCATAGAGGGCCTTTTTCAGCCTATACACATTGTGCTCTTGACCTATAACTTCATATCCAAATGGTTGCTCCACATAAAATTCCTCTTTCAACACTCCATTTAGGAAGGTGGACTTCACATGCATTTGAAATACCTTCCATTTGTGCTGGGCTGCAATTGATATGACTACCCAGACGGTATCCATCCTTACAAAAGGGGCATATGTCTCATCATAGTCTCTCCCAAACTATTGTTTGTACCCCTTAACCACCAATCATTCCTTGTGTCACTCTATGCTTCCTTTGTCATTGCTCTTGGTCTTGTAGATCCATTTCACCCCAATAAATTTCTTGTTGGGAGGCAAATCAGTTAGCTCTGATGTGTTGTTCCTCTCTATTGCATATATCTCCTCATCCATGGCTTCACACCATTTCTCCTCTTTCACAATATCCTCAAAATAAATCGAGTCGCTATGAGAAAATAATGCGAAATTCATGTTCATATAAAATTCTTCATCATACCTTTCATTTTGGTAGATCTCCCTTAGACTCTTGGTCTTTCTTGGCACTAAGGAGGTGAGAGTGGCGTATGTACTTTCACTACTATTGCTGCTCTGCTAAACAGACTAGGTTCGGAGCTATTGGGAGCTGTCAGGAGCCAATCCTCTAGATGTCTGTGGTTGCTTTCCTTTTTGTTTGCTCATGTCAGGAGCTGTCAGGAGCTATCAGGAGCCAATCCTCTAGATGTTTTTGGCTTCTTTCCTTTTTGTCTACTCATGTTAGGAGCTATTGGGAGCTCTTTGTTTGTGAATGTCTTCCTGACTGTCTAATCATACTGGTCTTCATACTCATCTTCTTCATCACCCTAAACTATCAAGAGCTATCGAGAGGTGTCAGGATTTGTTTGGCCATCCCGAAATTCATTCTCTAAGAACTCCACATCTTTGTTGATGATGATTTTCTTATTGACTGGATTATATAGCCTGTAAGCTTTGGACTCTTCACTATAGCCCATGAAGATTCACTTCTCACCCTTTTCATCCAATTTATGCCTCTTCTCTTTTGGCACAAGTGCATATGCCACACTCCCGAACACTCTTAAGTGCTCAACCGTCCACTTGCATTTTTTCCATGCCTCTTGTGGTATTTTGTCATGGACCACCTTTATTGGACTTATATTTATCAGATATATAGTTTTTGCTACAACCTCTTCCCAATATACATCTAGGAGTCCCTTTTCTTTTAGCATGCTCCTTGCCATCTCCACGATGGTCCTATTTTGTCTCTCAGCCACTCCATTTTGTTACAGAGTATAACTGGTTGTTAGCTCCTTCTTGATGCCATTTTTCTGCAAAAATACACAAACTGATTAGAGGTATACTCTCCTCCTCGATTTGACCTTAGGACCTTTATCACGTGTCCACTCTTCTTTTCATCATGGGCCTTAAAGAACAAGAACTTATCAAAATATTTAGACTTATGCTGCAAAAAATAAACCCATGTCCTACGGCTATAATCATTAATGAAGGTCATAAAATATTGGCTTTTACCAATAGATATGGTTTGTATAGAGCCTACCAAATCCATGTTCACCAGCTCCAATGGTTCTCTTACCCTTGTAGAGTTTCCTGATTGAAAGGGCTGCCTATGTTGCTTTCCCAAAATGAAAGTCTTACACATAACATTAGGCTCTACTATTTTGGGAAAACCATCAACCATTTTTTTCTTGGACAAAAGAATCAAACTAGCAAAGCCTAAGTGTCCATAAATGAGATTCCATAGCTTGGAGGGGTCTTGAATGGTGCTCCTAAGGGCTAATTGTTATACTTTTGTATATTTTCCATTCATGAGAGGTGCAGCTATGGACTGAGATGACAAACACGTCTCAATCTTCAAAAGGAACATCTGGTTCTTTATCATTTAAACTACTGCAAATAATTTCATCCTCTCATTCTTTTTTTTAAATAATGCATTAACCCTTCTCCATCAACACTTTATATCCATTTTGAAACAATTTTCCAATACTCGTGAGGTTATGCTTTAACCTAGGAGCAAAAAATACATTATGAACTTCCTTCTTCTCACCTTGCTTGGTACATATCATGATAGATCCTTTTCCCACAACTGGAACTAATCCATTGTTCCCCATTCTTATCTTTGACTTTACATTCTTATCAATGAAAGAAAACAAACTTTAATTACCACTCAAGTGGTTTCTGCAACCACTGTCCAAATATCAGACTTTGGGGTTGCCTTCTTCACTCATGTTGTACATGATGAAGGCTATGGACTAATTTCCTTCAGCCACATTTGCATTTTGTTTTAGTTGATTGTTTATGATAGTAGTAGCATTCAACATTGCTTTTCTCATTCCTCTAATTCAAACTGATGTTCTTCTTACCTTGTCGAGATCTGGTCTAAGAGATACTCACTCCCTCTTGGATGCTTACTCAACCTAAGATTTCTCCTCCAATATTTTCTTGTTTGGATCTGCCCCTACCACGTCGAGAGTTGTTTCTACCTCTCCCCCCGCCTCTTGCATTTGATTGAGCTTTAAAAGCTTACTGTTGGGGAGAAGTAGAAAACCTATTTAGTTGTTGCTCATGGGTTTGAAGAGAACCCATCAACTCATCCACCATCAAAGTAGAGAGGTCCTTTGCCTCTTCAATGGAAATGATGATTGCATCATACTTGGAGGGAAAACTTCTGAGGATTTTCTCCATAATCCTCTGCTCTTCCATGGTTTCACCATTCTTCCTCAATTGGTTCAACAAACCAAAGACTCTTGTGTGGAATTATTAAATTGACTTGCTGTCCCCCATCAAGAGAGTCTCAAAATCTCTTTGAAGCATCTAGAGCTTCGCCAATCTGATTTTATTAGTCCCTTTGTAGCTGGTTTGTAGGATTTCCCAAGCTTCCTTACATACTCAGTTGCTGCTATTTTGGGAAAAATGACCATTGTCATGGATGCTTCTATAAAACTCAATTCCTTATCATCCTTCTTCCTTTGCTCCTTCAACTGGGTCTTCTAGTTGTTTGTGAGAGCTGCATACTATGCTGGTTGACTAACATCCACAAACCCATTTGTCAAAAAATCCCATAAGTCATTGGCAACCATAATAGTCTTCATCTTCTTTTCCCAAACATCATAGTTTTTCCATTAAATGATTGTGATTACTACTGAATCTTCCCTTCATCTCTAGTCATGTCTCTTGTAGAAAAAAACTTGATACCTAGAAAAAAAAAATGACCGAACTCACGAATAAATGAGACCTATGGCTCTAATACCATGTTAGGAATTTAAATTCTCAAGAACAACACAAATTTGTTGCTCTATTTTCCCAATCAATTAGGAATACTAAAAAAAAATGTGAAAGCACAAACAATGCAAGGAGACATGCAACTTCAGTTTTTATATTCAATAAGTTGGAAATGACATTACATAAAAGGGTAAAATGAAAAACTCAAAAAATGAAATCTAAACTATAAATTAAAAACTGTTGGGAGCAATCAGGAGTGGCTCACACAAACTGATAACTTTCAAGAGCTACTGAGAGCTCACTATCAACAACTTTCAAGAGTTGTTGCGAGCTCATTGTTAGGAGCTACATAGAGCTCGATCTGGAGTAATCACTGCTTAGACATAGACAAATAAAATATATAGTTGCTGATGTTTAGGAGCTTCCTCGAATCACACAAAGAACTCAAAAAAACATTCCTATTCTCAGAGTGCTACTCCAAAAACTCTAATTCATCTTCATTCATTCCTTTTGTCTCTTCAACATTCCCTCTCAAAATTCAAAATGACCAACCAAAATAACTTTTGGAGCTGTCAGGAGCAGCAGAGATGAAGATCCCAAAAAACTATCATTGAAAAAAGGGCTCCTGATAGGTAGTTGGGAATGAGAGGAGGCTTCACGAGCAATTAATATTTCAACAGATTTTTCCAATATTTGAATTATATGCATCTAGAGGTTCTAACTACATTTTATAAATATTCAGAAAACAATGCACATACCTTGCAACAACAACATATACTCAACTATCACAGAGAAAGAATAATAATTACCACCATCTTCTTCCATAGCTATTGTGTTTCTAGCTGGTATATTCCAAAGTTGGGGGCTCTCGAAATAGCATGGAGTTATTTTTACATAACTAACTACTCAAGTAGTAATACGATAATGAAGAATGTGCACCCACTTAGCAAAGATAGGAGTATGTTTTTATTTGCATTCCCCTTCCACCCATTTCTTAATGACCATTATATTCATTAATTTCTCAAAATATTGATTCTCCCAATAGAAGATCACAACTTAGACCACCTTCCTCCATCATTCCAATTGATGTGTTCATGCAAGTAATATTATGCATGCATACAAATTAATGTATTCAAGCACTTTCCTGCATTACTCGTGAAAATAAATGTCTTTAAATAATATGCATGCAAATTTAAATTTCGTTCCATTTTTAATAATTTTGAATAATTATTCTCAATAATTCTTTTATTTTATTTCACTTTATTTTCTATGCACAAAATTGCAAAAAGGAATTTTATTTATTTATTTATTTATTTATTTATATATTAATTATATTTTTCAATTTAATAGTGCATGGAATGAGATGTGACATTTCTAGCCCATTTTGGCTCCATTTTGGATATGTTGGTGTCAATATTTTATTATTTGGAAATTTGAATTCATTTTTCAAGTATCGACATTTTATTTTTGGGAAATTATAATAATTTCATATAAATACTAGTCTTTTTCATCATTTCAAATCTTAGAAATCTATTGAGAAAATTGAAGATCCTAAAATGATTCAAGGCAATTTAAGGGTGGAATTAGTAGCATTATTACAATGCTTTCATTAATCATGATCAAGCTTGAAAGACATCAAGAAGAATGAAGAAAAATATGTGCAAGGATTTATTATGATCAATCATGCCAAATTATGAAGATGTATTGAGTTATCATCTACATGCTATCTATAGTAGTCTATTATATTTTAGGAACTAACCTTTTGTAGATGTATCAATAAATCAAGGCATCCATAATCAACATTTGTGGTAACTTTTTTTGTGACAACACTTCATCAAGGATTCCACATCAAGGTAAAATTATTATTATTTATTTGTTATTTCAATTAATTATCATTATTTAGGCCTTTACTTGACCTAGGGTATTCCCTATTGATCATCAACAATTGTTGTACATGGAGGTAGAAATATCAAAATGGGTTTTTCCTTAGGCAAGCCTATGTACAACACAACCTTTCCCCTTCTTTTCATGTGTGGGCCAAATTCAGGAGTTTCAACAAGATACAATCCCAAAAAGCATAGTGCAAACTATAACCTACATCTCATGATCTTAAAAAAGAAGGAAGCAAGTATGGTGCACCCCATTCCCCTAACCAATCAAATCGGCTCCAATTTATATCATACGGTCCTCTCTATATCTCAGTCTCATATATGAAGCTTTTCTTTAACTCCCCTTTTCCGTCTATGACATAAATTATATTTTTAAATCTAGGGTTACATGTCAAATAGACTTGTAAAATAAAACATGAAATTAATCTCTTTTACAACTCAAGAAATCATAAACCCTATAAGGTTGGCTCTCCCTTGTCGCAAAAATTCAATCATAAAACCCTACTTGGTTTATGTTTGAATGTGGAGTCAAAGTGAATAGGAGATAATTCTAGTTAACCTAATTGGATCTAGGACCACTTTTCCTGATCTACATTTTCTTACATTAATTAATGTCTATTCAAGATATACATGGGTCTAGTTTTTTAGCACAAAGAAAAATCCTTTGATATATTTCACAAGTTTAAGGCTCATATTGAGAAGAAATTCGGAAAGTGTGTCAAAATTCTCCACATAGATAATGATACAAAATATGTAAACCATCACTTTGAGAAATTTTGCACTCTTAAATGGATTTATATTTAACATACTGTTTCTTACACACAATATAAAAATGGTATATTCAAGAGAAATAAATAGGCCCCTAAAATACATGGTTCATTGTATGATCCATGCATTCTCCCTTGTACCTAAATATTGAACAAAATCTATCAACTATGATGCCCACATCTAGAATATGGTTTCACATAAGGAATTAAATGGAATCACTCCCTTTGAAGCTTGCTGTGATAGGAAACCTATTTTGTGGCACTTAATATTTTTTCACTCCTTAGTGTTATGCCTTGCATAACCACCCCATCTTTTACCTTGGTCAAAATGGGTCCCCCTTGTTGTTCTTTATCCTTAGTTATTTTTCAAACAAATTTTGGAGTCGTTTGCTTCCAACACTTTGTTTATTTTGGTTTAGTCTATCAGAGGTGGAACCAGAAATGAATTGGGTTCTGAAAGTTCTTTTGAAACTTATTTTGGTTCCCATTCCGAAGGTCTTTCTTTTGGCTTTTATTTTGTCTTCAGTGGACCCGGACTCGAAGTGGGTGCTAAGTTAGTCTTTATAAAAAATTACAAAATCATAATCGATTCCGCTCCCGCTTCCGCTATTTCGACTTTTGGTTTTAGTCTAAGTCCTTGTGTTTAGTTTTATTATGTCGGTCTTTTATTTTACTTTTTCTGTTTGGTTTCATTTTGTGTTTTGTTGGCAGACCCAGACCCGGAATGGGAATGAAGTTTGGAAATTTCTTAAAGTTTCGAATCAGTTTCCATTTCAATTCTGCCCCCGCCATTTTTCTGGATCGTTGACTTTTTGACTAAAGTTGCACTATTGTGAAGTGTTGGTTCTCTTTCAGTTCTGACTCTGCTTTAAACTACATTCAATGCATTAATGATAGTTGCTCGTGTAGGTAGAAATCTTCATTTTTTTTACCTTCATTAAGGATTAAATGAATCATTATTATTATTGTTAAGAGATTAAAGAGCACGAAAGAGCAAAGGCGGAGTTCATTTGAGTGAACTGATTGAAGGAAGAGAAGGTTATTGCTTGTGAATCAGTTCAGAAGGTTAGCTGGGTTCTTTTGTGTTCGAGGTAGGGTTTCTTATCATTGTTGTGTTTGTTATATCTGCTCGTGCTTTGAATTGTTTCATTTTTAAATAGATCTATGGTTCTTGGTATGCTTTTTTGAGTAGGTTCTTGCTTTATTCTGTTTGTGTGGTTATTTTTTTGTTTCTTTTACGTTTTTTTTTGGTTCTTTTTGTTCTAGGGCACGGTCACTTTCACGTTTTAGTCATGATCACATCGTGCTATTTTAATTTGTAGTAAGTTAGATTAAATTTAGGTTTTAAATGGTGTTAATTGGATTAGGGATTTACAGTGAGGTAGATTAATGATTTACAGTAAGGTAGATTAATGATTTAGAGTGAGTTAGGGTTAATTGATTCATCATTTTTACTTAGGGTTTTGTCACGTATTCAATCTGGTAAAATGGCAAGGTTTAAAATTCGTGCCCTAGTTTTATCATGTTTTGTTAGATTATGGTTTCATGTGTTTATGTGATCACATTTAAATGATTA
Source organism: Sequoiadendron giganteum (assembly GCA_007115665.2). Lineage (NCBI taxonomy): Eukaryota > Viridiplantae > Streptophyta > Pinopsida > Cupressales > Cupressaceae > Sequoiadendron > Sequoiadendron giganteum. The sequence continues at coordinate 435,446,394 of CM021108.1, read as the reverse complement.
AGATATGAGGCCCTAAAAATTCTGTCGTTTCCCATGGTCATATGAATATAGTTTTATTAAAAGCCTCTTTTCATTTAATACAACCTTAGTTTTAATCAAGGAGTTGTGTGTTAAATTGATGAAATCTTTGATGACGTTATGGTCAACCTAGGCAGAGACCAGATCGAGATCGATCTTGAATTTAAAAACTTTGTTTTGCAAAAGGTATTCATTCTATTTCCTTCCCGTCTTCAGCTCCGTGTATAATGAGAAGTCTTCTTTTGAAATAACGATAACCTAGACGAAAGCGAAGGTGGAATGGAAATAGAATATGTAAATATAAGAATCTGAAGAAAAACCAAATCCATTTTTCATTCCGATCCCGGTTCCGATCACCTTCCCGATTCTGAATTTGAGCCCATTCATTGTTAGTGAAATATCTATATCGGTTTTGGCTCCGAGTCCGGTAGTGTTGTAAAAGAGACTGTTTTAGATTGTGTTTCTGCTTGGTTCTGCCTCCGATGCATATATGAAAGGTATGGTTTTTAAAGCATGTTTTGTGATAATATTTAAAGATCTAATTAGAGGTTTTCCTTGCAGGAAAATTGAAGGATGTCAAGAACATCAGGGGAAGCTGCTTGAAGGAATCAACCTACAAGAACATCAAAGGCTGCACCAAAACCAAAGAAGTTGAAGCCAGAACAACTACCTTATACCTTAGGTATAATCATAGGAATCTTGTGGTGAAGGTGAGCAAGGTGGAATCTGACTGGTCAGATATCACTGGTACAAACTTGGGCCAGTACAACTTCGAGGAGCTCTATGCAGACACCTTTGCAGACTGGGAAGATCTAATAGGAAGAACACAAAGAATTCTTGATTCTGGTTTAGCCCATATTACTATGTTTCCTTTGTCAATCCAATGCCCAGAATTGATCTTAATAGCTGCAAGTGCCTACAATCTTGTTACCAGACAATGCATGGATTCTCAAAACAATGTGATCATTGATCTTACCCCTCAAGCATTGCAAAGTATATTCAATGTCCCAGATCCTAAGAACTTGGTGCAGTTGGAAGAGGTAGAGGCCTTGGAGAAATATAGTAGTATAAGGACTCCAATAAATCTCATTTGAACAAGAAGTGGTTGAAGACAAAAAAGAAATCTTTAAGCAAGCTTGCAGACTAGCCAAAGAGGGCAGATTTCTACAAAGAGGTATCAGACATAATTATGATGTTGTCTATAGTTTTTGGGAAGAGAGATACATTTAGGTTCAAGGAGTGGATGTTTCCTTTCATTCAGATAATTTTAAATGGAAAAAATAGTTTGATTGGCCTATGATCGTATCAAATTCTATCCATAATCAACTGGGTAACATCAGAGAGACTAAGTGTTTCTTTATGACTTCTTACATTGTATATGCAACGGCAAGGTTAGGTGTTTCCCCAGGTTTGAACAGAGTGGGCATAATGGGATCCTTGGATGGATAGAAGAGAGTATGAGAGCATTATGACCAGTTGTCTCTACAAGTTGTTGAGACTCATTTCAGAAGAGTCAATGATGCATTTATATATGTGGTCATCAACCAATTGAATGGAGATGCAGGGTACCACTTGAGTCAAGAAGCCATGTCATTCATTGTTGAATGGGGATGTTGGTACATTCAATACCCCAAATTCACATATTTCAGGTTAGCTGGTTTTGAAGGCCATCCACATTTGCTTCCAAGGTGCTACAATAACAGGATAGTGCTAATGGAGTTTGTGTATCAAGCTCTTGGAGATAATGCTCGGTTTGGGATCAAACATAAAACTGGGTCTCATAAGTTTCCCATGAAGTTGGGTGAATATAGCTGTCAACACTTGGTAGGAGAAAAGGTCGTTTGTAATGAGCTAATACAATTGAAGTTGGGTTTATACACAACTCGTAAGTATTTTGATCCAAAGGGTAAGATGTATGCCTTGTTGCCTTTGGTGTTTACTAGACATTTCAATTTGCTAGAAGACTTCTGGAGTGATCAACAAGATGAGTATGATCTAAGAAAGAAGAATTATGAAAGGCTATCTGTCTCACTCATGTCAGAGCTTGGTGTTAAAGAAAATATTCCTAACACATTGGTGGATGATGGAATTGTATTGGATCCATCCTATGAAGCTTTGAACATTGGCACCAAGGGCCTGGATCCAATTGACTGGGATGCTGAAGAAACCATTGATATTAAGAAGATTGGAAGGATAGTATTGGATAGGAGTGTGCAATGGTTAGTGCTAAGAACTCAAGCTCCTCAAGGACCAGCCCCTAAAAAGGGGAAAGGATATAGAAGGATTAAAAGGAAGGCACCTCCTAAAGAGCCATTGGAGTTATTTCCTCCAGACATTGAAGAGATAGAACTTGAGGCAGTAGAGGATGAAGAAGAAACACAAGAAGGATATGTTCTAGTAGGATCTGCTATTTCGAAACCTACATTAGGTGAATCATCTGCGCAAGTCCCAATTACAAGGAAAAAGAGTAAAGAAATTCAAGAAGGAGCTCTTCATAGCATGGCTGAAACTGTGAAGGGAAAAGAGGTAGAGAAGGAAATTTTGGAGGTTGGGATAGATTCATATGAGACTATGTTAGAAAAGGATATGCAAGAGAACATGCCTCTAGAGGAGGATATTGAGCAAATTTTGACACAAGAAGATCAATGGCAGTTGTTTGAGGATGCAAAAAGAAATTTTGATGCAAAGGCGGCAGCAGAGAAACAAAAGGAAATTGATGCTAAGGTACAAGTTGATGCTATACTTCACCAGCAACAATCAAAATCCAAACAAATTGAAACTAAGGCAGTAGATGATGAAGTAGAGAAACAAAGAAGGCAACAAGAACATGAGCTCAAGGTTAAAGAAGAGAATGACAAGTTGGAGCTAATACAGAAGATTCATGACCTTGAGGAAGAAAAAGCAAGGAATCAGAGGGAAAGAGAAATCTTGGTTGCCAAGCTAAAACTTGCAGAGGAAGCTTGAAAAAAAGGAGGAGCAGAACAATTACAAAAGGAAAGAGAAGCCGAAGAGCTGGTTAAGAAACAAAAAGAAGAAGAAGCAAAGGAAAAAAGCTTAAGGCTTTGGAGGTAGAAATATTAGAAAGGGAAAGACTAGAGGCTTTAGAGAAAGAGAAATTGGAAAGGGAAGCTCTAGAAAGAGGAAGAATAGAGAGGGAAAAATTAGAAAAATAGAGGTTGGAAAAGGAAAATTTAGAGAGAGATCGGTTGGAGGAAGAGAGTCTGAGGAAAGAAGAGGAAGGTAAGAAAAGGAAAGAATAGAAGGATAGGGAAGAGGCTGAAAAGCTTGTGCAGATGCATATACTGCAAGAACAACAAGAAAAATCAAGGGTTGACTCTCAACCTCGGGTAAATATGCAGCCACCTTCTATCATTAATTCCTCTTCCTCTATGATGACTACTGCTCCAAGTGCTCCTACTTGGCTAAAACTAGACCTGTAGAAGAGGGCAGTAAATCCTTCACAACCTCTCAATTGGGAGCATATGATGAAAGGAATTGAGCAGGAGAGGCCTAAAAAGAAGGCCAAGATTCTACATTCTACCCTACTCACAGATAAAGGAGAGATTGTTGTTGAATGTGCCATGCCAATGAAAAAAAAGGAGGTAGGGGACATGCAGCTAATAGATTATCAATTGAGTACTATCAACTTGGGAAGACCCACTAGAAATCAGCAGATGAACTTAATTGATGTGGTGGCTTCAACAACTAAATCAAGAATGATAAAGGAAAAATAGAAGAAAGATGAGTTGAAGGCTCAATTGGATCAATTACATTCATTCTTGAAAAGTGTCTCCTCTCTGAGATCACAACAGGTAACGGCCATTGAGACTCCTATTTTTTTAAGCAAAAAGGAGGTAGATGATTTGGTGCAAGTGAGAGGCAAAGAGGAGATGGTAGATCGATGGGTAGACAAGTTGAATCGAGAGGTAGGTGAAGTTTTGATTGAAGGTTTTGAAGCCTACAAGGGCACATAAGGGTTAATAAAAGAGATGCATCAATACATTGAGGCATTAGAGAAACAAGAAGAAGATTATAAAGAATACAGTTAGAAATTAGAAAAGGTTAGTGCATTGCCTTTAGCTACTCTTCTTGAACAATCGATACTTGAGGAGGACAATAAGGATTTTGTGGAGAAAACTTCTCATATACTCCATTTTAGAACCAACTTTTTGTGTAAACATGATGAGATTCAAGAGGCTGTTAATAATCTGACTGAGCAATTGGAGGAGCTAGAAGCAGTCATTGCTATTATTGTAGATGTAAATGTGTTAACAAAAGAAGGCATTCCTTTGAGTCAAATAAAAGAGAAGTGGGATGAAAGGTTCAGAGGACTCATGCAGAAAGAAGATGATGGAGAAGATTTGATAATAGATCGACTAGTGGATGTTAAGGAAGAAATAAAAGCTGCTATGAGAGAGTTGACAAAGATAAAAGGTATGAGGGAGTTTGCTGCAGCAGAATTAAATTGAATCAAATTTGAAGATAACTGGATTGATGGGCTGGAATTAGATACATTACAGCAATTCTTCACCAGCTACGATGAGTTCATTGCAGATCCAGCTTCACATGCGTGAATCCCTGCATGCATGACTTTCTTATTCTTTGCATGTTGCATGCAGCACTAACAGTTTGAAGCGCATGACCTTATTTCTCTTCTATTTTCTTTTCTCCAGTTGAACTGAATGTTTAATGTAAGAACTCAAGATCAAATTGATCTAAGTTTCCAAGAAATTCTTTTGTTCCTAAAAAGGTGGATGACTTAAAATAGAAGTGGAGTTTGAAGTTTGTATAATCTATAAATACCCTATGGGTATCACATTGTAAGGGTCGGCTAATTGAGAATAGAATTCGCTTACCCGAGATTAGCAGATAGAATTTTGTAGTGATTACAGAGATACATTGTACTTGATCCTTTTTACAGTTAATAGAATTACAGGTTTATGCAATATGGAGTTAGAATTGAGTTGTTTTATTTGATAAGGCTGATAAGTTATAATCTATCTGAATTCCAATGATTGTGCTGAAGCATGATAGTTTCTTATGTGATGAAAGTCATTAGAAGAAACCATATTTAAGGATTATCTTGTTAGATTATCATTGAATTAAATTTATTGAAGTTTATTGATCTATAAACTTGATGATGAATGAATGTGTGTTGCTTTGAAATCCTTGAAGTATTTGTGATGTGTAGTTGTGAAGTTAATTAAGCACCTAAAATGTATGCAATGGTATAGATTATTCTATAGATTGTGTCATCTTATGGTTTTCTTGATCTGATTGGAGAAACATTCATTGTTGAAGATATATGTCTGTATGCTAGATAAGTTTTGTTCATTTTACTGGTTTACCCTATGATCCATCTTTTTCTTCTATTTGAAACCTCATTGATTTACTAAAACAATTTGGTAAAATGATTCATTGCTTGAATCTTTTGTTACTAGCACAGGCCCCTTGAATATTATAGTTGCATGAACCGATTGAGTGACACCAGACAGTTGAGAACCAACTACCAGGACCTTGGGAGTTAGGCTACTATATGTTGTCTTTCTTTTTCAGGAGAAATGGAGTAGAAATATTTTTCTTTAACATTGTTTGTGTCATTTTCACCATCAACACTTAGCATGAGCACACATTCCTTCAAAGAGGAACAAGGCCTTTGAACCTCATATTCAGTCTTGTAGCTTTGTTGGTTGCGCTAATGATGTTAAATGATATGATATATTATATCTCCACATTAGATATTTATTAATTATAGTGTTCATTTTGAGGAAATCTCTTCTAGCTCATCCTCCAATATTCCTTCCTCCAAAATGGATTTAGATGATAGTGACAAAGGATTTTTATCTTGCTTCCTCTACTCATAGATTTGATCATGATGTTCATCCTTCTCTTCCTAGAGTTAAAATTATAAGGATGAGGATTCTCCTCCTTCATTCCCTACTAGGACTCATTGAGCTCATCAAATAATTTTCTCATACAATGAAGATTTGGTTTTCTTATGTGTTTGATATTTTGTGTGGTCTTTAATCTTGTCTACTATTTTAATGTAGTAAAATTTGTATACATTGATTCACTCCCCCTCTCAGTGTATTGGTGTTCTTTCAACATCTTGCATGTTTGATCTCTTAGATCACCATCTCCACTTGAAACCATAGGGGAGATATCCATTCAAAATTGAGCCTAGAAAATTATAGTTTTCATTATATCTTTGTGTGTTTCTAATCTTTGAATAAATTACAAAAAATTTAAAAATCATTAAAAATCAAAACATTCTAAAGCAAAGAAAAAATCAGAGGTAAAATATAAAACTATCAAATAAACATAGTTGAAATAGATCTTTCATTGGCTTTATTTTATTTTCCTTGATAAGATTTGAGGAGTGGACAACTTTTTGTTATCTTGTCTTATCATTATCAAAGTTTATCAAAGTTCAAATTGGATATTGTATCTTTTATCTCTATCTTATATCATTTGTAGATATACCAACTTGAAAGATTCAAAGCTACTCTTGAGTTGGAAACCTCCACTCTTTATCAAGTTCTTTTGGACTCACAAGTCTATTTCAAGTACACTTTATTAATCTTGATCTTTATCATCTTGCTTAGACTCACAAGTATAGTTCAAGTAAGAAGTTATCATTTTATCAATCAATTTCATTATCATCATTGGGAGATTAACTTTGGTTTTTTTGGGTTATGAGAAACAAGTATCAAAATTATTGAAATCAAATCTCATTTTATCTAGGTCTCATATTGCATATGTTATTTATAAGATCTCAATATAAGAAAAATATGGAATCCCATAGTAAAAAATTCTAACAATCATGGGTCAACATGAGGAAGGAACATCTTCAAACCCACCCTTATTTTATAGGTAGCCTTTAAGGGTCCCTTATACAGAGGATGTTCAAAACCCCACATCTAAAGATATTCAAGAATTTGAGCAAGACCCTAGAGAAATGAGAGTTTTGGAACTTTATATTTGAGAAAAAACTTGATCACTACCTTCAAGTATTAGCTCAAAAAGGTGTTAAAATACCTGCCCATCTTATCAAGGATGTAGATAGCACTAACCCTGACATGTGGGTGGAAATAATTCAACCTAATCCAATTCAAACATCATCACAAAAGGTGGTTGATAATTTCGCATATTCACAACTACCTCCATCTAACACATCAAAATTTCAATGGAAAACATATCAAGAGACGCATAAATATCAATTTACACCAAAATAATTGCCTACCTTTGCTATATATTATTTAAACGTGGGTAGTTTAAACATGCAAAATATTCCCATTTCACCAATTCAACCTCAATAGCATTACATTCCACCAATTCAACCTCAATAACATCACATTCCCTAAATCACCATCAACAACAATATTGCATTCACACAAGTACACATCCATCAACATCTATGAATGACTTGGATCAATAAATGGAAGAGTTACAACAAATGATAGAAAACATAGAAATGGGAAACATTAACAACAACAAGAGATATACATTGAAATACATATGCCCCTATCCTTTTAACAATTCTTTGAATATGATCCCCTTCCCTCAAAACTTTGAAATTCCTAGATTTGAAAAATACAAGGTAAGAAGTGATCCAAGAGAAAACATAAGAGAATTTTATATAGATTTTCTAAAGGTGTCCTATAATGATACATATCTAATGCACCTCTTCCTTAGAAGCCTATGAGTTCAATCTATTGATTGGTTTTCACATTTACCTCATGGGATCAAATCCTTTCATGAGTTGGTAGAAAAATTTACTACACATTTTTCATACAACATTGAACATGAAATATCCATGATTGATTTATGTAATGCAAAACAAAATGAAGGAGAATACTTTGTATCCTTTTTGAAAGGTGGAGAAAAATGGTACAATGAAAATGAATATTGTGAGTTCCATAGGATCAAAGGACATAAAACTTTTGATTGCTTCAAATTAAAATATTTTATCCAAGACCTTATTGGTCAAGGTGATGTTGGTATAGAAAATCCACCTTCAACCAATAATTATCTCAATATATTCCAAGATCCTACCCCAATACATGAAAATGGGAACCCTCAAATAAAGATTCCATCCTAAAGTGGTCATTTATTCTTTTGTTTCATATGAATACATCATAGCTTGAGTAGAAGGAATCTCTTACATACAAAATACAATACTTGAGTACACAATCATAATATGCAAGGGAAAAATAGCATCCAATGATCCCATTCTAAATCAAGATTAAATTATCCCTCCTAGGTCATCTATGATACCATTCTTAATCAAGGTAAAATTATCTCTCCTATATAATAGCATGGGTCTATTCTTAATCAAATCCTTTTCAATGACCCCTTTTCCATCTCAAGATCAAGACACTATCCTTCTTCCACTTCATAATCCCACTCCATCTCTATACCTAAGTATCTCTTCCATGTCACCTCAAGACTAAGGTATCCATTTTAATTATGTAACATCCTATGATCCCTCTCCAAATCAAAATAAAATCATATCTTCCACCCTAAATTCAAATTCTCTTCCAAATCCAGATTAAAGTACACCTTCCATCTCATCCAATGATCCTCTCCCATCTCATGATCTCACACCTTCACTCTATGTAGTGATCCCATTCCATTCCAAGATAAAAATATCCTTTCATGTCATGATCCTACTCTACAATATTCCACCATCCCTATATAAACAAGACATATCAAAACATGAACTAAAAGGGCATCCAAATTGGCTCATTCAAAAGCTTCATCCACCCCTAAGGTATTAATTCCATCACATATCCCTCATATCATCCAAATACATCCCACCTTACTTACTTTGATCTTTATTATCCTATTTGTAGGCTTTATCATGTATAATTCATCATATCTAACTCATCCCCTCGCCCTTGGTACTTTGATCTTTGTAAAGATGGGGGAAAACCTTGTAAAAGTATGTTTTAGACAATGATAATCCTTACAATCCATGTCCTTTAGGTATCATCCTTTTATCCAAAGAATCCTTTTTTATCTCATAACCATAATATAAATAGCTCTAGTAAATTCTATATCATTCCTTTGTATTATAATCCTTGGAGGTCTCTTCTCCTATCATCCACCTATCCATCTATCACAGCATAGTCAACCCATCTCTACCATAATAAGTGATCCTAGACCTAACTGGGTAAATTTTTCGCTTGACTACATGTTAGGTTATATTCTTGTATCTTGAGATCATATGAAAACCCTAAAATATTGATCTTTAATGAAAATCAAGAGAAAAATGAATTTCAACTATTGAGCTAAATATTTGGTTTTCATAGCTTGTTGCCTATATTTTGGTATCACTATAAAAATAAAATCATGCCTTAACAAAAATATCTTTCCTATAATGGGAATTATCAAAATAAATCTAAGGTCCTAATGGATACATCCTTCCTACAATGGGCCCTATCTATCAAAATTGATTTATCCTTTTTACAAGAGATATGTGTGTTGTTGACTTGCTTGTCATTTGGTCTTTTTCTTATTGATTTATCTTTTGATATTTATCTTAACCTTTCATATTTGATCTTTTATTTTGATCTATTCTGAGGAATCTCAAGGAATCCTTAGTCCTAATATTGTTGTAAAGAGTGAGGAATGGGGAATCATCAATACTTGTATGTATATTGTTTGTAGAGTCACAGTCCATGCAAAGTGATACTAAAGTCACCCTGATTATACATACCTAGGTTTACATATATCCATTTTCCCTAATAAAATTATCAATGATGATACAAAGCATAACAAAGGAATAAAGGAATGAATATCCATCCATTTTGCACACTTTCCTATCATTTCATTACCCATTTATATGTTTCTCTATAGATTTTATCAATAGGATAATTTGCATATAGTTGCATATAGCTCTATTTTCCTCCATAAAGTAATATTCATCATCATAGACCTATCTAATCCATTTTATTGAGAGCCCAACCAAGAAATTATTTTCTCTAGTTGATCTCTCAAGGGGGCATCATATTCTCCATCCCATGGTCCACTGGGGCACACTAGGACATATCATCAATCTTTTTCTTTGAAATGGCGCTATAAAATGTGTTGTCTCAAAGAGGGGGAAAATGTAGACACCTAAAATGACTAATGCATTTTCATCTTATCATTTCATCATTATACTCATTTCTTATATCTATAATTAATTAAATATTTTTTAATTATTTAATTAAGCTAATATTTTCCTCTTTTCATCCATATTAATTAAATAATCTTTAATTATTTAATTATCTTAATATTTTTATCATATTTATATTAATTAATTTTTTATTATTATTTAATTAATTCATCACTTATCATTTTCCCTCCATCATTAAATAAAATTCAATTCAAACTTATCTTTGGTCCTCTATAATTAAATAATTTTCAAAAACTATTTAATTAGCTAACACTCCTCTTTTAAATAAATTAAATATTTTCTTCTAAAATAAATAAATTAATATTTATTTATTTTTCCAACTATCAATTTGAATTAGATAAATTTATTTATTTAATTATTCTAATATTTCCATCAATCAAATTCTAGATCTTACCTTATCTTGAATTTTTTCATCCATTAATATTTCTAATTAATCTCCACCATTGATCAAATTTCAAGTGAAGCATAGAAATAAAAATCTTTCGTTTCTTTCAAACCCCCTAAAAATTTCATTATCAAAAAATATCCCTAGCATTCTCATGATCAAACTTATAACTTTTACTATTAAGTATTATCAAGCTACCATTATCAAACAAAAATATATCAAGCATCAAGCCTTCATTTTATCATGTTGGGAAACAAAGAAAAAGAGAACCCTAGGTCTTATGTCTAAAACTTAGGATTCAAATTTTTTTGGTGGTTGTTTTGTGGTTTCTTTTTTAATGTTTCATTAAGATGGAAATCAACAAGGTGATTAGATTGAATTTCAACCATGAAGGCGAGCCAATCAAACCTAGATCTACATATTTTTGAGCCTTGGAATGGATTGGAATTGATTTTCCTTTATTAACCTAATTATGCTATGTGCCCTATTATGAAAAATGCAAGATATAAATAATTGACACACTAAAACAGAGATTTGCAAGCAGATCTGGGAAGGGAAGAGTGTTGTGTACCTATCCTAAAAGTTCGGTGTTGATTAGAATATGAGGACAGAGTCACCCAAAGGTGTTTGAATACTTGTAGGGATGTCTTGAATTATTTTTGTAGTCCTCCGATGTCAAATCTAAGATCCATATTCCTGCTTGTAGAGTTGTCTGATCTCTATCGAATAATTTTGTAGGTGATTTTTTGTGAGTTGACAAGGTATAGGACTTTGAAGCAAAAATGGATAAATGATCTTCAATCTTCGTTAAATCCTCTCCAAGCTTAAAATTTTCAAATTCAAAAAGAAAGGAAATGTTGTGTCATTTAGGGGCTTGCCTTAGTCAAACCTCATGTTAGTGTTTTCACTTCTACAATGGAAATGACAATGATAAAAATGGATAAATGATAGGAAGGAATGATGAATCAATAAAGTGATGCAACTCACCACCCTTCAATGGATTCTTTAAAGGAATAAATTCATACACATCACTTCATGATTTTGGATCTTGCTTTCTTGATTTGATTAGAGACCTACAACAAGGGTTAGCCTTCACAAACAAGGATAACATAAAAATTCATAAAATCACATAAGATTTGATATCATGCTTGGATTTTGAATTTCTACATTAAAGCTCTAAAAGAATGCTCTTGACTCTCTCTCAATGTTCACTTGTAGATATGTTATCCTTGTCAGTGCTTGTTAGATTTCAAACATGCAATAACTAGGTATTTATAGTCATTTATTCTATTTCCCACAAATTAAATCTTGATAGTTGACATTTGCAAATTGAATTCCAAATGTTAAAATGCCGACACTGGCATATTCAAATTTGGATCTTGGTAAAAATAGGGGGACTCAAATTCCCAAGGGCATCCCAGTCTTGAACCTATTTTCTAGGATTTTAGGTGTCGGGAGAAAAACATTAAATAAATGCATTTGTTCAATGCTTGTAATTTCTTGAAAAATGATAAAAATAGGCTATATAATGCATAACTTAGGAAATTAGGTGCTTAATCATGTCCAATAAATTAAGGGGGGGGGGAAATAGTGTAAAATTTTCAATGGTGAAAATTTACGTTGCTACATTTAGCCCCCACTTTAGTGAGAGTGTGAACTTATGCTCAGACTCACACTAAAGCAAAAAATCTATGTCAAGAGGGGTTTTATTGTCCAAATGTTATAAATATAGGATTACTAAGGATTAAGGGGGAGTGCACAAGCCCCCAAGATCCAAGATCCCATAGAAAACCAACATAAGCACAAAGGAACACACACATGTATGAAATGCAGCAAGACAACATACACAAGCATACACATAGTCAAAATAACATGAAAAAAGGATGGTATGGATAATCATGAGCTAGCAAGTTGTGTTATGTTGGGATCCACATCAAAGGCCTTCATGAATCACACCATAGAAAAGTTTGGTATTTTCTAGGTGAATCACAAACAAAAGGCACCATGAGTTAGTAAAGTTTTATATTCACTAGGTGAGCCCCCCAAGACAAATGAGAAAGACACTAGGTGTGTACCCATGATAAATTAGAAAAATGAGAAACACACTAGGTCTAGTAAATTTTGATATTCACTAGGTGTGCACCCATGTCAAAGTAGAAAAATGAGAAACACACTAGGTCTAATGAAGTCTACTATTCACTAGGTGTGCACCCATGTCAACCATACCAAGAGTTATATTCCCTAATAACTCTAATGAGGTGCTGCAGAAATGATCAAGATGTTATGCCAACACATCACTAATTTCAATGCTTTTGAAATAAGTGAAGCAAAAATGCTAATGTCAATGCACCACTAATTCCAACGCATGTGAACGAAGTGAAGAAAATAATGCTAATGTATGCCCCCACCTTAAAGAAATTATAAAATACTTGTGAAAAAATTCTTTAAGGTAGAAAATGATAAATATCATGTGATAAAAAGGTCAAGAGAGCCTATTTTGAAATTCCTATGCATTTGATATGTTTCCAAATAAAACTACATCATGATAAGGGGCTACCACCAAATGTAATACAATAAGAAACATAGAATATGAATATGTAAGGGATTCATAAATATGGGTTTAGTATATGTCTTTTCTATAGTAATATAATAAAGCTCAGAACTCACATCATTCATCAAATACTCATGGAACAATGAACACAATGGAAGAATGACACATAGAGAGAGGGAGAATAAACAAGCTTGTGGGTCAACATGGAAGAGACCTAAATGTCTCAATGCCTTGCATCATCCCCAAAAGAAAAACTATAGATCATATCTAATGTGGCATTTGGTAGGTTTAATTTGTTATTTTTTATAAGGATTTTCTCTTTTGGACTCATGGGCTTACTTGTTTGATGTTCATTGTATTCACGGAGGTGACATGTGTCAACACCATGCACTTTCTCATCAGCCTAACAACATCTACTCTCAATTCTTTGCGTAGGAGTGCCACATGGTGACTTCAGTCACCACCTTTTGGTAGTGTTATGCAAATGTTATTATTCAAGACTCATATTTTCAAACTTTCCATGTGCTAGGTAGGAATAAGACCGAGTTTGTTTCAAGCCCAAGGATTGATTAAAAGTGTACCATTGGCCTAGGATCGATCATGGAAGTTTGAAGTGACACCACGTGTCGGGTATGGAAATACAAATGACATCAATAGATTTCCATCCACTTCATCATATAATTAGAATGGAGAGAACAGGATTTCCATGCAGCAATGTCACCATGAAGCAAGGAAGTTATGATTTCCCACCCATGTAGTTGCAACAGCCACATGATGGCAGCTCTCATAAGAGGTGTGAGGTTGGAATATTTTTGGTTGTATCCATCTCCTTCAGTGAGAATGTTTTCTCTATTTACGGGGATCTTCTCTTTGTTTTGGGGGTTCCTATTTTTCTTATTATTGAATGGATTAATAAAGGACTTGGTAAAAATATTGTAAGACAAAAGACCTTAATATGATATGTTCTTGAAGAATGCAAACATAATATATAGAACCATACCTTATTTTCCTTTGATATGTGTTTATTTTTTTCTATTCAATTTTATATTTTTATATTCTATATCTATTTGAGGTGTTGATAATCATGAATTATTCTCTCCTAGCTTTTAGAATTTCAATTATTGTAATACATGCAAATTTTTGGAATCATTTTTAATACTCTTTCAAAATTCTACAGGATAAGGTTTAATTGATATTTTATTATATTATATCAAGTTTTAAATGTTGTAATATCTTGATGCATCACCTTACAATAGCTTTTTTTATAATTTTTCTTTATTTTCTTCTCCCTTTTCCTTCCCCCTATTAACACAATGAAGAGTCAACTTCTAAAATATTGTTCATTCTATAGAGAGCATCTTAGTCCCCCATTTGTAGAATTTCCCATGGGATGTTGTTCCTCTTAGGTGTCAAATTTTGATAACAATAGTTCATTTTTTGGCATGCCTGATGGGACATCAATACTTCAAGTCAGTGAAGAAGTAGGTTTATGAGCTAGAGACCCATCACTAGATCATCGATAGCATGTAATCTTGGATTACTCTTACCTCTGCTAGTGATTGTCAAACAGTAAAGAACTTCAAGAAGTAGAGCAACACAAATACTAGTGCAAGCTCAAGCACAAGTGCAAGCTCCCACGGCTGCTAGAAACTTTATGGCATGGAATAGCGATATCCCAATAATTCCTCCTATAGTGTGGAATCACATTCCCACTAATGCTTTAAAATCACTCCCTAAGTTCGCAGGAGAAGACTTTAAAATATTGGTAGAACATCTACAATATATTGCAGATGTGTGTATGGTGTATCACATGATAGAGAAAAATGTAGCACTAAGGCTCCTTGTTGATTCATTCAAAAGGAAAGCCTTAGACTGGTATAGATCATTAGCCCCTAATTCAATTGCTACATGGGATCAACTTGGGGATAAATTTATAGAAATATTCATAGATAAAGGTGACTAGTCTTCCTTGCTCCAACTGTTGATAACCATTAAAAGGGATCCTTAGGAAGTTATTACAAATTTCAATACCAAGTTTCATAAAACTTAGAAAAGAATCACCTTAACAACCAGACCTTTGGTGAATATGGCTACTATATTCTACCTAAAGGCTTTTAACTCTTACATAATCGTAATGATTCAATCTTTAGAAGGACAAACCCTTCCAAATGCACATGACTTGGCCATTAGAGTCAAGAACAATCTTATAGATATTGGAAAGCTTCCTCCCCAGTCGTCTATGTTGGTTTTCCCTAAAATACCCCCTCTGCCACCTGAAGACTCTCCCAGTTCATCTGTCATGCCTCCTTTAATGTATGTGTATCCCAATGTACAAAAAAATATAGCTACTCATGCATCCTTGACTATATAAATAAGAAACATGAAGAATTTGATACGAACCTTTTCAAATGAGATACTTAACCTCAAAATATAATAAGTCATGCTACTTAAGCCCCCTGACCAAAATTTTCAAGGAAATAGACCTCCCTTCCAACATAATCAATACCAGAGAGGGGCACGAGCAAATAATTAGTCCTAGCCTTTGAATCAGATAGTTCCAATCCCCACTACAAATCAAACTATAATGTTAAATCATAAGAAAGAAATTATAGCTAGTTAGAACAATTTAGCAAATGAATCAAGTGCATGGTGTTTTCCATGCAATGAAGCACATATGCCTCAAAATTTCCCTAGGGGTAATCCCCAACAAAGAATCTCATATTAGAAGAATCAAGGAATCACTGGTGATACAAGCATAGGTTCCTATCAATCCTTAGGAGTAGAAAATGTTATCCCAGTGGCACAGATGTAGGACATGACCCTTGAACAAGAAGGAGAAATTTATTTGAACCACACTCTATTTTCTTGGATGGAGGGAGAGGATGCAGTGTTTACCAACGATGCATAAACATCCAAAACCCCTCAAGTTTAGTTTGATTATTTCACTTAGTCTATAATGAGGTTGACTAGAGAGCATGTACTTGTTATGCTACAACCTAAGCTAGTTCCTAAAACAAGTGTAGAACCACCAATAGTGGTCCCAATGTTCCAAAAGTAGAGTGAGGTGATAGTGAGGAAAGTAAAGGATTAAAAATCCCAAATAGATAGACCACTCAATGTAGTAGAGCAATTAAAGAAGGCCCTAACCCATGTCTCTTTATGGGATATTTTGGTTATCTTAGAGAAAAAATCCTTGTTGCAAGAAGTTTTGGAAGAGGATAAAAGATCACTGTGAACCCCAATCCTGGACCTGCACAAACATAGCAAACAAACCCACTATTAGATTCAAATGCAAGTTAGAACTAAGATTCCCCATGAAATTCATCTACAATGCTCAAAATAGGAAATAAATGAAGAACAAAACAAGAAAAGCAATTAAATCTTATTTAAGCATGAAAACTCCCAATCCCATGGGGCAATTTGTGCCAATTTCATGTGTAAATTGGCCCTTTCCCAACTCCTTTGTGTGATTGGATGATTTTGATGAAGATTGATCCACTTGTTGAGGAAGAACAATGTGATTCCTTGATAAAATCTACAATAACCTAGCTATGATAATGGAAATTTTTTATGGAAATGGACGAAATTAATCTAAATGTGAAGATAGTCACTTTTCTCTAAGTTGTGGATGCCCAAATGAGAAGAAGAGACTTCTATTTATAGAAAGACAAGATGGAGGAATGAGAAAAATGGAGCAATGTGGGATTATTCAACATCCAATGGCCAAATTCCACTTGTCAAGATGTGAACGGAGGAAGCTTGAGCACATTTTGGTGAATGAGCCAATAAATGATATTAGGTGGATTTTGAAATTATGAAATGACTTCTTGGAGAGGGAAAGAAAATGACTTAAATGCCACTTGGCTCAATGCACAAGTACATGTAAGAGGAGATAAATGCTTTGTTGGAAGGAAAATCCCACTTGGAGGGATTTTCAAAATTGGAGGAATATTCCCCTAAATATTCCATGTTGAGAGAAAATATGGATTTAATTAAATGTATTTTCATGTGCAAGTGGCAAAATCTAGAGAAATTAGGTGATTAGGATTAAATTAATTAGGATTTGATCAATTTAATGGGAGATGAGATGAAAATGATTGAATTTAATTAAATAAAGATTTTGATTTATTTAATTAAAAAGGGGATGATGTTAGATTAAATAAAATAAGGTTTAATTTATTCAATTTAATAGGATGACTTTAGAGATTTAATTAAATAAAATGAATTATTAAATTAAATAGAGACATAGGGTTAATTAAATCAAATTGATTAATTTAATTAACAGGAGAGAATGACTTAATCAGATAAATAATTATCTATTCAATTAAGGGATGAAATGTGATGACAAGCTTAAGAAGATGATTCAAGATTAAATGATGTTAGTAATTAGGACCAAGTGTGTTGGTATTTTTTCTATGTCTACAATCACCACTAGCTAATGTAGTCCCGAAACCCAATCAAGAGAAAGGCAAAGAGCCAATTCAAGAGTCACTGGGCTTGGGAGCTACAAATTTCTTAAACATAAAGGAAAAGGTAGTGAAGGATGAGGTAAGTATGACAAAACCCACCCATTTTTTCTTAACCCTCATTGTAGGGGATAAGTTGCTACATAATTCTATGATTGAATCTAGTGTCAACACCATAGTTATGTGTAAGTTAATTGTATAGTCTTTAAAATTAGAATACGAGACCCTTGATAGAGGAATCATGCAATTAGATAGAAAAATGGTTCAAGTCATAGGTCTAATCAAAAGCCTTCCCTTGACCCTATATTCATGTATGTTGTGCATTTTGCACACATGCCCCACAAAACAAGGACCCCCTCTTTTCTTTTTACTTTTGCATGGGATTTTCTTGCGTCCATTTGATTTTTCTTTTTTCCTTTTCTTTTTTGGCCTTTGGTCCATGTTACCTTCAAAATCTTGAGCACCCCTTAAAATTATTAAAAATTTCTTATGTCCTTTTGCAAGTCTAGCCTTATGAGTTTCCATCAACGGGATCCATTGGGTGGATACCAATGTTCTTTGTTGTTTTTTCTATGAAGGTTTCCACCTATGGAATTTCATTTGCATAATTCCATAGTGGTGGTATCATTGGATGTGGCTTATGCATCGTCTCGACCCACATCCTCATGGCTCATAATACCTTGGTTTCCATATTTCATTTCTCTACATGAGCCCAGCTTCCACCTTTCAAGATTCCACTTTTAGGGTTTTTTATGTGTTAATCGAGAAATCTACCACATTAATTATGCCATTAATAAGGGTTTCCTATAAATAGGTAATTTTCTCCTCATTTTGATCTTGCAAGTTTGGTGATTTTGGTTTCTCCCGCATGCTTTGGCAATCATTTGAGCTTCGATCTTCATGATTTATTCTCTTTCCTCATTCAAATTAAATCAGGTATTAATCCCACCCTTTTTCACCCGCATTTCCTTGAAAATTCAAAATGTTGGGTAGGATTTTGCATCAATAAAATTTAGAAAAGTTCAAACTTAAAACCTTTCAACACTGAAACCCTTAGGTGAAAAATCCATTATGATATTTTATCTCTATCATGCTAAAATTTGGCTTGAAGTGTGGTGGCTTCCACATAGCCTGAACCTGCTTCTTGTGGAACTTGGTCTGTAGGATTCCATGGTGTTCTTGCTAGAGTAGCAGTGTGGTCACTCCTGGCTCCCTCTATAATTCTTGCATTTCCTTTCCAAGGTCCCAAGTTGTTAAATCTTGAGCCATGATCATTTTCCCACGTGTGAAATTGAATTAAAACAAATTTTCTAAATTCTTTAACCATTGAGGGGGTTGGTGTGCGGGATACCATTTGCAAAATGTCATTTTTTCCATGTCATTTTATGACACTAGCACTTCAAGCTTCCAACCCAATGGCTTCCACATTGCTAGTTTTTGTATGAGTCCAAATGAATGAAATGATGGATGTTGTTATAAAACTTTGATTAAGTAATCCTCCCACATGTTTGAATAGACCAACTTGAAAATTTACCAAGTCTTTAGCCATCATGGGAATCGACATGCGGGATGTTGTTTGTGGGATGCAATCTCGACCATGCCAATTAAACGACACAAACACTTCTAGATTCTGACTTGATGACATCCACAATCAATTTTTTTTGTATAATATCAATTCCAAAAAATCCTAAGTGCTAACATTGAATGCCTTTAAATGATCATTTTCATTTTCCCATGTGCCCAAAATGACAAACTTCAAGATTGCTAAGTATTTTCACAGTGTGGGAAACTCATTGCAGAGTGCCATGTGTGGGTTTCCACTCACGGGATGTCATCTCACCGACGTCATTCTTTCTGGCACCCACATTCTCCAAGCCTTCAATATTGTGGCCTCCACACACCCTTGGCTCACAAACCTCCAAAACCCACAAAATGCCAAAAGCTTCCTCAAATTGCTAAATTTAATTTTCTTTTTTCTGGAATTTGATTTGATTATGATAATTTTTTATCATGATGATGTATTTATCG
This sequence comes from Sequoiadendron giganteum, assembly GCA_007115665.2. Lineage (NCBI taxonomy): Eukaryota > Viridiplantae > Streptophyta > Pinopsida > Cupressales > Cupressaceae > Sequoiadendron > Sequoiadendron giganteum. The sequence goes on along the minus strand of CM021108.1, from coordinate 435,426,763 downwards.
GTCAGACTAACATCTTACCCTCACTTGATCAATTTTGACTCATTACATGTTATTTATGTAGTTTTTATGGAAAAGACTGAGAAAGCGAGAAAAAGTGAGAAAATAACAAGAGATAAGAAAGAGAAAGCTACAATGAAGTATGAAGTTTTGTTTTATTGGGACAATATGTTAGACACTGACCTTGGACACATGAATATTGATGAGTTTGGAGAGTGCAGCCTAATCAAACCAAAGAATGATATGGATAGGAGGATTAGGAGAAGTGGCATTGTACATGTTGTGAGTTTCTCACCATCCTTCATCAACCCTGAGCTCATCCATGGGTGTCACAAGTTCTATCATAAGGATTCATGAAGAATAGTTACATCAGAAGGATGTCTGGTGGTTGACATCTCCTTTGTCTATTGCAAGGACCATCAGGATTCCCTCCTTTTCACAAATAGAGGTGTGTTCAAAAGAATAGGCCCTCAACATATGGAAGACAAATAACCTAGCTTGCTCCTAGGTGATCAACAAAAAATGGATGCACACTCCTCGAGCCAATGCAGGGAAGCTTCCAAGGAAACTATATAGGAGTGATTTTGTGGAAGTGAATGATTTGGTGATATTATTGAGTAGGGTGGCAGGCTTTTCCATCTCAAATGTATTTGAAGAATGGATGTATTACTTCATCGAGGAGATACCAAGGGGGATATCCAATTTGATTGGGAAAATACCATCAGTGACAATATCCACACCTAGTATGTTTCAATAAAGAATACCTTGGAGTTCTATATGACATCTTATGTCATCTATTTTTGGTGGCCAATTTGTCATACAGAGGATTGACATGCAAAGGGAATCTGGGTATAGGCCCCAGTGAGAATATTGTTTTTGAATTCTATCTAGAATTACAATACTAAAACTCTAAGAAGAATTAGAAAAGGGTGAACGATTCCTTCATTATGTGCATTGTTAGATCGTTGGCTGGTGATTTCGGGAGCAAGATGTGTTTCTCTACCAAGGCAATGGTGAATAACTTTGGTTATTGGTTTATCCAATTCCCCAAGTTCACCTACTTCAAGATTGAGGGTTTATCTAGATCCCCATATAGGTTGCCAAGGTATCCTAAAAATAAGATGGTAATGATGGAGTTGTCAGGAAGGCTCTGCAAGCAAGGATATAGAGAAGAGTTGTTGATAGTTTAGATGAAGAATTTTTATATTTTTCTACAAGAGCGTTCACAAAATTTGAGCAATTAATCTAGCAAAGATAGACATGAGTGAATCTACACAAAGAGTTGATGGAGGATTATAACCTAATTCCATTCAAGATTAGTAGAGCTTTGCTTCCTTCCTATCAGCAACTTTCTAAAGCCTTAAATAATTTTGTTAAATATATTGTAAAATAAAAAGAAGTTGGAAATATTATAATAGAAGATAAATATATGTAATTTCCAGCTATAGGAAAAAAATAGTTATATCAAAGTGCATGCACCTAATTTTGGGGCGATTTTGTAGAATATTTCTTAATATAAAATATGTAAGGATATTTTACATTTTCCTAGGTTTGCATGTGATCCTATTTTATATTGGAATTAATTATAAATGCATTTATTGTACCCTAACCCTAGGGGGATATTAATCTGGGCCATTGAATTGGATTCAATCCTGGCCATTGATTTTCAATGTAAAATCTATAAAAGGAAGCCCTCCTCTCATTTGAAAGGAGTTGAGGAGAATTTTTGTAATAGACATTCTAGAGAAATAGAAGAGAAGGCATTGAAGTTTTGGTGAATTCTTTGTGTTCCTTGAATGTATGCATGATTCCATATTCCAATTTTATTTTAGCATTGTTATTTGATTTAATACACTTAAGTTCAACTATGTATGTTTATGAATTTATGTTTGAATGTTACAATCTAAAAATATGAAGGTTACCTTTGAAGATTGCACTTATTCTACAACACTATAGGTTACACTTGGTTAGGCAAAGCTAATTTTTGGGAGTTTTATCTATATGAAGCATTAGCCATTATTATAGTTGTCCTTAGGTTCTTAGAATTAGGATTCCTCTTGAACCCTCAATTGTTTTCTTTTTCTTTATAAATTTTTGTTAGTATAGGATTAAAGCATCACTCCAAACTACCATATTTGATGATAGAAGGTTGTTTTTAGACTGTTGTTCTGAAATTATAGCAAGGGTTTTAACTAGTCTTTAGAATTTTGAAACCTCATTATAGTCCCATAGGATTCCAACCTTTGTCACCATCAATTCCATTTGTGATTACCAGCATATCACATAAACATCTGAGTTGATTTCACATTTTCAAGACCTAAGATTCAAAACCTTGGGGTCATTTTATAAATACTTCTTATAGATTCACCTTTGAATAGAGATAGAACACTTGTGTTTTATCTGTGATGTGCAGTTCTAAAACACTCATCAACAAAATTAGCACTAGGAGGGTTATTTGAACAAAGTTGGAGCATATAGGATTATTCTCTCCTCAAATATTATGAAGAGTACTCAAATATACACAAAATAAATAAGATTTCTAGGAGCTTAAAACCCCTACATGAGCTAAGAGAGCTAGAAAATTAGAAAGTTCATCTTTAGAACCACCTTTCATATCTACTCCACCTTCTCCATATTCTATTTCTACATCATCTACTTCTCCCACTTCGTCTTCATCTTCCTCATATATTTTGGTTGTTATACCCCATCCATTACCACCTCCACCTCCACCTCCACCAATGGCTTGGCTAGCTATCAATCCATCACCTTTCAGTTTCAATGACTATCATGAGATGCCAAAGAATCCTGAAAACTTTTGCTCCAAGTTCTTTACCAATGATCCCAATAGAACTACAAAAGAAAATATTAAGATCTTCCAAAAAACCCTTAGAAACAGAGTGATTAAACATCAAGATGTGTCCTGTAGGTTATTTTTGTATTCTTTGAGGGAGGAAGCTTTCTACTAGTTTATCCATTTACCATCTAGGTCAATACTAGATTGCGATAGTATGAAGAATGTCTTTTTATAGGAGTTTAAGATTCTTATTAGTCCTACAAATTTGTATAAGTAGTTTTTCTCAGTCAAAAGGGAGGTAAGTGAACCTATAAGATATTTTAATAATAGGTTTCACAGAGCATACACTAGATTGCAAGATCCTCGTGTTGTAAATGATGTCTTAGCTAAGTCAATTTATTATGCAGCCTTAGATAGTCTTACCTCATCCTTGGTAAAAATATCCAACCCTACCTCACAAAACTTAGTGGATGTGTATGTTGAAGCAATTAAGGCAAGTGTACATTTAGGACAAAATTTAATAGGCCCACTTCATGAAGCTCAATAGAAAATCCAGGTCAAATTCAACGTTTGACCTAGGCATTAGCCAACCACGCTCAAATGATGAATAAGGTTCCTCAACTGCTAATAGTACCTTACCTGGGTGGTGTTTTAGACCCCTTCCACAATCCTTGCTTACTTGTAGAATTCTAATATACCAGCCTATCTACAAAATTTTGAAGTGCCCACTTATTTACAAAATTTTGTATCAACTCAACCTGTGTAGCTTCAAAAATTTTCTCCTACTACAACTTCAACTAAAAAGGATCGAATTGATGAGCTGATCAAACAAGTCAAGAAGATTTCAATTAAGGTAACTTACCTCAGAAATTAGAGAAACTAGCTACAAGCTTCTCAAAATAACTTTCAGACCAATTAGAACAAGGATCTTGGCCAAAGTTTAGGTAAAAGTCATAATTATGAGTGTAGGCAAGGTCATAATTCTCAAAGGCACAACAAAACTTGGAACACGGGGCCTAAAAATGGAGGAGTACTTACTCCACTTGACCCATTGAATAATTCTAAGAAGCCATCTAGAGGAGTATATTTAGTTGAGCCAACATTATCAAGTTGGTGTTAGCTACACAATACTAATCAGCATTCCAAGCTTAACTAACCAGAATTTCAAATTACAGCCAACATATTATATTTGGAGGTGTAGAACACCACAAACGATGATAGTTCAACTGGGAATGAGATAGTTCCTTCTAACCCATATGATTTGGTGATGGTGGTAAATCAGCCTCCATTTTCTAAAGTGGGGGAAAATGAGCCTAAGATTGAAGAGCCCACAAAGGATACAACTAAGTCAGAAGATGTATGTAATGAAGAGTCCCTTTCTCAATTGTTTGATGTGCATGTTGACCTCTCTAAGGGAGAGGATGCCCAGATGTTGAAGAAATAAAGATGTCATATGACCTATGAAATAGGAAGGATGGAGGCCCACTCATTACCTCCACTCCACCAAATAATCTCAATGTCCCTTTGGATCCTAATGTGAGAAACAATCCTTCATTTCTTGAGGTACCAATGTAGTATTTCACTAAGTCAGATCAATCCAATTCTAAAGTTTCCCAAATGGGGGAGTATATAGCTTAATAATTGAAGAAAATAAAGGTAGGCCTCTCAACCTTTAAATTGTTAAAAGTGCCTGAAATTAGAAATGCCTTCTTTAGATCAATGCATGGAAATTATCATCCTAAGGCCTCACAAATACAATAGAAAGGAAAGTTCCATCTAACACAACTGATAATGAGCCAGTAATCCAATAGACCTTGGACAAAGGAAAAGAAAAGTAAAAGCCTCAAGTCTCTCAAGTGGACACCCCAATGAGTTTATTTCAAGATAAACATGAAACCATTCCTTTCTTGTTAACTCTACATATACTTGGGAAAAATATGCATAATTATTTATTAGATTTGGGTGCTTCCATAAATTTGATGCCTCTTGCAGTGTGTAAGGCCCTTGTTCTTACTCCCACTCCTCATCAAAAAGTGATGCAGCTAGATAAGATAGAGGTGAATGTTTTTGGTGAGTTAAACAAGATTCCCATGCAATTGGCATAAGATCTAAGAGTCCAACAAATAATCAACATTCAAGTTATCAACATTTTGGATGCCTATGGTTTAATCTTGAGTAGATATTGGACTAAAATTCTTAATGGGTATATACAAATTTATCATTCATGCATGTGGTTCCCTTGGAAAGGAATGCCAAACCAAATTCCTATTAAATGAGAGCCAAGGATGAAGCATATGATCACATAGTATAATACGACTAATGAAGTGTTCTCAAAAATATACTTGGGAACTTATATTCCCATGGTTGTGGAAGAGGAAGAAGATTTTTTTATTCTCCATGATATGTCAAGAGATTTGACCCAAATTCCCAGTAACATAGAAGCATGCATTGAGATGAATGATGATGAGTCTCAAACTGATGGGGAGATTGGACTGTTTGAAGGATTTCAGGAATTTATGAGGTGTGCACATGATCAAATCAATTTGGAAAATAAACTAGACTTCAAAGATCTCTTATTTCCCTATTGGTGCAGGATCCATGATGTGTCTCATTTGGAGTTTGAGTATTGTTTGTTCCAGACTAGAATGAAAGAAATTAAAAAATAGATCAACCCTTCCAGCATGGCGATAGAGAATCAAAAAATTCAAAAAGAATTCACCTGTGCAACAAAGTCATCCTAAGCCAATCTATATGGAAAAGATAGAAATGCATTCTAGCAATCAAAGAGACATACATCTGACTAAATTCTATACTTTAAGATTTGATGGGTCCAAGTCTAGGCAAGGAGTTGGAGCCAATTTTGAGCTGATTAACCTTTAAAACATTTTCTATAGCTCATAGATTATAATTCTATTGCACCAATAATGTAGCCGAATATGAAATATTGGTTCATGGTCTTTTGATGGTGTTACATAAGAAAGCTAAAGTGCTTCAAGTATTTGGTGATTCTAAGTTAGTAATAAAGAAGGTTAGGAAACAATACTCATGTCATGATAAGAGAATGACAAAATATCAGCATCGTGTTTGGGATTTGATAGGAGGTTTTGATGCATTCAGTATTTAGTTGATCCCTCACAAAAAAAATCAAGCTACCAATACATTAGCTCAGGTAGCAAGTACCTTGCAGCCCCTCTCATTATCAAGTTTAAAGAAATTTACCATCAAGATGACTCCCACTCTGTTGATACTAGATAATGTCACTAACTTCTAAATCTTTTAGGATGATAAATACATACTCAATTTCATTACTAGCTCTGATGTGTTAACTACACAAATCATTGATGAAGCAGAACCAAAAGAAGTAGAATTGGACCTTGAGGGAGTGATTAACTTGAAGACAAACACTATTCCAAGAGGTATGGTGCAACTAGAAAGGATATTTGATTTTGATCAATTGAGAGACTAGGACCAGCAAGTGAAGGAGTTTGTAGTGTGTCAATGTGATGCATATAACATGGGTAGTTTAGAGAACTTGAAAAATATCTTTATTGGTAAAGTGTGTACACTTGAAGAAAAGGAGGGGATAATCAAAGCATTACATGTATATCAGGATGTGATCACATGGAGTTATGAAGATTTTGAAGACATGTGATACATCCATCGTTACTCACACCATTCCCCTCAAGGTAGATGTAAAAAAAATTTAGCAGAGGCAATGACCTATTAATGCTTTGTTAGAGTTGATCATTTATAAAGAGGTACAAAAATTGCTATCAACTTGAATTATATTTATTGTGAGGCACTCAACATGGGTTGCCAAGTTGGTACCAGTTAGAAAGAAGACTGGAGAGAATTTTTTGTGTGTAGACTTTTGTAACCTTAACCGAGCTTTAGAAAAATATAATTATCCCATGCCTTCCTTAGATGAAGTCCTGCAAACAGTAAACAGTTCTCAGATGATGTCTTTCTTGGACGAGTATCCAGGCTACAATCAGGTTATGGTTCAGTACAAGGATAGGATGAAGACTTTGTTGACCACTAAGTGGGGAACATTTTCCTATAAATGCATGTCATTCAGATTGATTAATGTTGGAGCTATATTTCAACGAGCGATGTGTATAGCCTTCAAAGAAATAATTGGAAAATGCATCATAATATATTTCGATGATCTAACTATATTCTCCAAAAGAAGGGGAGACCAAATTCTAGATTTGTGAAAAATATTCCAGAGGTGTCAAGAGTTTGGCATTTCACTTAACCCAAAGAAGTATATCTTCAGTGTAACGAAAGGAAAATTACTTGGCCATGTGATCTCAAAAAAAAGGCATATTAATCGATCCAGATCAAATTCAGGAAATATTAAAAGTTTAATTGCCTGTGAGTAAGAAGTAAATGAAGTCATTCTTTGGCAAGATTAATTTTGTAAGAAAATTTATCCTAGGATTTTCTGAGATAGTCAAACCTCTAAATTCCATGATGAAATAGGATGCCAAGATCAATTGGACTCCAAAAGAAAAGTGTTCTTTTGAAGAGATAAAATGGGAAATTGTTGATGCTCCTATTTTAGTAAGACCTGACTACACAAGGCCTTTCTGCATTTATTCTTTCACTTCAATTAATTCATACGTAGGAATGTAAACATAAAAGAGAGAACAAGGTGATTTCCTTATTGCCTTCATGAGTGCTCCACTCAAGGATGTTGAGTTATGTTATCCATGTGTACAAAAAAAATCTTATGCATTGGTTCATGCGGTCAAGAAATTCAAGCATTATACTATGAGGAACAAAGTGTTTTCTACTGTACTAGAACCTATGATTAATATTCTTCTAATGCAGATTGAGTTGGGTGAGCGCTAAGCCAAATGCGTAACTATGCTCCAAGAGTATGACATAGAAATATAGCCCATGAAGCTGGTCATGTCAAGAATTAATGTGTACAATGGTTGAGGTTCATCTAGAATTAATAGTACAATAGTATAACCTTGAAGATGTCTCTCCAAATGGATGGTATGATGATATTGTCTACTATTTACTAGAGCTTCCCACCATGTTTGAATGTTGTTCAAAAACGTGCCCTAGGATTGAAGAGTGGTAATTACATGATGAAAAGGGAAATATTATACAAGAAGAATCATGTAGGGATTTACCTTTGTTGTTTGGGAAAGGAAGAGGCAGTGGCAGTGTTGAAAGAATTTCACGATAAATTTGGAACTGGTCATGCTTTTGGGCCTTCAACTGCTAACCATATCTTGAGAGCAGGACACTACTAACCTACAATGTTTAAATATGCTCATGCACACATTCAAACCTGTCATACTTGTCAGACTTCTAGTGTTAGAGAAAAAAATATTGTTGTTCCATTGCATCTTGTGGCTGAGGTACGCTCGTTTGCATAGTGGGGGATCGATTTTATTGGTATGATTAATACACCATCTTCTATCGCACAGGTTTATTTTGACCACTACTAAATATTATACTAGATGGGTAAAATTCATTTCATGTAAGCAATGCACAAATAAGGTAGTAATTAAATTCTTAGAAGAGCATTTTTTTTACTCATTTTGGATGCCCGTTTCCATTGGTATGTGATAATGGTGGTGCATTTGCTTCACTAAAAATTTTAGGATGGGCATTCAACTATGGAATTACATTGAAGTTTCCTTCTAATTATTATTCACAAGGGAATGGGTTAGCTAAGTACACTAATAAGAATCTATTTACTGTTATATGTAAGTTGTTGGATAAGAACCCTAAAGATTGGCATACCCAACTATGATTTTCTCTGTGGTCAGATCATACACAACAAAAGGCTTCCCTAGGCACCTCTCTATATCACCTAGTCTACGGTTAGATGCATATCTTTCCTATTCGCCTGAATATTCCCATGATATAGTTTATCAATGAATATTATGATGAGGGAGAGAGGCTCAACGCCCATCTTGCTCAACTCCTCCACTTGGGGGAAATCCATGATGAAGCCATTAATATTTTTTTCCAAACATTAGGACATTGTAAGACATTGGTTCAACTAGCAAGAAAAAATCAAGGCCTTCAAAATTTTTGATTTGGTATTATAAGAGGATAAAGCCCATGAATAAAAGGGGAAACATAAAAAATTTGACAAGATTTGGCTTGGCCCCTTTAAAATTTCTGAAATACTTGGGGACAATTCTTACTACCTAAAGACCCTCATAGGTGAAGATGTCCCATTGCTCATCAATGGGTAGTATCTGAAACATTACTTCTTGGCTTGAGTTATTCTCAGTGCATCCATTGTACATAGTTAAAGTAGGTTACTTTCTGTCGTGTTGTTCCTATTTATTTTTTAGTTCTAGGGATTATTTTGAACAACTGGCCCTTCTACTAGGAAGTGAGTCTCATCTTTCTATAATAAATCTTGATCCTACTTCTTGGAAGGGTACGATTAAGTATACCAATAGTAAATTATTGTGGGTGTTTGTGTTTTTTCTGCTTTGAACCATGAAGTGTCTTTTCATATGCGTGAACTATTTCACATTTCATGCACACATCTAAATATGTGAAAGGTCTTTTCAAGCTGCAATGTGGTTGTCTCGTGTAAGGTGAAAAATCCATATTTTCTATTTCAATGCCACTAGTATCTTCAACCCTGAGGTATGCTTCATTTCCTATGTGTTGAAAGTAAAAAAAATAAGGATGAACAAAGGTCCCAATTCAACATTTTAGGGGGATCTAAATAACTCTATTGGGGCTATACACACCTAGCTAGCAATAGAGCTATGCTTAGGAAGGTATCAACAATAACCTCATTGGAGCTATGGATGCTTGCCCGACAGTGAGGCTCTATCTAGGATGCTTTTGGAATAGAAATTACTTACGTATCCTTATGCATGGTATTTTTTTGCTTTTTCTTGAGGTCCTTTTCAAGTGGGAAATAATGATCATATGCACACACAATGGTTTTCCCTTATGACTGGTCATTCCATACCTCACGATGGTTCGTTAAACCTGGTACTCATGAGTGTTTGTCTATTTGGTCTACAAAACTAGATATTTTAGGTCCAAGATCATCATTTATCTCTAAAATTATTTGGTTCATTTCCCTAGTAAGAGTCACCATTTGTTGTGCATTTTGTACACATGCCTAATGAAATTTGGACCCACTCTTTTCTTTTTTATTTTGCACCGGCTTTTCCCATGTCCATTTTTTTTTTTCCTTCACTTTTTTGGCCTTTGGTCTGCATTTCCTTTAGAATCTTGAGCACCCCTTTAAAATATTAAAAATTAGCTAAGTGTCCTTTTGCAGGTTTGGCCTTGCAAGAATCCATTGGGTGGATGCTAGTGTTCTTTATAGGTTTTCTATGCAGGTTGCCACCTACGGAATTTTGTTTACAAAATTCCATAGTGGTGGTGTTGTTGGATGTGGCTTCCACATCATCTCAACCCACATCATCCTAACTTTCAGAGGTTTGGCTCCCACATCCTCGTAGCCCACAATACCTTGGTTTCCATATTTTATTTCTCCACATGAGACTAGTTTTTGCCTTTCAATATTTTACTTTTAGGGTTTTTGTGCACTAATCAATAAATCTACCATATTAATTACACCATAATAAGGGTTTCCTATAAATAGGTCATTTTCTCCTCATTTTGACGTTGCAAGTTCGGTGATTTTGGTTTCTCTTGCGGGCTTTGGCAATCATTTGGGCTTTCATCTTCATGAGTTTTTCTTTTTCCTCATTCAAATTTAATTAGGTATAAATCCCACCCTTTTGCACCCACATTTCCTTGAAAATTCAAAATATTGGGTAGGCTTTTGCATAAATGAAATTCATAAAAGTTCAAACTTAAAACCTTTCAACACTAAAACCCTTAGGCAGAAAATCCATTGTAGGATTTTGTCTCTATCATGCCAAAATTTGGTTTGAAGTGTGGTTGCTTCCACATAGGTCAAACCCACTTCTTGTGGAACTTGGTCTATGGGATTCCATGGTGTTCATGCTAGAGTAGCGACACAATCACTCCTATCTCCCACCTTTTTAATTCTTGCATTTCCTTTCCAAGGTCCCAAGTCATGATCATTTTCCCATTTTCTTAATTGAATTAAAACAAATTTTCTAAAGTCTTTAACTATTGTGGGGGTTGGTGTGTGGGATGCCATTTGTATAATGTCATTTTCACCATGTCATTTTATGGCATGGGCACTTTTGGCTTCTGACCTGATGGCTTCCACATTTCCAATTTCTGCATGAATCCAAACAAAAAAAAAATAGATGTTGTCATAAACCTTTGATTAAGTCATCCTCCCACGTGCTTGAATAGACCATCTTGAAATTTTATTAAGGCTTTAGTCATCACGGGAATCAACATGCAGGAAGCCATTTGCAGGATGCCATCTTGACCATGCCAGTTAAATGGCACAAACACTTCCAACTTTTGACTTGATGGCATAAACAATCATTTTTCTACATAAGAGAAATTCTTGAAAATTCTAAGTGTTAACATTGAACACCTTTATATGATCATTTTCCCATGTGCCCAAATTAACAAAATTCAAGATTGCTTATGTATTTTAATGATGCAGGAAACATGCTGTGGAGTTCCATGTGCAAGTTTCCACTCGTGGGATGCCATCCCATGAAACCATTTAGTATATAATCCACATTCTCCCGGCTCGCAACCTTGTGGCTTCCACAAGCCCTTGGCCCACAAACCTCCAAAACTTGCAAAATACCAAAAAATTCCTCAAATTGCCGAATTTAATTTTCTTTTTCTAGAATTTGATATGATTATGATGATTTTTTATCATGATGATGTATTTATTGATTGAAATAACGTCTTACCCTCACTTAAGAAATTTTGACTCATTACGTGTTGTTTATGCAAGTTTTATGGAAAATATTGAGAAAGTGAGAAAGAGTGAGAAAACAACAAGAGCTAAGAAAGAGAAAGCCAAAATGAAGTAAAAATTCCATGGTGTGGATGAGCTCACATCAAGGATTATGTCTGATTGCGACAAGATGTCACACGCTAACCTTGAACACATGAATATCAACGAGTTCTGAGATTGCATCCTAATCAAAACAAAGAATGATATGGCTAGGAGGATTGGGAGAAGTTGCATTACGCATATTATGGGTTCCTCACCATCTTTCATCATCCCTGAGCTTATCCATTGGTGACAAGATTTCTATCATAAGGATTCACGAAGAATAGTCACATTGGAATGAAGGGTGGTGGCTGACTTTTCTCCTTCGTCTATTCCAAGGACCTTCAGGATTCCCTCCTTTTCAGAAATGGAGGTGTGTTCAAAATAATATTCCCTTAGCATATGGAAGAAAAATCCCCTAGATTTCTCCTAGGTGATCAATAAGAAATGGATGCACAATCCTCGACCCAGTGTCGGGAAGCTTCTAAAGAAACTCTAAAAGAGTGATTTTATGGAAGAAGTGAATGATTTGGTGACATTATTGAGGAGGGTGGTATGCCTTCCTTTCTCAAATGTATTTGAAAAATGGATGTATTACTTTGTCAAGGAGATACTAAGGGGGGAGATCTAGTTTGATTGGTCAAAGACCATCAATGACAATATCCATACCCAATATGTTTCAATAAAGAAGACCTCAGATTTCTATATGAATTTTTATGTCATCTATTTATTCATGGCCAATTTCCCATATAGAGGAATAACATGCAAAGAGAATATGGGGATAGGCCCCAATGAGAATATTTTTTAGGAATGCTATCTACAATTGTAGTACCAAAACTACAAGAAGAATCACAAAAGGGTGAACAACTCTTTCAATATGCACAGTGTTATATCTTTGGTTGGTGATTTCAGGAGCACGATGTCTTTCTTTACCAAGGCCATAGGGAAGAGTTGTGGTTATTGGTTTATCCAATTCCCCAAGTTCACCTACTTCAATATTGAGGGTTTCTTTGGAGCCCCATATAGGTTTCCAAGGTATCCTATAGATAATATGGTAATGTTGGAGTTGTCAGGCAGGCTTGGAAGGCAAGGATATGAAGAGGAGTTGTTGATAGTTTAGATGGAAAATTTATAGATTTTTTTGCAAGAGCATTCACAAAATCTAAGCAATTAATCTAGCGAAGACACACATGTGTGAATCTGCACAAAGAGCTAATGGAGGATTATAAGCTAATTACATTCAAGATCAATAGAGCTCAACTTCCTTCCTATCAGTAGCTTTCAAAATCCTTAATTAATTTTGTTAAGTATGTTGTAAAAGAAAAAAGAAGCTAGAAATATTATAATAGAAGATAAATATCTATAATTTGTAGCTACATGAAAAAATTGGTTATCTCAAAGTGTGTGCACTCAATTTTGGGGGGATTTGGTAGAATATTTCTTAATATAAAATATGTAAGGATATTTTATATTTTCCTAGGTTCACATGTGATCCTATTTTATATTGGGATTAATTGTAAATACATTTATTGTACCCTAACCCTAGGGGGATATTAAATCAAGGCCATTGAATTGGATTCAATCCTAGCCATTGATTTACAATGTAAAATCTATAAAAGGCAGTCTCCTCTCATTTGAAATGAGTTGAGGAGAATTTTTGTAATAAACATTCTAGAGAAATATAGGAGAAGGCATTGAAGTGTTGGTGAATTATTTGTGTTCCTTGAATGTATGCATGATTCCATCTTCCAGTTTTATTTCAGCATTGTTAGTTTATGTTTAGTTTTAATAATGGCAAAGTGTTAAGATACCTTGATGAACTTTGTGCTCATACCTTTTGTGGTTTTTTGATGGTAAATTGCTTTGTAAGGTTAGTCTAAGTTGATTTAATGCACTTATGTTCAACTATGTATGTTTATGAATTTATGTGTGAATGTTACAGTTTGAAAATTTGAAGGTTACCTTTGGAGATTGCAATTGTTTTGTAGCACTGTAGGTTACACTTAATTAAACAGAGCTAAGTTTTAGGAGTTTTGTCTATTTGAAGCATCAACCATTATTACAGTTTTCCTTAGGTTAATTAGAATTAGGATTCCTCTTGAACCCTCAATCTCTTTATTTTTCTTTATAAATTTGTGTTAGTATAGGATTAAAGCATCACTCCAAGTTGCCATATTTGATGATAGAAGGTTATTTTTAGACTATTGTTCTGAAATTACAATAATCTTTTTTAAGTAATCTTTAGACTTTTGAAACCTAATTATAGTCCCATAGGCTTCCAATATTTGTCACCATAAATTCCCTTTGTGATTACAAGCATATCATATAAATAACTGAGTTTTTTTTGCATTGTCAAGACCTAACATTCAAAACCTTTGGGTCATTTTCTAGAGATTTCTTGCAGAGAGTTGCCTTTCAAGAGACATAGAACACTTGTGTTTTATCTATGTTGTGCAGTGCTAAAACACTTATCAACAATGTCCCAGCATTACAGTCACCCAAGAGGTGGTAGTAATAGATATCCCTCCCAATTTTGGGTTATCTCTATCTAGAGATTTTACTACTAAAATTGGAGGATATTTGTCCCTAGATTGGTCCCATATAATCCTCAAAACCAAGCATGGAACCAAGATGAAAGTGTTATTAGAACCCTTACACTTGGAACACATATCAGATGATATTGTGTTGAAATTTAAGGCTACACATACATCCTTTTCAAGGAATGAAATTTATTTTGTTGAGATGCTAGAAGATGAAGAGGCTACTGGAGATATAAGTTTCGAAGAAGAATTCCTGATAAATAAATTCATGAGGAGTGACCCATTCAAAAATTATGATGCTACCGGCCTTGGAACATATGTGATTTATAAAAAAGATCAATTCATCCCTCAAGTAACTAAGGAGCAAGAAACCCAACATGAAAATTTGGATGATGATTCAGGCTTGTGGACTCTGCACTTTCATGGTGCAAGATGCAGGGTAGGTTTAGGAGTAGGCATTTGCCTATTTTTTCCCTTGTTGGATTGGAATCACTTAGAGCCTATCATTTCTAATTTTCCTACACAAATAATGAAATCAAGTATGAATTCCTGGTCCACGGTCTGAGTCTTGTGGAGTGGATGGGAATCAAGAGGTAAAAGTTCTATGTAGACTCAGATTTAGTGATTAATCAAGTCAGCGGAACAACTACAAAAAATGTGTGGATGTGACACTATTTCCACAGAGTATGGTACATAATAGAAGGATTCAAATTATTCAATATCCAAGTTATTCTGAGATCTCAAAGTGTTGTAGTGGATAGGATGGCCATGGTCGGTTCTCAATTTGATCAAGTGATAGACTTGCTATTAAACTAGCATGCAGTGCGAGTGATTATAAGACACACTATTCTTGATAATGATCAAAATTGGAAAGTATTTGAGAGTTATTATTAGATTGCCACATTTATTTAGCATTTTGGTGATTTTTTCAAACAATTACAACCTAAAATTCAAGAGGCTTATGGAGACCATATTATCTAACTCAGAACCAACAAGCTTCGAAAGGGTTTAATCACTCTAGAGAATCTTTTTGATTTTGATGATGCTAGAAAAGACAAAATAAATTCATCACAGGAAAAGGTGATTACTCTAACCTAGACATCGTACATGGAAGGATTTTGAAGGTGGGAAAATATATCCCTCAAATAGACAAAGAAAGGTTAATATCTTTTTGCAATGATTATGGCAAGGTCATGACATGGACCTATGATGACCTAAAGGGTTATGACCCTAGTGTGATCCAACACACTATAGATCTAGTTGAAGGGGCTAAGCCCATCCACCAAAAATAGAGGCCAATCAATCCAAAAATAGAGTCCCTCATGGCCCAAGAATTGAGAAATCTTTGTGATTCTAAGATCATATATCCCATTAAACATTATGCTTGGGTATCTAATTTGGTCCCTACATGAAATAAGAATGGTAGCATTTGGATTTGTATGGATTTTAGAGATGTAAACCAAGCATCTCTAAAGGATCACTATCCCCTTCCTTCCATGGAGTAGATTCTTCAAACTATAGAAATATCAAAGATTCTTTCCTTACTAGATGGTTTCTCTGGATACAATCAAGTAAGGGTCAAATAAGAAGATCAACATAAAACTACATTTACCACTAAGAGGGGAGCATTTTCATATGCCAAGATGCCTTTCAGTCTGTCAAATACAAGGGACACCTTTCAATAGACAATGGATGTTTCTTTCAAGGATTTGATCAATTTGATCATCCTTATATATATGTATGACCTAACAATATTCTCCAATTCTAAGGAGGATCATTTTGATCATTTGGAGAAGGTTTTCTAAAAGTGCCAAGATTTTGGGGTGTCTTTGAACCCCAAAAATGTGTTTTTATAGTCTTGTGGGTCAATTACTTGGGTATGTAGTCACTAAAGAAGGAATTTCCATAGACCCTGAGAGGCTGAAAGTGTTAGAGTAAAGGTCTTAACTTAATTATGTTGATTAAGTTACCTTTATTCCCTTCTTAAGATTTCACGTTAGTTTGCATAATGTGACATTTAATAATTATATTAATTATTAAATGTTTTCCTATTAGGGCTTCTATTAGGGTTTTATTAGGGGCATGATCTCCTTTTTATAAGGATTGATCCCATTGTATTTCATATCAATTCATTCTCTCATTCTCTCTGATATATACATTTTCAGTTTTCAGAGAACCCTTGCTTGTTTGTCTCCATCTCTTCTTTTGTGACAGGTTATTTGCATGCAAGTGATCTTCGGGGTTTGTGGTGTTGTATTTTCTCAACTCCTACAGAAATCCATAAAGTAATTGCCCCTACTAGTGAATAAGAAAGGAGTCCAATCTTTCTTGAGAAAAATAAAAAATTTCAATAGATTTACCTTCAACTTTTTTGGGTTGATAAAGCCTATTACACTTATGCTAAAGAAGGACTTAGTTTTTAAATGGAATATTGTTTGAAAAAATAAAAGAAGCAATTTCTTCCACCCCAGTGTTGGTTAACCCCAACTTATTCAATATATTCCATCATGTATATCTACGGTGGTGTACAAAACATCACAATAATGCTTACACAAAAAGATGAAAGAGAAAATGGAGAGCATCCAATTTCTTTCTATTCAAGAACCCTTTTAGGTTACAAGGCAAATATAATTTTGTTAAAAAATAAGAATTCAGCATTGTGCAAGGTCTCAAGAATTTTAGACACTTCGAGTTAGGGATCAAGATAATGGTTTATGTGGCTCATTCTAGTATGAGAGAATACATTATGAAGAGGAGATCATGGAAAAAAAATCCAACTAGATCACAAAAATCCTAGAGTATGATATCGAGGTTCGTCCAAAAAAAGTAATTAGAGGAAAAGGACATTATGAGTATTTGGCTAATGAAATGGAGCCCCCAGTCAAGGAAGAACTCTCAGAGGAAGTTCAGGTCAATTAATTTGAGTTAGAAGAGTCTTAGGTTATAAATAGAGTCTGGTTTATGGAGACCAGTAAATATTTGGAAAGCCTCCCATCACACAAAAGGAGATTCTAGAGGTTAAAAAATGTTGGATATGCATTAATTGGAGGGGTCATTTTCAAGAGGAACTTTGATGGGATATTTATTTGATGTGTGATTGAACTCCAAAATAGTATAGCGGGTGGTCATTTCTCTATAAAAACAACCACCATGAAGATAATACATGTAAGATACTACTAATTGACCCTATTTGTGGATTGTCATAGCCTGGTCAAGAAACATCAGTAGTGCCAGTTCTTTGTCAGGAAGTGGAAAAGTCCACTTTGCCTCTCAACCCAATAGTGATTGATGAACCTTTTTCTTAGTGGGGCTTAGACTTCATTAAAATGATCAATCCAATGTTAGGAAATGAACACAAGTGGATTTTAATGGAAGAAAAATAATTCACTAAATTATCAGAATCAGTTTCCCTAAAAGGAGCCACAAAGAATGATATTCTCAATTTCCTAGAGGAGTTGGTGGTGTGTTTTGGATAATGTAAGAGCTTTCCTTGGCTCTAAAATTTTTTATTTTTCATTAAGGAATGATATCTTTCTTAAGAACTCATCTAATTATTATCCACAAGGTAATGGGTTGGTAGAATCCATGACTAATAATTTCATAACATTGATCAAGTGGATAGGTATAGACCACCAAAGAGAAAAGCATAAACGCTTGAGAATAGAGCTCTAGGCCAATTGGATTACTCCTAAGAAAATGTTGAAAACATCTCCATATGAGTTGGTGTATGTAAAGGAAGTTTTGTTGCCAATTTCTATAGATATCTTAGCATTACAACTACTTAAATCTTTTGATATTGAAGAAGGTGGAGCTATGGAAGTGAGATTGATAGAGCTACTCAATTTCTAGGAAGCTCAAAATAAATATGATGATGCTATAACCAGTCGTTAGCGAGTGGTTAAAAATTGGTTTGATAAGAAAGCTTCTAACCATAGTTTCAAAAAGGGTGATTTGGTCCTAAAATATGATGAACAAGCTACTAAGCCAGGTCAACATGCAAATTTTTATTCACTATGGAAAGGTCCTTTCTACATTTCTAGTTGCAAGGAAAGCCATGCATTTGAACTTGAAGATATGGATGGAAATTGTCTTAGGATTCTAGTGAATGGAATCCATTTAAAATATTTTAATTAATGCTTGGTCTCTTGTAAGGCCCCTTGTAAATAGTTGCTTTGCTTTCGTGTTTTCTTTTCCTTTTTAATAAGCATAGTATGTGTGGGTCGTTCAGTATCCTTGATAGGTGTCTTTCCACCCTGACATTCCTTTCAAGAAAAATCATGAAAAATTTCCCTCTTAACAACTAATTTCTAACCAATTTTAATGTAGTATGTTGCTTGTACTCTCATGTTGCTCTTTCAGCATTGAGGGTCCCAAAAAGGTGGCACCATGAGTCACATACTCTCCATCCACTACAATTTGTGTTTCCTAAGAGGGATGGAATTAAATTTGCATGAGTGGCCTCAAAAATGATAGTTAAATGTTGTTTCCTCTTTATTCAAATGCATTGCTTTAAGAGTACAAGAAGAGATGAAAAATTTGTGAAGCTTTTCTCATCCTGAACATGCAGAAGTACAAATTGAGCTAAAAATCATTGAACATGATAAAGGATTGAGAATTCAAGAAGATTAAGAGCTATGGAACCAATAGCATCAACTTTTGGTTCTGAAGTAGAATCCCAAGGACTCCTTGACCTTTTGTGGAGAAAATCATTTTCCTCTTCTTGGGCCCTACCTGAATCAAAAGTGTCATACACTAGGAAATTGGATAAAGGAGTCTACAAGAATCTCAGTGCAGTCCTTGACTATGCTAATGAAATACATGACCCCAAGCTACAAAAGAACCCAAAATTTCTCCATGAACGGGCTTATAAAACAATAATGAATAGAATGTTAATGTGAAAATTTGATTCTTTGGGTTTTTAGCTATGGGATTGTGGTCTACCACAATTCATGTTGCCCAAGATGCACCCTTGTCTAGAGCTTTTTGATGTCTACAAGGATTTGTATGACCCTTAGAGTGGAATTATAATTAGGTGTCATCTTAAACTAATCTTAACTGCTCAGGCCATCAAAGATATGCTTTTTTTTCCTTCAGACCCATTGGTTGAGGTATGCACACAACAAAAGTTAGAATATTATTGGGCCAGTCAAAGGGATCAACTGAGGTTTCTCAATCATGAGCTCATGTGTACCAAATTATATGATATGAAAATGTCAAGGTTTCTTGTTGTGTACAAGGGTTTCCACTTTTAGGATATGCAAGTTGTATTTTCAATGCTTTCTCTTTTTTGGCATGGAATATGACACCAAGGTTCATGAACTCTAGCTAGCTTTGGGTTTTTTCTTGAGAAAACAAAAGGAGAGTTTCATGATGGTCTTCACATACATTATTATGGACAACATGCATGGTCAATGTGGCCTATTCCAAGCAGTTTTCTTTTAGGTGTTCATCTTTCCTATTTCATATGTTGTTGCATTAAAATATTGATTTCTTTAAATCATACATGAAATTAGCCAGTGAAGATGTGTTTGACCCTAAAAAATAAAATCTAGTGTCTATATGGACTCATGTGTTGTCCACAACATATGACTGCTACACCTTTGAATTATTTCTAACTCTGGTCCTCTTGGATTTAAGTCACCAAGAGAAATCGATAAGAATTTCTAAGCATCGAAAGGAATGGATGAAAAAACATAGGCTACCTTGTGATTGGTTCTTTGAAACCAATTTTACTTTTGTAAGGATACATGGATTTACAAGATAACCTTTCAGGCTCCCATCTTACTTGACCAATAGGATTTTAGCCCTGGAGCTAGCCAGGTAGGTATGTGTGATTGATACAAAGTTTTTGGTAGGGAAGAAAAAGATAGTCATCTTGCGATGTCGCTCACTAGGACTCACATTTTAGTAGGAAAATGGTTTACAAAAGGCCTATTAGCTTCAAAGTTAACCAAGGTTGGTCTAGATGTAATTTGTGACCAATAGAACTATAACCTAGATAATTGTCTTCTGGGTTTGAAAATAGCTGCATAGTTGGTTCATGAACTATTCCCATACTAGGAGGAGCAATGCTCTCTGGAGGTTGAGGAAATAGAAATTTTTATTGAACTATCACATTTCTTCTAATCAACCAAGGACTGAATGGTTATATTTTTATGATATAAAGGGTTAGCACAACCTCAAGGACTAAGGAATCAATTGGAAAGGGAGGAATGTAACATAGAAAAGATTTCAGCCTTGTGGAGATATTGCCAGGAAATTTACAACTTGAAATCCCCATACAATGTTATTGAGACAAATGACCAATTTGATACTAGATGGGACATAGAACACCCTTATTTTCCACTAAACCCAAGAGGTACCCACGATCCAAGTACCACAAGGGAGAGAATAGAGGAAAGACCATTGATCCCTCTGCTATAGTGAGAGGTGCAAGTTCATGATGTAGAAAGATAATCGAGCTTTTGAATTGTTAAAATAAAGCCTCCAAGTTCACATTAAACTTAAAGCTTTAGAAGCTACATGGGTGAATAATCCCCTTATGAGGATGCATCATAGTCATAGAAGAAAGAAAGTGGTGAAGGGCATATTTGATTAATCTTATGCGAAAAGAGGAGATATTCGAGGTCACACAAGCCTTGGTGTTCTCCATGATGTAGGTACATTTCACTCCCTCCCTCCTCTCTACTTAGTCTTTGGCCCTTTCCGTTGTTTCTTCAAATTTCTCTACTCCCCAATCCATATCTATTGATACCATAACTTCCATCACCTCGTAACCCCTATTTCCTAATCCTACAACTGTCTCATTACATGTGCTTGATACCACTTTGGCCCCCTCTACCACATAGACTTCTTCACTACCACCTTCCACCATGCCTCTAGCCTCACCTACCCATATGGTCACTCCATTTTCCCCATGCCCTATCTTAGATTTGCAAGGCATCCCACCTATCTCCCCTATAACTCTACACTTTCTACTAATCTCCCTGATAGGATAACTAATGGGAACTTATATGGTTCCTATTCCTTTCGGCCTTCCTCCCAGCATCCATTTTTTTGGGTAGTATATCCCATATCTTTCTAAATTCTAGGCCCAAATAAATCTCAGGAGGACAGAATGTAAAAGAGGAGAAGAAAAGAAGCTTTAGCCTCAAGCGTCCCAAGGATAGAAATGAACTTTGATGAGGAAAACTAAACTTTGATGATCATGGCCATGAATCCCCTCATCTCCAAGCCCAAGGGACAGATGCAATCCAAGGATTATGATATCCAAGCTATGGATCTTAACCTTGGTCACACCCACCCACATGATAAGGTAGAATTAATGGAGGAAAATCAAAAGGTCATGACAACTGACTACCTAAAAATCCATTAGCAAGCAAGTAGGAAGGAGAAAGAGCTAAATAATGTCAACACTACAATCGAGAGACTAGAAGTAGAGATAAAGGGAAAGAATATAGAAATTTCTGGGTTGCAAAAGGAGCTGCAAGAGGCCCAAATTCTAGTTGATGTGAATAAGGAAGAAAAATCAATTGTAGATGCTAAGTTCCAAGTAAAGTAGGAATGTGCTCAACTACAAACAAGCCTCTCTAATGCTGCTAATCTATAGTGGATGTTACAGTAGGATAAACAAAGCTTAGAAGCTAGTCTAAAAAAGGAGTTAGATAATGCCTAAGCTCAATTCGAGGTGGAGAATAAAGAAAGCATAATTGTTGACAATCAATTGCATGAGAAAATGAATGATTTGGAAAAGATTCAATAGGATCTCTCTGACTCATCAAGAATACAAGTGTAGGTTCAAAAGGAGGTACAAGAGAAATAGGACAAGTCCCAAAGGGAATTGGCAAAAATAAAAGCCCACCTTGACATTGAGAGAAAAGAAAAAAAACCCTTTGAATCTGAACTATAAAAAGGGCCAAATTTTAGCACAATTGCAATAGGAGCTTTTCATTTCTGTGAATGAGATAAAATGACTACAAAAGGAGAATGAGGATAAGGAGCAAAAGATGTAGCAATTGCAAGATTTTCTATCTAGTTATGTGCAACCACCAAGCACCCTCCCCCTGATACAACAAATTTATGCCTCATATTGGGAAAAGGTAAAGAGTATTACAGCTTCCTTTCAACCCATGCTTAAATTTATAACTAATGCTTAGAAGCTGAGTGTGGATTTCAATGTTGTGGAAAGAAAAAATTTATCAGCTATAGTGCCGAGGGTCATGGAATCAAATTTGTTGATTAAGAAAATCTACATTAGAGTTGATGAGACCTTGGAAGCATCAGGGATCAATGACCAAAGGTAGACTATCAGGAGGGAAAATGAATTTATTAAATGCAATAGAGCATCTTTTAAGAGGAGGGGTTGTCTTGAGACCTTGGATAAAAGGTGAAATAAATGAAGGATCATATTACATAGTTGGGTCATTCAGATCTCCCTTCTTTCGTCCTATTGAATGGGTCAATTATACCAAAGGATCGAATCAAGAAACTCCTAGAAGATAAGTAGTAAGACCCTTCTATTTTTTAGGCCCTCAATTCAACTCCAAGTTCCTTAAAAATTGAAGGAATTTTACATCCCTTGGCCCAACTCAATTTTCACATGGAATCTTCATTAGCAACAATAAGTAGTCTCTCATTCAAGGAGATGATTGACTTGCATCAAGCATTTGAAGCCCTACAACAAAGGGTATATCCATTGTAAGCAAATTGGGCCTTGTTCCAATCTATTCTTTCAAAGTTTTGGTTTCGTTCTTTCTCCTATTTCTTTTCAATTTTGGTTTGAAAACCAAAGTTTTGGGATCATTGCCTCCAAAGGCCAAGGCCCCTGAGAAGTCACCAAAGTTGTAGATCATATATATTGCAACCTCTAGCAAGTTGAACTTATTATTTTTCATAAGGCTTTACTCTTTTGGACCTGTGGGCTTACTTGTTTGATGTTCATTGCATTCGTGAAGGTGGCATGTGTCAATACCATGCACTTTCTTGCTAGCCCGACAACATCTACTCTTGGTTCTTTGTGCAAGAGCACCATGTTGCATATTTTCTCACAACCTTTTATCAATGTTACACAACTATTAGTATTCAAGACTCATATTTTCAAAGGTGTCATTCGTCAGGTGGGCATAAGACTAAGTTTGTTTCCAACCTGTGGATTGATTAAAAGTTCACCATTGGCCCAGGATCAGCCATGGGAGTTTGAATTGATTCCATGTAATGGGTCTAGAAATACAATGACATCAATAAATTTTCATACAGTTCATCATATGATTAGAATGGAGAGAGTAAGATTCCACATGACAATGTTGTCGTGAAGCAAGGAAGATATGATTTCCCACTGCTATGATTTCCCACCCATGTAGTTGCAATGGCCACATGACAGTAGCTCTCATGGGAGGCATGAGGCTAGAATATTTTTTATTGCAATCATCTCCTTAGGTGGGAATGTTTTCTCTATTTACGAGGGCTCTTTCTTTATTTTGGGGGTTCCTACTTTTCTGATTATTGAAGGACTTAATATAGGACTCAATAAAAAAATTATAACACAGTAGACCTTAATATGATATGTTCTTGAAGAATATAGACTAAATATATAGAACTATGCGTTATTTTCCTTTGCTATGTTTTTATATTTGTCTATTCTATTTTAGATTTCATAGTTTGTGTCTATTTGAGGTGTTGAAAATCGTGAATTGTTCTCTTCTAGATTTTAGAATTTCAATTACCGTAATAGACATAGATTTTTGGATCATGTTTAATGCTCTTTGAAAATTCTATAGGATCTAGTTTAAATGATATTTTATTATGCTATATCAGGTTTGAAATGTTTTAGAATCTTGGCACATCACCTTAGAATGGCTTGTTTTATGCATTGTCCTTATTTTCTTATCCCTTTTCCTTCCCCGTGTTAACACAACAAAGATTCAGATTCTAAAATCTTGGAGTTCATTCTACATAGTGCATCTTATTCCCCCATTTTTAGAACCTCCCATAGGACATTTTTTCTCTTAGGCGTCATCTTTTTATATCAACAAAAACACAAGACAAAGATTAGAGATAAATTTATGACATATAGAATAATGTCACAATAGATTTGTTTCCTTTGTAGCCTTGCACCAATAGATCAACAAGGGTCATCCAAAAAAAACTCACAAACATGAATGCATACCAAGCAACACCATACTAGGGATCACATTATGTATAATTAAACACAAAGAACACATAAAGAAAACACAAAAGAGTATTGCACATGCAAGCTGAC
The DNA here is from genome assembly GCA_007115665.2 of Sequoiadendron giganteum. Lineage (NCBI taxonomy): Eukaryota > Viridiplantae > Streptophyta > Pinopsida > Cupressales > Cupressaceae > Sequoiadendron > Sequoiadendron giganteum. Next base: position 435,402,266 of record CM021108.1, on the reverse strand, counting down.
CTAAAGTAGTTTGTTCACATCCCAATCTTGCTCATCATATAAGGAAGATGGAAAAATAGCTAAAGGAACTACACCAAGTATCATACTAGGAGCATCTTTGGGTTCAACATGTGTTGGGTCACTCTCATCAAGAGGATTGTCATGGTTTACCCCATCTAAATTCATTTTCTTTGAAAACAAAACATTAATCTCATTATGCACTTGTTCATCAATTTCAAAAATTTCATCTTCATCATGCAAGTTAATCACAATATGAGATTTTATAACAATGGTAGTTGTATGTTCTTGTTTTATTTCTTGTTTTGGTGAAATTTATAATTCTTCTTGAGTTTCTTGCATGGGTTTTTGATTATCATGTACTATTTTATTATTTAATTCTTCCAATTGATCAGAAATAGCATGACCCCTACACCTACACTTTTTATCATTTCAGTTTCTTCTTGCATGGATTTCAATTTGTGATAGTGTAGGAGTGGGTTTCTCGACCATTGGTCTCTTTTCTTCCCTTAAGGGAGGAACTGAAGGAACCACTGGGGGTATGGACACTACTATCTCCTTAGGTTTATACACTTGTTTTAATTTTTGAGGCACAATAGGAATCATTCAATTATCTCTTTGTCTTTTATATGATATGGGTGGAGGAACTGTAGTATATCTACCTTGATTACTTGGAAGGGTCATTACTTTGGGAATGGGTTCATATATAACTAGTGGAGGAGGGACAATCATAGTATTGTCATTTTTAGGACTATTGGTAAAGATAACTCTATTATGTGCTTTGCCTTAAACTTTTGGTATTATCCAAAAAAAAAATCCTCACAAGGCTTAATAGGTTTCATAGGTTGAGGCCAAAATAAATATAATAAAAATTTTTCACTGGAGGAAAAGGATTAAACCCACTATGATGTACTATAAATATCTCATTTTCAAATGGAAACTTATGCACTTGTGAATAACTGACATGATGGTATTCATGGAGCATAGCCATGGGTAGTCTAGCTTCACACGAAATTGGTCTAACATCAAGATGATCAAGAATGATACATCTAATTGTTTTTTTCCATTTTTAAAAGAAAGATTGATTGAACCTATTGTAGGGCGAGCAAAGCCATCATGATTTTTCAACCATACTTTCAATTGTTCATAAGAATCTTGGTAAAGTTCATGCAAAAACAAGATTTCCTCAATGATCATATTCTCTACACACACAGGATCAATGAGTATCCTAGTTGTAGGCTTTTCATTAATACATCCAGTGATATAGATAGGACCACCAGGTGCATGTATGGATGCATCAATATGGGTGAAATCACTATCGGGTAACAAAGTGGTTTGTCCCTTACACAATTGAACATCTATGAGACTAACCATGTCTTGTAAACTATCCTCCTCATCACTCTTATATCATCATCCTTATCATTATTCATGTCGTCAGTTTTATCAACATCCATCTCATCATTCTTAAGATCACAAGCTTGCACAAAGGTTGATGACTGATCTGCCATTGGATTGGTAAAAAATTACAAGTTTTGGTTGTAGACACTGAAAATTGGTATAGGCCTACGAATACCACTTTCGACATAATTTTCTAATGTCCATGGTCATGATTAAATAATGTTAATTATTTAATTATTTCCTAGACACATCTTTCTTCTATTGATTAGATGACTTTAATTATTTGATTAATTCATTCTGACCCTTATTTAACTCTGATTAATTAAATAAATCATATTTATTTAATTACATCGCTAATTAATTAATTCTCTTTCTGAATTAAATAATTTATTATTTAATTTACCTCTTATCATATTTTGACTATAATTAAATATTATTTTTGAATTATTTAATTATTCAATTAACCTTTCTAGTCAATTAAATAAATTGTTATTTATTTATTTAACTAAATCATAATTAATTATTTTTGTCACATTCTTTTGTCATCTAGTTAACTAATTATTCAATCACCATATGACACGGGATCTATTTAAATCTGTCAGTTATCCCTGGATTCGATATTTGATTGTCTCTACGAAAAGGACTCTCTGTCACAACCAGTTAATTAACTAGTTAAGAATCATATGCATGAACATATTTATTAATTAAATATCTTTCTTTAATTAATTAATTCATGTGTGCATTCAAACAAATCATTGTTGAGTTCTAACTTTATCATTTTCATTCAAATTCTAATTTTTCTATTTTTGAAGACTTTCAACTAAAGGTTAAATCATTTATTTAATATTAATGTCTATTCTTAAATATTTTTGAATAGTCTTAACACCAGATTAAATTATTATTCTAATTTAATCTTTATCCTGCAGAATTTCCCAACTCACATTGCATGGCATTCAATAATCTCGATTGTTGATCTCTCTTTCGAATCTGAGCCGATCGTTCAAAAACCAACTTTCTATAAATTGGTTGACCTTTAGCATTATTCTCCCTCCCGAAATCAATACACTTTTTGGAAGAAATTAATCTTTGATATTTTTCTTAAACATAAGTCAAGGCTAGCCTTGCATACATACTTAAAATTTGAGGGTAAGAATACCAACACGGAAAAATGGAGAAGGACAATCAAGATAATTCGAGGAAATGGATTGATATTCGGTGAGACTGTTTTATCTATTATGTTATTTGATTTTTAATTCATTTGATTCGTTCTTTGTTGTTTTATTTAGATTAATGCATGTTTAGATTAGATTAAACCATCTTACTATGCATCGCTATTTTATCTACATTACATTTGGTGAACCTGATGTGAAAACACTTCAAACTTCATGAATCCATTCCGCTTTCTCATTTTTTTGTCTTGCAGGTATCGTACGGTAAACCATATCTGACTAACGAAACGATGCATCTGAGTTCACGAACCATATCTGACAAATTCTGAGACACATCTAACGACATGAGCCACATTTGAGACCTCCTACAATGCATTTTACTATCAACTTCATGATGCATCTGGCTGGTAAAACTTTCAATTTTTCATATTCCGTATTTTTGTGTTTTGGTATTTTTTGTTTTGTTTTTCGCTAACATTTTGTTTGCAGTTGTGATTTAGGGGGATAACATTGTTTTTGCAGGACAAAGTGTAGAAGATATTGAAAACCAAACCCATTTTCTTTCAAGATGAATAACGAAGACCAATAAACTACTAATTAGTTGCATGCAGGACCTTTTGTTGAAGATTGTGAATATTAAAATTAAATTTTTGGTTTGATAGTTAGACAATCATCATTTGGAATTAAAAAGAATGAGTATTTTTCATGGCTATTTATGTTAGTGTAGAACCTTGATTCAGTATACTGTGGTATCCTCTCCCCTTGCACATTTGTGTGATCCTATGTGTAAGAGAACCGGTAACTGACTCTAGAAAATTTGGGCCTGTGTTGGTGGTTAAGAGTAACCAACGCGACTCAAAACCAGTGATGGGCTTTATCACCTAGCCACTCCCAACTAGTATATAAATTTTAATACTCGAGGAAATCTCAGTATTACAAGGATCCCAACGAACAAGCTATTGATTCCCCAATACCCTTGAGGTGCGTCAAAACCTGTAGAGCCTAACCCCTACAAACTGGGATGATATTGCCTCTTGTATGGCTCTTCTGAATGGGTGCCTAAATTAAAAAGTCAAATTATTGTAGTTTTCCAAAATTCTATCTATTTATTGGTGCAGCAGGTCGGACCTTTGAATCCATCTCAAATTCTTATAGTTCATGTGTAGAGATGAAATGTATGTCATGGGAGTTTCATGGGCACAGTAGCTTGGCTTCCCCATATAAGTGAGTGAAATGGAGGGGAGCCAGTGGGGTCAAGCTACTAGTCATCTACCTTGAATATGCGTAGCTAGAGAAATCCAATTGAGAACTCAGTAAATACTGTCCAACACAGCCTAGGTTGTACTTGTCTTCTGATTTTAACAGATTCATACACATCAAACTAAAAACACTTTGTATTCTGTGATTTTTCTTGCTTTATTCATCAAAACTTGATCATTAAACTGATTCGGTCATAAATTTTTCATCAGAAAACTACAACTGTAAACTAAGTCACAACTGTCATATTTAAAACAACATGTGTCTTTATGAGCCATAACTGTCAAACAAAAAACCGCATGTGTTTGTCAATAGATTTAGTTTCAGAGTTTATATTTCGAGTCGCATATGCTTATTGAGTCACATCTATCATAGTTTAAATCGTATCTATCAGAAAAAGTCACATTTGTCTATCAACATTCGAGACTTGGTTTGGTCAATTAACTGCATTTGAAAACTGAAACACATCTGTCAAATTCATCAACGCATCTGAAATCTGAGTCACATTTGACTGTCAACAATTTTTTTGAAAAACCTGCAAACTCAGTTTGAAACCAAAATTGTCTTTTTCGCTTATGTTTCTTACGATCAACCTTGGATAGAAACTGGAAAAAATTGCTCTAAACCCTTGCATTATTAGGTGTCATTTACGTCTTAGCGATATTCATCCTAGTTCCAAAAAATTGAGACACCCCATAGGATTTTTCATATCATAGAGTAGAACAACTTCCTGCATCATTGGATACGTTCATGCACTCAATTTGTCATTATCTTTGAATCTAATCACTATTGTCCTATTAGTGAATCTTTCTAGCTCAGCTGTCTAGTTTTGGAAATTCACCTTGTCAGTTGTCTTTGTCCTACAATCAGGTTCCTTGGTAAAGTTAGATCATTGCTTGGATTTATTCCATAGGTGGTAGGTAATACCCATCTTAGAATCATTTACCATCATAATCTACTCAAAATTTTGCATACTATCCATCCTAGCATACGTCATCCTAGTATATATCATTTTAGAAATCTTTAATTTTTAGTGACATCCTTTATATTCAGAAAATCCCAAAAACATAGAAATCAAACGCATCATTTTAGACATAGTTGCATTACCTCATTCTAAGCAAAATTTTCATGGTTGAAATAAGGTCTAAGAAGAAACATAGAGAAATGTCAGACCCTAACGAATTTTTCAATCCTTTCGGAAATGAACCATCATGGAAAGATAGACCACACAAAACTTTTCTTGAAAAACAAATCACTAGAGACACACATGGAAAAAAAATTATTGAAGACATAGACGTTGTCGTACAAGATATTGAGTTTGCATCCTTTATGGATTAGTGTTTGGCAAATGATCCCCAATGATATCTAGCAAAGTTGCTAGTAGAAGGTGCCACACTACCACTAGGATTTGATGTTCACACTTTGAAAACAACATCTACTCAACCAACGCAAACCATGACGTCAAGTGTCTTTGTTCCTCAAATTACCGCAACAATACCAACTAGCATACCTACTCAAATATCGTTAATTGTAAACACAACCCCTTTCAACATAACACAAGGTTTACAATTCACTGCAAGAGCATCTTCATCAAACCCCTTTGGCACAAACACTATTGGTAAAAGATCCAAAGTTGGCATGAAAAAAACTATACCACATACTGCCATTCCACAAATAGGGGTTACACAAAACATTCCGATAGGAAATATTCCTATACCAAATCAGAAAATTCTGATAGGAAATATTCCTATACCAAATCAAAACATTGTGACAGGATATATCCCTACACCAAATCAGAACATTCAAACAGGATATATACCCTCACCAAATCACAATCCGTCACAGAACATAGCATTTCAGAACACTTACATCAATCCTAACAACACAAACAGCATGTCCTTGACATAGGTATATGTTCTGCAAAATCAAATGCAAATCCTTCAACAAGAAATGGACAGTATTTATATGCCAGGCAAACAAACTATCTCAATGCAATATTTATGTCCATGTCCTTTTGACAAAGCGCTATAAATGACACCCTTCCCACACGGATACATTATACCGAATTTGCCTAAGTATAATGGGAAGAGGAATCCTTTAGAAAACATTACAGAATTCTCTACAACATGCATGGACATATCATATGACCCCACATACTTGATGAGACTATTTCTGAGATCCCTTGTCAGGATAGCACTGGAATGGTTCTCTAAAATACCATATGGCATACAATCATGGGGTGAATTAGCTGAGAATTTTTTCAAACACTTTTCCTTCAACATAAAAAATGAAATAAAAATAGCTACCTTGTATCACACTACTCAAGAAGAAGGCAAAAATTTCACCACTTTCTTCCAGAGATGAAGTTTAGCTTGTAGATGTCTAGTTGAGATACCAGAAAAAAAAAAAGTCACGATATTCCTTGAAAATCTTAATTTGAAATTGAGAAGTGACTTAAAGGTACATTGTTGTACTTCATTCCTATACTTGGTACAGAAGGGAATCATACTTGAAAAAGGCCTTATTGACAAAGGAGACATTAAAGTACCAGGCACGAACCCAGTTGTTCAACATCAAAATTCTCCCAACAATAGAAACAAGTTCTGGTCTAGAAACAAAAATGTAACAAATGACGGTATCGTTGATGCTAAGACCCTACATGCAGGACCTATCATCAAACTTAGATGTTATGACCCCAATCAAGACATGATGAGTAATCTAGATCAAACGACAATTTTTTTCCAACATTCACAACAACGATGACCACAAAGGAGGTTTCCTAAACATGAGTTTACACCCTTAGGGGAACCAATTGAGATGGTTTTCAAAGAACTGATCAAACATAATCTCCTAAAACCTTTGGAACCAAAATAGTATGATCGTGGACAGTTTAAACCCTCATGGTGGGATGATAACACCTATTGTGAATACCATCAAACAAAGGGACATAACGTAGAACAATTTCGACAATTGAAAAACACCATACAAGATTTTTTTGAAGATGGAACCATAGAGGTAAATGGGTAGAAACATACCAAGAACAGTGACCACAAGGTCTTCATAGATCCATTACATGACCATGGGAAAGGAAAGGCCTCCAGTTCAGGAACTAAGAATAATACCTCGACCAATTATAATAGTGCTAAGTACGATTATAAACTAGGTAAGATCATCAATCATATCCGAGTTGTTGATGAAAACATCTATACCATTATCATAAAGAAGTGACCTGAATGTGTTGTAAATACACGTAAAACTAAGATAACCCTTCCAGGTCCTTCTTCTGACCCACCTACATAGTCTTCCAAGTCTAAGTATAATTTTCTTGATCAACTTGGCAAGACCCCAGCATAGATATCTATCTTGGAACTATTGACTATCTCACCAGATCATCAAGCCATTCTCGACAAAGCCTTGTAGAACACTACCATCCCTACCAACTTAGATGTCAATCATTTCAAAGAAATGGTGGGATATTTAACCAATTCCCATCATGCCACATTCTCTCAATAGGATTGTTCCACTAAAAAGACCCATCATAATGATTTGTTACACCTAGAAGTTCTTGTCCATCAAACTAAATTCAAAGAAATCTTGGTAGATGGAGGAGTAGGGTTGAACCTTTGTACCTTGAAATTGGTTAAGGCATTAGGATTCTCAGAAGAATGCATAGACACCACTAAGATTATAGTCATTAAGGCTTATGACGATGAGGAAAGATCATCCAAAGGAGTTGTTACACTCCCTATCAAGATTGGCCCTATAGTTATGGACACTAGCTTCCAAGTCTTGTATCTCACCCTTCCATTTAACCTTTTGTTAGGTAGACCTTGGATACATGCAATGAAAGTTGTACCTTCCACATATCACCAGTGTCTTAGATTCCCATATAATGGCACTGATATCATGATTGATGGTGATCTAGATCCTTTTCAATATCGCACAAGCCTACATGCAATTCCACAACAATAGGTGACAGTTAATTAAGAAGCTTCATCATCTACTTTATCCATGTACATTGATCCATCAAATCTTACCAAGTCCATTTCATCACAACCGCCATCATCTACTCCTAAGGTCAAGATCCAAGACAAGGGCTCTAGAGAATACCACCTGAAGGCAACCTATTGTGTCAATTAGCTGGTTCCACCTAAGACATATGGTTTACCCACAACAGCTAGGAGACAATCAGTAGTCACATTTCATGTTCCTCCTATAATGACATTGAAAAAATGGGGAGTTAAGTGAAGAAGTTGTGGACCAAGATGATATTACCTCCTGGTTTTACCAAGAAGACAATGGATACCCTTCACCGTCTATTCAAATAGCTAAGGATCAATATGCAAAAGGCTTTATGATAATGCAAATAAAATGCTATGATGAACATAGTGGGTTACGACTGCATCAAAATGGAAGGACTGAACCAATCATTGTCTCACCAAGACCAAAAGGACTAGGGCTAGGGTTTCAACCAATTAGAATTGGCATTCTAAGTACTTCATTGCCGTTACAATAGGAAGTAAGTGCTTTTGAAGACATCGAGATATCTCACAAACTACTTGACCCAATTTATGATGACTCCCATGACTCAAGCGACTACGAATGGGATTCCCTTTCCTCCACCAGCACAATGGACCTAGACAATTTGTTTGGAAAACTTGATAAAATGTTACAAACCACACCAACTCCATCTAGTCCCTGACCTAAAAATTCCTTGTCAAAAGAAGAATGACTTAAGCTTTACTATTGGGAAAACCTTGATCCTGCATCTTGTGCACCTAACGAACCATCTTCTAATGACCTAACCCTTGCAATTGTACCACAACCAAGCTTACCTATCCCTAGGAAAAAGAACAAAAAGGATTTAGTCCAAAACTTATGTGACCATGTTAACCACTCTATATTCACCTTGTCAGCTTCCACGTTTGATAACTCTAATGATGACATGCCCCTCGTATATCCCCAACTTATTGACTGGGATCAACAAGGTACACCCATATTAGACATATTCAAGAATGACAAAGCAATAGCTGAGTTCATGGGACTTCGAGAAGGCATACCTAGAGGGGATCATAAAGCTGGCTTTACCATAGACTTGGATGATAAAGCATATTTTGGAGAGTCTATTCACAACTATAGTCACAAAAGTGAAAATAAAAAGAAAAATAATGAAAATGAGGAAAATGACAAGTCCCTAGGTGAAAACCGAAAGGTGCCTTTGGACAAAGAAATAGTAAAAATAAAGGATGTATCTGAGGGTGAAAACCTCTTTGAGGCACCCAAGGATGGAGCTTTGAACATTCTCCCAGTTGCTCAAGAAAAGTCACCAATGTTAGTAGAAGAGTCTATTGAGATCAACATAAACACTGAAGAAAACCGGCAGGTAATATACTTTGCAGCATCTTTGACAGAGACAAAGCAACAAGAGTTTCAGGACTTCTTCACAAAGAGAGAGATAAACTTTGCATGGTCATAGGTTGACATGCCTAGGCTAGATCTAGACCTTATATTGCACCATCTACCATTACAGCCAAGTATTAATCTCGTCAAACAAAAGCTAAGAAAGATGCATCCACAAATCGCTCTACTAGTCAAAGTAGACCTTAAGAAACTATTGGATGTTGGATTCATAAGATCCATAGACTATGCATAATGGATTTCAAATCTTGTGCCAGTGACCAAACCAACTAGGGGCATCCGCATTTCTATAGACTTTAGAGATATCAACAAGGCGTGTCCTAAGGATAACTTCCCTTTGCCAAACATTGACATGATAGTGGACCTTACAATAGGATGCGAGATACTATCCCTCATGGATGGTTTCTCCGGGTATAACCAAATTAAAATCATAGTTGAAGACCAACACAAGATAGTTTTCACATGTCCATGGGGAACATACTGCTGGAATGTTATGCCTTTTGGGCTTAAAAATGTAGGAGCTATGTATCAACGTACAATGATGACTATTTTCCATGACCTTGTACATACTCTCATGGAAGATTATGTCAATGATCTCATAGCTAAATCAGTAACAAGGGTGGATCATTTGAAAGTTCTAGACAAGATATTCCAAAGACTAGAAAATTAAAAAGTCAAACTAAATCCAAAGAAATGTGTCTTTGGAGTGAAATCAGGGAAACTTCTAGGATATATCATTTCTAGAAGAGGCATTGAAGTAGACCCAGTAAAGGTAAAATATATCATATAAATGTCTTCCCCATCTAGCATTGGTCAACTAAGAACACTACAGGGGAGATTACAGTCTATTAGGTGCTTCATAGTACAACTAGCAGATAAAATACATCCATTCCAACATTTTCTCAAGAAAGGAGTACCATTTGTATGGACACCTAAATGTCAGGAATCTTTCCAACAAATCAAGGATTATCTGCTTGCTCCACCTGTGTTAATGCCACCTACAGATGACAAACCTTGGATACTTTACATTTCTGCAACTCAGTCAACATTAGGAGCCCTTCTCGCACAAAATGATGATCAAGGTCATGAAAGGGAAGTTTAATACATCATTTGTACCTTGGTGGGATATGAACTAAACTATAGTAGCATAGAACGTGCATGTCTTGTGGTAGTCTTTGCTACTCAAAAACTTCAGCACTATATGCTAAACCGCCAAACCATGCTGGTCACAAAGATTGATCCTCTCAAATATCTCCTAAGTAAAGTAGCATTAACAGACCGATTGGCTAAATGGGTGATGATACTTAGTGAATATGACATCCAATATGTGGATAGGAAAGCTATAAAAGGGAAAGTAATTGCAGATCAGTTAGTGGATGCACCCATGAAGGAAGACCATCCTTTAGTGGCAGATTTTCTTGATGAGTTTATCTTCAAATTTGACACTAGAACCAAATGGAAATTATACTTTGACGGGTCACATACTAATCGTGGTTCAGGAGTAGGCATACTATTTTTTACACCTCAAGGTGATACTATTCCTAAATCATTCAGGATTGCTTTCCCTTTCACCAATAACATACTGGAATATGAATCCTTAGTGATGAGACTAAGAATGGTAGCCCAATGGAAGATTAAGATTCTACATGTTTATGGGGATTCTCAACTAGTAGTCCGGCAAGTAAATGATGATAATGAAACTAAAGATGAGAAACTTTCCCCCTACAAGTGCATGGTTGATAGTTTCAAGCAATACTTTGATGACATCATCTTTCAACAAATACCATGCATTCATAATAGGGCAGAAGATTCTATGGCAACCATGGGTCCCTTATTGGACATTCCTAGCAACATGCCTAAATTTGAGTTTTTGGTCGAACAGTTGTTGGTCCCTGCCTACGATGTCCCTGATTCTACAATGGTGTGTACGACTATTGGTCTTACTTCCCCTTGGTACAAGGATGTATACGACTATCTAAATGCCCAAATCTTACCTTTAGACCTAACAAACAACCAACGTAGAACCTTTATCCGTAAGTCTTCCAAATACACCATCATCAGAGATACCATGTATAGACGTACCTTAGATAATACCTTAATGAGATGTCTCGATGCGGAAGAAGCACAAGCAACCTTGTGAGTGGTACATGAGGGTATATGCGGATCCCATTCTAACGCTCCTAATTTAGTCCACAAGATTATGAGATTAGGTTATTATTGGCCTACAATGGAAAAAGACTCATATATCTTTGTTAAAAAGTGTCGATAGTGTCAGATACACAGAGATTTGATATGCGTGCTAGCACAGGAGATCCATCTAATTACTTCACCATGGCCCTTTGCCCAATGGGGACTTGACCTCATAGGTAAGATACACCCTCCATCATCCAATGGCCATAAGTTCATTATAACCACCACCGAATACTTCACCAAATGGATTGAAGCTATTCCCATGACATACATCACCAGCACACAAATATCCAGGTTTATCCTAAACTACATAATTTTTTGGTATGGTGTACCTCAATCCATTATCACAAACAATGTTTGTCCATTCAAAAACCAAGAATTCTACCATCTATGTGAATAATTCCATATACAACATCATTTTTCCACTCCATATTACTCATAAGGTAATGGCCAAGTTGAGGCATCTAATAAAACCATTATCAAAATCCTCAAAAAGACTATCAATGATGTTGGTCATGACTGGCATTTATAGCTTAATCCTGCCTTACGGGCTTACTGCACAAGCATCTGCACTCCCATTGGTGCCACTCCATACTCCTTAGTATTCGGTTCGAAAGCTATCTTACCTATTGAGGTTGAAATTCTTTCCCTAGGTGTATCCTTGAAAGGACATATTGATGATCAAAGTACCGTGTATCCAGATTGCATGAGTTAGAATTCCTAGATGAACGAAGACAGAAGGCACTAGATCATTTGCAAGCATATTAGAACCGTCTTTGTTGCAGCTATAATAGGAAAGTTCTAAATCAACACTTTGACATTGGTGACCTGGTCTTAATGGAGAACCCCAAGAATCAAATTGATCGAGAAAAACCAAGTAATTTTGAACCTAGCTAGTTAGGCCCTATATTGTTACAGAAGCTTTTGGATCAGGAGCATATTAACTCTCTACCCTTGAAGGAGAAACACTTTTGTCACCAATCAACAACCTTCATCTGAAGAGGTTCTATGCATAGCTTCTGAGAACCATGTTTTAATCGGAAAAATACCAAAAAAATAAATGGAAAAAATAAAAAAATGATTACCTTGATGAAAACCTGGTAAATAGGCATCTTTGTAACACCAAAAAAATTGAAAAATCAATAAAATAGTAAAGATAAATAATCCATCCAATAGTGAAAACCACTTTGGCGGCGCTATGGATAAGTACCATGGTGAAAACCTGGCAAACAGGCGCCATGTGTAGTCGATTTCGCTCCTTTGTCTACCATCATTCCAATCAGACTTTTCACCATCACTCATAATAAATGGTTGTCTTATCCATTACTTGGAATGATTGACATCAAGTCCACTCTATCACATTCTGCACTCCATCCTATAGGCCTTATTCTTGATTGGGGGAAAATCCTCAATCTTCGTCATGTGGACATTGTACATAGCAACCCAATGTTAGAAAATATCCTGAAAAAGGCTCAAAAACATCATAAAATGTCTTGAAAAAATCCAAAAAAAAACTCTAAAAAGACAAAAAAAATCAAAAACATGTCAAAAATAGAGTTGGAGTCTGTCATGTCAAGTCAATCATAGATATTGTCGAACTACATTGCCTCTACAACTAGATGTAGGAAAGGACATCAATTGATGTGCCCCTAAGGCATTAGGTCTATCTATCTAGGTTTGTCATGTATCACACACATAAAATCATGACTTATTCTTTGTATATATCAAAGTCAGTGGTTGTGTCGAACTATGAGGTCTCTGCGTGTATAATGTAGGCAAGGCTATCAATCTATGAGCCCTTGAGGCTGCACTAGGTCAGTCCAATAGGGTTTATCACATTCACTATCACACACATTGCATATCATCAACTTAAGTACATATTATTAAGTCAGCTATGTCAGTTAAAGTCTGGTCGAACTACAAGGTCTTTGTGTGTACAACGTAGGGAAGGCTATCAATCAATGAGCCCCCAAGGCCACATTAGGTCAGTCATTTAGGGTATATCATCTCAATTCCACAAAATTCAACACATGCACACACTCATAATAGTCAAGGCATCAAAACAAGTCATGCATCAACAAGGAAAAAATCTCAAAATTGTCATCAAGTCAAAATCAAACACATTGTCATAATGATCAACTTATGTCTTAAGAAATATATGTCTTTCTTGTCAACAGATATCATCAATTTTCATAGACTCATGTAGCTTATTGCATCAATCACATCAGACTCAAACGTCTTACACGGCACGTGTCATTCTAAAACCAGGCTTTTTCATGCCTTACACAGATGATTACAAGGTCGAAATCAGACTCAATGTCTTATACAGTATGTGTCATCCCTCACATCGAGCTATGTCAAACATCAAAAAATTACACAAGATCAAGTTTTGGCAAATACTTTTATTTGGCTTTTTAACTTTACATCGTATTTTGTCTTATCTTTTTATCGATTTGTGCATGAGTCCGATTACTAGCTTTCTCAAGGATGTCTCTTGAAGGATTTAGAGAAGCAAGGATGTCTCGCGACTCTTTTTCTTTGGTTGTTGTCTGTCAACTGTCTTTTTAACTTTGGATTTTGAGTCATATTACTAGTTTCCTCAAGGATGTCCCATGAAGGATTTAGAGGAGAAATGATGTCTCATGACCCGTTTTTATTTGTTTGTTGTTTGTGGTTTTTCTTGACAAAAATACTGGGGCAACTGTGTTCTTAGTATGAGTTAAGACACTCCTTGTCTACGACTGTCTATTTTTCGCAAGTGGATGACTTTGTGCACTATGGTATATCTCATATCATGGTGTGTACTATCCATTTGTGTTAGTCCCGCCCAACGATTATTTAATGCAAGGCTTAGTATGTATTTGGTAAAATATTGAAGATTTTATAATTTTTGTAATATCCATTTTTGATACTAACATCCATGTCTACTATTCATCTTTTTTTTGCTCTAACATTTCTTGTTTTCAACATATTCATCATCCTTATCTATTTTCCCCTATTCTTTTGTCCTTCATATTCTAGTTCTCTCATCCATGTCAAGAGAACACTCACGTTCTTCAAACCCACCTATCTTCTCAAGGGGCATACCACTACCTCCTTGTCATTCTCCTTTTTACTCAGGCATATTTTTTTATTAATTTTCTTTGACACAATGTGATAAACAACAATGTATCAAAGAGGGGCAAATTGTAGACACTGAAAATTTGTATAGGCCCGTGAATACCACTTTAGACATAATTTTCTAATGTCCATGGTCATGATTAAATAATTTTAATTATTTAATTATTTCTTAAACACATCTTTCTTCTATTAATCAAATAACTTTAATTATTTGATCAATTCATCATGACCATTATTTAACTCTCATTAATTAAATAAATCATATTTATTTAATTACATCGTTAATTAATTAATTCCCTTTCTGAATTAAATAATTTATTATTTAATTTACCTCTTATCATATTTCGACTATAATTGCATATTCTTTTCGAATTATTTAATTATTCAATTAACCTTTTCAGTCAATTAAATAAATTATTATTTATTTATTTAATTAAATCATTTCAATTTTCGAATGTTGAATTAAATTAACATTTAATTCATAATTAATTGTTTATGTCACATTATTTTGTCATCCAGTTAACTAATTATCCTCTCACCATCTGACTCAAGATCTATTTAAATCCATTAGTTGTCTCTGGATTCAATATCTGATCGTCTATGCGAAAAGGACTCTCTGTCACAACCAGTCAATTAACTAGTTAAGACTCATATGCATGAACATATTTATTAATTAAATATCTTTATTTAATTAATTAATTCATGTGTGCATTTGAACAGATCATTGTCGAGTTCTAACTTTATCATTTTCATTCAAAGTCCAATTCTTATATTTTCGAAGACTTTCAACTGAAGGATAAATCATTTATTTAATCTTAATGTCTATTCTTAAATATTTTCAAATAGTCTTAACACTAGATTAAATTATTATTCTAATTTAATCTTTATCCTGAATAATTCCCCAACTCACGTTCTAACTAACACATAACTCACATTGCATGGCATTCAATAATCTCGACCATTGATCTCTCTTTCGAATTTGAGTCAATCGTTAAAAAACCAACTTTCTATAAATTGGCTGACCTTTGGCATTATTCTCCCTCCTGAAATCAATACACTTTTTGGAAGAACTTAATCTTCAATATTTTTCTTAAACATACATCAAGGATAGGTTTGCATACATACTAAAAATTTGAGGGCAAGAATACCAACATGACAAAATGGAGAAGGACAATCAAGATAATTTGAGAAAATGGATTGATATTCAGTGAGACTGTTCTATGTTTTATGTTATTTTATTTTTAATTCATTTGACTCATTCTTTGTTGTTTGATTTAGATTAATGCATGTTCAAATTATATTTAACCATATTATTGTGCAACGGTATTTTATCTATGCTACATTGGTTAGGCAGGGCAATAGACTTATTTTCTTGATCATTAACATCGCCCAACTGGGTGTGATTAGAATCAATAAGGTCTTGAACTTATGTTTAAGATGCATGCATCATTTTGTATCATGTCTACTTTTGTGATGATATTGACAAAATAAATTCAGATTATAACTTGGAGGTAGAGGTTTGGTTGTGTCCACAGGTCTAATCGGAGGCAACCAGATTAAGTTTTTGTTCAAAATTTGCATCATGGTTGAATGGAGGGAATAAGGTAACTATGTAAATTGCCTATTTCACGATCTAAATTGGTATTGGGGTTGAAATTATGGAAAAAAATTGAGGTTCAATGTGGTTGGTTATTTGAGGTGTATGTAACTTGATAAAGTTCTTGTTGTGCTTCTTGAATGGTTGACAGTTGTTTTGAAGTACAGAGTTGGATTTCTCAGTAGGAGTCAATGAAGATGTCTCTTCATACTAACTAACCAAATTTTGATAATTCTGAAGGACCATACATAAGTGTGTAAAGGATGGATATTTCATCAACAAGATTTTATCCCTCATGCTTGGTTGCAAATTTTTAATGAACATGATAGCACCTTCAATTTTTGCAAATTTGAAGTGCTTGTGTCCTTCCAGTGTGTCGACAAAGATTTGGTCAACAGACTACTAAATCTACCTCGGAGCCCATCTTTTCCAATTAAAATTTTGCAAATTTAGGTCATCTTGCAAATCCACTTGGTAGAATTTTTTTTGGTACATATGATAATATGCATGTTGAGTTTCCCGCTTCTAGGATGATTTTTGATATGCCATTTAATCATTTTCTGACTACGACCGAGCTAAAATAGGTGTTTTGAAAAGAAAATTTTCAAAATCTAAGGGCAACTCATTTCTCATTTTGGTCTAAAACCTCTTAGTTTCCATATTCATAAAAATAGAGGTCATCTGATACATTATTTTAAAGTATTTTTGATTGCATCGAACACGTCCTACAAGTCAGTTTACAAAGGAGGTACCTAAATTCTAATGGTTGGGAAAAATACAATTACAAACCCATGTTTTATTTAATTGATTAGGCCCACTCGCAAAAAATCATGGCTTCAAGGGTCCCGGTTTGCACACAATAAATTTCCTCTAATTGGACAACAAGCGAAATTAAATTCTCACTCATTTCCTAAAGTTTAAAATGCAAGTATTTAAAATATTCTAAATGTTTTAAATAATTTGTAAGTGAAGTGCACTTGCATAAGAACCTTTTAGGTCAAATTTAATATTTACATTGAACTTTATAAAGTTTAATGTTTGCTAAATGCAAGCTTTCCTACGAGCCCACGGTAGTGAAAGCTACCATCAAATATGCCAGCCAGGAGGGGGAGGAGTACTAATATGGTTTTAAATTTCTTAAATAGTTTTTTACAACCTTATTAAGGTTTCTAGTGTTTTATTAATGCTTTCAAATCATTTTCTGCAAATAATAAATTGCTCATGGCAAAGAACTTGGCTAGGCAGCAAGGAAAGGAAGAGGGAAGCTTGTTGGTGAAAATAAAATGTTTCAAAACATTTTATTAAATATTGTAAATATGGTTTTCACTGTGAAGAGGTGGTTTTCAGTTTGTGGAATGAGCAGAAAATGAGATCAATCACGTTTTTTGCTTTTGTGGAAAATTTTCGGAGTGTCTCAACATTCAATATGGTTGTTGCTTCATCTAGAAGCTTTCCCACTATATTCCTTATACTTTGGGGGAATTTTTGCAGCATTTTAAACTTTTGTGGAGTGCCAATAAGCAAAGAAATGGCCCAAATATAACACTCACACCTTGCATCTCATTCTTTTTCTATTGCAATGGTTAATGCACCATGTGAAGGTTGTAAATGGTCTATAGAGAATCTTGTGCTAGGAAAGAAGATTGAAGAAGGAAAACATACATCCATGAAATGGTGAAAATGTTTAATTGGTAATAGAAAACTGCACAAAGGATTAGTTTTTAGACAAATATTTTACAAAATGTCAAACTAAATGCAGATTAAATTAAATGTTTGATTAATTGCAAGGAAACATGGGTTGAAATGAAGGCTTTGTGGGTAAATTTGCAAGGTTAAAATACAAGTTGAGAGAAAATTTTAACTACCACTAAATGGGTTTTGACCCAAAAGTGAAATTTTTCACTTGTCAGGTGAAAATGCAGCTATAAATGATTTTTTACAAATAGGGTAAAAATTTGCACGAGAATTGCAAATGAAGGTAGAGTAAAGAGGGAAAATGAAGTGAAGAGGCATTATCTTAATTCTAGTTGATTGTAGATCAAGGGAGCTCAAGTATGTAATGTGTCCACCGTGGATTAATTTTAGGGTTTTTCTCTTCTCTTCTCTTTCCTCTAAAAGGAGAAGTTGTTCTCATTTGTGGGGGTTCCAGAATTTCTAGGTGGAGAAGATATTGTAATTTTTGTACAAGGTTGTCTCTAGATCATGATTTCTTAAAATCTCAAAGCTAAATGGTTTAATGCATTTTCTAATAGCAAGAAAATTATTTTGCAGCTTGGGATGAGTCATGTCATACTATAATGTCTCCAGAATGTATGAAATATGTTTTTAATCAAAGATTATAATGGTTTTTGTTGCACATTTGTTGTAATAGGTATTTAGATTGATGGTTCTTATTCAAAGAAAAAGTTAAATGTGTGCTCATGTAAATGTTGAATATATTGTATTGCATTCAGGATCTATAAGAAAGTTGCAGATATGTCTTAATGAGACTTCATTATTGTAAGGCAATAATGATTGAATGGTCATTGGTTTTGGATTCAAGTTGTTACCAAATAGATTATTTCATCTTGACTATGTTTTGGACAAGGCACTGGTCTAGTGTGTTTCTTTTGTGCAAACCCTGGAAGGAATCACCATTGAAAAACTTAATGAATCTTTTCCATTTTCAAGTTTAACTTATTTTTGGTTCTTTGTATCTTCATGGAGATTAAAGAAAAGAGGTTTTATACTTGGAATGATCTTGTTGTAACTCATTTGTGTATGATCTGAGATGAATATTTCTCTTAATTTACTTTTTCTCAGTTTGGGTACAAGGTGCAAAAGGATCATGTGCATAAAATGCAATTAAATGTATAACACACTTTATACATTCACCTAAGAAACATCCACATGTTATAAATCTACAAAAAAAAAATTAGTGCAAGTTTCATTAAATGTGCAAATATTTGAATAGGAACGCCCTCCTGAGTTTTATGGAGCTCAAAGTGCAGAAGGTTGATTATAGCCTTGTTTGTTGGCATTTTCTTGTCTTTGATGTGCTAATAGTGCAAGACCTTTGTCTTAACCTTTTGATCCCTTGGTTTAGGCATTTTGTTTTTTCTTAGGATCGAGGGTTGCAAGAAAAAACACCAACGGATTAGTGACTCTACTGGGGAGATCAGAAGAGTGTCCATTTGGGAAGAGTCAAAAATTTGGTGAATCTGAACATCTAGTTTAGATATTGAAGGTTTTAGATTTGGAAGAGGTTTTGTTGCAGTAGATTTAAAGGAATTTATGTGCGACTCTATTGTTGGCAGAGACCCAGAATGAAATTCATCTTTGAAAGAGCTTCATATTGTTTGAATTTTAGTCCTCTATGAAGATAGGTGGTGACTCTATGAAAAGAACCTTATGAAACTATGAAGAATATTTCAAATCTATAAAGATTTCCAATCATGAAGGAAAATTTGCAGTAGCTACAACATATCCAAGTATTTTTCATATTTTGGTTTTCAAGGAGAATAAGATTGTGTATGAAAACCATGTTTGAAAGTCTTAGAAAACTTACATTCCCTTATTCTGTGAGTGTTAGCACCAATAAAAAGGGAGTTAAGAAAACTGGGAGTTAATGGTTGTTAGTAGGAAAAGAATGAATCACATAAATATTTGTATAAGGATTGTTATTATGACTTTCTTTCTATATTTTTAAATCTTACAATGCAACAACAACCACAATTCTAGCTATGTCCTCATAGAAGGCCTTTCTCTGTGGAAAGATATATACCATTAAATTTCCATGGTATTCAAGGTTTTCCAAACACTGTTTCTAATGAAGTTAGGGAACACTTGCCAAAGTTTAAATGGAAAATCTCAAAATCAGCATCTTATCATTTACAAGAGTTTTTTGATTTGATGGGAAATTATGAGATAAGCCATGAAGTTCTTTGTTCAATCTCTAAAGGAAGATGCCAAAGATTGGTTTTCGTATTTTCCAATATGTTTTATATCTTCATGGGATGAGCTAATGTCAACATTCATAAAACAATTTGGTGAGAGAATTGATGTAGGTTCAGTGAGGAAAAAATTCATGGACATTCAAAAGGATGAAGAAGAGCTAGTCCCAACTTTTATTCTTAGATTTGTAAAGGCAATAAAATATATTCTAGAAAATCTAAGACCAAATGATTTTTTCTTTGCATACATTCGACCAAGAATAAATATGTTTATCAACTAACGATGCAATAATTTTTACATGTTTGACATATTGCAAGTGAAACATCACAAGGCTATGTAGTGCAATGGTCATAAATTCCAAATCAAAAATTTGGATGACATGAAGAAAACTTGTGATTCTAGGATAACTGTAGTCTTTCAAAGACTAATGTTTCATCTAGAAGCGACATACATCCATAAGTCTCAGAAAATTGATACTATGGGATTTGGATGATATACTTGAGTGTGACTTTAAGCCCTTTCAAATTAGTTTTGTTCGTCATCCAATGGTACAGGCTACGATTGAATGAAAATGATCCCGAGAGAACCGTTATTGAACATGATAATGGATTTACCATGGTTAATACAAGGTCAATCGAGCGAGCTGGAAATGAGCCCTATGTTCTTCCAAGCCAATGTGAGAAGGTATTTTACTCAGAGGTTCCAGGTAAACCGGGTTGGTCATTTGTTGTTATACATGATCCGAAAGGAAGGCCAGTAAAATATAATGTGGTGGAAGAAGAGGATATCAAAGAACTAGAAGATGATGTAGATGATGATCAAGATCAACAGTTAGTTGATGATGTGCCTGACGAATATGTCAAAGAAGAGGAACTAGATCATGATGATGTAGGAGTTAATGTTCATGAAGATGACATCCATGTGGATGATGACATTATCAATACTAATATCAATGATGATGATGATGATATGACCAATCCTTACAATGTCGAATCTAGATCAGATGATACAGACAAATAGTTGGATGAAGAAGAAGATCAATGACATTGAAATGTATGAGTTATGTGATTATATTATCTATTTGATATTGATTTCTTGATAGAATTATATTTGACTTATATGGTTACATAATTAATTCATGATGTTTTAAATTTTTATGCCATTACATAATTAATTCATGATGTACTTTTTAATGTTTTTAATTCATGATGTTACAACTATTGTAGCTCTCCTAAAAATTTCCATATGATCATAATGAATAGTGTTTTGGAAATTTCATGAAAGATGACACATTGATCGTAGTAGTGAAATAATTGCAAATTCGTTTATATTTTTTACACCAATCACCCTTCGCAATGTTATTTTTAGGATCATCTCCAATTTGATTACAAGACACATAAGGTAGGATTTCATTGGCTTATCTTGGAGGAACATTGTGGCTTTTTGTAATGTGAGAAAATTTTGGATGGGGTAGTTTCTATTGCTAAGGTGGATCACTCCTTTCTGCGAAGTCCATACACTTATGATTGGGTCAAGTGTTATTTTCATTAAAAAATTCCTATTGCCTTTTTGATAGGTTATGATTTGATTAGATGGGTTATGAAGCACTTATTTCAAGTAATTTATGTCTATTTTAATTTGTAATTTATTAAATTAAAACACATCAACAATTATGTCCCTTGCTTTAATTGATTATTGCGTTATTTAATTATTAACTCAAATGACACCTCCAATTTAACTATATCTAATTGATTTTATCTAAAGTGTTGAACATTTTTAGATCAAATTTAGTAATTAACTCAAACAAATTTTCCAATTTAACTATATGTATATATAACTTTAAGTTATTTTTATTTTAACTAAAAGTGAAGTTACAGCATACAAATTAAATGATATTTATGATTGTAAAATTTATGATTAAATATATCTCTTAGAATACTTTTTGTCCCAATTTGAAAATAATTATATATTATAGAATACATTTTTTAAAATTTTAAGATGAAAATAGCAAGGAAAAATCAAAAAAATATATTTATGAAAGAAGTATATTTGTGTGAAATTAAATACAATTTGTATTCCAATGTAAAAACTACAAAGAATGGAAACAATTATTTCAACCCACAACTACCCCTATTTTGAAGGAGTTTAGTTTTCTACCCTTCCTCTCCCTAATATTTTCTAATTATTTTAAAGAGACCAAGGGTCATAACACAACTTTATTCAACCCACTAAATAGCTTGGTTAATGAAACTTGACAAAAGCAACAAAGCAA
Organism: Sequoiadendron giganteum; assembly: GCA_007115665.2. Lineage (NCBI taxonomy): Eukaryota > Viridiplantae > Streptophyta > Pinopsida > Cupressales > Cupressaceae > Sequoiadendron > Sequoiadendron giganteum. The sequence goes on along the minus strand of CM021108.1, from coordinate 435,379,915 downwards.
TTGCTACATTTCGCATTTCATGTGGAATGAAGAGTGGTGACAATAATCTGCTTATAGTTTAATAAAACACTATTTTTATAAGGCTTGACATTAGAAAGATAAGTGTTACTTTTAGATATTTTACATGAGTTTCCTAGGGTGACCCATTTGTTATAAATTGCCTATAGCACTAAAATGTCCCACTTGTTACTTCATTTATTAGCCTCATAAAAGTACTAGGTACATTAGTCAATATGAAGGCATAATATCAAACCTTTCTTTACCCTAATCTAACACCAACTAATCTAGTCAAGGTAGACTGGTCTAGTTAGGCATTATCCAACCATTCATCTAATAAAACTTTCATATATCAACCTTATTTAAACATGATCAAAATTTATAGAAATCAATATGCAAGGAACAACATGATATCATTTATCGAATTTGCATAAGAGTTAAATTACATGTTTAGGCATCAACCTTTGCTTACAAAATAGATATTATGATCGATCACTTAATTTCTTGTATGGACATAATGACATGTGAATGGGGCCAATGTTGAATTTTTTTCAATTTGTGCTTGTATGGAGTGAAACTTGGCATGGTTAGCCTACACGCATGCGTTGATGATATGAGACGGTTTTGAGACTCAAACATGGTGTCATGCTATATAAAGGCATCTCATCCTTCCTAATAATACAAATTTCCTTATTCTTCGTCTCTTTCATATATTGTTCCTAATTATCAAATGGTGCTAAGTGATTATTCCCTTATATATCATTGTATAATTATTTTTTTCTATATTAATGTATATATTTTTATTATATTATGTGGAGCTCCAAAAATTTAGACAGGAGTTCAAGTTAGTAGGTTCAAAATAAAAAATCATCACTTGTCTCTCTATCTACTCAATAATCAAAAGTCCATCAACTCTTCCATCCTAGTTGAGAGGACTAATTATATTATGATTTTTTTATGTTCCTATATAGCTTTCTTGTACATGCATTTTGTATTACTAACATGTGACATTGTATGCATATATATCTTTCTTGTATATATTATAGTTTTACCAACATATACTATTGTATGCTTGCATGGCTTCTTAGTTAATATACATTTTATTATTATTGATCTTTTAGATATTTTCTATAAGTTATTATTAGATGATACACATTGGATTCCTTTTAATTTTGTATATTTGAATATACATAACTAATTACAAGGATAATATAAATAAGATATATCTATATATGTATCATTTATGAGTTTCTAAAATATTTTACTTCCATGTCAACCACTTTCTTTACTTCAATTGAGAAACATAATACCTCTATAATCTTGCATTTATCAAGTGTCAATAAAATAAAATTCTAAGTACTTAGCTATCAATTTTCTATCCTATCTCTACCATTCTAGTTCTAAAATAAAACATACAAATCAAACTTAAATATTAATTTGAGTTTCACATTTTATTTTGATTTTTGGCTTGATGTGCGTAGGAGCACAACATAGCTTAGTGCACGGAGACCCTAACTAGAAAAATAGGGAAAGAGGAAAGCTAGAGCGATGAGGTTGAGTGCACTCTGAAAGGGAAAATCAATGAACAAGGGAAAATGAGTATTGTAAGTGATTTATATCTTTCATATTGGCACCCCCATTCTCTTTAACCTAGAATTTTCTTACCAATCGATGACCAAGGGACAATGAGTACCAAGGGTAGGTCATTTCTTGATAAAATATCTCCATTCCTCCCTTCCATAACTGACTTACAAACCAAGGTAGTGCCTACACCGTTTTGTCTTTCAAGCATAGCGCCTTCATCATTTTGTCACTTTCCCTTGCACCAACAAACACAATAGTAGGCTTTCAAGATAACATTCATACCTGTAGGCTTGACATGGGATCTTTTCTCTGCAAGACAATCCACAATAGCAATGACTTGCCTAAATTTCTCATACATTAGGATAATTCAGTATTCAAAGCATGAAGACATCTTAGCCATCAAGAAATCAGTAACAGTTTCAAGAGGATAGTATTACACATAGCTAGAAAGATTCATTCTTCAAAGGCATTCAAGGTATAAAATAATGAGTGCACATGTTACTTTCATTTTCAATAGATAGGAAATAAATTGTAGATTCCTTTAACCTTGAATAATTGGATAATATTTCAAATACTTATATCTCAAACAAATAAGCAGAGTCAAAACCATGTAAGTGTAGTCTATGAAGGTATGTAAGCTCACATACCAATAGGTGATAGAGGGCAGGGTTTTGAAGTTGGGTAAAAAAGGTGTTGGTAAGGGGATGTTGATAGTGAAATATGATAAACAAAGTAATGGTATTAGTTAACTCTTGATAGTAGAAACTATCAAGCAATCAATTGGAAAATAGTTTCAAAGTGTTAGAGGTAGTGTGTAATGGTAAACCTATGTGGTATTCCCTAAGAGTAACCTTATGGTTATGAAAGAAAATGATTTCTATCACACAAATATACTCTCAAAGGGAATAATTAATGATAATATAGGTTTAAGGAAGCAACAAAGGATAGGTCTATAGAAGGTATGACAAAAGTGAGTAAGGTATGCTCAATTCATGTGCGTGCAGCAAGGGAGTTGTGGTTGCCATATCTTTGTACTTACATGTTGTATGGAGAATTTCATACCTTAGTAATGGTTGAAGATCACTTTAGAAACTATCACTAAAAATATGTCAAGTCAGTGATGAAACTGTGGTGGATTAGTTGTTGGCTCTAGGAATAACTTATAAGTATTACAAAAGATTCAAACAAGCTCTAGAGGTTGGGTCCTTTCTCAAGTAGAGCTTCTTCACTACCATATAATTTTAGCAACTATTGGACAAGTTGTGGCAAGTACACCTAGATTTAGTGCTAATATTTTTAGTACATTGAAAAAGGCCAATATCAACATTCATGCTATCACCCAGGATAGCTCTGAGTAAAATACCATAGTGGTTGTAAAGAGAGCAGATCTTGGCATCTTTTGAAAGTGCACAGTGACAAGAAACAATCATGTGATGTTATTATGAAAATCCTTGTCAAGAGGGCAGTACTACAAGGATAGTTATAAGCCTTGGCACACCATCCATGAACAATGAAAAGATAGTGAAGATCTTTGAAACAAAGTTTAAATGAGTCCATAATTGGCTCACAAAGTGACAATGAAGAACCCCTATCAAATGTCAAAAACCTTATAAAAAAATTTGCACTTCAACACAATTTTTTTATTACAAACTCAAAAAAATTCATGTTTCATTCATTAACTTTAGTTATGCAAGACTGAAGTAGTGAGTGTTTCACAATGGTGAATAGTTAAAAGGCTATTTGTTCAGATTGAATGCAAACACTTGCAAGCACAATCATAGGGAAAATAAGGAGTAAGTGCACTAAATTTAAGAAGATAGACATCAACAAAATGGAATGGATAGTCAACACACAAATAAAGAGCGAAGTCTTTACATAAAAGAGGAAATTAGCCATGAGGTACAGGGACAATCTTTTAAAGTTGAGAGAAATGACATGAATGATTTGGAGCAATAAAGAAGGAAAAATAATGATCCTTATAGGAGAACAATCATGTCATACCAATTCCAATCCAAAGTGGTAGTCAAAAGGGTATATCATGATATACCTTTGACAAGATTAATTCATACCACAAGATCTATGGACTATGTGACTGAAATCAAAGCAATCACTATACAAAAATGTATGAAGGAACAAAAATAGTCTAAGGTTAAGGGGCAGTCTAGGGAGCAATATATGATGGAGAGGATGCAATTTAGTATGAACATCAGCTTAGAACAAAGATGATTGTTCTTCAATGAAATATGCCAAATGAAATGTTAAATGACATAGATAAAATGCCTTGAGATAGTCTAGTCAAGAATCTAAACGCCTTGCAATTCCTTTATTGCTATTAGTTGGAGTTGTTCTTCAACACTTGATACAAATGGACCATGCATGCTAACTTCTGTAGTTGCTGATTGAGCTAAATTATTTAGCACCCATCATTTTTCATGTCTAATTGGATATGGTGCCTTTATTATTTGTCCTTATTTGGCCTTGAAGACATTTCATCAATGCAAATTGAGCACTTCAAGCTATAGTAAATATGATGAGGAATAGGATGATGCTAACAGTTACTATTGAGAAAGAACAAAAGAACTTTTGCAAGGTAGTGTAGTCAACACTGTTGAAGATACTTTAAAGATGGGAATATTTTTTATTTCAAGCATTATCAACCTTGTAGATCCATTAAAATATCTTACTTATGAAGAATGGGAAGGTTTATGATAGTAAAGAGGACAACCTACAAAGTATTGAACTGTGTGAGATATGCGGGAAGCTTAATCAAAAACATGAGCATCTATCAAATCATGATAGTGAATGAATAATTTTAGTGGGGTTTCAAAAATTTATGCCAAGGTTTTGGGTAAAATACCAAGGGTTCTATGTAAAGAAGGTGGGATATAAAATATATGCATAGCCAAAAATAGTAAAAACACAGAAAATTGCTTCAAGAACGTGGTATTTGATATAAAATTTTGGTATCAACTCCTCCAACAACCTTTTCTCAGGCCTTGGAAGGATTTTTAAATCATCTCAGACCCAAACTACCTTCAACCAATGTCCATAACTAACTTACAAACACTTAACAACCCATTATTTTTCAAAATTACAATTTTGACAACTTTTAATGTCAATAATTGCAAATTTTTACATTATCAAATAGATGACTTCCTAGCACCCTAAACACATTGAAAATGGTCTTGTTAGACCTTATTCACCTTGAATACATGACTCCCTACAAGAAAACCTATTCTACCTACTTTGAGAATATTTGACCATCATTGGCAATTTCTTCACATATTTGATCTTGTTTACAATATGCATCAATGAAACAATAAATGGTCTTTTAGACCTTATTAAAACATCAAACAACTTTGGAAACCTCCCTAGACACATCTATGATCAACTTGTAATGCTCCAGTTGTGAACATAAGGTGTAGGTGCTCCTACACCAGAGACTCCCCAATGAGCTATGCCTGTATTGCATGGAGTTGTCTTCCATTGATTGTAGAACATATTGTTGACCCCCATTCACAAAAAAATAATATGGTTTCTTGGGAACAAAAGTGGATCAAATCAAAGATAGGGTCTTAGCAACATTTAAAATTTAAAATTTCATTCTTCCTTTCTTATCATGCAAACTTGTGACTCAACAGAAACAAGTATGCAAGGCCAACAACTTCAAAGCTAAGAATGGCAGATTGCTAAATGTTTAACCTTTTTTCTTTGCAATGGGATGGGAATACAATATGATAGAAGTGGTATAAGAAATGCATCATTTGAAGCACCAAACCAATATGCAAAGATGAAAGAAAGTGCTAACTCCTTAAACTGAAAAATTTTCTTTTAACATTAAGTTTGTTGGGTAGCCAATTCTTTTAAGTTATCAAATCCTACCATCATACATAATCAAAATATTGTTGTTTCAAATGACTATGAGCACTAACTTTCACTATTTGAAGATGTTGAAACCTTTTCATAGAGAACTAGAATATTGATGCAACCACTCATCCTACCTTAAAACATACCAACAGTCTCCTATCAATTAGACATAGGAATATTTAAGATGACTTAAAAAAAATTTATTGCCAAAGCATAAAATTATGATGACTTAACCAAGCCTAGTACACACTCCCTCCCTGTTAACCACTTATACATATGGATTTTATCAGTGGACAGTTGAACCACCTCACACATGCACCTGAATTATGTCTATTAGTGTTCTAATTCATCTTTTTCAAGACAACTTAAACCAAAATATTATGTATGGTGAAACCATTCTTCCACACAGTACAAAAAATTTCAATGGAAATTTGCATTAAATTTTCATTAAATGTAAATTTGCTGCTATTTTTAGTCATGTAGGTGTCCAATAAACTACTTGGTGGTGTTTCCCTTCAAGTTTATTTACTTGAATGGAGAGAAAAAGTCCTCTGATTACAATTAGAGAATACATTTGAGGCCTTGGTTGTGTAACTGGTGGACCATAGTCACATTTAACACTTGTTACAAAGTTTGGGAGTTAAAACGTTAATTAGAAGTCTAGTAAATCAAATAACTTGGATTAAGAGAAGATATAATGTGAATTCATACCATTGAAAGATTGTATATGAGGCTGCATGGTACTTTACAATAGAGAATAGCATCAGTTCTATAATATCCCTTGAATTGATGAGGAACCTAACCATCAATTTGACCAAGTGAAATCTGCACCTTCCAACTCCAAATCCATCAAGGCATTTTGGTTCATGAAATTAGCAAGGTCTTCTCAACTTTCATAATATGTTTGAATATTTTTGAGGAACTATTATCGAGGAACTTTTTTCCTCTAACAAAATTATAATCAAGCACACTTGACAATCCTTTGAGTACAAGATCATAACAATGCATGTTTTCAAAGTCAAAAAATACTAGAATTTTTTCTCTTCCACTACAGTGGATTTTAAATTACTATGTTGGCCTCTCCCCTAAGAATATTTATAGAAATGCAATCTTTCACTTCAACATTTTCACAATAGTATAGATACCTAGGGATAAGAAATCTGACCTTGTTGTACCAATATTAAATATATTTTCCAAATGATAAGTGTTTGACAGATACTCGTATAACATTCATTCCTCAAAAAATGATATCTAGCAATTGAACCCGAAGCAATCATAGAATGCTTTGAAGAAAATTCACTATTGGGAATCTTATCAATATGGTTCTCAATCATTCATTACCTTTGCCCCTCAATTTTCATGCAAAAATCCTTAGAACATTGCCACATTGTTCGTGTAGGAAAATTCATCACTAAGTCTAGGTTTTTTAGGCTTCCATAGCCTTAGCTACTGTGAACTGCATCTCCCAAAATCCATGTTTGTGTTAGGTTGTAAAATAATGACATTTTAAAGTCATTAATTGTAAGGGACAGTCTCCTTCATACATTGATTTGATTTGTGATGGACACATTTGGATAGTAGTAACCATAACTTGCAAACTAACAAGACTTGATTACCTTATAACTTGTCAAATTCTAGCGATGAAATGATAAATTAATCATAATGTCGCCTTGGGATCACATCACCATGAAAGAACTTCATCCAACATCCTTATGATTGTAGGTACCACCAAATAGGTATTTGTCAAATCTATCTTCCTCGAGCCAGGAAAATTTAGGAAGAGAAGAGGAAAGTGAGACATGTACTAGGTCTAAAAGAAGGAGATCAACTAGAGGTCAAAACATTAGAAGAAATTTTTGTAAACGCATGGAATTTTTTCTTGTTGAAGGGGGGTCATGTTCTTATGATGATGAGATGATAGGCAACATTGAGGTTCCCTTGAGGTACAAACATCTACGGAAATAATGGGTACCCAAGGAACTTCCTCCAATACACATTGATTTTTGTCTCAACAAGAGGATATATCGCATAGCACCATCGTCATTACATGGTTTGGGCCTATTTTGCATGGATGGCATAAAGGTCTGTTATGACAAAGTTACTGAATTAATGGAGTATGTCGGACCCTGTTATAGTTACAAATATTGGATGCAGCTAGTTCAATATACATGAAGTATGTGTAGGTATGTGATGTCAGCAAATTATATACAGCTAAAAGATAAGGATCAAAATAAAGGAGCGGCTATGTACATTGATGGAAGGCCAAAAGCATCAGGGAATATTGCAGGGTTTATAAATAGTACATGACCTGAGTCAACAAATAAGCAACTCAATTGCATATTTGAGGTGCACGATGGACACCATGTATTTGTATGTGCGATTAAATCAATAATTGCAGGGGAAGAGTTGCTAATTGATTACAATTTGAATCACAAAGATACAAACACAGTTACTATGGGGGTGGTACATACTATATACCATTTTACCCAACCTCCAATTAATGACTTCAATATACCATTTTATTATTATGGTTTTTTTGTAAGTCTATTGGTTTCATTTCAGTAATGTTTTTTTCTATTTAGCTTTTGTCACAGTGAGACATTGATCGTACTGGGAAGGCTCCAAGCCAAAGAACAAATCATGATGCATCTTCAAGTGCTTCTACCCAACGGGTTTACCTCATTGTAATTGTACAAATTAGATATGAGAAAAATGTTTTATTATTATGTTTTTTTCATAAGTTTATTGGGTTAATTTTGATAATGTTTTTAATATTCTTGTTGTAGTCGGTTGATCGGGGAAAGGCACTAGTAGTAGAAGAGAGAATCCATAGGGAGGTGCAGTCACTATTATGCGATAATGACATCGCATATTCTGTAAACCCTCTAGATATGATAAGGAAGACCCAAAAAATATATAATGAAGAAATCCTTCAGTTGTTATTCATAGTGCCTCAAACAGATGAGATAAGAGAAAGGGTTAAAATATTTATTGAGAGAGCACAAAACTTGGAAGTAAGCTATCATGAGATCTTTAATTATAACATAAGTTCATTCATGGTTTTATATTTTGTACTCTTTTATGTCATGAACTAAAATATGTGTTGTTTTTACATGATTTTTTATGTCCTCATGATGCTACTGGCCATGATCAGGGTATTGCAAGTGTTTCCTGGGGAGTAGGGGTTGGTACAAGTGTCAATCCTGATCTTCTTGCACATACATCACACCATCAGACCCCATCATCTTTGCCTATATTATCATCTGAAATTTCAGCAAAATAGAGAATGCAGACATCAGGTAGTACACCCTCTAGCAATGAACACATGCCAGAACATGCGCCAAGACATGTACCTAGGGATGCAGATGCCACTAGTATTGGTGATGTTTTAGCAGCATTTCCTAGATCTTCTTGTATTACTAGTACGAGAACATTGTTGATCACATTTGTGGTGACCAAGGATTTCGTTTCCATAAAGATAGAGAAGGTCCCAGGTACTTTAAAATGTTTTAATTATTATTATATATAATCCAATTGAAATTTACTTATCGATCACTCTTTTTAGACTAATGATCCCATGATCATTTTGTAGGAAATAATGTTTTTTATAAACATCTAAATGATACTACATTGGAGATCTTTGGGCCCACCATACATACACGACAGAATGCCCTAAATCAAGATTTAAAAGATGAGCTCATTAACCGTTTAGCTGTGTTGTCTAGTAATAACACATTCAACCGAACCAAGGTCCTTAAGAAAGATGGTACCTATCTAAAGTATGTGAGGGACCAATATATGTCACATTTAGAGAAGAAAAAAAAAGTACAAGCATCCCCCATGATTCTAGAGAGGGAGTGGAAGGACCTGGTGTTGGATGGAAAGGGAGAAGGCTGAAAATAAAAAAGGAAATACACCACAGGGCCAAGGAAGGTATGTGATACTATCAAAAATGTCAGCACGGTCAGCATAAACTTGGCTCTATTGGTTATATGAAATTAGCCACACGAATTGTAAGTATCAATAAATAAAATATTACATCCAAATAATAAATTGCAAACAATTTTGGTTTTATCACACCATAGAAGAAAAATTCATGGTCTTGTTCAAAAATGCAGGGTTCTAAATTCAATAGAGTGCCCATAGAAAAGGACCTTAAGATTGCCTTCCAGCAAGGCTATAGAGTCATGGTTGTATGCCTAAGAATCTTGACTGGGCAAACACAAGATTCCACTGCATCCAACATGCAAATAAATAAACTCAATGAAGTTTATTTAAAATTGAATACCTGTGCAATCTATTCAATATTAATTTCCACCATAAATTAGTTATGTGCCTATTTGTTTTAAACAGGAAAGCAATGATAATACTACACATGACATTGGAATGTAGCCTCGTGAGGGTGGAGCACAACCTGTAGATGAAGGTCATGGTGTGCATCCTAGTACTGGATGTATTCATGTGCTATACAAAATGCAATATGAATTAATAAAATTAAACATCTTTAATTACAATTGGTGTATTAATTAATGTAACCTTTCATGTTTCAAATTTAGAGCATGTAGAGCGTGATCAACATGTTGAGCATGATCAAGAACATGATGTGGCCCCATCAGGTAAAGAGGACCACTCTAATGTTCTTTTAAACATATTTAATTGCAATTGGTGTATTAATTAATATAACCTTTCGTGTTTCAACTCCAGATCGGGATTTAGAGGGTGTTCAACATGTTGATCATGAGGCTATAAGACAAGATCAGGAACATGATGAGGCCCCATTAGGTAAAGAGCACCACTCTAATTTTCTTTTAATTAATGAAATACTTGTAACAATAATAATAAAACATATCAATTTAACATTTATTTGCTATTGCAGCAGACCCATCTTGCAGTGGCGTCCACGTCATGAATACATGACTAGGCATACATTAAGATCAGGAGAAAATCTTAGAACAATTGAAGGGAGGATAGATGATTTAGAAAACAATACTCCACTTCAGCTTTTTTTAGCTGCAAAAAAGAAACAAAAAAAAAGTGATTGTAATCATATTATGACAGCCATATTTTTGATAATATGTAAAAACTGAAAGAATGAATGTTATATGTTAATGAATGATTATGAATATGTTAATGAATGAATTTTATATGTTATTAATGTATGAATGAATGAATGTTATATGTTATTAATGGATGAATGAATGAATGTGAATATATTAATGAATGAATTTTATATGTTAATGAATGAATGTTATATGTTATTAATGTAGGATGAATGAATGAATGTTATATATTATTAATGGATGAATGAATGATTAATTTTATATGATTGGGTATGGGGAATTGAGAGTGATGTGAGGGGGGAGAGAGGCCAAATGAGCTTCCACTATCACATGGTTGGCCCTATTAAGTAGAGAATATTAAACTATTCTCGAAACAAAGAGAAGCTCAATAAGGTAATGCACTTTTTTAATATAAGAAATGCATCGTTTGAAGCACCAAACCAAGATGAAAATATGAAATAAAGTGCTAAATTTTCACTATGGTGGAAAAAAATGATTCTTTATACCATGATTCCTTCATTTTCCAAGCCAATTTATCCTACTTTATATAGGTCTATCATGTTTGTGGATGTGATATGTCTCCTAGACAAAAAACATGTACCAGTTTATGGCCTTCAATCCAACTACATCCAAGTATCTTTTTAATTCCTCTATCTTTCATCAATCTCTTTACTATTTGAACCTCGTACAAATGTTTTAGATGAAGAACCCATTATTGTGAAATGTGCCTCCAGTTGAGTAAAGTGAATCCATGCTCTGCATCATAATTTGAAGTTGTTTCCATTCCAATGTTCTGAGTTTAGTTTGTTTGTATGGCTTTATATGAATACCACATTGTGTTGTGTGTGGATTTGGTTTCAAAGCTCTGTTTCTTTTGTTTTTAGTCATGACATAACTCTAAAATTTTACTTTTGTGCATAACAGGTTAGTGGAAAAATTGACAACTTTGAAGGGTTTAGAGGATCGATTGAGATAGATACACATATATTTGGATCTTGTTGTTGATGGGAGGCTTCCACTTAACCATGAAATTTTGTACCATCTGCAGGTATGCAAAGATTTCTCTACTTACATTCATTCAACTTATTGTCTTCCTTACCAAAATCTACCCTTGTTAAGCCACAACCATAACTAGCACACTGTCATAATGCTTCAATCTGAGTCATTAATCTTTGTCTTGATAAAAAGGATAATAGTAATTAATAAATTACTAATGGTAAACATATTTCATAAAGACCTATGAAGGATAAACCACAATCTACCAATCGATTACAGACTCATAGTGCATAAAACCATTGAAAATGCATCACAGTCATAACCTTTGCTAAGGGCAAAGGATAGTCTTTTGGATTGTTTACAAATTCATATCTATGATCATAAGCATCATAAGACTCTGTAATCTTTATGATTTCCCTAAGTTGAATGACCATTTACTTTGCATTTAGTTGACTATTCCTTTGTCTTAGCACTATCACCCATATTCATCAAATCACTATGCATTGTTGATCTTTCATCTCATAGTCCATTTTATTGATATTTTCATACATTATTTTAACTGTTAAGACCATCCTTTATTGATTATTCATTGTCTTTTAAATAATTTTCTACCTCTTATGATTTGGCATCTTCTTGAAGACTCTAAACTCTTTCCATCATTGCTCACTTGGTGAGGGGGACTATCACTGTACTTGTTTGAAATGCTTGTGGACTATCATCCTTTGAATCTACCCTTTACATGACTATATTTTACTACCCTTAGTTGATAATCCTTCTAGGTGGCTTCCCTTTATATGTATGGTGATTGTCTTTTTTGAGCAATCTATTTGAGTGTCATTTGAATATTGACATTTTCTCTTTCATGCCTACTAGGTATGTGCTTTGCTCCTCTTTTGTGCCCATTGACCTCATACATTTAATATGAAAATCCTTTAGTGCTCTTGAGTTTTTTCATCATGATTCATAGTCAAAACCTTTATAACACAGTCATAACTTATAGTGATTAATCACTATCAAAAGTTAGTATAGCTGTCCTTTCAACTTCACAAGGTCACTTCCATTTAAATTTTCTAAAATGACTATCCTAGGTTTTATTCATGGTGTTTGATATTATTTTCACCCTCATTATTATCATTTCCCTCGTGAAAATCATCTTTTGTTAGTTGATTTCATTATTTTTCCTTGAGATTTGACCCCTTTGTGATTTCTCATCAAAACTCTATATCTCTAGTATTCCTCCATAGCACTGCCCCTTTGTTACATCATACATTGTGTATTTCTTCTTCCTCGTGAATATCAATGCACATGACTATCCTTGCAAATATATGGTTTGTTTGTTTGTGACTATATTTTCATGCTTTTGAATTCCTTGTTGCACTTGCCTTGTAACTATCTTTAAATCATGCCATTGTCATAGGTTATTAGTCAGAACAAACTATCCTTTCAACTTCACAAGGTCACTCATTATTTGTCTTTTATCCTTGGAATATCATCATGACTATCTTGGTGATCGCTATCCATCATTGAATATTTTGACTCAATTTCCATGTCTTGAAATTTAGCATGTAAAACCTAAAACTCATGTCCTCATATGCTTCATGCCTCCAATTCTTTCCACAAAAATTTCATGGCACAAGTCTTTCCACAAAAAAGTTCATGCTCTATGACTCATGCTCTATGATCTATTTTCTTTCATTTGTTCTCTCAACATTGTTCTGTTTATATGTCATTGCATAAGACTGCTTTTAAGTGTTACCTTTTTACAAACCCTAGGGTTTAATGCATAAGGTGTTTGTTAATGCTCTTTGCACACAATTCATTGTGGGAGCTAACTCTATCCATTGAATAATATCTGCACCCTTTTCAATGTAAGGTGACTGTCATTAACTATTTCCCCTTTCCTTCTTCATGGTCACTGTCTTAATCACATTGGATGTGACTTGAATTTGCTTCCCTCTTGAGACTTGTAGATTTACCACTCAATATTTGTCATGTCAAACATATCACTAGTCATTTGATCATGTAGACATGGAAAAAGTACAAGCTCGTCTTGACACACCTGATCCCGATTACTAACAACGTTTCCTCTTACATCACATTCTCAGCTTTTCATCACATTCTATCTCTTAATCTAATGAATCATTATTTATTTAATTAAGTCATTCTCACCTCCTTTGATTAAATTAATCAATTTAATTTAATTAACCCCACATTGCTATTTAATTAAATAAATCACTTTATTTAATTAAAATCTCTAAAGTCCTCCTATTAAATTAAATAAATTAAACCTTATTTGATTTAATCTAACACATTCCTTCTTTAAATAAATCAAGTCATTTATTTAATGAATCATTTCCTCTCAATTTCTGACTTAAATCAATTCATAAATCTAAGTCTAAATTATCACATCACCTAATTCTTCATTAAATTAATCAAATCCATGATTAACTTAATCCTTCTCACTAAAATCCTCTAGAGAATGCAACTTGCACAATAAATCAATTACTTTGATTTATTAATTCTCCTATTTTCCCTCACAAAGCATCAAAAAGGGAATATTCCTCTTTTGAATTCAAAAAGTCCAAGTGGACTTGGTCCTTCCAACAAGGCATTAAAAGCCTCTTACATGTCCTTGACCTTGAGCCAAGTGACATTAACTTCATTCCTTTTCCCTCTTCAACATGTCATTTCTCAAGTTTGAAATGCCACCTAATTGCATTTATTGGCACATTGGCCAAAACTTGCACATTCCTCATCCAATCACATGTGGACAAGTGGCACAATGCCATTTGATGATCTTTTATCCCACATTGCTCAATCTTGCTCATTCTTCCAAGATTTGAATCTATAAATTGGAGACTCTTCTCCTCAATCATCATCCACAACTCATATGCAAAGTTACTCTCTTCAAGTGAGAATTGATTTTGCTATTTTATTCCACACATTCACAACATCTCACATTTTGCATCAAGGTTATGCTCAAATCTCTTTGGAGATTTGACTATTTGTCTCATTCAATCAAGCATTTGCAATTAGAAATTGGGAAAGGGCCAATTGCAACATATCATTGGCACCAATTCCCCCATAAGATCTTTAACTTATTTGCTTAATTAGGATTTAATTCAAGTTTCTTGCTTCATGTTCTTCATTTTCCTAATTTTAGCTTAATAGGTGGATTTCATGGGGAATTCCTCAAATCTTTATATGCATATGTGATCTAACACTAACAATGTTTGACTTCCTTATGCATTTGCAGGTTTAGGGGTTCACAGATCATATTTATGCCCTACACTTGTATACCTTTTCTTTCATAGTCCATTTTAATGTCATGCCTCTCTATGCTTGGACTATAATATCTTATCATAAACTAATGACCTCTTATGGTAGTCATAAAGACCTACGATTGTCCTCTTCAATGATCTCATGTCTTTATTCATTAGTCTTCATTTTATTATTTCCCTTTTTTCATTATCACAGTCATTTATCTCTATTTTGTATCATCCTTGGTGTCCATTAATAGGTGACTATGATGTAAAAATCTTTCAAGAAACCTATCCTCTATTGATGATGTTTTAAATATCATAAATGTCATGGTCTTTTAGCTATTGTCATCAATGAAATTTCCCTTGTTGTAGCTTCAATGAGTGTGCTTAGATATTTTATGACTGTTATTATCTAAAACTCTTTCTCTCTTCACCTGATCTAACTAGGGTTTTAAAACTTTTTCAAAGCCTTGGTGAACTCAATATCTTCAATGGTGTTTTGGTTGCAGTTTCTCTTATTTACACATATTTAAACTCTTCACTTAATGAAAATAATCGGCATAGCTCAATATCACCCATTGTTGGCTTCAAGTGCTCATTATAAGTAGTCATTATCCCATGAGTGATGTAGTAATAACTAGCTATTCGTCCTAGATCATTAACCTAGAAATATTCACATTTACAATCATATTTCACCAAATTACTATTGCCCAAGATAGTTGCAGCTGAATGTATTTGTTAACATAAAGAGTTCAATTATCATAAGCACTAATAAGTACCATTAAAGTAAAATTCAAGGGTCATACTTGTCTAACAATACCATAGTAAAATTACTATGTACTAAATTTAAAATCACAGCTATGCTTACCAAGTCTGCCCTTCTATCTTCTAAGGTATTGTCTTTTTGTAAAGCATTTCATTTAGAACACAAATATGTCTAGGCTTGTAGAGAATCTTGTTGGACAAGTAAAATGTGGCAACCTATTTTTTTTGCACAAGTTTGGCATAGGTTTGCACAAATTTTGTGTTTGTTGGATAAAATTTCTCCTAGTTTGAGAATTTGTGGCTGCGCGAGTTCACCATTGTATTGACTACCTGAACTGGTAGTCTACTAAGACAATTGATTGCCTTTTCTTCCCTCTTCTTTTGCTTGATCACTTGATGGAACTACTATAAGGATGTTTTCCAATTTTCTTTGTGTATGTAAGAACTAAAGTAGGTTATGATGGGTGTGAATGATTCTCTCCTTACCCAAGATGTAGTGGCACCATTGCTTGATAGCTTCTATTGTGGCATACAACTTCTTTTCATAGGCAGGGCGATATTGAAAGTCTCAGAATGATACACAATCTAATGTTCATGTGTATGGGGTGGAGTACGTAGTTAGATGCATTAGTTTGAATTTCAAAGGGGTGTGTTATGTTAGGCATTTTGTAGAGGCATTGCTTGAGCTCCTCGAAGGCATTTTGTGTAGGTGTTCATGAGAATGGTGTCTTGGTGTGCATGATTTTATTGAGTGACCATGCAATGTGAGAAACCAAGAACAAATTTGGGATAGAAGTTGGCAAGTTTAAGGAAATTTCCCAAGTCAATGAGGCTACGTTGTGTTGGTCAATCTCAAATTGGCTTAATTTTGCTAAGGTCTACATGTATACTTGTGTGGTCAATTATGTAGCCCAATTACTAAATCTATGTGGCTCCAAAAGTGCATTTTTTGAGGTTGGCTTGCAACTTCAATTGGTGTAGTGTATCTAGTATGCATGAGACTTGCTCCATGTACTCCTCCTAAGTTTTGCTAAAGAGGCAAATGTCATCTAAGTAGAAAATGATGGAATTGGTGAAGTTTTGTAGGATATTATTCATTAGGAACATGAATGTGGCTAACCCATTATGCTTCACTATGGTGGTAGATAAATAATTTATTTTTTTTTAAATAGCAATGTTTCATCAAAATTTTGATGAACATCATCCGATGAAAGGAAAAAAATTCTGACAAGGTTGTTGTACCCACAACGAAATTTTTGTCATAATGGAAACTCCACCTCATCGGAAAAATGGCAAATGTTTGTTTTTTTTTTCGATGTTTTTAAATGGGCACTCTGCAACATTTTTGTGTTTTGGTCATCGATAGATGGACGAAATTGCATCGATTTTGTGATGAAAACCACCAACATTTTCCATGGCACTGGCTGATGATGCTGGGTTGTGTTTTTGACAAAAAATATTTGTCATTAAAGTGATGAAATTCCAGCGACGAAATTTAAAATAGTGTTTCATCAGTAATTCAACAATATTTTGTCGAAATGTCACCAAACATTCATCGAAATTTGTAGTTAAATATAGTAGTGTTCTCTTCTTCTCTACAAGGGGATTCATCAGATTTATATCTTTCTATCAGCATTGATCTCTGATGTGATTCCTCATCCACTTTGATACTTGCACTTTCAACTATCTTCTTTATCCTTTTGTTGTAGTACATATATGCCTTGCTCTTTGTAGAATATTGAAGGAATATTCCTCATCTCATCTTGCATCAAAAATTCTTAATTTTTCTTCATCCCTCCTAATATAACATTTACTTCCAAACACTAAAATATTTCATAGTAGGATTTTTTCCATACCATAGCTCATAGGGGGTCTTTGAACTATTCACTCTTGCTTGACCTCTATTGAGAATGTAAACTATAGTATGAATAGATTCTCTCCAATAGACATCTGATAGATTTTCTTCCTTCAACATGGTTCTTCTTGCCTCCTAAACCGTCTTATTCTTCCTCTCCACAACCCCATTCTACTGTGGAGTGCTAGGAGCTAATAAATGTATTTTTATCCTATGAGATTCACAAAAACTATTAAACTCATTGGAGGTGAAATCGACACCTCTTTCAAACCTTAGACACTTGATTTTCAAATCCATTTCATTCTCAATCATAGATTTAAATTCTTTAATTTTTCTAGAGCTTCTGATTTTTCTTTGAGAAAAGTCACCCAAGTCATTCTAGAGTAATTGTCTATTGACAACATAAAATAATTGTCACCTTGAGAGCTTCTTGTTCTAGTAGGTCCACATAGGTCTATATGCACCGACTTCAAAGGTCTTGTAGTAAATTATTCTTTAGTTTTAAACCTCTTCTATGTTTTTTTTCCAAGCTAACACTCTTTGAAAATTGCATTGAAATGCTTTGTAGTTCTTGACATGTCTCTCACAACATGAGTAGAGTTGATCTTCACTAGTCTATCAAAATTGATATAACACATTCTTCTATATCATAGCCAAATTTCATTGATTTGACATAAAGAACTTACCACCAACACCTTTGAGTTGATAAAAAAATTCTTCTACCCTTATTCTTGTAGTAACCAAATTTTTGGATCTTCCTTTTTTGATTTCACAACCATAATCATGAAACACCAGATTTTAACCTCTTATAAACATTTATCCTATACTAAGAAGATTATGTCAGATACCCTTGACATAAAGAACATCATTTACCTTATGCTTTCCATCAAAACTAATTAAACCTTTTCTACAGATCTTAGTACATGTGTCATCACCAAACTTAACAAAACCAAAATCATATTTCTCAAGTTTAAAAATCTCTCTTTTCACCTATCATATGACTTGATCATCTGCTATCAATTATCCATTATTTTCTCTCCTCTCTTGAATGAAAGGCAATCAACATAGTTCCTTCATACTGTGACCAGTTTTTGGAGTAGTATCCTTCACACATCTTCCAACATTAGTAGAATTGGTTCCAACATTCAAACCCATGAACATGCATTCATCACTTACATCATCCAAATAGATTGATTCCTCATCATCAGATGTACTATTGTATTATTTATCATAATAATTCTTCTTGAAATATTTACCTTTACGATCTTTATGTTTGTCATTTGAAACTTTTCCTAGACATTTTGAAGCATAATGACCTATATTTCCACAATTAAAACACTTGAAGGATAACTTACCTTTGTATTTTCCAGTTCCCTTTTTCAATCTTATTACAAATTTTTCTTCCACTTCATCAAGATCATCTAGAGCAAATTCATCATTCTTCTCTTTCTTGTTGACTTTAAAAGTAGTTTATTTCCTTGAAGCATCTTTTCCAAACTCTCTTAATTCAAAAGTAGTTAAAGCACCAAACAATGGATCTCTATAATATTGATCCAAATTTTGAGTTTCCTTAATAGCAAAAAATTTACCACTATAATATTTAGGAAGGGTTCTCAATACCTTTTTCACAATTTCACTTTCCTCCAGTTTTCCACCAAAACTATTGATGACATTGACAATTTCATCACCCTTAGCATGTAGCCTATAATATCTTCATCTTATAAAATTCTTAGGGTTTTAAATTTGGTTTTGAAATTATGCATATTTTATTGCTTGAACCTAGCATCTCCTTCATAAATTCTTTTCAACTTCTCCCAAACCTCTTTAGTAGTTTTGTAGCTTATCACTTTCATAAGTTCTAAATCAGGGAGTCCACTCAAAATATAATTCCTCTCTTTACAATTATTCTCATAATCCTTGATATCATATTCACTTCTTGAAGGAGTAGTAGGCATAGTATATCCATCTTCAACTGACTTCCATACTCAAAACCCTAATGAGACAAGAAAGGCTTCCATTCTTTCTTTCCAAAACGCATAATTTGTTCCATCGAATATATGGACTTTGACACCATTCTTGTGCACCATCCAGATCTACCTCAAGTAGTTAAGCTTCTTCCTAGCAACCTCTACTTTGATACCAATTGTTAGATAGATAGGACAACTAGGGGGGGTGAATCAGTTGTGCATCAAAACATTCCCACCCTCATTAATATTCTAACCCTTATTAAGCATTAGCATGAATTTAAACAAATTAAACATCAACACATCAAAAACCATACACAATAGAACACCTGATTTTACGTAGAAAACCCTAATCAGGGAAAAACCACGATGAGGATTAACTCACTTATATTAATATCAACACCAATTACAAAAGGCTCACTACCCCAAGGAAAGAAATGATCACTAACTAGAAAGATTGCTTCTTTCAGAATATAATAGGTTACAAAGAAGCTATTACAAGGAGGTTCACTACCTCATAGCAATAGGAGAAACCACCACAACCATCCACAACTTTGGTCTCACTGCCTCCTATAACTTTAGCCACATTGAAATGTAGACACTTTTGCTCATTACTTCTAGTATTCTTAGGTTTGCATTCTCACACTCAATTTAATACACTTGATCACATACACATAATTTCACACCACACACTTCTCCAACAATTGACTTTGAATATATACCTTTTGAAACCATGAATAACCTACTCGAAGTCAACTTCAATGAAATGTATGCCCCTCAAATGTGCAACCTCTGAATAGGTCAACACCAAACACTTTTGTAGTGGAAAGAAGTGAAGGCATATCACACCAAGGGTTAACTAGGACCCAATTCTACATCAACATGCTACACCAAGCTTCCACAAACCACAAAGCACATCCGTAAATAGTTTTAACATGCCAGATTGGACAAACTAGTTATTAATGCTACCAAGTAACCAAATTCACACTTCACCAAGTTTGAAAACATCTTGTGAACCATGTATAAAAATTACAAGATATCATATAATATTCTAACATTAAAAGAATATTCAAAATTACTAGTGCAAACACATGAAACTAAAAAATGCTATCATCTTGTGCAACCAATTAAACTACCACTAAGACACAACTCATGAACCAAGCTTGTGAAATATTTGAACACAAAACCATCCAAGGGAGGGTAGATACAAGCATAATTAGTATATTCCCATATCTGTAAGATAATAAACTTCAACACATAGAAATGAAAAGCAATTCCATTTCTCCTAGATAACCTTCTTCACAAGCTAGAGACAGTCTATAACATTGTCAAACACATCTTCAACTACCACATGATACAAAACCTAAAACTTTGGATATAAAACCTTCACATACTATTTATCATCATGTCCAAATTTCACAAGCACATCTTCAAGAATGAAGAAATGTGGAACACAATATATAGCACATCCCTGTCACCTTATACAATCTCTATCCAAATTTTCTCAAAATAACTTGGAAACCAAGTGACCATGTTGTATATGCAATACCTACTCAATAGCACAAACACCTTATCATCAACAACACACTAGAGGTTGACATCAACGACAACACTAATGAAAACATAATGCAACAAGGTGGTGTTGGATATGATGGATATTATGGAAATTATGGTGGTGATGTCCTCCATGCTTATTTCCATGGTTGTGGAGCATGTTGATATTGGTTTAGCCACTATGAATAAGATGAGGTTGTTGCCAACCTCCATACCATCCAAATTAGGTTAAAAAAGTACTAGATTTACTAATAGGCCTTGTATTGTGAGGTGCATGAAAGTGATTCATCATTCCTGGGGGCATAGCTCATGGAGGCCAAGGCCTTCATTGATCCATATAATAAATAGGTTCTTCAATATACTCAACATCTTTCATATCTACCAGGAGATGTCTTAAAGTAGTATTTCTACTAGCATCCTCTAGGGAAGAAATCTTTGTTTTATTGTAGGGACATTCCTCAATAGTATGTTTCTTACGACAAATAGGACAAAAAAAGGAAATTTTTTTTCAGCTTCTTCCTATTTTTAATAAGAATATAAGGTATCAACGTGTTTCCCATATGACTTAAGAGATCATTTTTCAAGTCATCAAGTAACATACCTAGATCACGCTTAGTGATTCCTATTGTACTTCTAGAGGAGACATGCTTTCTAGGATAGCGCCTTATAGATCAGGTATATCTTGAGTAATTCCTACAAATATCACAAATATCATCAAAATCCTAATTTAGAAATGTATCCACTACCTATAAGATTCAAAACATTAATGTATTCATCAAATATTCCTCTAACAAAAAGCAGCTTAATATCCTCAGTAGTTAGCCTTGTTTGTCTCATTCTCTAGAGGTTGAATGAAAATCATTCAAGGTAATCTTCATGTGTTTCTCCTTCTCGATGCATCATATGAAAAATCTCATCTCAAACCTCCTTTGTCTCACAATACTCCTAATACTTTGTTAAGAATTTTTCTTTCATAACGACCCATGTGTGAATAGAGTGTGGCCCTAGGCCTATAAACCATCGTAATGCTATATCTTTCAATGTGGCTAGGAACAACTTAAGCTTTTGAGCATCACTTTGGTAGTCATAAATGTGACATAAGACATTAAACTCAAATAAAAATATATCAGGATCCTCTATAGAAAGTCCTTTGAAAACTAGTAAGGAAAAATGGGGTATATTTTTCTAGGAGCATCTTTTGCAAGATGGGCAATAGGAAATTCAAAGGTAATAGGATTATTGTTAACCAAAGCTCAATCATTATTGTTATCATTATTATTATTATCAACCATAATTTTAAATTCCCAATTGTAAAAAAAGATAAAAATTGCTTAGATTGCTTACTTTCTAGAGGCTTACCACTTCATAGCTCATAATATTCTTTAAATTGTTTGGAAAATTTGGGAGTGATGATCTTAAAAGAATATTTTTAAGACTTAGGTATTTGTGTTGTGTACTAGATGATGATTCAATATTGGACTCAAAAGTAGTTGATTCAATCACACACTTCTCAAGATCAAGTTCACTTAGCTTCTTTTTGGATGGTTTTTTTGTTAACCCAGAGGTGTCCCTATGACTCATCCTAGTGTGTTCCCTTTATGGGATGAGATAAGGTGAGACTAGTCCTCTAAGGATGCACACAATAGCCACATACCACATGCATCAGCTAAGTTTGGGCCTTAGAGTCGAGCCTTGAACTAGTAAGGAGAAAACCCATGGCCCAATCCAACTCTGCTACTTATGTGGACTTCTTTTTTGATGGTTTATTCACAAATTGTGGCATTATTTATTGCTTTGTGTTTTCTTGTTTCATTGAGCTACTTCCTATAGTTTGTTTGGAAAATCTAACTTTGTCATCTCTAATATGACTCATGCATCTATATGACTTGATACAATGATAATCAAGGGTAATTTCCTAAGAAAGGTTGATAATTGTCCAAACTTTCTCCTTGATGTACTAGTCCTAACTCAACATGCTAGTCTTCCAAGCCTTTAATGACTTTCCCCAACAATGATGCTAAAATCTTGGTACAAAAATGACATATTTACCATTTTTCATAAATTGGTGATATTATTGTATTTTATAGTTTAGTTTTACCTTTATATCAATCTGGAGCATAGACTCTTGAAAGACGTAGTGGTGATTTTATCAAGGGTTGAGAGTAGCAAGCTAAGTCTTGAATGAATGCACTCTATGAAAATAAATAATTTTAAAATACTTTCAAACCTATTACAAATTAAAATACTTCTAAACTATAGGAATTATAATCACATAATTATGGTGACAAAAACTATTACTTTTAGGTAACATGAACCATTACTTTTAGGCAACAAGAGCTATGTAAATTATTTTCAATTGTGAAAATAATAATCATTAATTTTGAGCACTTAAATTACTTTTAAAATCTAGTCACACTAGATCTATATCACACTTAATAAATCATTAAAATCATTCATACACACAGAAATCATACCTTGCAAAAAATGATATGAAAATATGTTCAATTGGTGGCTAAAGAGTGGGCCCTATCTCACACTGAGTCGATTAAAGGAAGCACTTAGAGAATTTCCAAAGTAAACTTAAACAAAAATATTCCTTTGATAATGATATCGATTTCAAATTAGTTCCACTTGAAAAAGTATGTGTCACGTGAGATAACTTATATAAATTTTACATACAAACAAAATATCCAAATATATGTTTACACTTTATAGTTTGGTGGTTAAAATGTTGAAATGCAAAAGACAACTAAGAGGGGGAGTGAATCAGTTGCCACCAATCTCAAACAATTATTAACTCCACATCCACTTTAATTTGTTATTAAGTATGAGCATGAAGTGCAAATAATAGAAAGTAATATCAACTCAAGAAACACCAAATTTACATGGAAAACCTAATAAAGGAAAAACCACGGTGAGGATTAACTCATAATATAATAGTAATTGCAAAACCGAATACAAGAGGCTCACTACCCAAGATAGGACTTATTGTCTAGATAGGACTCATTGTCTAGATAGGAGGCTCACTGCCTATAGATACAGAAACATATAAAGAAGAATGTTACATAGAGAACTTTATCTCAATGCAACAGAAGATCCACCACAACAACTTCCACACATTCCCAGCCTTGATCAGAGAATTGCAAACACCATCGGCTCACTACTTTCAGGAGTCTAACACATAGATTTTCTCACTACCTTAGATCACTTCCACACAATCTTTCACATCTATCTCACTTCTCACACTTTTTTCTTGCAATCCATAACATCTTGACCTGTATTATATACCATCTTTGATCTTAGAAAATTTCTCCAAGGTCGGCTACACATTCTTCATTTTACAAATTCAAATTATGTCAATGACTCAACATTCTCGCAATGGGTAAGAATGAGAGTGGACCAAATCAATACTTAACCAAGACCCAAAATAACATATTGTATTAATCACATGCTTCCTTAATTGATACTTATCCTTTGAATAACGTGTAAACACCAGGTCGACCAAACCTAATGAAAACACCAATGAATATTGAAGTACATGCATTTGCAACAGGAAAATAACATGTGGACCACATAACATGCTTAACCATACATTGGAACACCTCTTAGAAGCCTTTAGATTCATTTGTAGCAACTGCAACAATCTTCATACAAAGAACACTTTCCATCAGTCCACCCAGATTGTACAGACACACATAGTAACTCTGGAACTAGTCTTCTTGAGCACCAAACCATGAGCACTTTTTCCAAAGCATAGATAACACCATTAAAATCCTTCTTCCAAATCCACAAGATCTGATACAAACCATCAAAGGGCTACGAAGTAGAAACATTTTTCTCAATCCATAGACAAACAACTCTGCTAGACCAGTTCACAAACCGGTGAACACAACTTTCACTCTTCATGCACCTAGAAGCTATAACTCAGGATATATCACTTAAGGATGCCCATAAACAACACTATAGATCCACACAAGCATAGGATCAACATAGAAGAAATGTAGAGCACATTACCAGAGCACTTTTAGAACACACACAATTATGTCTTCACTATTTATTAATTTTCTCAAAAGCACACACCTGCAACACCATAAGGATAGCTCCATGTACTCACAACATCTCTACAATATCTCAACCATACATGTACCAACTACAATCACTTGATTCCTTTCACTGCAACAACCTGTATTGTTTTAACATCAATGACAACACCACCATACTCATTCATACTTGCAATAGTCTCCCCCTTTGTCATTGATGGCAACACATGATGTGAAAAACCATCAAAGATAGCATACACACTCTCTTGCTTCTTCTTATTCTACTTCTTCTTCTTTTTCAGATTAGACAGCCTGCACAACCTTCCTGCACACTCTTCTCCTTATAAGATTCTCTCTCCCTTTCAGCTTTTTGAGATATAGATAGGCTTTTTCACGTGATTCTCTCTCCCCCTTTGACATCAATGGTGAAGAAAAGTTTTTACATGATTATTCAACCATAAATTTTTTATCACCCCCCCTTAGGAGTGCACCCATGACAACACACATATTATACAACTACAAAGATACTCTCTAATCCCCCTGAGGAGTAGACCCCAATCATCAGTCCAGACAGATGATGAATCTATAGATTCAATAGACTGATGCACCTCTATGTGCACCTAGTTCAAAGAAGAAGGGATAGTAACCCCCAACTTATCTCGAAGATACTCAAAAGTATCCTTAGGAAGAGCCTTAGTAAATATATTTTCAATTTGATCCTTTGTAGGCACATATTCAAGCCTGACTTCATTCTTCAACACCTTCTCCCTTAAGAAATGATATATGATAGATATATGCTTTGTCCTTGAATGCATTACTGAATTCTTCAAAATATTTATTGCACTTGTATTATCATAGAAGATAGGAATAGGCTCATCACACATCACACCTATATCCTTCAGTGTTTACTTCATCCATAACACTTGTTTGTTGGAAAAACAAGGATAGACAACTGAGAGGGGGGGTGAATCAGTTGTTACCACAATCAAACTTATACAACATTAATCAACCTTAAATATCAAATCTGGTAAATAACAATGCAAGCATAAATTAATAACACATCAGAGACACATGAACACCAAGATATTATACATGGAAACCCCGTTAGGGGAAAAACCATGATGGATGTTAGTCCACAAGATTATAACCTGTTAGAAATATAATGAAGAATAAAAGGGAATGCACTTGCATTCAGGTGCACAACCTAGAGCACAATGCTCAAAGGGAAGGCTCACTACCTTACATAAAATAATTAGATTAAATCCATCTGATGAAGTTTGAATTGAGAAAATATCTTCTACAAAATCCTAATTACAATTCCAAATAGGCACACAAAAATTTCTGCAAACTCTTCCACACTCTTCTCAATATGATCTGACCTTTATTTGCACATGTACATCACTTGTACACACTGAGCATTGCCTCTAAATGAGGAAAACAAACACATATATATATTTTCTACATGAATTTACATCAACTATCCAGTCGTCCATAAATAAAGATTAAATTATAACTGTCGGTCTCAATACATGAATAAATTTCAATGTGCACCAACACAAGTTCGTCACAACATAGTGATGACCCAAAACAAACACCTCCAAACACACCAAATAATAAAATATTAATCTCCATGGATCCGTAACACGCTAACATCATCATGTTGGCCAAGAACATGAAAAACTTGAACACACATCGGAAAAATCTATGATCATGAACACTTCGATCAATGCGAACGCACAACAAGGATAGAGTGTGATCTAGACTCATTCATGAACATCACAGGTACATGCACAACACATGAAGTTACCATAATTTTATCTACTTCATCCAAGAACACCATCTACATACATTGAATAACTGTAGGAACACAAATCTTCAAAACTTCCACAAATCTTCATGCAAACCTCTGAAACTTTCAAACAACATACTAGAAAGCTTCAACAACAAACCCTTTGAAGCACACCTTCAGATCTTCAATATATAGGACTTTCCAACCTTCTGACCTTCTTAGCTTCATTGGCTACTAGTAATATTATTTTTACAATTTTCTCAATATCCTCGACATATACATCCTTAAGCATCATCAATGCTAATAGTGTTGACATCAATAACAACCACATATCAACAATGCAACCACAACATCCAACACTATGTGCAGCAAGATGTTGTTGCAATGTACTCAGCCTCTATAGTGGATAAAGAAACTGAATCTTGTTTCTTGCTTAGCCATGAGACCAACCTACATCCAAGAAAGAATGCACCACCACTTGTACTCTTTCGGTCATCTACACAACCAACCCAATTTGCATCAGTGTAAGAACTTAAAGTAAAATCAATATCCTTAGGATATCACAAGCCATAATCCAAAGTACCTTTTAGATATTTGAATATCCTCTACAACTATAACATGTGTTTCTTTAGGTTCTCCTTGAAATCTAGCAACCAAACATACTGCATACATGATATTTGGTCTAGTTGTAGTAAGATATAATAGTTTGTTAAATATTCAAGATACTAAGAGGGGGGGTGAATCAGTATCTTCTAATACTTATTGAACAAACACCTTTAATTACTTTACTACATAGAATACATAAGAACAAGAACAAAATATAAAATTCTGCAACACAAGAACACCAGATTTTTACGTGGAAAACCCAATGAGGGAAAAACCACGATGAGGATTATCTCACAATATATATTTATTTCAATACTGATTACAAAAGAGGCTCACTACCAAATAAAAAAGCTCACTAGTTACAAGGACTTATTGTCCAGACAAGGAGGCTCACTACCTATAGAGATTATAGAAAAAAAAATGGCTAACTGCTAGAATTTGAAATAATGAAGTTACAACACTAGTGTAGATTTAGTTCCTTTGATGCTTAGAGTATCCGCTTGCATGACCACAAAATAATCTTCACCCTTCTATTCATACACTTTGCTTACATACTCGCACACCTTCTTCACCCACATTCTACACTACTTTCATACACAAACCATCTTGTATATATATACCTGATATATCTGCATGCATCAATTAGTTCAACATAATTAGATGCAATACATATTTACAAAAAGGTAACTTTTCAACTTCCAAAATTAATCTAACCATTTCATGTAATATTATGTCATTTGGGACCAAAGCTAGGTTGCACATATAATCATAATTCTTGTAAAGCTATAAACAGATTATTAGGTCAGCCATGATTAACCTAATAACAAGATGAAATCGCATCATCCAATCATATGAACATCCAAGAATACATATATGCATGCTTCTAGTGATCATAAGCCTTTTCTAAAAACCTTAAACCACAATGATTACCGGAGAGAATATGCAGACCAAAATACCAGAAATACCTAATCAAATACTGGATGTAGTAAGCTTGTTCTGCACACCGATTCAAGGTACCAAACCAACATGGTGACATCAATGAAAACATAATACTAATCTTCTCCATACTTCCAACAATCTCCCCCTTTGGCATTGATGGCAACATGTGCAAAAATTCCAATTTAAAACTCTCCTCCAATCTCTCCAAATTTCTCCCCAAAATTCCATATCTCTCCCCTTTTGACATCAATGGAAAAGGCTACCAAAAAAATGAAAAATGGTGACATTCAAAATTGCAAAGATTCCATTTCATCCAAAAATTCCTAGAGTCTTCTAGTCATCAAAATTTAAAAACTTCAAAACTTTCAATCATTCAAAGTTCCTTCAAGTAAGAATGACATTTTGACCTAAAATACCTTCTTGTACCTTTCTTTGATAACAAGATATAATTTCTTCCATTCAAGTACTACAGAATCCATTCTTGTGCATATCCTTTCCAATAGAGCCAACAGTGTGAAATAAGATGACCAATCTGTAGATGAGCATTGTCTTTCACAATCTTCTGCTTCAGAGAATATTTTGGAAAGATGGTCTAATCAGACCTCAACAATCTCCTTAAGAAGCCAGAAAGTTTTCACTACATCATCTCTTTGTCTCTATATAATGATCATCTCAGCTTGTGATTCACCAACTCTTAGTCTTTTCTTTGCATCTTTGTCTTCAAAAATATCAAACTTCTTTCCAATTTTTCCAATGTTGTTCGCCTCATATTCAATTGCTTTTATCTTACTTCTAAAATTATCAACTACAGCAGGCCACTGGAGACAATATATGTAGATATTCGACCTTTCTTTTATGCATTTCTTCACCTCATTCATATGTGTGGCTAACCTCTGCTTGGCTTTAGAACATCTCTTTTCAACTAAGGCTTCCAACTTACATCCTTCCAGATGTTCAAGCAACATTATTTATTCAACTACCTCAACTAAATTTTTCGGTAAGGAATCAAAAATAATTGATACATCAATTCCTTTTCGAAGTAGATACTCAACTAGAGCATCATCAATTTTGAGTTTGTCAAAAGGAGAGGCCGAACTCCATAACTCACCAATTTTCTTCATTTTCCCTTTTACTAACATAGACTAAATGTCTTCTAGATTAGAAGATTCAAATCCAGGTAGAGATTCTTCTCCTTCTTCCTTCCCTTCTAGAATAACAATGATTTTTTCAATGATAGCTTTTCTTTTCTTTGATTCCAAAGGGCAATCACTAGTGACAACTTCCAATTTTTTTGTTTTAGAGGAAGAACCTTCCTCAAATCGACTAGATATAACTTCATCGGAGCTCATTTCTTTCTACAAAGATAAGAAAAAAAATTTAAACGCACTTACTTTATCTTCCAAGCCTTCCAAGTATTTGTATATTTGCCTTGACATGGGAATCTTGGATACTCACTTAACACCCTTCTTTCCCGATAATGAGTCTAGAAAATAGAGTACCAGACAAGTAAGAAAGGTCCCAAAATGGAAATGGTATCCTTCTACCAATGACATTTGTATGTTTTCAATAAGATTTTACATAATCAATCCATACAGATCAAACTGCTTATTCTCTTTTACCATTTTATGTGTCGGATACACATCAATGGCCGAAGTAGAGCCTTCTCAATTTCTGAAATAGATTTTATAAGATATTCCATATGCAACATACCTAACTAAGGAATTGATAATAGTATCAATAAAAAATTCTTGATGATCTTTGTCAACTCCCGTCAGCTCCTCTACTTGTACTTTATGGTCTTCTTTTCAGGAAGATCTCCAACACTACATAACCCGATAACAGCTTTGATCGCTTCCTTCGTAATGGGATAGGATTTATCCAA
Source organism: Sequoiadendron giganteum (assembly GCA_007115665.2). Lineage (NCBI taxonomy): Eukaryota > Viridiplantae > Streptophyta > Pinopsida > Cupressales > Cupressaceae > Sequoiadendron > Sequoiadendron giganteum. The sequence continues at coordinate 435,349,754 of CM021108.1, read as the reverse complement.
TACAATGTTTTCATCCTTGAATTTTCTCAAAAGGAACATGATAAACTCTATATCAGCAATCCAATGGAATTCTCCCCACAAATCAAAACCTAGGGTTTGTAAGTTCCATAAGTCACTCGATTCTAACCCTGATTCCATCTTCTTTATTTTGTAATGATTGAATTCATCCAACTCAACACCCTTTAACCTTAGAGGGATATTTCCACTCGATCCTCTATTAGAAGGTTCCATTATAGTGCTTAACTTCTTCAAATTTAACAAATATTTCTTCTATTACCTTCTCGTGCGATTGCGAGAGAGACTTTTGTTGCTTTCTTTCGAATGTCCACAAAGATCTCTTCGGAGTTACTCCAAAATGCTTCAGAATCATTCCAAGAAATTTTTGATTCACTCCACAAATCATTTGAATGTTTCTAACGATCAAAATGATTTGTAAGAATATGCTTTATACACCATCATTTTCCCTAAATCACATTAATTACAAGAAGCTAGCAAAACTCTCCTTCCACTCTACTGAGAAACCCTAATTCACTCTGCAAAAGAACATGCTCGCTCTTTTTCTTCCGATTTCTTTTGCATTAGCTCTATTCATTCATTCCTTACAACATATCCATGTGCAAGCATCTGACATGCCATATTTCAAGGGGTTTACTTGATTTGCTGATAAAACTCCCCCTAAGACCATGCTAGGTCTAGTTCCTAGAGGAATCATCTGCACTGGATGAGGGTACAGATGCATCAATAATCTTTGATTCTTCTTTATTCTTCCATATCTTGTTCATTTCATGCTTACCCTCTTCCTTTTTAATCTTCTTCATGGGTTCATCATCTTTCGTCGGAGCAAACTGCTTTCCCTTTTTACTTCTGCACACTTTTGAAATATGTCTCAATTTTTTGCAATTGTAGCAAACAACATTTCTCTGTCTTGTTTGATTCCCATCAATCCCTATTTTGCATTGATTCACTTTATGTCCAAACATGTTATAGGTATAACAATAGCCATCAAAATATTGATTTATCCTTCCTCCATTGAATCTATTCATCATCACTCTACTAACCATCCTTACTTGAGATCTGCATTCAGTAGCTTTATTTCCTGTCTTCTTGCATGTATAACATTGTCCGAAGAAGGAACCAGAAAGCTAATTTATCCTGCTCCTACACTCAGTTTCCTTATGACCAAATTTATTACATGAAAAAAAAACACCATTGAATGACGAGTACCTTTGCGCATTTGGTTTTCTAATAGGTGGTCTCCTTCCTGAATTTATTTTTTTCTTCCCTTTATCTTGAGTCATCTGATTATTTATTGTATCTAAGTTCTACATATTTTCACTAACTTCATTCCCTAAGCCATGTTTGTCTTTAGAAGGTTTATGTCTTGCTATTAATTCATCAAACTTGGTGGAACTTGTCCTGAAATCATCTTCGTAGATTTTTTCTTTCTCTAATTCTGCTTTCAAATTCATCACTTCCTATTCAAGCCTAGATAAAACATAAAACATTAGACTTGCTTTGTATCACTATTTTTAGACACTCCTCAACACTCTTCATTTCATCCACTTTCAACTTCAGTCTGGTATTCTCTTCATTTTCTTGTTTCAATTGCTCACTCACTTCTCTATATCTTTCTTTGGATTTCTTTAACTGCTCTTTCAATTTCTGGATGCATTCATTTTCTTCATCAATATTTTCTTTTAGATCTTTGTTTTCAATTTCAGCCTTCTCAATATCTTCAAGGGCAGTCTGAAGCTCTTCTTTATCCATTTGTTCAATTATGCAAAATCTCCCTCAAGTTGTTAGACTTCTCCAAAGAAACCAAAGCTCTGATACCAATTGTTAAATATTCAAGATACTGAGAGGGGGGTTGAATCAATATCTTCTAAAACTTATTGAACAAACACCTTTAATTACTTTACTACATAGAACAGATAAGAGCAATAAAAAAACATAAAATTCCACAACACAAGAACACCAGATTTTTATGTGGAAAACCTAATGAGGGAAAAACCACGGTGAGGATTAGCTCACAATATATAGTTATTTCAATACCGGTTACAAAAGAAGGCTCACTGCTTACAAGGACTTGTCCAAACAAGGAGGCTCACTGCCTACAGAGATTATAGAAACAAAAATGTCTAATCGCTAGAATTTGAACTGATGAAGTTACACCACTAGTGTATATTTAGTTCCTTTGATGCTCAGAGTATTCACTCGCATGACAACAGACTAATCTTCACCCTTCTATTCGCACACTTCGCTTACATACTTGCACACCTTCTTCACCCGCATTCTACACTACTTTCATACACAAACCATCTTGTATATATATACCTGATATATCCGCACACATAAACTAGGTCAGCCTAATTGGATACAATACATATTTACAAAAAGATAACTTTTCAGCTACCAAAAGTAATTCAACCATGTCATGCAATATTATGTCAACTTGGACCAAAGCTAGGTCACACAAAAATCACAATTCTTGTAGAGCTATAAATTGATTATTAGGTCAGCCATGATTAACCTAATAACATGATGAAATCGCATCATCCAATCATATGAACATCTGGGAATACATATATACACACTTCTAGTGATCATAAGCCTTTTTCCCATAACCTTAAACCACAATGATTACCGAAGAGAATATGCAGATCGAAATACCAGAAAATCAGATCAAATACTGGATGTAGTAATCATGTTCTGCACACTAGTTTAAGGTACCAGACCAACATGGTGACATCAATGACAACATAAGACTAATCTTCTCCATACTTCCAACATAGTCCACCAATCATAGATCTATACTTGCTCTAATCAACTTTAGGAGAATCATCATCCTTACTCAGTTTGCATCCAATCACCATAGGGGTACAGACCGGTTTGGAATCATCCATTCCAAACTTCTTCAGCAATTCTTTAACATATGTTGATTGTGAAATAAATATTCCCTTATCAGTTTGATTCACTTGAAGTCCAAGAAAGAAGTTTTAACTCACCAATCATGGACATTTCAAACTCTTTTTGCATCTCCTCTGCAAATTTCTTGCATATACCCTCATTTCCTTTGAAGATAATATCATCAACATACACAGCCACTATCAACATTCTATTTCCTTCAACTTTGAAATAGAGATTACTATCAGTAGAGCCTTTGTTGAACCTTTGTTGTGTCAAATATCTATCCAACCTTGCATACCATGCTTTGGGAGCCTGCTTAAGTCCATATAGTGCCTTTTTCAATTTACAGACCATGTTTGGTTTATCTAATAACAAAAATCCCTTTGGTTGTTCCATGTACACCTCTTCTTCCAATTCTCCATTTAAGAATGCAGACTTAACATCCATCTGGTATACCTTAAAACATTTATGAGAAAAAAATGCCAAGAACATCTGAATGGCCTTCATTCTTGCCACTAGAGAAAATGTCTCCTCAAAGTCTATTCCTTCAACCTATGAATAACCTTTTTGCACATGCCTTGCTTTTTTTCTTACTACTTCACCATCTTCATTTAGCTTATTCCTAAAAACCTATTTTGTACCAATTACATTCTTGTTTACTGGTCTAGGAACCAATTCCCATGTCTGATTTTTATCTATTTGTTGTAATTCTTCTTCATGGCTCTAACCTAATTTTCATCTTTTCATGCTTCACACATTGTTTTAGGTTCTACCTTGGATAGTAGACACAAATTTACTTTAGTTGCTACCACTTTGCTTCTTGTTGTTACACCTTTTCCTTTGTCTCCAATTATCTGTTCTTCCGGATGATTCTTCTATACATATTTTAGAGTTTTAGGAGCAAGTTCTAGAGCTTCTTCTTCTACTACTTCAATCTGTTCTTCTTCTTCCTTATTCTCTTCTTGTACTTTTTCGCAGATAGGTTCATCTAATTCAACTTTACTTATTTCAACTGGTCTATGTATATCTTCATCAACTTTTACATTTGCACTTTCAACTATCTTTCTCAATGTTTTATTGTAGCATCTATATGCTAATCTATTAGTTGAATATCCAAGTAAATTAGCTTAATCACATCTTGCATCAAACTTTCTAAGGTTCTCATCATCTCTTTTAATATATCATTTTCTTCTAAACACCTTAAAGTACTTAACAATAGGAATCTTGCTAGTCCACAGTTCAAAAGGAGTCTTTGTGTTGTTACCTCTAATCTAAAGTCTATTAAGAATATAAACAAAAGTGTAGATTGCTTCTCTCTAGTATACATCAGGTACATTTTCCTCTTTCATCATAGTCCTTGCAGCCTCTTGAATAGTCTGGCTCTTCCTCTCTACAACTCCATTTTGCTGAGGAGTTCTAGAAGCAGAAAAATGTCTCTTTATACCATGCTCTTCAAAAAATTTATTAAACACACTGAAAGTGAATTCTCCACGTTTGTCAGACCTTAAGCATTTGATTCTCAAGTTAACTTCATTCTCAACCCTGGCCTAGAACAATTTGAATCTATCTATAACTTGATCTTTCTCCCTAAGGAAAGTAACCCATGTCATTCTAGAGTAATCATCAATCAAAAGCATAAAATACCTATCACCATTACGACTTCCTATTCTTGTGGGACCACGGAGGTCTATATGAATCAATTCTAACATTTCGATATTTGATTGTTCTTTTCCTTTAAAACTGCATCTTGTTTTTTTTCCCAATTGATAACTTTTGCAAATAGTATTGGTGGGCTTTGTGATTTTAGGTAGATCCTGAACAACTTCTCTTGAACTAATCCTAATCAGATTGTCAAAATTTGCATGTCCTATCCTCCAATGCCATATCTAACTTTCATTAACTTGAGACATAAAACACTAGCCATCAACACTCTTAAGCTGATAAATGTTTCCATATGTTCTTCTTCCTGTAGCTACCACAATTCTAAACCCTTTTCTAATCTCACAGGTATTATCCTGGAACACACATTTAAATCCTTTGCTACACATTTGTCCAACACTCAAAATATTATGCCTCAAGCCCTTAACATAATAGACATCATCAGTACTGTGTTTTCTATCAAATCTAATTGTTCCTTTTCCAAAAATATTTACACCAGAATCATATCCAAACATGACTAATCCTCCATCAAAATTTTCAAGTTTAGTAAACTTACTTTTATCTCTGGTCATATGATTTGAATAGGCACATTCAATTACCCAATAGTCTTCGTCTTGTCTAGCATGAAAGGAAGTAACCATAGTACCTTCCATTTCATCCTTCTTGTTTTCTGGACCACATTTCGTTGCACATCTTTCATGGTTAGTAGACACATATTTATTCTCCAAGGCTAGAAATAAGCATTCATCTTTATCATCCTCAAAATTAGATTCATCATCAAAAATTCTAGCATCTACTCTAACATAATACAATTTCTTAAACTTTTTGTCCCTTTTGTCTTTATTATCTCTATTCTTTTTGTGTATGGCTCTATTTGGAAATCTTGAAGAATAGTGACCAATATTTCCACAACTGAAACAATTAAAAGTTAACATACCTATGTACTTGTCGGTACCTTCCTTCAATTTCCTTGTAAATTTTGCTTCCAACTCCTTTGAACCTTCACTATCCGGATCATCTTTTGTCTTAGTGGCTTTGAAGGTTGTTTCTATTTTCTCCTTTTCTTTTCCAAATTTCCTCATTTCAAATGCAGTCAAGGTGCCAAATAGTTTTTCTTTAGTGAATTTCTTTGGATCATACACTTCCTCAATAGCTAAGACTTTTTCACTCTAACTCTTCGGTAGGGTCATCAAAATATTCTGTATTACATCTTCATATTTCAAAGTACCACCTTGATTTTTGACTTCATTTGCTGCAATATCAACCCTCTAAAAGGAGCTTGTAATGTCTTCACCTTCTTCCATTTTCAACTTCTCATATCTACGCTTTGATGTTAGCTTCTTTGATAATTTGACTCTATCATTTCCTTCATAGATATCTTTCAACTTTTCTCACACTTCATAAGCAATGCCTAATGAAATAAATTTTTTTTGCTCAATCTTAGATAAAGCACTATAGATTGCATACCTTGATTTTTCATTTTCCTCATAGGCAAAAATCTCATCTGCAGAAGAAGGACCACTTGATTGATAGTTTGTGTGCCATTGGGTCTACCTTAAGCGGTTAAGCTCTTCTACGAGGAACCAAAGCTTTGATACCAATTATTGAAAGGCACAAGACAATTGAGAGAGAAGGTGAATCATTTTTCACCAATCTCATTCATAAATCTCAAACAATTATTAACTCCACATCAAATTTAATCTATTATTAAGTATGAGCATGAAGTGAAAATAACAAAAAGTAATATCAACATAAGAAACACCAGATTTACGTGGAAAACCCAATAAATGAAAAACCATGGTGAGGATTAACTCACAATATAATAGTAATTGCAAAACCAAATACAAGAGGCTCACTACCAAAGGGCTCACTGCCCAAGATAGGACTCACTGTCTAGATAGGAGGCTCGTTGCCTACAAATATAGAAACATATAAAGAATGATGTTACACAAAGAACTTTATCTCAATGCAACAGAAGATCCACCACAACAACTTCCACACATTCACAACCTTGATCATATAATTGCAAACACCATCGACTCACTACTTTTAGGAGCTAATACATTGAAGTTCTCACTGCCTCAGATCACTTTCGCACAATATTTCACATCTATCTCACTTCTCACACTTGTCACTTGCAATCCATAACATCTTGACTTGTATTTATACCATCTTTGATCTTAGAAACTTTCTCCAAGGTCGGCTACACATTCTTCATTTTACAAATTCAAATTAGGTCAGTGACTCAACATTCCCACGGTGGATAAGAATGAGAGTAGACCAAATCAATACTTAACCAAGAACCAAAACAACATCTTGAATCAATCAAACACTTCCTTAATTGATACTTATCCTTTGAATAATGTGTAAACACCAGGTCATCCAAACCTAATGAAAACACCAATGAGTATTGAGGAATATTTCTAGAAGGTGTTAGTTGTCATTAAATCTTATCTTATCTTTTGACTTATAACATATGTGTCCTAGGTAGTTGTGATAATTTATCACATGCCATAGGATTAAGACACTTTTCATAATCCTATTTAATCATGTGTCTCACCTTGGCTATATAACCAGGTGGTCTCGTATGTAAATCATTTATTCTTGGATAATCAATTCCATTGCAATTTTGAGTATTGCATATTGATCTCTCCTGTTCTTTCATTAAGTTCCTAGATCTTAGTTGGCTATAATCTTCAGCCAAATTTTTCATGGTGTAGAGTTATTCTATACCAACTCATACATGGTATAAAAACTTATGGGATTGCTTCTTATTAGTCTTTATTGAGAGATCTAGGTTGCAAATCTTGGTGGATCTTGAAAATTTGAGTATTCTCTTCTCTTGCATTGAATGATGATCTAGAGAATCAGAAAAGCTTGAAAGAAATAGTAGATTTGAGGGTTTCCTATTTGTGGCTTTCTATTGTAGGTTCAAATCAAAGCTTTTTGGTGCCAATCTAAGCTCACCATTGAGTTCAAAGGGTTCAAGAAAGTCATTTTTTCCTTTTGTTTTGTCCAAATCGAACATACGAGGCTAGATCTATAAGGGTTTGAAGTTGAACAGTGGTTACCATATCTAGAAAGTAGCTACAATTTTGGAGCACTTTTGGTCAAAACCGACCCTACCATCATGCCAAGAAGGGAAAAAAACCCTAAGATTGATTGACAATTCATCAAAATCTAAGTCAAGAGCCACCAACGCAAAAAAAAATTGACTACGGAGCTGTACGGCCCCCCAAGTCGCCATTAATACATGGGTCGTAACGTAGAAAATAAAAATGACCAATTTGGTCACAAGTGAAAAAAAATATTTTTTAATAAATATTTTTAAAAAATTTATTGTCTTTCTAAAAAAAATAATTTAAAAATCAAAACTTTTCATTAAAAAAAAATCAAAAGAAAAAAGGTCTACAATATTTTAAATGTACGCAATTCGAACTTGTGTTGGCCAGTATGTCCCTGCATAGAGGGCCACCATTGGTGGGAGGTACCGCCATGTGGTGGAGCATAATTGGCATGCACAAACTTGTAGCCCCATGTTGTCTCAAGCAGACCTCACCACAAAAATTCAACCAACGCTAGAGTATATCCTAGCCCAAACAAGAACATTTCACCATAAAAATATTGTCGATAGACAAATCAAACCATTGACTAGAGAATATTCTTTGGGAAGATTCTATCATTTATTGAAATGAGAATATTCTGGATTGCGACATATTTTGCTAGAATATTCCACCCAGTGAATATTTCATCTGCAAGAGGTATAATTTTTTTGACGAGCTGAGGGACGTCAATTTTAATCATATGACATGTTAACATCATCACTACATCAGTAATGATGTCAACATTCTTAATAAAATTTGTTGCACTCTCCATTGGAGCTTTTGAATTGGCAGTCCAACTTCAGAGAACCATAACTTTCTCATACAACCTCCTTTTCTCAAGCAATTTTCTTGATTTAGGGTAGAATTTTGTGCCTTATGCAATTGTGCAATCAAATTTCTATTTTCGTGCCTATTTTTTCTAGAAATTGTAGATTCTCACAAGTGTTGTTGAGCTATTCTCATTTTTAGAACCTCTGGGGCTCTGTTCTTGCTCGTACAAAAACACTTTTGGGTGAATTTTTTTTCAAGTGCATATTTTTTCATGTACTTTCTAGTGGTGTGATCAAATTGATGTCATAAGTTGTAAAAGCTTTACTTTGAGCTTGTGGCCAAATTTGGCAATCTATATGCACTAAGATCAAGTCCACTTTTCTATTGTTGGCAAGTGGCACCTATAATCGCACTAAATATAAATTTCCAAAAATCATATTTTCTTGGGGGTTTCTTAATTGAGTAACTTGGGGAGTAATCTTGCAATGGTTGAGTGCTTTCTTTTGCTTGGTTTGTGTTCTTGTAATGGGGAAATCTCAAATTAAACTCCTAACTCCACATAATTATGCTACATGGAGAAAATCAGTATGGAATTATCTCATGATGAAAGGTCTAATAGGATATCTAAAAGAAACCATTCCTCAACCTACTAATGCTAAAGAATTGGAAAAATTAGAGCTTGATCGTGAGAAGACACTTGTAATGCCCCGCCAAGTAACCCTAAAGGAAGTTGCAATTAACATCTTAAGCGAACCAATTTTTTTTTTATAAAGTGCATTTACCATACACATTCACTTACTAATTAACAACAACCTCTAAGGCTACAAGGTTAGGATTACTTTAACCCACATATACATATTACATATAACCATAGCCTTATGAACTTTATGAAATCACCATCATTTATCATAAGAATATCACATAACATAATAAGATAATCAACCGAGATACAATCTCATAAACATTATCTTAAACCAAAAGTTACATCACTCATTCCCAGAATGAGGCAATAGTACAAATGTATTACAATTACATAACTCCACCTCTTACAAAAGAAGGATAAAGTATCATATACAACTGAAATATTACAATGCAAGAAATTACAACAAGAACCGTGAGCTGTCCCTCTAGATGTCTCGCCACCAAGTACTGAAGATAGATGGGGACCCAACGGTTTTGGTGCATGTTTCACCCTACCAATGTGGTACCCGAAGGCCCACCCCCCATGCTAGGAGATAGTAACAAAGTAACATGGACAAAGATCTACTACCTCTAACCAAACGCAGACTCAAACTGACTCATACAGTTATAACCAACTAAATGAATTAACAAGTACAACTCATTCACCATACAAGTATGAATCAAGTACAACTCAAGTACAATACAAGTACAAATCAAATACAATACAAGTACAAATCAAGTACAATATAAGTACAGCTCCAACATCACTGACATAGGTCACATTGCTTCCAGACATAGAGTAGATCAAGTATGTTCAAATAGCCATACACATAAAATAATTAACAACAGTTGTCATAGATAGAGTGTCATCGCATAGTTTGTCATGAGATCTCCTCTAGGCATTCTTCATAGGCTCCGGCACAAGTAATCCTGGTGGCCTCAACCGAATCCCGGCACTCATACTCACTCATGCGGAATCAACTACCTCTCTCAAGAATAAGATATTTGATCTTGCCATTCCAAGCCTTCTCACTCATCCCAAGTCTAAACAAGCCCTTGTGTCTATGAGTGAGGTAAAATTATCTTGATTAGTGAGAAGTTAGTTCTAATCTTCTAAGTACATTATTTTAATTATCACTTGTTTAAATCACTCCTGAAGGTTATCCAGTTTACCTCTTTGGGCTCTGGCGCCTAACAGAAGCCACTCTTCTAATCGACAACACACTCACAACCAATCACCAAGGGAAACACAAGTGCATACAAACTAGGCATCATAACCACTCCAACACAAGGAGGATACAAATAATAGAAACTCACTCCAAACATCTTGGAGGCAACAATCACATAGTCCACTCCTTTCAAGGAGACACGGATCCCATAATCCGCTCCTAAACCAAGGAGGTGCAAACATCCCCGTTCATGAAAACCGGGTAAAACTGAAAAGACGCCATGCACTACCCAAGGGAAAACAACTGGATGGCATAAAGATTCAACAACCCTTATCCTCTAAGTTCTTCTGGAAGACTTATAATTTAGGACTAACACTAAATCCCAAAACCCACAATGTAACTTGACGACATGGCAACAAAAGCATTCAAGTCATTAATCAAATCTAATAATTTGGATTTCCTAAATCCATACTCATTCAATAGGTAGTGTTGACAAATTCAAAGACATGATAAGTAGATCATCTAAAATAATCATAACCCCTATTTCCCTTTTCATTATTGGAAATCTAAAACAATTAAACTTACTTCCCTTTACTGAATACAAAGAATTAAATCTTTTAAGATAAGCATGAGGAAGATACTACTTTTGGATATACTAAATCCATATCTCTTTCATAATCCAATCACAATGATTCAATTAATCTAAATAGAAATTAATAAATAACATAATTGATTGCCTCATCAATAAAACAACTTCTTAATTTACTTTTAAGTCGACACAAATCTATGCAAGTAAACTCTTTCCATTTCCTAACCAAATCTTACATCTCATTCAATTTTCTATTTAACACATTCAATCTCTTTAATATAATAACATATTGTTTCTCTATCCATTTTCCATATACACTAATCAATCCAATTTTAAATCTCTATTCAATAATATATTGCATTCTTTAAATCAAATATTTAACTCTTTCAATTAAACTTTAACAAGCCATTTTACAATAACAATAATTTCCCATATGTTTAAAATTTTAATTCCACTAATCTAATATACAAATTTTATTTAAAATAATACAAATAAATATAATACTTTAGTATTATAAATTATAATATAAAATATTATTAAATAATATTTTAACATTATAATAACAATACATAAAATATTAATATTTATAAATATCAATTTATTATTATTTTATTTTCAGAATAGCCATGGGAAAAATAACTTAATAGCAGTCTCATGTTTTAAGCATAACTCAAAAACTACGATCTAGGTATTTACGATTTTTGGACAGGTGTAAGAAAATTTCAAAATGCAAAAATCCTTTAAATTTCCTGAAAACCCAGTTTGTAAAAGTGAAGTTAGAGGCGATGCAATCAGACCATTTTACCATGAAAATATAACTATCCTGCAGATTTTAAAATCCGTTTTTTAATACTAAACAGAGGGTTTCATTTTCTAAAAAGCATTCTAAATGCATTGTTCAATCTCTATGTTTGATTTCAATAACAATAAAATCAATTTCTCCAAATAATTTAAATTCAATTAAGGTTTTCACAATTTTCACTCAAGAATTTTCACAAGCAAAGGCTGCAAATTTATTTAATTCTTTTCTGCTAATATCAAATTTGTTTTCTAAAACAGATTTAACAAACAAATCTTTAATCATTACTATTTTAAAGAAAACAATCAAGAACAATAAAACACAAAGAGGAAAACCTGGTACAAGAAGCTATAGGAAGAGATGAATTTCTGATGCAAGCCTCCTCCAAAGATTTCCTGAATTTTCTTCAATCCTCCAATGAATCCAATCCAAAACCAAACAAATGCAAACAATCTTTCCTTCAATCAATTCTACAATCAAACTTTCTTCAAACCCTTGTGCAAATTTTCCAAAATTTCTTCCTTGCTGTAAAAATGTATTTTTCTAAAAACTTTCCTCCTAAAATTAAAACATATATTCTTTATAAATCAACAATACCTATTACAACCCTAATTCACATTACATGCAAATTAGATATTTCAATTTCAATTTCAATATTTACAACCCTAATTCACATTGCAAGAAAATTAGATATTTCAATTTCAATTTCAATTTCAATTTCAATTTTCAATTTCAATTTCACTTTCAATTTCAAATTTCAATTTTAATTTCAATTTCACTTTTCAAAAACCCACTTTCAATTTAAAATGCAATTTCAAATAATAAATTAATTTCCAAAGTTGCAACCAATTTCCCAAATAAACATTTAATTACAATTTCTAATTTAATTCTCACACGTTGGAATTAAATTCCAAAATTAATTCTAATTCTTTTATTTCCTTTCATTCTCTTGCATCACATTTAATTAATTAATTTAATTATTTAATAACTAAATTCAACCCCTTGGATCAAATTTAATTAATTAAATAAACTAAATATAATTAATTAATTTAAGTATAAACTTTTATCCACATTGTATTATTTAAATTAAATAACCATCAACATGATTTAAATGCAATTATTCTAAATATCTATTTCCAAAACAAGAATTCTTCAGAATTAAATAACATCAAAGCAAGACAAACAATGACTCGACACACACAACTGATGACACACTAAGGCTAGGGTATAGACTTGACACATGTTACCTAGCTACTATCTCACGTTCAACTTAACCGTTGGATCGACACGCTCAAACCTGTCAAACCAGGTGGAGTCGATATCATGTACCTGCAATCCTGCAACCAAGTAAACAACATCATACAATATATCCAGCATATAATACACACCGTGAAGAAGGAATTACAGATTCACAGGGCGCTCGCAAGCGAGTGATGCGAACTCGTCCTCTTCACCCATACACTCATCAAAACTGACACTTCCATCATAATTCAGTAATCTCATAATAACATCTCATGTTAACTCTACAACAACATTAATCTATAATGCATGTGAAACAATAATCAGATAACTACATCCCACAATAATATTTGTCACTCAATAGTAACGATCACAACATCATAACAAAATGTATCCAGTATCAAAGTAACTGCAACCAAACATAGCATAAAGCAACTTGAACAAAAATCAAAACGGAGGGGTATTACAACACTTGGATGCATATGTTCATTAGTCTCATTTGATTTAAAATTTCATGTTGAATCATGCAAAACACCTAAAGAGGCTTGGGAGACTTTTAAAAATTATATTGTAAAACAGATAAGATTAGGGGATATTAGATTGATAATGATTTGATGAATCTGTATCCTAAATTTTTTGACCACATCCAAGACTAAATATCCAAGGTTAAGCAACTAATAATGCAAATAAAATATTGCAGCATTGATAAGAAGGATTTCAAATTGATTCTAAATATGTTATCCAAGCTTGGTCCTAAGTATTCAGTGTTTGGTTTTGGCCTTCATACTCATTGAATTTCTATGGAACCATCATATGTTGATCCTAAGTTTGATGACTTTACAAATATCCTAATCCAAGAGGAAGCTAAGTTAATGAACATGGGTTTGATCAAGTCTTCCAAGTCACAAGCATTGTTGGCTAGTGAGTCTAAGGTACAGAAAGAATTAGGGAATCTTGATAAGAAGAAAAAGAAGAAAAAGAAAAATCCACATAAAGAATTTGAATTCTCTCCCTTTAAAGGGGAATCATCTAAGAAGGAGAAACCTGCATGTGCATATTGCAAGAAATCAAGGCATGGTGACCATCAATATTATTCAAACAGATTGATGAGTTGAAGCATCTTCTTAAGAAGCATCAAATCAATGAGTCTATATCATCAAAGGTTTCATCTTCTTCTTCTTCATCAAAGTCCAATAAACATAAGGGGAAAGAACTTGTTGCAGTTGCAAATTCTAAGTCAAAGAGGTGGATACTTGATTCAGGAGACTCACATCACATGGCTTCATCAAAAAGTATGTTCTCTTCATTTAATACTTGTTTATCACCACCAATCCTAATGTCAAACAACACATATGTGTGTTTGTGGGAAGGGATCCATTGACATGGATGACAGATCATTCAATGATGTTCTTTGTGTGCCTTCATTGTCAACCAATATTATTTCTATCTATTAGATCACACATGGTGGAGCAGGCAAGAGTATTAATTTCACACTAGATTTTGTCATAATTTTGGATTTGCATAGAAGAGATATAGTTGTAGTTAGGGAGGTTGATCACCAATCTTGAGTATACACCTTCTCACATTTTTCTCCTACTATTGATTCAACAGATGTGCACATTGAGGTAGCTTGTGTGGACACTTTTGAGGAGATTTAGTATGGTCATTTGAATCTTGGTATTGTTTCATCCACTAAGAATCTAGGGACATGTGTTGTATTTCATCTCCTTCATCTACTATTGTACATGAGGATGCTTGTGTTGCCATAGTTTTGGTTCCTTATGATTTAGTGAAATAGGACATACATCATCTTCTCGAGATGGCTACTTGGGATGAGTACTTTTATAGACATTGCTAGTTTGTTTTGTGAGTCCCTCATTTTAGATTTGGGAGACATCATTGATGATATTCATCTTCTCTTTGATGGAGATGATCCTTCTTTAGTTGTTGTGAGGGAACACTCTAACCCTCTGGTTCATTCTCTACATGATCATTTAGTTGTAGTTTGACATTAGTGTGGATTCTTCTGGATAGCATTTGGAGGAGGCTTATCTATCTTCAAACGAGGTATCCTTGTCTTTGTATTATGTTCTACAATCATTTCTAGGAGATTCTGGATTTTCTTCTTCAACAGTGTGGCCTAGAACTCTTGTTTGGAGTGTGACAGATTTCGACATCGACATGGAGACACTTGAGCATTCTTCAGAGACATTATACATCTTCCTTTCAGGAATGGGAAGACATCTTGCATACCATCTTGGTTTTGTTTATTCCTAAGGAGATGAACTTTGTTTGATTCTTTTGGATCATCTTCAACATTCAATGTTGAGCTTCTACCATCATTATAGAAGGCTCAACATTGAGGGGGGACTGCATCATCTCTCTTCTCTTCTTCTTCTCTCTTATGGGGGGAATTTTTCCTTGCATGGGATTTTTTTTTTTCTCATTCTTCATTGAAAGCATCTTGTTTTCTTATCTCTCTTTTGGTGAGGATTTTTATCCCATTGGGTTTCCTCCTTTTCTCCATTTATGAGAGGTTACATTTACATTTATACATGGGTACCTAACATGGCCTCATATCTGAGACCCATCCTTGTTTCATTTTCATAATAATATGTTACTCCCTAAGTTGTACTTAAGAGGGAGGCATTGGTATAAATAAAGTCTTGTACCTAGTTAATTCATTACTAGGGGACTTAGGGGACTTATTTACATGTTAAGTTTACTTAGGTCCTAGGAAGGAATCTTTCTAGACGATGTTATTTGTCATTAGATCTTATCTTATCTTTTGACATATAACACTATTGACACTTAAAAATGTCCCAATCTTGCAAGCAACATTTTATCATTAATTCACCTTCTTCCTAGCATACTTAAATAATTTTAATTATTTAATTATTTTCCTAAAGTCATGTTCCTCTATTAATTAAATAATTATTCTTTATTTAATTAATTCACTTTATCCTTATTCCTTCTTGATTAATTTTAATAAATATCAATTTTATTTAAATTACGCCACTAATTAATCTTTTCCCTCTATAATTAACTAAATTATTATTTCTAGCTCGGTTGGCTAAACCTTTCCTGTTGCGGAGGTTGGTCACGAGGTCTAGTCTCCCCCACCCCCATGGTACTAGAGGGCATGTCATGCCAACACTGCCAGTCATGCTAAAAATTTTACTAGGCGCACTGTAATTTATAGGGGGTCATGCTACCCGATTCCTACAGTCTTAAAAATAAATAAATTCTTATTTATTTAATTATTCATATTCTTTTTTCCTCTCTTTCTTCTATAATTAAATAATTGTTTTAACAATTTAACTATTCATTAGCTTTTTCCCTCCATAATTAAATAAATTATATTTCTTTAATTATTTTATCATTTTCCTCTCATTTATAATTAAATTATTATTTTATTATTTTATTATTCCTCATTTTTTATCCACTCCCTATTGAATAATTATTTTAATTATTTAATATTTAGCACCCATCTCTACTTCTATAATTAAATAATATTTTTTATTATTTAATTATTCATCTCACCATTCCCTAAATTAAATAATGCTCTTTATTATTTAATTTACCTTTTCGTAGCTAAGCCCTAAATTTCAACCACTTTATAGGGTTTTTCTTACCCATCCTTATATCTTTTCTTCTCAATCAATCTCATCCATTGATCACCATACCTCATCTTTCAATCCTAACCCTTCATTTGAATTGGGAATTCTATAAAAGTAAGTCATCATCCTCATTTCAAGGTTAACCACAATCTTCAACATTTTTCTTTTCATGTCATTCATCTTGAGAAACCATATTCTTCAATATTTTTCTTCTCATATCATTCATCCTGAACAACCACAATCTTTGAGGTTTTTCTATCTTGAGATCTAGAGCTACCTTGCATCAGTATCAAGCTTAGTGAATACATTGCATACTACAAGTATGAGAACAAACAAAGCAAAATGGAGAAGAGCAATGGAGGTGATTCAATTATGGAATAGGAATTGAGGTTTATTACATTATTACTGTGGATTCTTTGTTCATTTATGCTTTATTGTTGGATTAGGTTCAATATTATCTTGAATTAGATAGTTTGTGGTTGCTATTATTGATTCATGGTTATTCCCCTGAATTTTACCTAATCTGCATTTGGTGAACTTGGCATGAACTAACTAGATTTTTCAAAAAAAATTAGAAATTTTGATTTGTAGGAGTGCACCATAATTGCTCTATGCGGTGACATAATTGAGCTTTCAAATGTCGTAATCTTTGTACAATGCAACGCGATACAGAGCTGCAATCATCACACAGAATGACACATCTAACTGTCATTTTGCAAAAAATAATTTTCTTCAATCATTGTTGTTTCAGATCATTTTCTTGGTTGCTAGTTATCATTCTAATAGTCTACTTACATCATTTGCATCATCTTTTGTTTTCCTATCTGTGTGTTTTTGCAAGTATAAGTATAGCACCACAATTGTTTACTAAACTGCCACAGTTGCCTTTCGCTTAACCATAGTCACAGTTTCATTCATCATAATTGTTTGTTCCTACACCATGTTATTGTGATGCATTTAAGCCACCGTACATCATAACTAACTTTCATATAAAAAGGAGGGTATAAATATGATATTTTTATTTTCTGCTTCTTGCAATCTTTAGGGCAGAGGCTTTTTGTATTACAGATATATGATTTTCAGCTTGTGGCAATCATTAGGAGAAGACCTTTTGAGCTAAACTACTAATCCAATTTCTTGCAAGGTTCCATTGTGTATTTGAGATTTTAAATTAGGAACATTTGGAATTGGTACTTAAAAAGAACAAGTTTCTTTTGTGTCTTGTGCACTTGCACATTGTGTTGAATCCTAGATTGGTGTGTGTGTATACTCTCCCCTTGCACTTTGTGCGGTCTTGGGTGCATGAGAAACACATCAATCTCTTTTTCTTTTAGTAGTGAGTCATGCCTTTGAGACACATCCTAACGGAGAACACAAAGGGGACAACCTCAAGCATGTTTCCCAATGGGCTATAGTAAAGTGGTGAAGGCAAAATTCTATAACTCTATCTAGTGAAATTATACCTTGTGTGTTAATTTTGATGTGGGTGTATAGACCACACATGGGTTAATTAGAGGTTTTAGTATCTCACGTATGAATTATACCACCTATGTTCATAGTATTCCCCCACTAGA
This sequence comes from Sequoiadendron giganteum, assembly GCA_007115665.2. Lineage (NCBI taxonomy): Eukaryota > Viridiplantae > Streptophyta > Pinopsida > Cupressales > Cupressaceae > Sequoiadendron > Sequoiadendron giganteum. The sequence goes on along the minus strand of CM021108.1, from coordinate 435,331,642 downwards.
AACCTATTGTTTTAGAGAATAATACCTATTTTGGCAATCTTCTATTGTTGGTGCATCGGGATAGCATCATCTTGAGAAGTTACCACATTTGGTTCTTGATTGAGATGGCAAGGTTCCTTGTTTTGAGTTACTCCTTTTAAAGTGAGAGGTTTCAAGGTGGCACATGACCTTGGCATATTCTAGCTTCACCTACTCCTTTTTCATGGATTACATCACTCCCTCAGGGGTGAGGTAAGTCCAACTTTATTAGATAAACCCTATTACTACTAGCTAGGTTGTGCTTGTTTGTATTATTTGCGAACCAAGGCCAAGTGAGATTTATGGAAGAAAAATTGCAAATATACTTTCCTACCACAAAGTCAAAAAGTCAAAATTAGCCAAATCTAATTTTCAAGTGTTTATTGTTTTTATGATCAAATCTAAACTTGCCAAAAATGGAAAAAAACCTAGCATACATCAAGTTAGGCCCAAAAATCATAACACCGCAATCATTAGATAGTACACTACAATTATCAGAGGTCCTAGGAAGCCAGAAACTTGCATTTGCTTGTGCACTGCAATTGACCGATCCTACACTGTAATTTATTAGCCTTGCACCGCATCTATGGCTTCAAACACCGCAATTGTGAGAATCAAATTTTTGGGGGGGAATATTTGTACTTCCTCTAGACATTAAAAATGTCTCAATCGATCTCATACATTTAAATCAGATTCACTAACATCATTTCCTTTGAAATCGATCCTCTTTTCGCTTAATTGATTAAATTAGCCTAGCTATTTAATTAACTATGCCATTTTCATCTATTAATCTAATTAATTCAAATGGGTTAATTCACCCCCTTTCATGCTAACATTTCATCTAATTAAATTAAATAAATCAACATATTAAATTTAATTCCCTAAGTCTTCTAATTTAATTAAATAACCCTAAGTTATTTAATTAAATGTCATCTCACCCTCTTCCCATTCATTAAATCATTTAATTTAATGAAAATCACTTTATTCCTCCAAATCCCTTAATTGCATAAATTAAATCTTGTTTAATTAGAAATTAAACTAATTTTCCTCTAATCTAAGGGAATATTACAATAGAATATTCCTTATCCCCTTTTTGCACAATTTAAACTTTGTCTGAATTTGTAAAAAGCCTTTTTCCTCACCCATGGGAATATTCCAAAATAATATTCTTATTCCTCCATCATTTGAAAAAGTATATTTTCACTTGGCTTCAAATACAAGTTACCTTGTAACTTGAGTTACAAGTTATCTGTTAACCTTTTGAACAAGTTACCTTTGACCTGTGTGTGCAGGTCAGAAGTGTGGTTTTTTTAGGTAGATGTGAACCCTTGATCCTTTCCTTGATCCATGTGATCTTGCATTCTCATTCATTGATGAGAATCCTTGATTCATGCCTCCTCTTTTCCTCCATCTTGAACCGATGATTAAACTTTTCGATCACAACCCTCCATTTCTCACGTGCTCTCCTATAAATAGATCACTATTTGGAGACAAATGGATCCATCCTTTTTAGAGAAAACTTATGCTATTGAATCTCATCCATCTTTCAATTGCAAACTTATTTTGTTGAATTAACTTGCATCCACACTCATATTTTACTCACTTTTAACTAGTATTAGTTCATTTTAGTTACATAAATAGCTTAGAGAATCCATTAATGGCTTTCATGTATCCATCTTAGCTTAGTTCTAAATTAGGTTTTTCATCTTTTAGCACAGAAATAGCTTAGATTAGTTTAGAAATAGCATAATTAGATCATTTTTAGCATAATATCATGTTTAATTAGTTTGCATCATGTCCATTTTAGCATAAATCATGTTTTAATCCATTTTATCATGAAGGTTTTATTGATTCTCATCCATATAATCGATTGAAAGAGGCTCACTAATCACAAGATTGGGAAAGGTTCATCATTTCACATCAACACAACACCAATTCCAAAATAGGATAAGTTTTAGATGTGCTAGATTAGGAACTTAACTATTTTTGGATAGTTTGTAGCTTTCATTTTCAATTAAATGCTTAGTTTAGATTTCCATTTCAAATGATCTTGTTTGCAGATGCAGGTATGTTTCACTCAATTATACTTTGATTCATCATGGATCAAGTGTAATTGGTCCACCCCGACAATCCTCATTTCACATTCTAGCACTAGGAGGGAAAATCATTAACTTAACAATTTTCTAGCTCAAATTTCATTTATTTGATGTTTTGCAGGTTGCACTAGTGATGCCCAGATTACAAACAGTGGCACCCTCTAAAGAGCATCACCATATAGCAATTCCCACTAGATTTGAAACAACAATGTTGATCTAATGCACTGACATTGATTTAATTTTGGTGACGCCAAATTAATCTAGAGGTATCAAAAATTTAAAATGGCAACGCCCGACTTCACTACAGCGACACTTTCAAATTTCAAATCGTGATGCTACCATTAGTAGCGATGTCGGGCCAAATTCTGACACTATCGTGTTCACTATTTCTACTACAGAGCGATGCCCATACTTCAAATCTCAATGCTATCATGTTCAGCGACGCCCAAGTCTGGTAAGAAACTTTTTGATTATTTTTCAAATGTGTTCCTTAATTTCTTTGATTTATCTAATTACCAATGTGTGTCTGATAGTGTTCTGGTTGTTAAATTAACAAGGTTTTATAGGTTGAAAAACATGGAGCTAAAATGAAGAAATCCTCTTCTATCTTACATTCTATAATTGTAAAAAGCGTTTAAACGCTTTGGGGAAATTATAACCCAATTTTCATGCTTTCTATCTTCTGTTTAAGACCTCACTAAATTTCAATTTGGTCTTAAAATGAACACTCAAATGGGACTAAAATTTAACCTTCACATTATCATTTTACTTTTGACTTAAAATCGAACAAGCAACTTCACACTTGGTTTTGGTGCCATACAAAGAACTCATCATTGCTTTGAGAATTAAAAAAAGCTTGTGCTTGATTTTCCTTGTAAACTTCTCTGCAACTTGTGTCATTTAAATGTGTATGCACTTCTCTCATGCTTCATAGCTATCTTGAGAATCAAAATCATTTTGGTAACATTGGTTGTCTAAAATCTTACTTACACATTTCGATTTGGAGCTAAAATTGAACAATCATGCGAGTGTGAAGGAAAGGCATTGTGTGTGCTCCCCCCTAAAATTCCTTATAATGCAACTTAGGCGATCGAATTACAAATGTAATTTTTTGCTATTGTCTATCTTTAGAGGGACTACCTTGGTGGGAAAAATTAGTCACCCCAAGCGAACGACCCAAGTGATAACTAGCTAAATCCAAGCTCTTCCAAATCACTATATAAATGTGTGGTTACAAAGGAAATTGTGATCAATGAGAAGGGGTACATGATAGCTCTCCCCCAACATCTTTATGATATGTAAAGCGCTTGTTATAAGGGTTGGGAGACCTCTCACGAGGATTTTTATCATTACATGGCCTAAACTAGATGCCCTTATTACGAACCTTTGTTTAGAAATCCAAAAAATCCTTAATACTTGTTGGTGCAAGAATGGTCATTCTAAAGTCATCCCACATTCTTACTATTCAATTGTAGAAATAGAAAAATCCTTTTTATCTTCAGATTTTAAGGATTTTGATATTTGGTGGTCCCAAGAAGTGTGTGTCATGGAGGGGAGCCAGTGTCACCAAATTTCTAATTGTTCGCATTGTTTAGTGTTTGAAGAAATCCAAGTGGGAATTCAACAAAGTATAGCCATTTCAAACCTAGGATCATAAGTGATTGTGAGTCAGTTTGATATATTGCTTGGTTCCAAAACGTTCGAAAAACAAACATTCACTATCTTTAAAATTTCAAACACTTTGGTTAAATGTGGGTACCTCTTGATTTAGCTTTGATATTGCTTCTTTTCCTAAGGGTTCCTATCCTTAGCAACTTCTAAATATCTTGACTTAATCATAACCCATATTTCTTGAAGACAAGATAGGAAATTGTAGCTCTAATCTCATGATTTTTATGAAATGGACGTTGTGAAAGTTATGATGTTTTTAACATAAATATTTAGTTTGGAATCTTAATCAAGAAGATTGTTTGTAAAATCAATTCACTTAAGCAAGATAAACTTGACACAAATTGAACCCCACATGACCATTTGGAGACCAGATGCTCTCGTTTTACAACCCAATCTTTTAGGTGCTATCATTGAACCAAAATTTGAATACATTGAGGGAGAAAAAAAAGATATTATCAGTAGTTTGAGAAGCTTCACTTTTGAAACCAAGGAAACCTCCAATCAGTGGAGAATTGTTGCAACTATCTTGGATAAAGAAGAACAAAGAGTGGATATTTTGGCTAGAAGGCCCATATTACCACCTCCCACGTGGTAATAATTATATTCTGTTGGCAACACATGGGAAAATAACTAAGAGGGGGGGTGAATCAGTTGTCACAAAAATTCAAACTTATTAAACTTATTAACCCTTATTCTCAGATCTGATTAATAACCATGAAAGCATAAATCAACACCACATCAAAGACACGCATTGTTAGAGTAATAGTTCATTTGCCTTTATAATTAAATCACTTTGGTTTAATTATTAAATGCTAACTATTATTCTATTTACTTAAGCTTGTCATTTGTAGGTGCATTATAATTAATATGTTTATTAATTATTAAATGCACAAACCTAGCTTTCTTCGGCTTTAGGGTTTCTCACCTTATATGCCGCTTTTGTAATTATTGTAATCATTCTTTTTGGGAAATAACAATTATGCTCTCACTCCGCTGAGATTTTCCAAACCCTTGCTTCTGTCTCTTTGGTCTCCATTCAGCATTAGGTATTTTGCATGCAGGTGTTCTTGGCGAGCTGTGGATTTGCATTTATCAAATCCTACATGGTATCAGAGCCACCCTGTCACTGCCTGGTTTGAAGGTGTTTGAGGCCACGATTCGAAGACGACAGCTACAGCTTCTCTGGGGTTTTTCTGTCACTTTGAAGGAGGCGCTATTTTCTGGAGCCGTTTGAGCAAAAACGGACTCCACCATTGCGTTCAGAAGGTCTGGGAGAGTCAAAATTCATATAAACTTTGACTATTTTGGCCACAGTGACCACAGGCAAAAATTTTTGGCCTACCAGGGCCGTACGAGCTCAAAAATTTTAAAAAAATCAATTTTTCTCTAAATTTTGGGTGCTGCCAGCCCGTGCCGCCGCTGGCCTACGCGCCACCCTGCGGCCACCGAGCTGCCACCGGGGCCCGCCACCGCCGCCCAGCCGCTCGGCCGCCACTGCCACTCCGCTCGATCGCCACCTCTATCGGTGTCGCCGCCCACTGGCCACCGTCGATGTCCAGTGACAGCCATACGGCCGTCAAATTATTTCCCCTGACTGGTTTTTTCCAGAGAGCTCATTTTTTGGGGGTACCTGTGGTTTTTTGGCCGTATCTTGGGCATACGGTGTCCGTTTTCGAAAAACAAAATATTGTCGAAAAGGTGTTTCCAAGCCAGATGTAACTATGCTGGTCTTGTTTGCTGATTCAGCCATTTGAGCACTATTTTTTGGCATCAAAGTAGAGGCTTTGTTTTCCTCTCTCTCTGCATCTGGCGTTCAGGTTTTTTCCTCATTTTTTGTACTTTCAGTATTTGTTTATTTGTTGTACGAGGGTTAGAATCATACATTGTGGGGGGGTACTTTTGCTTTCTGTCATTTCCTTTCAGAAAACGACCCTTCTACTTCTGTCTTTTTCTTCTCTCAATGTCGGACCCCTCTATGGCCCGACTGACACCGCATAATTACCACACCTGGAAAGCACACATGACCAGGCTACTCATGTCACGTGGCTTATGGTCATGCCTAGATGAACATCAACCTGTCCTACAGCGTCCTTTTGAGATTCTTCAGCACAGGAATAAAATGGATGAAGCCATGGGCTTGATTGCACTGAACATTTCCGACAGTCTCCTCTTTCACTTGGATGGTTTGACCACTCCTAGGGCCATTTGGGGCAAGTTTTCAGATTTGTTTGGCACTGTCAATGAATTCTGGGCACTACAGCTTGATGCAGAGCTGACTACTTTGACACCTACCGGCTTTCCCACCATTGAGGACTTCTTGATGAAGTTCAAGTCTCTACGCTCAGTTTTGCAGGGATGTGGGAAAACCAAGACAGATGACGAGTGTATCTTCTTGATACTCTCAAAGTTGCGAGGACAATATCAGATCTTCTCTTCCACTTTCTACTCCACCATGGATGCTTTGGGTGCTAGACACACCATGCCTTCTTTTGAGACATTCTGTGATCGGTTGACACGGGAACAGGCAAAGATCCAACAGATGGATGCTTCTGGCTCTTCTAGCCAAGCATTGGTTGCTCAGTCTTCACAGGGGAAACCAAAACAGAAAAGCAAACCGAAGAAAGATTCCGCAGGCAATGAGTCTTCCTCCAAACCTGCACAGAAAACTGATTCAAAACCTCCAGCTAACCCTTCCAAGGGTAAATCTTCTTCGAAGTCTACTGAGTCTACCTCCAAGACTAAGAAGAAATCAGTTGAGACCTGTAGCTTTTGTGGAAAGGAAGGACATCCCGTTTCTCGGTGTTGGAAACGTTTGGAGGCTTTAGAGGAAGCCATGCAGGAGCATCACATTTCAGCTCCTCAGTCCACATCCTCCCCTACAGGGAAAGGTCATGCTCTTACTGCACGAGCTATGACTTCTGGGCCCACCTGGATTCTTGATTCCGGTGCCTCTCACCACATGACTCACACTCAGCAATTGGTCACCTCACTTGCTCCTTGTGCTACTTCACAGATTGCTGTTGGGAACTCATCTCATCTTTCTGTTTTGGGTTCTGGTTCTGTTGCATTGGCTGGGGGTTCTCTTCAGGATGTTCTCTTTGTCCCTGACATTTCGACGAACCTACTGTCTATCTATCAGATTTGTCACTCTGGCTCTGGTAAGACAGTTGAGTTCTCACCACATGATGTGGTTATTCGGGACTTACATGATTCTGATATGATTGTGGCTACTGGGAGTGTTGACACTGCATCCCGACTATACAGATTTGATGGATTTGAGTCTTCTGCTGGCATGGGTTCCTGTCTTATAGCACATGCAGATTCAGTGAGCAGACTTTGGCATGAGCGTTTGGGCCATGTCAATTACAGATATCTTCAGCAGATGAGCACACAGGCACTTGTTCTTGGGCTTCCACACATTACTTGCACTGATGGGGTTTGTCAGGGTTGTGTTCTTGGCAAACAACATAGGGATCCTTTCCCTCAGGGACGAGCTACTCGTGCTTTGGCACCATTGGAGTTGATTCATAGTGACCTCATGTCATTTCCTACTCCTTCTTTTTCCGGTGCTAGATATGTGCTTACTTTCATTGATGACTTCTCCAGGCGCACATGGGTGTACTTTTTAAAGTACAAGTCTGATGTCTTTGACTCATTTCGAGTCTTTAAGACATTTGTGGAGAAGCAATCTGGTCTTTCTATTCGTCGGATACGCACAGATAATGGGGGGGAGTATGTGAACCAAACTTTCAGGGATTTTTGCTCTGAACATGGTCTTCAGCATCAGTTTTCAGTGCCCTACACCCCTCAGCAGAATGGTGTGGCAGAGAGAAAGAACAGAACACTTCGGGAGATGGCTAATTGTATGATACAGTCCAGGTCCATGGATTCGTCTTTTTGGGCAGAGGCAGTCAATTGTGCCAACTATATTCAGAATCGGATGCCTCACAAGGCAGTTCGACATATGACTCCTGAGGAGGCTTGGTCTCATGTCAAGCCTGATATATCTTCATTCCGAGTTTTTGGTAGTGAAGCATGGGCATTTGTGCCTGACGCTCAGAGGAGAGCAATGGAGCGGAAGAGCCGACACCTCATTTTTGTTGGCTACTGCGAGGATGTTAAGGCATACAGGTTGTTTGACCCTGATTCCAGAGAGGTCCTGTTTCGACGGGATGTCCAGTTTGATGAGCGCCTTCCTACAGTAGATACCCCGCTTCCAGAGTCTACTTCACTTACCACTACTCCCTCCTCTCTTCCAACTTTGTTTCAGGACGATGAGGATGATGATCTTAGTGATCCCCATTTACCTCCACCACAGGATCCTCCACAGATGCCTAGATGGGCTCGTGTTACAGTTGATGCTGCAGGATCTCTGGCTGGTGACCCTTCCACTTCCCGTCGCACCCGGTCTCATATTGCGGGTTCTAGTCTTCTGAGTCATGCTATTTGTGGTGATCCTCAGACATTTGGGGCAGCGACAGGACATACTGAGTGGGACAGTGCTATGGAGGAGGAGTATTCTTCTTTGATGAAGAATCATACTTGGGATCTTTGTTCTCTTCCTAAGGGAAGAAAGTTAGTGCGATGCAAGTGGTTGTATCGTACTAAGTTTGCTGCTGATGGTTCTATTGATAAGTACAAGGCACGTCTTGTTGCGAAGGGTTTTTCACAGGTTGAGGGTATTGATTACACTGAGACATTTGCCCCTGTCGCCAAGATGAACTCTATTCGCCTTGTCTTATCCCTCGCGGCTTCTCAGGGATGGCCCATTTATCAGATGGATGTGAAGAGTGCTTTCTTGCACGGTGATCTTAGTGAGGAGATTTACATGGAGCAGCCTCAGGGATTTGTGCAGGATTCCTCCTTGGTTTGCAGACTTCGGCGTTCTTTGTATGGTCTCAAACAGGCCCCTCGGGCTTGGTATGAGAAGATGGACTCCTTTCTGCTTTCTACAGGATTCACACGCTGTCATTCCGATCCTACAGTCTACATTCAGCGTCTTGAGGATGAGGTTTTGATCCTTGTGCTATATGTTGATGATCTTCTCATCACAGGTAGCTCATCTTCTATGATTCAGGATGTTCAGCGTGCATTGATGGAGCAGTTTGAGATGACAGACCTGGGTCTATTACACTTCTTTCTGGGTCTGCAGATTGTGCAGTCCCCTGCTGGGATCTTTGTTTACCAGCAGAAGTATGCTCTTGACATGCTTCAGCGCTTTGATATGCTTGATTGCAAGCCTGCTCCCACACCTTTTCAGTCGGGTGTTACTTTGTCTACCTCTTGCACTTCACCTTCAGTGGATCCTACATTGTATCGGCAGTTGGTTGGCAGTTTGTTGTACCTGACACACACTCGTCCTGATCTCTCCTTTGCAGTTGGTCTAGTCTCTCGGTTCTCACACGAGCCTCATGAGAGTCATTGGCAAGCTGCCAAGCGCATTTTGAGATACATTCAGGGCACACTTATGTATGGCATTCATTACACATCAGGGGCTCCTCACATTGTTGGCTACACTGACTCAGATTGGGCTGGTGATGTTGATGATCGGAAGTCTACTTCTGGCTTTGTTTTTTGCCTTGGCTCTGGTCCTATCACATGGTCGTGCAAGAAGCAGAATGCTCGCGCACTTTCATCTACAGAGGCTGAGTATAGAGCGGCAGTGCATGCTAGTCAGGAGATTTTGTGGCTTCGGCAGTTGATGACTGAGTTTGGGTTTCCTCCTGATCGTCCCACTGTTCTGTGGTGCGATAATCAGAGTGCTATTCACATTTCCCGCAACCCGGTGGAGCATCAGCGCACTAAACACATTGAGCTTCATATGCATTTCATCCGTCAGCAGATTCAGGATGGTGTTCTCTCTTTGGAGTACATCCCCACTGACGCGCAGGTTGCTGACATCTTCACCAAACCTTTTGCATCTCCGCGCTATCTTCAGTTGCGTTCTATGCTTGGGGTGACGGAAGTTGTCCTTGGGGGGTCTTGTTGAGGCCTTCCTTCCTTCATGTTTTTTTCAGCATGTTGTTGTATCTCTTTTTGGGGTAGAGTTTTTTCCCACTGGGTTTTCTCTATTTCCCCGTTTTACAGAGATTTCTTTGTAGTTGGGTACCTGATCTAGGCCTTGTTGCCGGGACCCATTTTTTCCTGCTTTCTTAGCTGTGCTAGGTTTGCTTCCTCCTAAGCTTCGCTTAAGGGGGGGTGTTAGAGTAATAGTTCATTTGCCTTTATAATTAAATCACTTTGGTTTAATTATTAAATGCTAACTATTATTCTATTTACTTAAGCTTGTCATTTGTAGGTGCATTATAATTAATATGTTTATTAATTATTAAATGCACAAACCTAGCTTTCTTCGGCTTTAGGGTTTCTCACCTTATATGCCGCTTTTGTAATTATTGTAATCATTCTTTTTGGGAAATAACAATTATGCTCTCACTCCGCTGAGTTTTTCCAAACCCTTGCTTCTGTCTCTTTGGTCTCCATTCAGCATTAGGTATTTTGCATGCAGGTGTTCTTGGCGAGCTGTGGATTTGCATTTATCAAATCCTACACGCATAAAACCAATATTTTTTTGCGTGGAAACCCTGTTAAGGGAAAAAACCATGGTGGAGGTCAATCCACAAGTTATACCCTATTAAAATTATAAGATGAATAAACGAGTAATGCACATTCATTCAAGCACACTACCTAGAGCTCACTGCTCAAATACAAAGGAAGACTCAGCGTCCTACAAAAATATTCAGTTTAAATCCATCTAAAGAACTTGAACTAAGAAAGCAGCATTTGCTAATGCCTAATTACAGTTTTGGTTAAGCACATGAATTCTTCTTCACTCTTCTTCACACTCTGCTCTGCCTTCAAATGATCTAATCTTTATTCGCACATAGCATTCACACACTTCACACCATACCTGTCTCAAATGAGATAAAATATCACTCATATATATCTGCCACAAGAAATTACATTTCTTCATGTTGGCTTCAACACAATAGTAAGATGAATACAAACTATCGGCTCAAAACAATAAATATTATAAATGTGAATCCACCAAGGTCAACCACAACATAGTAGAGACCCAAAATAACATCCTTGAACATGAAACACCTTCAAATATTATTTCTCAAAGATCCACAACATGCTTCAAACACCCTGTCGGCCATGAACATGAAAAACATGAACACGCAAGAGAAAATCACCAATTGCGAGCACAAAAATCAATGAAAATGTGCAACACAAATAGAGCACAAACTGGAAACATCCATGAACATCATAGGAGCATACACAATAGCTTAGATTTCTAGAATCATATTATCTTCTTCTCAGAACACTAACTACAGTAACAGAATAACTGTCAAAACACAAAAAATCATAACTTGTTCAAATCTTCATGCGCACCTCTGAAACTTTTAGTAGATAAACTAGATAGGCTCGAAAACAAACCCTTTAATCCACAACTTTTCATCATCAACATACTGAACTTTCCATCACACTATTATCCACTGCTTCACAGACAACCTTCAACATATTTTATTACAATTTTCTCAATATCCTCGACATATAGAGCCTTAAAGACATAAATGCTAATAGTGTTGACATCAATGACAAACACATATCAGAAATGCAACCACAACATCCAACAATCTCCCCCTTTGGCATTGATAGCAACACGTGATATGAAAAACACCATCAACACAACTAACTCTTCTCCCAACAATCTCCCCTTTTCATGTTGCTCTTCTCTCCCATAATTCTTCAATAGTTTTTCACATTACTCTTCTCCCTCTTTGACATCAATGGAAAAGGTACACAAGCTTTGAACCACATATCTGAATCATCTAACTACTCCCCCTGAGTAGCAGCCACCACAACATCAATTTGAAGCAAGATATGATTATGAAATGCATGGACTGATACAAAGTCTTGCATCCTAGTTCTGATTAGGAGGGGTAATCACCCCTAACTTACCTCTGAGATACTCAAAAGTATCCTTAGGAAAAGGCTTACTAAAGATATATACAATATTCTCTTTAGTAGGCACATACTCCAGTCTAGCTTCCTTGTCACTCACCTTGTCTCTCAAAAAGTGATACTTAATAGATATATGCTTGGTCTTCAAATGCAGCACAAGATTCTTAGAAATGTTAATAGCGCTTGAATTATCATATAATATGGCAATAGGTTCATCATACACAACTATGATATCTCTCAAGATATGCTTCATCCACATTACTTGAGTACAGTTGTTAGCAGAAACAATGTATTATGCCTCTATAGTAGATAAGGAAATGGCATTCTACTTCTTACTCAACCATGAAATTAACTTCTTTCCCAAGAAAAATGCACCACCACTAGTACTCTTTCTATCATTCACATCTCCTACCCAATCAGCATCAGTAAAGTCACTCAAAGTAAGATCATTATCTTTAGGATACCATAGGCCAAAATCAATTGTTCCCTTTAAGTATCTAAAAATTCTCTTCACAGCAGTCACATGAGATTCCTTAGGATCAGCTTGAAATCTTAAAACAATGCATACAACATTCATGATATCAGGTCTAGTTTGAGTCAAATATAGTAATCCACGAATCATGTACTGTATCTAGTCTTATTTTCCTTCAGAGAATCATCATCTATTGTCAACTTACATTCAGTCACCATAGGTGTACCAACTGGATTTGAATATTCCATACCAAAATTCTTTAGCAATTCTCTCACATACTTGGACTGAGATATAAAAATCCCTTTATCTAACTGAGTAATTTGCAATTCCAAAAATAATTTCATCTCTCCAATCATTGACATTTCAAACTCACTCTGCATCTCATTAGCAAACTTCATGCACAAACCATCATCTCCTCCAAAAATCATATCATCAACAAAGACTTCCACAATAAATTATTTATCATCATCAATCTTGAAATATAGATTACTATCAGCAGTACCTTTGTTAAATCCAAGCTTCAGCAAATACTTGTCCAATTTGGCATACCAAGCTCTAGGGGCTTGCTTGAGTCCATACAATGCTTTCTTCAACCAACAAACCATATCTCCCCAATAACTCAATTGAAATCCATCAGATTTCTCAATATATACTTCTTCATTTCATTCACCATTTAGAAATGTTGACTTGACATCCATCTGATAAACCTTGTAGTTTTTATAAGCAGCATAAGCAAGAAATAGTCTCATAGCTTCAATTCTAGCAACAGGGGAAAAAGTCTCTTCAAAGTCAATTCCTTCCATCATCATAGTCCTAGCGGCATCTAGAACTGTCTTGCTCTTCCTTTCCACAACTCCATTTTGCTAAGGGGTCCACGAAGCAGATAATTGTCTCTTTATCCCATGCACTTCACTAAAAGAATTAAACTCATCGAATGTGAATTCGCCACCTCTATCTGATCTCAGACACTTAATCTTCAGACCTATCTCTATCTCAACATTAGCCTTCAAAATCTTGAATTTCTCTAAGGCTTCAGATTTCTCCTTTAAGAATGCAACCCACATCAATCTATAATAATCATCAATAAGTAACATGAAATACCTGTCTCCTTGTAAACTTCTAATTCTAGTAGGACCACACATATTAGTATGCACAAGCTCCAATACTCCCTTTGAATAATGTTTTTTGCTTCTAAATGATACTCTAGTTTGCTTCCCCAACTCACATTCCTTGCATATGGTATTAGTAGGATTTACCCATTTAGGAATATCTCTCACAACCTGTGTAGAACTTATCTTGACAATATTATCAAAGTTTGCATGACACAATCTTCTATGCCACAACCAACTTTCATCAACTTGAGCAATCAGACAACTTTTACTAGCAACACTTAGGTGAAAGATATTACCTTTTTTTTTAGTACCAAAAGCAATCACATTTCCAAAACTCCCTAATATTTTTCACTTTCCATCCTTGAATTGGAGATTATATCCCTTGTCAATCATTTGTCCAACACTTAAAATATTATGCTTCAAACCTTCAACATAAAGGACATCATCAGTATTATGCTTACCATCAAAATAAATACATCCTCTATCACGGATTATACCACCATTGTTATCACCAAATCTTAAAACACCACCATCATACTTTTCCAGGCTTACAAATTTTCTTTTATCACCTGTCATGTGATGAGAATATCCATTGTCAATTACCCATTCATCCTTTTCTTCAATTCAAGCAACTAGGGCTTTCTCCACACTTGTACAACTAGAAAATTCAGTAGACAAGGGATTACTTTCCTTCATAGCAATAAACACAAACTCATCTTCACTTGCATTCCCTTTATCAGATTCATCATTAGTCACACCTTCATCAATAGCATAGTAACACTTCTTTTGAAATTTAGGCTTGTAGGGTCTTTACTTGGGAACTCTTTCTGAACACCTTGATGCAAAATGGCCTATCTTGTTGCAAGAAAAACATTTAATAGGAGATTTTCCTTTATACTTACCTTCTCCTCTGGCTTCTCTTTTGACAATAAGTGCTTCAAGCTCATTCAGTTCTCTTTCTTCTTCTTCAATCTGTCTCATTTCTTCCTCATACTTGAATACTTTTCTAGAAGAACTTTCACCCAGATCATATCTCTGCTTGTCTCTTCCAGAGGTAGTAGCCTTGAATTCAGATTCTATCTTAGGAAGGGCATCACCGAATTCACTCAACTCAAAAGTAATAAGTTTACCAATCAACATATCTTTGGTTACATTTGTCATAGTCCTGAGCTCATCAATAGTTGTAGCTTTGACTTTGTATGCAGGAGGCAAGGATCTAAGAACTTTAGCAAAAATCTCTAATTCATTCAACTATCCACCAACACATTTGATACTGCACATAAGTTCATTCACTCTTTCCATGAAAGTAGTAACATTTTCATCATCGCCCTTTTTCAACATTTCATATTTCCCTTTCAGACTTTGTAGCTTAGCAATCTTCACATTAGCATCACCTTCATACAAGGTTTCCAACTTTTTCAAGATCTCATAAACAGTCTTCAGCTCCATAACATTCATCATCTTAGAATTAGTCAAAGCACTCAACAATGCTTCCTTAACCCTGATATTGTATTCAACATCTCTAATCTCAACAGTAGTAGTAGGACGATTTTGAGGAATAACATACCTATTACATGTAATGTTCCAATAGGATTCACCAATTCATCTCAGATGACACTCCATTCAAGTCTTCCATAGAGAATAATTTGTTCCATCAAATCTCAGACTATCCTTCTTATATGTCACCATCCCAGATCACCTCAAGTTGCTAAACTTCTTCCAAGGAACCCGCTCTA
Organism: Sequoiadendron giganteum; assembly: GCA_007115665.2. Taxonomy (NCBI): domain Eukaryota; kingdom Viridiplantae; phylum Streptophyta; class Pinopsida; order Cupressales; family Cupressaceae; genus Sequoiadendron; species Sequoiadendron giganteum. The sequence goes on along the minus strand of CM021108.1, from coordinate 435,316,569 downwards.
GTACCAATTGTTGGAAACACAAGGGCAGACAATTGAGAGGGGGGGTGAATCAGTTGTCACATAAATTCAAACTTATTAAACTTATTAACCCTTATTCTTAGATCTTATTAATAACCATGAAAGTATAAATTAACACCACATCAGAGACACACATAACACCAAGATTTTTTGCATGGAAACCTTGTTAAGGGAAAAAACCATAGTGGAGGTTAATCCACAAGTTATACCCTGTTAAAAGTATAAGATTAATAAATGAGGAATGCACATACATTCAAGCACACTACCTGGAGCTCACTACTCAAATACAAAGGAAGACTCGCTATCTTACATAAACATTCAGATTAAATCCATTTGAAGAATTTGAACTGAGAAAGTAGCATCTGCTAATGCCTGATTATAGTTCTAGTTAAGCACATGAACACTTCTTCACTCTTCTTCACACTCTGATCTTCTTTCGAATGATCTGATCTTTATTCACACATAGCATTCTTACACTTCACATCATACATGTTTGAGATGAGATAAACAATCACTCATATATATCCGCCACAAGAAATTACATTGCTTCATGTCGGCTTCAACACAATAGTAAGATGAATACAAACTGTCGGCTCAAAACAATAAAGATTATACATGTCAATAAAATAAGGTCAGCCATAACATAGTAGAGACCCAAAATAACATCCTCGAACATGAAACACCTTCAAAGATTATTTCTCAAAGATCCACAACACACTTCAAACACCTTGTCGGCCATGAACATGAAAAACATGAACACGCAAGAGAAAATCATCGATCGCAAGCACAACAATCAATGCAAATGTGAAACATAGATAGAGCATGAATTAGAAACATCCACGAACATCACAGGAGCATACACAGCAACTCATATTATTGGAATCACATTATCTTCTTCTAGGAACACCAGCTACAGTAACAGAATAACTGTCGAAATACAAAAAATCATAACTTGCTCAAATCTTCATGCAAACCTCTAAAAAAATTTGTAGATAAACTAGATAGGCTCGACAAAAAACCCTTTAATTCACAATTTTTGATCATCAACATACTGAACTTTCCATCACACTGATCTTCACTGCTTCACAGACAACCTTCAACATATTTTATTACAATTTTCTCAATATCCTCGACATATACAGCCTTAAAGACATCAATGCTAATAGTTTTGAAATCCATGACAACCACATATAACCAATGCAACCACAACATCCAATACATTCTTCTTCTTTAATGATCTCATGTAAAATAAAAATCCCCAAAACAAGATCTATTGGTCGTCATTACAAACTTAGGCACCTTAGTTCACGAGTAATCAACAACCGCACTACAACACTATACCTAAATAGAAACAAATTGTCGGTGAACTTTTATGAATGTACACTTAGAAGACATCCAGAGATGTATACATTCTTTATGGGTCAAAATCCGGATCTCTTTCAAGACAATCAACCTATTTGAATGATCCATCATACAATCAAGGTTCATGAAGCAAAACCTACATCCTGTCATCATAGACATAGATATCATAACTCAAAGTTTGGTAGGAAGTGGGCTATAATTATTTGACGCAATCATTATTGTTTGTTAAGAAACTACTATGCTTGAGCAAGAGGAGGAGAACAATTTTAAACATTCCTATTTATCCTCTCATCTAAGTCAACATTGGATCTTTAGGATTTGAACATTTTAAGAGGTCTAGCATCATTCTCACTACTGTGATCTTGGAAAATATAGGTTCGTTGTAATTCAACATTGGGTCAAACATTTCATCCATCCCTTCATCAAAATTTCATACTTCATCTCACCTATCTTTGTAAAACTTTCGAATATTCCATCTTTTGACTTAAGCATCAAATCAAACCAGCCTCTAACTTTGCAATGTTGTATATGAAATGTATCCTTTTCCATGCACCTAGTTAAGTTAGTTATCATCCTTGAACTAGTTTATCTTGAATTTCATGAGTCTACTCTAAATATTCTCAAGTTTATCAACATCCTAACATCAAAACATCAAACTCAAAGTCAAAAGTGTTGTCCTAAAACGATTACAAAGATCATTTTCCATATCACCCATATTTGCATTCCCCATTATCATCATTGCTCCAAAAAGACTTAGAGCATCCCTCTTACCTAGATTTGAGTCAACAAGAGAGTTCAAACATTATAAATCTCAACACAACTCTCCAACCAGTGACCCAAAATTTATGATAAAAACGAGATCACAATACAAGAGAATCATGGAGAAAACCAAAGTCAAATTTACCTCAAGTGATCCAAATCCTTTAGAATTTGACCCAAGAAGCCAAGTCACACCATCACAACAACCATCATCTCCAATAGGACCATATGAGATTAAAGACATCATAAACAATCCCTTTCAGCTCACTAAGGAGGAAATCATGGAACATCAAGCCTTTGAAAACATAGCTCATATTTATCCATCATTTATGGAATGAAATTTGGCACAAGACTTCACCACTCCACCTTTAGGGATAAATCAAACATCTACTCCTAGTCTTGTGGCCGCTCTTGCTAAGGACTTTCGTTTGACGCTTCCATTTGAAATAAGTATACTTGTAGGTACTCTTGATACCAATCCTCCACCTCCAACAACCACTTGGATGCCTACCTTTGGTGCTCCTCCCATCACCAAACATTCTAAACAACTACATAAACCTCTTTACCTTCATTACTCCACCACAACCTCCACCTTCATCCACATCCATGAGTACCACAAGTATGCCCACCATCACACAAAGTAGTATAGACCAAGTATATCAAGGTATTATGCAAGGCCATGTCAATACTATATCGCAAAGTCAACCCTTGATGTGAATAGGGACATCTTTATCCAATCCTTCCATGTGTTCATCCATACCACTATCATCATAGAACACATCATATTCATCTTCCATTGATCCAAATCAAACCAACACCTTGGGTATGAACCGTATCAAAAAAGGAAGTACTTTGGTCACACCTCAAGCACAACAAAATCCCCCAAACATCGGCCAAGGGAATCCTTTAAACCAATGGACTCAAGGTCCTAGTATGTTAACACCCTTGAAAAATATAATAACAACATCTACATCCTTCCCCACGATCCCCTTCACCATGCAAAATCAAATGGCATCTCAAACTTACATTCCTCCATCTCAATCCACCATTCTTCAAGGAATGTTGAACCAAGGAAACTCTCAATATCTCATCACCAATTCATAACCCATCCAAAACATCAACACCCACAATCCATCATAGATGTCCCAACAACCAACTGGTCCTCTATTGAAAAAGCATACCTCATCCTTACAGCAAGCAATAAGCTTATCAAGCAATCTTAGCCGCACAACAACAACAACAACAATAGCAAGCAGCTTTAGTTGGATAGCAACAACAACAACAACAACAACAAAAAGTAGCCTTAGCCACACAAAAACAACAACAAGCATCCTTAGCCACACAACAACAAGCTTATCAAGCGGCCTTAGCCACACATCAACAACAATAGGCCCAATAGCAAGCCATTGTGGCACAACAACATCAGGCCCAATAGCAAGCCATTGTGGCATAGCAACAACATCAATCCCAACAACTATCCATCATGACACATCAACAACATTAGGCCCAACAATAATCCATCACATCACAACAACAATATTAGGCCTAATAGCAAGCCCTTGTGGTGCAACAACAACAACAAGCCTTACTAGCTCAACAGTATGCCCAATATCAGCAACAACAATAACAACAAAGTTCCTATTATAATCCTCAATAGATCATCAATCTAAACACACTAGGAACATACACATCAACACCTCAATCACCTTCACATAATCCCACTCCATCATCCACCCCATACAACACACCATCATATCAAAATCCCATATACAACTCATCCCTCATCCCATCATATGTTCCTCCACCAAATATGCAAGACGATCTCGCTTCGCAACTCAAGGAAATATCCCAAGAAATGCAGGACCTTTGAATGGGAAAGACAAAGAAGCCCCATACACAGAACCTATGTCCTTACCCCTTTGACCGCAACATTGCAATAGCACCATTCCCTCCCAGATTTGAGATCCCTAAATTTGATAAATACAAAGGGAGGGAAAGTCCCGTAGACCATGTCAAAGAATTCAACGTCATGTACATGGAGGTGGCCTATAATGATTCATATCTAATGTGCATGTTCCCTCAAGGTTTAACAGGTCCTTTCGTGGATTGGTTCTCTCATCTATCTCCCGGCATTAAATTTTTTCAAGAAATCACTAATAAATTCATCGACCGCTTCTCTTTTAATCTAGATATGTATGTTAGTCTAGAAGATTTGTACATTCTCAAACAAACCAAAGGAGAATCATTCACCAATTTCTTACAATGATTGAGACAAAAAACTAGTAAGACCAAGTGGACTCTTCCTAATGAAAAACAAGTGGGAATCATCATAGCTAATCTAGATCCCAATCTCTCATTCCACTTGAAAATGTAGTGCATCACATCTTATGACAAGCTTGTCCCTCAAGCCCTTAACATTGAACGAGCTCTAATCTCAAAGGGAAATAATCAAGCTTATAATTGTCCATCAATAAATTCAAATGACAAACCTCGTGTCTGGGCTTAAAAAAAAAATGTCACAAATGATGGTGTGGTAGATGTTAAAGTGGTTCTAAGTGCTCCTAAACCTAACAACAATCAAGTTGCTAACATTCAACCAAGTGTGCAACAAACATTATCAACTCAGAACAATCAAATCAACAACACTAAGATACAACAAAGGGGAACTACGAACATGAACAACTATCCCAAATTCAAGTACACATAGTTATCTGAGCCTATTGAAACCATCATGAAAAATTTGGTAGAATCAAATCTGATAACCTTTCCCAGCTTTGATAATTACCAAGAACCGCAAGAGAAACCATCATGGTACAATGAGAACGATCTTTGTGACTTTCATAAAATCAAAGGACACAAAAGCAAAAATTGCATGAAACCTAAAAACATCATCCAAGATCTCATGGAGAATGACACCATCTCCATTGAAGTACCCGCTAGGAATCAGGATCTCAAGATATACAAGAACCCTATGCCAAATCATAACAAACGAAACAACAACGGAAAAGCTAAGGATTACAAAAATGTGCAGTATAGCTATTCAAATGTGGTCATATCTTGTGATAGTTTCATTACAGTCGTCACCATCAAAGGACCTAATGTCGAGTATGGATTCATCACACGACATGGAAAGGTCACTATCTAAGGAGTCCCATCTCATTCTAGGGCACAACCTACTTTGCCAACATCGAATCCCAACAAGTATAATCTCCTAGACCAACTTAAGAAGACCCCCACACAAATTTCAATCTTAAAACTATTAAGGTTATCTCCCACACATAGAGAAATCTTAGAGAAAGCCTTGTTAGAGTCATTTGTCTCTGAGGATATTGATACATATCAGTTTCAAGCTATGGTAGGACACATTACTGATCATCTTCTTACCTTTTCTGAGCAAGACCTACCATCACAACCATCTCATAATCATGATTTACACCTTGAGGTCTACATTCATAAGAATAATATCAAAAGAGTATTAGTATATGGAGGTGTTGGTATGAATATTTGTACCATTAAGTTCATCAAAGACTTGGGCTACTCAGAAGATGACATTGAGAAAATAAAGAGTACCACCATCAGGGCCTATGATGACCAAGAGCAGGTATCACAAGGAAACATTGCATTACCCATTCAAGTGGGACCCATCATTGTAGAAACTACTTGCCAAGTTTTAGATCTTGAACTTTCATACAACATCCTGCTTGGTCGACCTTGGATCCATGCCTTAAAATTTGTTGCCTTGACCTACCATCAATGTGTCAAGTTTATTTTCGAGGACAGAGAAGTGACCATCTATGGAGATTCTGAGACTTTTTACTAATGCAAAAATCTTGAGGCTAAGTTCTATAAGATCTGCCAAGTGCCTAAAAATGATGAAGGGTCTACATCCACACCTACCTCATTTGTTGATCCATCATCCCTTGCATCTACCTCAGCAATGACTACACCCATTTTGCAAAACATTCCTGACATCAAAGTAGTGATCCAATATAATGGTTGTGGAAATTAAAATCTCCTGAAAGATATCTTTGTCTTAGGATAATTACCTCTTTCTCCTCAATCACATGGGAAACCCACATCTAGCATCAAATAGCCTAAAACAATAAATATGGTAGCTACTACCTTCACCAAATGGGGGCATCTGAATCAAGAAGATGTCAATGAGGATGGTATCTCTAAATTGCTATATCAAGATGAACAGCCTCTCCCTATTCTTCCTATGGAAGATGATAATAAAGGCTTGCAGCTCATGAAGGGAATGGTTTATAACAAGAATGAGAAATTGGGACAAAATGAAAATGGCTTGCTAGAACCTATCATTCCTAAGAAATGATTAAGGAATCATGGTTTAGGCTGTACTACTAGCAAGGTTACCCTTATTGGTAAAGGTACTTCCATTAAAATAGTTGAGGCTTCCTCTTGGTTACCTACATCGCATGGCACGGCCTTAGATGACTTCCCCCTTGATATGGCTGACCTATTTGAAAATAATAACTCCCTCTTCATGATATCCAATACATCCTTTGATCCAAGCAATCAGCCCACTGAACTATGCCTGGTATACCCACAAATTATTGGCATGGACCAACAAGGACCACCAATTCTTGATTTATTCGACAACAATGAAGCAATCTCAAAATTCATGGGACTTTGTGACAACTTATCCTGGGTGAATCACAAAAAAGGTTTTGACATAGAGCTAGACACAAGGGCATACTATGGAGAGATGATTGAACCCTTCATTCGAAAAATTGATAAAATGCAACTAACATGTAGATCCTTGAGTGAAAACCACATTGTGGCACTCTCTGATCCAAAAATAGTAAAATGAAAGGACATATCTGAGGGTGAAAACCTCTCTGAGGTGCCCAAGGATGAGGGATTCAATCTCCCCCTTAGTGCAATGCATCCCGAAAAGTCAAAAATGCTAGCAGAAAAGGATACCTCGGTCAATGTAGGAATAGAAGAAGCACCCCAAATCACTTTATATGTCAAATCCTTGTTAGATGAAGAATAGACAAACCTAAAAACATTCCTAAAAGAGCAGAGAGCTAACTTTGCATGGTCATACACAAATATTCTTGGCCTTGATCTTAAAGTAGTTATGCATAATTTAGCAGTATATCCTAAAGCCAAGCCAATCAAGCATAAATTAAGAAAGATGGACCCTCATATTGCACTCTTGGTGAAACTAGAGTTACAAAAACTTCTGGACGTCAATTTAATTTGATCGATAGATTATCCTGAGTGGGTTTCAAACCTGGTACCAGTCTCAAAACCCACTGGGGGCACCAGAATCTACATCGATTTTAGAGACTTAAATAAAGCCCAAAGGATGACTTTCCTTTTCCCAACATCAACCTCATTATGGACCTAACAATTGGGCATGAAATGTTATCACTCAAGGATGGTTTTTTGGGCTACAATCAAATCATGATCACCAAGGAGGATCAAATAAAACTGCATTCAATTGTCCATGGGGGACATATTGTTGAAACGTAATGCCATTCAGGTTAAAGAATGCAGGAGCAACCTGTCAAAGAGCAATGACCCTCATCTTCTATGACATGATCCACAAAATAATTGAAGATTATGTGGATAATATTTTGGAAAAATCAAAGAAGAGAAGTGAGCACATACCAATCTTGGGACCCATCTTTGATAGGCTTGAAGAATACAAGGTACAACTAAATCCAAAAAAGTGTGTCTTTGGGGTTACATTAGGGAAACTTCTTAACTTCATTGTCTCACAAAGAGGAATATAAATTGATCCAGCAAAGGTAAAAGCCATTTTCGACATGGAACCACCACAAACACTAAAACAAATAAGAGGAATAAAAGGGGGATTGCAGTCCATCAGAAGGTTAATAGCTCAACTATCAAATAAGATCTGTCCATTTTCACATCTTCTCCATAAAGGGATAACCTAAAATGGGATGACAAGTGTGATAAAGCTTTCTAGAAGATCAAAGATTATCTAATAATGCCTCCAATGCTCATGCCACCAATACCAAACAAGCCATTGATCTTATATATCTCAGCAACATCAACAACACTAGGAGTTATTTTAGCACATAATGGTGAGAATGGAAAGGAAAGAGCTATCTACTACATCAGCAAAACCTTGGTGGGTTGTGAAATGAACTATTCACCTATTGAGAAAGCATACCTAGCAGTAGTTATCGCTTCACAGAAGTTCAAACATTATATATTGTTACATCAAATCAGGCTCATTGCAAAGATAGACCCACTAAAATACATGTTAGTAAAGGAACTCTCACAGGGTGAATGGCCAAATGGGTGATGATCTTAACTGAGTTTGACATAGAGTATCTGGAACACAAGACAATCAAAGGACAAGTGATCAAAAACCAACTAACAGAAGCACCTATATATGCAGAAAATCCTTTGGTATATGAGTTTAATGATGAGTCAATATTCCTTCTCAATCTCACAAATCAATGGAAAATGTACTTTGATGGATCATTCACCCAACATGGATCTAGATCAGGCATTCTTTTCATCACCCCTCAAGGTGATTGCACTCCAAATTCATACAGGCTATCATTTTTGTGCACTAACAGCATTACTAAGTAAGAAGCCCTAATCATAGGTTTAATGATAGTGATTCAATGGCAGATTCAAGAAATGAAATTCTATGAGGACTCACAGTTGGTTATAAACCAAGTCAATGATGACTATCAAACTAAATATGACAAGATCACCCCTTACAAGAAGATGGTAGAGAATCTCAAAGACCTCTTTATAGACATAAATGTTGAGAAGATTCCTCACATGAACAATAGAGCAACAGACGCCATGGAAACCATTGGATCACTATTGGACATCTCGAATAACGTCCTCCAATGTGAATTCTTGGTAGAGCAACTTCTCGTTCCAACTTTTGAAATCCCTGAATCTGAATACACATGTGTCATTGTTGGTCGTAGATCCTTGTGGTATCATGACATCTTTACCTACCTAAATAGAGGAACCCTCCCATCTTATGTCACCTCAAACCTTAAAAAGACCTTTATCAAAAAGGCATCCCAATTTTTGATCCAAGGTGATACCATTTACCTTCGAACGATCGAAGGCACATTACTACGATGTCTTAACCAAAAGGAAGCCTTAACAGCTTTAACAAAATTACATGATGGAATATGTGGTTCCCATTCTAGTGGAATGGCATTAGCTAAGAAACTATTGAGGATGGGGTACTATTGGCCAACCATGGATAAGGAAGCTCATCAGTATGTGCAAAAGTGTGTCCAATGTCAATAGCATGAAGATTTGATTCATGCACTAGCTCAGGAATTGTAACCCATAATCACACCTTGGCCTTTTTCACAATGGGGACTTGATCTCATAGGAAAAATCACCCCAACCTCATCTAATGTCCACAAGTTTATCATAACCACCACTAAGTATTTCACTAAGTGTGTGGAAGCCATTCCTATGACCTACATAATAGGGAAACAAATTGTTGAGTTTATCCTGAATTACCTCATCTGACATTATGGTGTCCCACAAACCCTAATCTCAGATCATGGGATGCCCTTTAAAAATTAGGATGTGAAAGAGCTGTGTCAAAAATTCAATATCCAACACCGATTCTCTACCCCGTATTATCCCCAAGGAAATAATCAAGCAGAGGCTACAAACAAAACTATCTTGAAAATCTTGAAGAAAACAGTCAACAAAGCTCGTCATGGCTGGCATCTACAGCTAAATCCCAATGTCTGGGCCTATCAAACCAGTATTCACACACCAAAAAGTGTAACCCCTTTTTCCTTGGTCTATGGATCACAAGCTATCTTTCCTATTGAGGTTGAGCTCCCATCATTGTGAGTATCACTATAGAATCTTATCACCGATGAAGAATATAGAGTATCTCGGCTAAATGAGCTAGAGTTCCTAGAAGAGCATTGTCTTGATTCCCTCAATCACTTACAAGGATATTAAAACTGACTGAAATGGAGCTATAACAAGAGAATCAAATGTCGTTCTTTCTAGGTAGGGAATCTTGTCCTAAAGCAGAATCAGAAGAATCTATCAGATCAAGACACTAAAGGGAAGTTTGAGCCTAACTAGTTGGGTTCCATTATTTTCACAACAAGCTATGGATTAGGAGCATATCATCTATCAACACCTGAAGGTGAACCCTTGCAAGAGCCAACTAACAACTTGCATCTCAAAAAAAATTATGTCGTCTTGAAGGGTATAAATCTGAAAAATACAAAAATATTAAAAAAATGATCAAAAATCCTAAAAAGGAGAAAAAGGATTGAAAAAGTAAAGAAAAAAATCATTCTCCAATGAAAACCACCTTGGTGGAACTTTGGGCAAGTACCTTGGTGAAAACCTAAAAAATAGGCACCACACGTAAATAAAGCACCTCCATCTATAATTTGGCTCTTTTGTCCCATCATTCTTTGCACCGCCATTCATCCATCACCTATCTGCATCCTTATCATAGCTTGATGATGTGACATATCGTATCTCTTTAGTACTACTTGGCATATTTCAAAGGTCGGCTTGTCCTACCTATATCAAAGTAATCTAACCTGTCACGCTGGGGGAAATTCGTTATGGATCATATCAGGTCCTTATATATCTTGAGGTCATCAGAAATCTTATCACAAAATCCCAAAAACATTCATAAAATCTCATCAAAAACACCAAAAATATTTGTAAAATGTTCATCATAAAATCCAAAACATTCACAAAATTGTAAAGGCTAAAATCCAAAACATCCAAAAAACATCAAAATCCCTAAAAAGGTCAAAACATCGAAAATCCAAAAGCGGTTCCTCGTTGTCGAACTATGGGTCTCTGAGCTTGAACATAGGCAAGGCCATCATTGATGTTCCCCAAGGACACCCTAGGTTAGTCCTTTAGGAGTCTATCATAATAAATTGGCCTTCCATCACCTGCACATTTCTCATCTTGTCAATTCAGTCGAACTATGTGGTCTTTGCATGTATAACGTAGGCAAGGCTTATCTTTGATTAGCCCCCAAGGCCCCTAGGATACGTCTTTAGGTTAGGTTCTTGGTTGAAACTCCTTGAAAATCCCTAAAACATCCAAATATTTTGAAAATCATTAAACATTGAAGTATCAAAAAACACAAAAACATTTGAAAATGAAAATCTAAAAAAATTAGAAAACATTCAAAAGACCTAAAAATCCTCAAATTACTGAAAAAACTCAAAACATTCGCATAAACTTTCAAAAAGACCAAAAACAGCCTCAAAACATTTTCGGAATACCAAAAAATATTGAAATATTCTAAAAAATCCAAAACCACCCATCCCATCTCGCTTTCCCCTGTAATAAATCCTCATCCATAATAAATTGATTGTTGCCTTCACCCTTTGGTAAGTCAAATAGAAAGCAAGTGTAGCAAGTCGTAAAGTGAGAACCTAAATTGTCAAAATCTCAAGTTTGGATCATAGGTAAATGCATCGGTGAAGTTTGTATCAATGGCTCATCTTAGCATCATCGTCTTACACATCAAAAAAACCTTTGATCAACATGTCCTAGGATGTATCTTTCCTACAATGGGCATCAATATCAATTATCACTTTAGCTAAATTAAACAAGGCAGGAGATATAGATGACATTGACTACTTGTCTTTGATCTTTTCTTCTGATTTATCGTAATGACTCATTCCCAGGACCTCTCGATGATATCTATCAAAATGATTTAGAGAGAAATAAATGGGGAATCAATCATGATCTTTCATTTGTTGTGCTTGTGGGTATTCTTGTAATATAATCTTGGTGCATACTTGCTTAGTTGTGTGTAGGAAGGTCGTTTGGGGTATGTTGTTGACTATTGTGTATGCTTTGGTCCAATATATTTTAAGCTCCTAACTTACATTCCAACGAGGTTTCCATATGTCAAGGTGTAAACAATAACTATCCTATCTATTTTTCAAGTCAAAGTCCATTACACTAGATGCAATGCCATCTTGGTTATCAATACCTTAATGCATTGTGTCTATATGTTATATCAAACAATAAGGAACAATGGAAAATCCCAATCCCAAAGTGTAAGCAACTCTTCATCCTACATTCATCCTATATCTTGCATTGTCTCATCACCATCTCTAATAAAGTCTTGATGGATCATAGACTTGTTGGATCTTTGAAGCAATCAATCAGAATCAACGGCTATTCATTCTTTATTCTTTTATCTTCCCTCCGAGCTAACCTGGTATCATGACAGTCAACAAAAATGCCATCAATGCATCCATCCTGCATCCACAAATCATCAGCGTACATGCATCTCATAATCATAGCATAAAACATCCATCATCATAATCATTGTATAGCACATCATGCATACTGCATTATCATTTAAGTTGTGCGGAATAGTATAGATTTGTTATTCTAAGCATCTTAAAATCATTACATCCACATCATTTGCATCCATAACATTTGCATATGAAAACATAATGAAAAAGAACATAACATTGCATTGCATATCATATCATGATCATCGCACATCACATAAGCATAAATTAAGTGCATCCATACATAATCAAATAATAGCATCTCATACATATCATCCATAACATGAAATAAATTGCACACATCACATCATGAATCATTTGTATATGTATCATATATATATCAAAAAATGTGTCATGGTTCAAAATCTGGATTAGTGTATGAACATCAATCAAAAATGCAATATCCACAAGGCTATCAAAAAGGAGCCCATGAATGTATATCAGTGATAAAGAATGGGGCACAAATCAAAAAATATCTATAAGTCAAAAAGCTAGCCCTGATGGCTACTACCCTCTCCAGCCTGTCTCTCTGGCTGCTCCTCTGCTCATGGTCATGCGTCATTACACTATGAAAAATCCAGTTGTCTCAGTACCGCCAATACATCTTAGTGGTAATGTATCTTGTAATACATAGCCTCTGTCACAACCTCCCTATATAACTATGCTGAAATAGTCCTACCATGTGTGACCACTATCATAGCCTCTATCTACTAGCATTGAGCGACCTCTTGGTCCCTCTCCACTGTCACATCCTATACTCTTTGTAGTGCCTGATCCCACTACAATAACTTGCTACTAGGCCTGCTCTCGCTCACCAGTCAATGTCTACACCTGCTGCTACAGCTACCAAATTTTTGCATCTCACATATCTGGTGGTGGTGGTGGTCCTGACTACGGCTATACCTGTGGTTGCACCTATGGTTGTACCTGAGGTGGTTGTCCAACTAGGGGTGCCCTCGAAACCTATCCATCATGGTCATCCTAGCCTCCCTATCCCCTGCCTCTCAATCTCCCTCTAGGACGAGCACCTGCCATATCTATCAATCATCGTGGGGGATGAACTATGCATCATATGTTGGTGTGGTCTACGCTACTAGATGACCCTGATCATATGCCCAAGGTTGGGCTGCTAACTGTCTAAAGCTCTCAGTGGACTTTGGAGCCAGAATGGTTGGTCCCCATAAAGGAACCTCTTTGGCTGATCTCACAAACATGGCCTTGTATGCATCATTAGGCATGTCATCTGCATCCTCAAACTAATGAGCTACCCTGTCTGGAAGATACCTCTCTATAATAAGGTGCTCTTGATCCTGCATATATCGAGTTTTTCTAGAAAAATATAACCATTGTATATCATCATACCATGGCAGAATTTGAAGCCATGGGCACCAGCGGAAAACTATCATGTCATCTATCACCCGTCTCCAATACGGGGGCCTAATCTATCCTGTGTGCCTCAATGTAATGGCACCCCTATACTGCCAAATGATAGGATCATCTGGCTCGATGTCTGACATCTAAAAAATAGGTTAGATCACTGCAATGTGCTCCTAGGCCCAAATATGTAGTAGAGTCACCCCTACACCAAAGGCCCAGCCACCACAATGGACAAAATCATACAAATCATGATATAAGGAGGCCAGCATCACGGGCCCCATGCAAAGAGTGTCCTCCTATGTAGCATGTGGTTCCATGCCAAGCCCCATCCTAGGCTGAAACCTTTGCTACGTCTGTCTAGGGCCACCAACCCTGAAATGATGGTTGTGATGATCAATTTGAAAGTGGGCACATGACCTCTATAGGACTCAAGGTCGATCTGAGATGTGACCAACACAATTTCCTCCATCTCCATCACCTCATGGCATGCATCAAGTCCAATGTCAACATCGTAGATCACATGATCACTGTGAATCAGTAATTATAGAATCTGCCACACGTCCTCCAAGGTGACTATCGCCTCACCTGTCGGAAGGTGGAAGCACAAGGTCGTACTATGCCATCTCTCACACAAAGCTATCATCATTGCCAAATATGTCTGAATCACTGGGGCATATACAACATACCACAAACCAATCTCTCCTAGGTTCTCCTAGGGCAACTCCAATAGATCATCTAATCTCTCCAATAGAGTGGGCCTATGCTCCCTCAACATCAATGGTGGGATAATATCCTACATCCATGAAGCGCATAGCATTAGGAAAGCATCGCTATTGAAATTTGAAGTTATTTAAAATTTCTAGCTCAACAATCACAAAAGAATTGCTATTTACAATAGCATCACTATATTCAAATTTCAAATAGTGACGCTCGATGCATTTAAATTTTCAAATCGAGACATGCATCACTAGACAAGCTGGTGTCACAATTTAACTTATGGCCTACCCTAACCCAAATTTCTAAATCAGCCTTGGCGTCATTAAACAAGCATCCATCACCATTTAAAATTAGAAACCCTAATTTTAAATCGCCAAAAACAAGTGTTTCGCTATAATTGATCTGGTCATCACCGATTTTAGTTTGAGCATCGCTATATAGTGACACCGCCAAAATATAGATTTTAAAGCATAATAAATGCATCAAAATTTCAAATTTCAAATCAAGTTTTGAATCACATACCGGTGGTCCTGCGCCTAGAAGTCGTTGGAACTCTACAACTCAATCGGAGATGTGCTTGGGAAGTCACAATGTGCCATTTCATCAAAGGTTCAGATCTCAAAATCGCAAGAATCTCTTAAGTGTGAATGCACAAATGAATTGAAAATGACCCTTCTTGGCTTATTTAAGCTAGATAGTTAAGGTTTTTTGCCCTAATTTCATATTTAAACTGGGTTTTATCATCATCTTCACCAATTTTGCCAAACTGGACCCAATTTTGCATTGTCTTTTGTATTTTTGGCATAATTCTTGCATCCTGGAACCTTTTTGGACCCCCCTGGGGCTGCTTTTCATCTTTATCAAGAAATAAACCCAGAATTCAAAATTTTTGCCCGATTTCTCGAGGGGGCAGGGAGTCATCTTTATCCTTCTACTAGGGCATCTAAAAAATTAGAATTTTTCTATTTTTTGATCTAGACAGAAGTTTCCATCCAAGGAGCGTTATTCTTTGAACTAAAGCAGCAGGTACCTCGCCTCAAAGAGGGGCAAAATGTAGATGCTAAAAAATGTCCTAATTGATATCATACATTTTAATCAGATTTACTAACATCAGTTCCTTTGAAATCCATCCTCTTTTCCCTTAATTGATTAAATTATCCTAGCTATTTAATTAATTATGTCATTTTCATCTATTAATCTAATTAATGCAAATGGGTTAATTCACCCCCTTTCATGCTAACATTTCATCGAATTAAATTAAATAAATCAACATATTTAATTTAATTCCCTAAGTCTTCTAAGTTAATTAAATAACTCTAATTTATTTAATTAAATGTCATCTCACCCTCTTCCCATTCATTAAATTATTTAATTTAATGAAAATCACTTTATTCCTCCAAATCCCATAATTGCATAAATTAAATCTTGTTTAATTAGCAATTAAACTAATTTTCCTCTAATCAAAGGGAATATTCCCATAGAATATTCCTTATCCCCTTTTTGCACAATTAAAACTTTGTTTTAATTTGCAAAAGGCCTTTTTCCTCACCCATCATGGGAATATTCCAAAAGAATATTCTTATTCATCCATCATTTGAAAAAGGATATTTTCACTTGGCTTCAAATGCAAGTTACCTTGTAACTTGAGTTACAAGTTATCTGTTAACCTTTTGAACAAGTTACCTTTGACCTGTGTGTGCAGGTCAGAAGTGTGTTTGTTTGAGGAAAATGTGAACCCTTGATCCTTTCCTTGATCCATGTGATCTTTCATTCTCATTCGTTGATGAGAATCCTTGATCCATGTCTCCTCTTTTCCTCCATCTTGAACTGTTGATTAAGATTTTCGATCTCAACCCTCCATTTCTCATTTGCTCTCCTATAAATAGATCACTATTTGGAGACAAATGGATCCATCTTTTTTAGAGCAAACTTATGTTGTTGAATCTCATCCATCTTTCAATTTTAAACTTATGTTGTTGAATTCACTTGCATCCACACTCATATTTTACTCAATTTTAACTATTTTTAGTTCATTTTAGTTGCATAAATAGCTTAGAGCATCCATCAATGGCTTCCATGCATCCATCTTAGCTTAGTTCTAAATTAGGGTTTTCATTTTTTAGCATAGAAATAGCTTAGATCAGCTTAGCAATAGCATAATTAGATCATTTGTAGGATAATATCATGTTTAATTAGCTTGCATCATGTCAATTTTAGCATAAATCATGTTTTAATCCATTTTATCATGAAGGTTTCATTGATTCTTTTCCATAGAAATGATTGAAATGGGCTCACTAATCATGGGATTGGGAAAGGGTCGTCATTTCACATCAACACGACACCAATTCCAAAATAGGATAAGTTTCAAATGGGCTAGATTAGGAGTTTAACTATTTTTGGGTAGTTTGTAGCTTTCATTTTCAATTAAATACTTAGTTTAGATTTTCATTTCGAATGATCTTTTTTGTAGATGCAAGTATGTTTGGCTCAATTATACTCTAATTCATCATGGATCAAGTGTAATCGATCCACCCCAACAATCCTCATTTCACACTTACAACTTTTAGTTTCCTTACAAACTAGATGACTATACACTCAAATCAGAGACTTGTTTAGGTTTAGTTAGTTTATTCACAATATTTCATCATTCACCTTAGGTTATCTTGCATATTCCTAGTTTGCATCCATCGCATCTTAGCTTCATTTCAATGTCATCTTTGAGTCTTCAAATTATGAAGCTTATCATACTACTAGGCAGACCATTAGTCTCATTTTTAGGTGTCTTTCACTTATCATACCTCTTATCTATCTTATCTTTAGGTTGGGCCCACAACTCATTTGTCTAGTTTAGGTTCACCTTTTATCAATCATCATCATCATCTTGGTTTATTCCCTCAAGGTCTTGACATTTAGAGTTGTTACTTTGGTTCATCATAGTTTTTGCATCCTCTTTTAAGGTTCAAGGTTGCATACCCAATCCAAGCATAGTCATATTCATAGTTCCATTAGCACTTTCCATTCCAAGCATTGTCATAGCTTCATCATTATTTTTGCATATCAAAAACTTGGTCATAGTTTGCATTGTCATCCTTATAGTCCAAAAAAAATCCCAAAAACATAGCATAAATTCATCTTCCATTTTCATCTTTAGTTTTCATCTTCATCTTAGTTGCATAATTTTCAAAAGTGTGAACATCCAAATCTCACAAATCTTATATGGTTTTGACTAGGTCATAAAGGAAATGAAAAGACATGGATAACTCATATGACCCCTATATCAATCCAAGTAGAAACATCAAGTTTGGTTTAACGTCAAACCAACCTCAACCAATACAAAGTGAAATTTTAAATCCATTTGACAATTTTACATTGAAGGAGGTTAACAAAAATCTCACCTAAGGAAAATGAAGAAGCTTCCCAAGATCCTAAGATAGTGTGAATTTTAGAGGAACTAGTCAATACGGATCCTAATAAATATTTTCTCACACTTGCCAATAAAGGTACTAAGCTCCCCTTTGATTTTGACACTTCCATAATTGTAGAAAAATAAACTCAAGGTCTTGGTCACAACACATTTTCACAAGGTCAATCATCCTCACAACAAATTCACACTAGTTTATCACATGTGGGAACAACACATAATGCAATAACTACACACATCCCCTCTCCTCCAATATTTGAGACATGAAAGAACACATGCAACATCTCAAGGACCAACTCGTACATTTAGTAATCCATTTGCTTAATCTTCTAGTACCATGGGTATGACTTTTCCAAATCAATTTAGCACAACATCCACCCAAAATATCGCACTATCAACCAACACAAACACAAATCAAAACCCAAACCCAGCAAGCAAGATAAGAAGGATTCGCATTGCCACATCAAGAGTGTCAACCCAAATGACCAAAACTACACCAAACAGCAAAATGTCTTTTGGGGTCACACTTGAACACCAACCAACCTCCATCACAACAACATGTCACTCTAAATACCAACTTCACATCACAACTGCAACATATCAACCCAACCCCATCACAACCTCAACATATCAACCCAACTCCATAACAACATCAAACTAATGCCAATACCAATACCAATATCATGTTCACATATCACTTCCAACAAGGCAATCAAAATCCTTTGCAACAAAATACAGACCCAAATCCAACATTTACATCCAACTTTCAAAACCAAAATTTATCATACAACCATCTCAACACCAACCCTCTTGTGAAAATTCAACCAAATATACCACTATCACCCATGGAAACTTTGATGCAATAAATATAACAACAAATGGAAAACATGCAAGTGGGTATAATAAAGAAAACATAGTCAATGGAGGAACTATGTCCTTATCCCTTTGATAGAAGAATATACATGCCACCTTTCCCACCACACTTCAATGTTCCAAGTTTTAACAAGTATAAATCGAAAGGAGATCTAGTATAACACATAAGGTATTTTAACACTGCATGCATGTGAATTTCTTTTGAGCCTACGTACTTGATGAGATTATTTCCACATAGCCTTTCAGGTCAGGCTCTAGAGTGGTTCACACATCTTCCTCCTACGATAAAAACATGGAATGAATTAGATGATAATTTTATCACACACTTTTCTTATAACATTAAGAGTGAAATGACCTTAGAAAAATTATGTACAACTAAACAAAAGGAATGGGAGTCACATCATTTTTTCAAAGATGGTGAACTGTGTCCAACATATGTCCTTGTCACATACCAGAAAATTAGTTGGTCCCTATCTTTATAGATAACCTCAACACAAAATTAATGATTCAACTTCAAATCAATTATTTACAACACATTTGAGGATGTCATTGAAAAGGGAGTCTCCATTGAGAAAGCTCGTGCTGCAAAAGGACTAGTCAAGATCTTCAAAGAAAACCAAAACAATCCTAATGATAAGGGTAAATTCTGGTCTAGAAAAAAAAATGTCACCAATGATGGGGTAGTCGATTCTAAAATGGTTAACACGGTTCACCCCACCATTCATCTTAAAGGTCCTTCCACACAAAAAACTCCAACACCAAGCCAAGATCAAACTACAAATGCAGTCCAAAACAATCAATAGTGTAGAGGTCACTCACAAACAAACATGCCAAAACGAATGCCAAAATGAACATACACACACTTAGGGGAACCCATTGAATCAGTACTAAAGAAACTCTTACAATCCAATGTCATTAAACTTTCAAATATCAAACCATACGAACCAACACTAGTCAAACTAGTTTGGTGGAAGTATAATAGAATTTGTGAATACCATCATATGAACGGACATAAAACATCATCATGTTGGAGACTTAAAGACCTCATCTAAGACCTTATTGAACAAGGTGACATTTCAATGAACAATTCACAAGGGAATACAAATGTTGACCATGCCATATTCAAGACTCCCCTACAAGACCATAGAAAGGGAAAAGCCTTCAGTTCAAGGAACAATACCAATAAAAATGCTAATTATACCAATTTCTCATATGACTATACTATCAATCACATTCAGGCCTTTGATAATCATATCACTACCATTACCATAAATAAAAATTTAGAATGTGTTATTACCACTTGTAGAGCTAAAGTGAACTTGCAAGGGGTCACTTCTAATCCACAACCAAAGAGTCAATATAACCTTCTAGAGCATCTTGGAAGGACGACTACACAAATATCCATTTTTTAGTTAGTTTGTATATCACCTAAGCATAAGGCCATTCTAGACAAGGCTTTACAAGAAACATTCATTCCCATTGACCTAAATGTTAACCAATTTCAAGCCATGGTAGGGTACTTAGCTACAACCCATCATGCCACATTCTCCAAGCAAGATTTTCCTACACAAGAACCAAACCATAATGATCCATTGCACTTTTAGGTATGCATTAATAAACACAAGATCGGATGAGTCTTGGTAGATGGTGGATCAAGTCTAAATATATGCACTCTAAAATTGGTCATGACATTGGGATTCTTTGAAGCTTGTATAGACAAGACTAAGAAAATCATTATCAAGGCTTATGAATATGTTGAGCACTCATCCAAGGGTATAATCAAACTTCCTAAATGAGTTGGACCCGCTATTCAAAACATGATATTCCAAGTCTTGGATCTGGGCTTATCATACAATCTTCTCCTTGGTTGCCTATGAATTCATGCCATTAGGATTGTACCTTCCACATACCATCAATGCCTTAAGTTTCCATACAATGGTACCAAAATCACTATAGTAGGTGATCTTGACCCCTTCCAATATTATAGTAATCTGAGAGGGACCACTAAACATCAAGTGCCTATCAATCAAGAATCTTCATCCTCCACTTCATTGCATTACATTGATCCATATTCATTAGCCAAATCATCCATTCCATTAACTACATCTTCCAAACCCAAGGTCCAGATCCATGACACGGGATGTGGTGAATATAACATTGAGATCTTATTTTGTATTGGGAAGTTGCTTGCATCGTCGAAATCTTATGGAAAACCTTGTCCTATAAAAAGGAAGCTACAGTCATCATTCACAATCCTCCTACTATGTTCACTGTGGGGTGAATTGAGCAAACAATCTATAAGTGAGGATATTTCTACATGGATCTACAAGGATGAAGAAGATACTAAGCCTAAGCAAATACCAATTGAGCAATATTCAAAAGGGTTTAAGATCATGAAACAACAAGGTTATGATGGACATAGTGGTCTTGGTTTGAACAAACATGGAATGATAGAACCAATATTTCCTCCTTAGTTACCAAAGAACATAGGGTTATGGTAAGCACCACCAAAGGTGAGTCCTCCTCGTACTAAGTTGCCTTTGAGTGAAAATATTAATGTTTCAAATGAAATCAAGATAGTTGAGGAATACCATATTGAAACAGATTCCAATGAGTGGGAATGGGATTCTTGCACCTCTAGTGATTATGACCTAGCTAAGATCTTTCAAGAGCTTGAATTATCCTCTTCCCAAACCAAATCCATGAACAGTAATGCCTAGATTGGCTCTTTTTGGGATCCTAATAATGCTTCCATTTTCACCATGTCTACTTATTCCTTGAGCTATAACGATACTGATGGTGACTCACCTCTCATCTACATGTAACTCATAGATTGAGATCAACAAGGGCCACCGAGTTTAGACATATTCAAGAACGACAAAGCAATAGTTGAGTTCATGGGACTTTGAGAAGGGATACCAAGTGGGGATCATAAAGTTGGTTTTATCATATAACTTGACAATGCAACATACTTTAGAGAGTTTTTCCCACCCTCTAGTCACAAAAATAAGAAAAATAAAAAGAATAGGTCTCTAGGTGAAAATCGAAAGGCACCTTCAAACAAAGAAAAAGTAAAAATAAAGGACGTATCCAAGGGTGAAAACCTCTCTGAGGTGCCTAAGGATGGAGGGTTGGATAGTCTCCCCATAAATGAAGAGATATTACCATTTCTTGTTGAAAAATCATAAGAGGTCAATCTTGGTACAAAAGATAATCCTAGAATCATTCACTTTGTAGCATTTGACAATGAAGGAAAAACTAGAGTTCACCAATTTATTCTCAAAGAGACAAATTAATTTTGCATGGTCATATGTTGATATGCCAAGGTTAGATCTTGAGCTAGTTCTACATCATTTTCCATTGGTTTCAAATGCTAAACCTGTCAAACTAAAATTGAGAAAAATGCATCCATAGATTGCGCTCCTAGTGAAAGTAGAGTTAAAGAAACTTTTGGATGTTGGTTTCATTCATCCTATAGACTTCATAGAATGAATATCAATTTTGGTTCCCATTACTAAACTAACTATTGGAATTCAAGTATGTACAGATTTTAGAGATCTAAACAAAGCTTTTCCTAAAAATGACTTCTCGCTACCCAACATTGATATCATGGTAGACCTCACAGTGGGATATTAAATGCTATCACTTGTGGACAATTTTCAAGATATAACCAAATCAGAATTGCTCCTAAGGATCAAGATAAAACAACCTTTACTTGTGCTTTGGGTACCTTTCATCGGAAAATCATGCCATTTGGTCTTAAGAATACTAGAGCAACACACCAAAGGGCTATGACCACCATCTTTCATGACTACATGCGTACCCTTATGGAAGATTATGTTGACGACTTATTAGCAAAATCCTTATCAAGAGATAGTCATCTAGTAGTACTGGACAAGATTTTTAAGAGATTGGAAGAATACAAAGTTAGGTTAAATATGAAGAAGTGTGTCTTTGGGGTTCAATCAAGCAAACTCCTAGGATGCATTATCTCTCGTAGAAGTATTGAAGTTGATCCTACAAAATTGAAAGATATCTTGGATATGTCTCCACCGAAAAACATAAGTTAGTTACGCACTCTACAAAGAAGGTCACAATCTATATGAAGGTCAATTAGTCAATAAATGTCAACCATTTCAACATCTTCTATGCAAGGGAGTCCCATTCATATAGACCGATCATTGTCAAGAATCATTCCAAAAAATCAAGAACTATCTATTATCACCTCCAGTTCTTATGCCTCCTATCAATGGTAGACACTAAGCATATTAAACATATTAGCAACCATGTCAACATTGAGGGCATTGTTAGCACAAAATGATAATTATGGAAAAAAATGAGCTATGTATTATATCAGTCACACTCTTGTAGGGTATGAGCTTAATTGCATCCCTATTGAATGAGCATGTCTTACAGTTATTTTTGCTACATAGAAGCTTATACATTACATGTTGAACCATTGATAAAACTGGTAGCTAAGACCGATCCCTTGAAATATCTATTGAGAAAATCAACATTAATAGGCCGGTTAGCAAATTGGGTAATGATCTTGAGTGAATATGACATTAAATATGTTGATTGTAAGGCAATGAAAGGACAAGTGATAGTTGATCAACTTGCAGACTCACTAACAGGGGTAGAGCATCATCTAGTGTATGATTTTCCTGATGAATCCATCTTCACAATAGAGACTTCTATGACATGGAAATTGTACTTTGATGGGTCTTATACAAATCATGGTTTAGGAGCTGGTATCCTCTTTATCACACCTCAAGGGGATTCCATACCTAAGTCATACAAAATAGCATTCCCATGCACAAAAAACATGGTTGATACGAAGCATTGCTAATAGGACTACGGATGGCTATCAAATGGAAAATTAAGAATCTTCAAGTCTATGGTGACTCCCAATTGGTTATCCATTGGGTTAATTAAAACTATGACACAAAATATGAAACACTCACTCCCTACAAGCGAATGGTCGATAGTTTCAAGCAATATTTTGATGTCATCATTTTTAATCAAAACCCAAGGATTCAAAATAAGGTAGCTAATGCAATGGCAACCATTGGATCTCTCTTGGATATACCTAATAACATACTACAATACGAGTTCTTGGTAGAACAACTGTTGATCCCTGCATTCAATGTCCCTAAATCTGAGCTAGTGTGTGAACTTGTTGGTCTTGATTCTCCTTGGTACAAAGACTTTTACAATTATCTACATGACTAAATTATCCCTTATGACTTGTCCTCTAACCAACGTAAGACCTTTATCTGACAAGCATCCAAATATGTCATCATCAGTGATACCCTTTACTGCCATAGTCTAGATAGCACCCTCCTAAGATGTCTCGATTCAGATGAAGCAAAAATGGATTTGCATGAGGTACATGATGGTATATGTAGAGATCACTTTGTTGGTCCTACCCTATCCAAAAATATTATACGAATAGGATACTATTGGCCTACTATAGAATGTGATGCCTATCGCTTTGTTAAGAAATATCACCAATGTCAAATACATGGAGATCTTCTGCACGCACCTGCTCAAGAACTTCATCCAGTTACATCATTGTGGCCATTCTCTCAATGGGGACTCGACCTTGTGGGAAAGATCCATCCTACCTTTTCTAATGGTCATAAGTTTATCATCACTACAACTAAGTATTTTACCAAATGGGTCAAAGCTATTCTAATGACCTACATCATCGATAAACAAATATTCAAGTTCATCCTTAATTACATCATATGATGATATGGTGTTCCCCAATCCATTGTTACAAATAATAATCATCCCTTCAAAAATAAGGATATCTATAAATGGTGTGATATATTTCACATCCAACATCATTTTTCCACTCCATACTACCCCCAGGGTAATGATCAAGCTAAGGCATCTACCAAGACTATCCTTAAAATCCTAAAGAAGATTATCAATGATGTTGGCCATGACTAGCACATCCAACTTAATCCTACATTATGGACTTATCACACCAGCATTTGTACCCCTACAAGAGCCACTCCATATTCCCTCATCTTCGAACCTAAATCCATTCTTCCCATTAAGGTTTAGTTATCATCCTTGAGAGTTTCCATGCAACAATTCATTAATGAGGAAGAATATCATGTATTTGTTTACATGAGATAGAGCTATTGGATGAGAAGTGACAAAATGCATTAGCCCATTTATAGGCTTATCATAATCATCTTCATCGTAACTACAATAAGAAAGTTCAAGTTAGGAATTTTGACATTGGTGATTTGGTCTTGAAACAAAATCCTAAGAATCAAATAGAGCGAGAGAAACTTGGAAAGTTTGAGCCTAATTGGTTGGGTCCTTACATCATAACAACATCATATGGATCCAACACTTATCAACTCTCTACTCTAGAAGGTGAACCACTTCTAGAGACTATCAATAGCATGCACCTTCACAAGTACTATACCTAGATTTTAGAGAATCCCATCAAAAATTGAAAAAAAGAAAAAAATGAAAAATAAAAATTAAATCATTACCCTGATGAAAACATGGCAAATAGGCATCTTGGTGACACCAAAAAATAGAAAAAAATAAATAAATAAATAAAATAGTAAAGATAAATATTTCATCCAATAGTGAAAACCACTTTAATAGTGCTTTGGATAAGTACATGGTGAAAACCTGGCAAACAAGCACCATGTGTAGCCAGTCTTTAATCCATCGTCTACTATCATTCTATCTGATTTTCCACTTCCATCCATGATCTATCATGCACATCCCACTCCATAATAAACTTTTCCCTCTCCACCTCACCCATAATAAATCTTATTCATCCTTCTCATGGTCTCTAAATCGTTGACATTTTGCGTCTTGCACTCTTCATATCCATCTATAATATTTTTTTGTTCATCCATCTCTTCGTCCATAATAAGTTGGTGGACTACACCTGATTGGGGGAAATTCATGGACTTGTGTTTCATATGGGAACCTATACATGGTTCAACACTTCAAAAAACATTAGAAAATATTAAAAAAATATTAAAAAATTAGAAAACATCAAAATCCAAAAATATCCAAAAATAGAGTTTGTGTCAATCCAAGTGGTCAAGCTATGTTGCCTTTGTGACTTCACATAGGCAAGGCAATCATCGATGAGCCCCCAAGGCTTAGTTCAGTCCTTTAGGTTTTTTCATAATAAACTATTAGTCCATCCACATCTATCTTTCTATAATAAAATATCCATGGTCGGAGTCAATCGAACTATGTTGTCTCTACGCTTTACATAGGCAAGGCTGCTATTGATGAGCCCCCCAAAGCATTATGTCAGACCCTTAAGTTTTTTCATAATAAGGTCTTCATCCATCCCATAATAAACTATCCCTTGCTAAGGTTGACATTTTGAGCAGACACAAGCAGTTATCAAACAAGAGAACTGAGCTTATCCAAATCACGAAACAACAAGTAAAATATCCAAATAGATCTTAATAAAAATATATCAATTTCCTAAACATAGGTACCTATCAAAATAATAAAACATCAACCATTAAACAACAAATAATTAACAATCCTTATTAGCTATCAAACAATCTCATACGAAGTGTTGCATTGTCGAGACTAGACTAAATGACTTATACAGCATGTCGCATCTCTAAAACCAGAATTTATCTATCCAACTTATCAATTGTCTTATAAAGGTTCTTGCATCCTTGAAATCAAACTCAATACATCATTGGTCTTATATGAGGTGTACCATTCGTAAAACCAGACGCTATCATTTTCCAAAACCTAATCATACAAACAATAATTGACAAACGATCTAAATGGTTGTTGACTTTGTTGGTTTAGTTTGTTTTATCTTTTTATCGATTTATCTTCGGTCATGTTACTATGTGCCTTGAGGATGTTCCAATAAGTATTTAGAGGAGCGATGATGGATCATGACCTTTTTCTCTTTGATTTTTGTTTGTGGTTTGTCTTGGTAACATGACTGGGGCAACCTAGTTCCTTGTATGTGATCGAATTTCCATTTGGCATAATCAAAACATCCTATGAAAGCCAAAGCTAAATCTAATGCTTTCTTGTGTCAAGATCAACATGCTTTGTGGTTACTTCCTCAAATGTTCCAACAAGGTTCTATGGTTTCTAGTCTGCATCATGGCACTCCTTGTCTGTCACCTGCAATTTTTTGCAAGGGATAACATATTACACCTTGGTCTATGTCATATCTTGGTGTTTTATATCCATTTCCATAATAAGTTATGTGATGATAATTATGCAATAAAATAAATGCTTGATCATTTATTAGCAAGATCTCAAGATAGCAATCCCAATTCATCTATTCATTTTACATCCTTGCTAGCTTCTTTTGTACTAACATCCCATCCATTCAAGCCCTATATATATTTTTGAGCCTAGTTTTTCATCACCAAAGCATTTGCATTTATCCAATTTGCTTATCGATAAACTTGCCACATTTTTTAAAAAATTTCAAAAAAAAAATAATTTTCTCGAGGGGGCATAATCCTATCATGCATCTGCCGGAACACACTAGGGCATATCCTGAGTTGAATTTCCTGAGTTATTCTTTGAGACAACGCTCAAAATCACATTATGTCAAAGAGGGGAAAAATGTAGACATTGAAAAAATTTCCCAAGCCTGGAAGCAACATTTTATCATTAATTCTCCTATTTCTTAGCATAATTAAATAATTTTAATTATTTAATTATTTTCCTAGTCATGTTCCTCTATTAATTAATTAATTCTTAACTATCTATTTAATTCACTTTATCCTTATTCCTCCTTGATTAATTTAAATAAATATCAATTTAATTTAAATTACATCACTAATTAACCTTTTTCCCTCTGTAATTAAACAAATTCTTATTTATTTAATTATTCATATTCATTTTCCCTCTCTTCTATAATTAAACAATTATTTTAATTATTTAATATTCATTAGCTTTTTCTCTCCATAGTTAAATAAATTTTATTTATTTAATTACTCCTCATTTTTATCCACTTTATTAAATAATTATTTTAATTATTTAATATTTAGCACCTACCTCTACTTCTATAATTAAAAAATACCTTTTATTATAATTGTTCATCTCACCATTCCCTAAATTAAATAATGCTCTTTATTATTTAATTTACCCTTTCCTAGCTAAGCCCTAAATCTCAACCACTTTCTAGGGGTTTTTTACCCATTCTTATTTCTTTTCTTCTCAATCAATCTCCTCCATTGATCACCATACCTCATCTTTCAATCCTAACCCTTCATTTGAATTGGGATTTCTGTAAAAGAAAGTCATCATCCTTATTTCAAAGTTAACCACAATCTTTAACATTTTCCTTCTCATGTCATTCATCTTGAGAAACCACAATATTCAATATTTTGCTTCTCATATCATTCATCTTCAACAACCACAATCTTTGAAGTTTTTCTATCTTGAGATCTAGAGCTACCTTGCATCAATATCAAGCTTAGTGAGTACATTGCATACTACAAATCTGAAAAAAAACAAAGCAAAATGGAGAAGAGAAATGGAGGTGATTCAATTATGGCATAGAAATCAAGGTTTATTGCTTTATTATTGTGATTTCTATGTTCATTTGTGCTTCATTGTTGGATTAGGGTCATTATTATCTTGAATTAGATATTTTGCGGTTGCTATTATTGATTCATGCTTATTCTCCCAAATTTTACCTCTTCTACAAACGCATGTGTCCTAGGTAGTTTTGATAAGTTCACATGTCATAGGATAAAGACACTTGACATAATCATGTTTAATCATGTCTCTCACCTTAGCTATATAACCAAGTGGTCTCAAATGTAAATCATATATTCTTGGATAATCAAATTCCATTTCAATCCTAAGAATTGAATATTGATCTCTCGTGTGGTTTCATGAAGGGTCTAGATCTTTGGTGGTTATAATCTTTAGCCAAATTTTGCATGGTGTAGAGTTATTCTATACCAACTCTTACAAAAAAAATGGCAAAGAAGGTCAATGATAAGAGATTGATCGAAGTATCTAATAAGTGCAGTGTTGCACATGGAAAGTTGCAAGGCAACATGAGAGATGTTCAAAAAGGCTTGGATGAAGAAACAATTTGTTTCAATTTTATTTAAAATGGCCTTTCTACAAGGAGCATAAAGGACTTGAAACATAGGGAAACATGAGGAGATGGATAGGAGACCTAAAAATGAGATGTGAAATGGGACCTATGCCAAAAACAAAAAAGGGGGTATCCACCTAATCATAAATCCACCATTTTCATGTTCATTACGAAGAGGGATAGTGCCACAAATTATTAAAATTGACTTGCAAGCCTCAAGGTGAGTCAACCCTAGGTTTGGACACTATGTTGCCTTGACTTCCTTATGATAGAAATTATTAAATAGTAGTTTTGGGAGAAGAATAAAAGTGCATTAACAATCAAACTTATTAGATCTAACACTTGAAACATAAAGTATTATGATAACACTGATAGAAAAAACCATCAACCAGTAGATCTAAGAAGGTTAGGATGGTGTTTATCTTGCTCCAACAGTGGGTTTTAGGCTCTGTTGAAGGATATATTTTCCTAGGGGCAAACGGGTCTCTATACAAGGGTCTAAAAATTCTTTTTTGCAGTCCTCAAATCCTAGATCTAAGCTTCTAATTTCCCCAAGTTTGATTATCGAAAAGCCAAAAATAAAACTTGTAGGTGAGTTTTTATTTCTTGACAACTTTACAAAATTACACTTTTGATCCAATTGCAATCCTTCTTCACTTGTAAATCTACAAACACAAAGAGAGGAGAAAAATGTTTGTTTTTGGTGGATAAGGGTTTTCCTTGGTCAATCCCTAGTTTGGTAATTAAACTTTGATAATGAAATAATGATAAAATGAAGTAAATAATGACTGAAAAAAGCTTGTTGCACCTCACCAAACCCTTTAATGGTTGCCCTTAGAGGACTGAAGTCTAACACATCACTCCAAGGATTTGATCTTGCATGAAATGGTTTGATTGTTTGATAGATCTTGATGCTTGAATGCTTGTTTGAAACTTGAAACCTACATCACAATGTTAGCTCAAAAACATGTATGAACACACATAAATCTTAACATCATGATAGGATCTTGAATGTTGCAATAATTGATTGATAAATTTTCTCTCAAATTCTCTTGAAAATAATCTTTGCTCTTGTGAAAATTGAATTATGCAACTTAGATTTGAATTGATAAAAGACCTTGTATTTATAGGTGTTTCCTTAATTACCCAACAATTAAACATCACAAGCTGACCTTTGCAATTTGAATTTAGATAATTAAAATTCCACCAAAAACATATTAAAAAATGGGATCCAAGACTTAAGGGGGACCCATTTTCCCTTGGGAAAATATGTCCTAGGCCCTAAACCTAGGACACACATTTTCTAAGATGTGTAATTAAGTGTAGGCATTGATTAAATGTGGGTTTCCCTTTTGAAAAATGAAATTAATTAGGCTTGTGAATGCATAAATGGGCCAATTAAAGGCTTAATTAAGTCCAATTAATCAAGGGGATGCAAACATAATGTGAAAATGTAAAGGTGTACATTTTTTGACATTACATTTAGCCCCCACTTTAGTGAGAGTATGAACTTGTTCTCAAACTCACACTAAAGTAGAAAAATAAGTCAAGAGAGGTCCAAGTGCACAAATGTTGATGGGATAGGATGGCAAAGATCAAGGAGGTGTCCAAGCCCCTAGGATCAAGATCCCCTGGTAAACCAACATAAGTAAAAAAGGACAGATGCAATAGCAACACAAGATGCACAATCATGCAATGTCAAAATTAATGCAAAAAGAAAGAAAAGGAAGGATGGACTAGCCACGATTGTGCTATTATCCACAAAATGTGTTCACAAGTGAAACCCTATTCTCCACTATGCAAAAAAAATGCTCATGAGGGCTAGTGAAATTCAATGTCTACTAGGTGAGCCCCAAGAAAGTGAGAAACACGTAATAGGTCGGTATGTACCCACAAAAAGGTGGTTGATGGGAAAGTCACACTAGGTCTACAGGCTCCCATATGTCAGCCATAACAAAAGTTATAACTCCTAATAACTTTGATAAGGCACCACAAAAATGGTCAAAGGTTCCATAAGGCCAACAAGATGCATTATGCTAAACACTCATGAATTAAAAGGCACCACTAACAAGAAAGTTGTGTTATACTTGGTGGCCATGACAAAGTTTTAAATACAATAGGATCGGATAGTCAAAGAGGTTTTTATTAGTTCATGAAAGGTCTCAACTTAGGGAACATCATGCTTAATGTCACAAAGAGAGGACTAGTTCAGAAATAAAATATTTGTACCTTAGGGAATGCAAGCCATAGCATTACCATTAAGAGGAATGTCATATGCCAAGAAAGGTCACACTCTTGAAGGACATCAAACCCAATGTCACCGAGAAGAAGACACATCACATGAAGTAAGAAGACCACACTTTGAAAGGAATATGCAAACAATGAGTAGGGACGCGTATGCCCCCACTTTAAATAAATTACTAAACACCATGCTATGAGAAATTATTTCAAAGTAGCAAAATGATAAATGTCAATACATGAGAGCTTTATTCAGAAATTCCTATGTAAAACATATGTTTCCAAGTAGAGTTATGTCATGGAAAGGAGGTTGCTCCCCATATGCAATCCTAAGATACATAAGGGATCCACAGATTTGGGGTCAACGTATGTCTTTGATACAATGATATAATTGATCTTGAAATCATCATCATTCCCCAAATAACTCATGAAACAACGAGCACAACGGAAGAATGACACATAAAGAGAAAAAAAAGAAAGATATTTTGGGTCAACATGGAAGATACCTAAATGTTTAATTCCTTGTGTCATCCCCAAAAGGAACACAAGACAATAGAAAAGATAAATGGCTACGACAAGTAGAAGAATGTAGATCCAAATAGAAGAGTGTCACTATAGATTTTCTTCCTTTATATCCTTGCACCAATAGAGTGACAAGGGTCATCCAAAGTAGGCTTACAAAAAGACACACCAAGCTACACACCATGGGGGATCACATTACACACATGAAATCACAAAGAACATGAAAATACAACAAATAAAAGACTAGTATGGCATACGTGAGTCAACCTATAGTAGGTCATCCACATCCAAATCTTGTTCATCATATGCGAAAGGCAAACAACTAGCCAAAGGGACAATGACAAGAGTTGTACTAGGAGCATCACCAGGTTCAACACGTGGTGAATCACTCTTGTTAGGTGGATCATCATGGTTGTTATCATCTAAGCTCATGGAAGAGGAAAAAAAAAAATTTAGCTCATTATGCACTTCCTCATCAATCTTAGCAATCTCATCATCATCATCCAAGTTAATCACAACAAGAGCTTAATGATGATGTCCATTGAAGTTTCATGTTGTTGTTGTGGTGAAGGTGGAGAACCATCATGTATTTCTTGATTTGGTTTTTGATCTTGGTTTTCTATTTTTTTCTTTCCTTCTAACTCTTGAGCAATAGCACGATGTCTACACCTACACCCTTTAGCATTTTGGTTTCTTCTTGCATGATTTTCAAGTTGCGATTATGTAGGAGTGAGTTTATCAACCATTGGTTTCTTTTCTTCCCACAAGGGAGGAAAAAAAGGAACCATGGAAGGTTGGTCAACCACTTTCTCTTTGGCTTTATAAAATTGTTTTATCTTAGGAGTCACAACAATAATGGTATATTTATCTCTTGGTCTCTTATAGGAAATAGGCGAAGGATTTGTCATGGATTTGTCTTGGTTACTTGGAAGGGATTTTGGTTCAATCATGACTTCATCAAGTATAGGAGACTCAATCATGGGTTGAGGCATGTTTCTAAGGGATAATTATTCTATGCACTTTGCCTTGAACTTTTGGTAAGATTTGAAAAAGAAGTCCTCACAAGGCTTAATAGGTTCCATAGGTTTGGGCCAAAAGAAATCTAATGAGAAATTCCCATAGGAAGACACAAGATTAAATCCACTATGATGCATGGTAAAGATGTCATTGTCAATGGAAACTTTAATAATTTATGCACTATCAAAGGGATGGCATCCATGGAGCATATCCATGGATAACCAAGCTTCACATGGAATTGGTCCGATGACGGGATGATGGAGAATGAGACATTCAATTGTTTCAGTCTAACTTTTAAAGTAAGAGTGATCGAACCTATTGTAGGGCAAGAAAAACCATTATGTGTTTTGATCCATGCTTTTGGTTGTTCATAAGAATATTGATAAAGTTTATGCACAAATGATAATTCCTCAGTCTTCAATTCATGAGCCTAATGAGTTGACCAATTACTCTACCCCGATGCAATCCTATATTCTAGTTCGAGAGAAACCAGAAGTGGAGTTATTCAAAAATGGCATCAGTGAAGCCTATCCCTTAGCATCAATTTGACCTAGCCAAATTATAGGGGGCCCCCACCTAGATTCTATGTGTAACATGGGTGGGTGGGCCCACATTCTCTACACACATGGGATCAATTAATATCCCATTAGTAGGCTTGTCATTGATTCTTTTGGCAGTGTAAACAAGACCATTAGATGCATGTTTGATTATGTCATTTTGTGAGAAAGCAATGTCAAAAGACATTTTGGTTTGGCCCTTATGAGGTTGAATGTAAATGAGGTTTTTAAGACCAAAAAATGAGATTTCTATCAACATCAAGCATGAATATTATAATCTAAGAAACCACTAAACTTAGAGAATTAAAATGCTAATCTCAAAATCTAATATTTTTAATGAAAACGAAAGAAATATGGAAATGTAAACAAATGATACCAATTCACCTTCCCTTCCAAACTATTTTTGATTCACCTTTATTGTCTCTTTGCATTTGCCTCCATGAATATGGCTCTCAGATTTTGTATGTGCGTAATTGTTTCAAGCTCAAGAACACTATTGAATGATGAAGAATGGAAAATATTGAGAATTTGTGGTTTGCCAAAAATGTGAGAAGAAGGATTCTTTTATAGAAATGCTCATTTGAAATGAGTGATTTAGATGCAAAGACCAAAGATCAAGATCAATGGTCAATGTGTGTTGAGAGAAAATATATTCACTAGTTAACTGAATTGATTAATCCAATCAAGGGAATTGATTGGATAATCATTGGGATTGGATTGAATAATCAATGGAATTGGAATAATTGGTGGAAAGGGATTGACTAATTAGTGGGATTGGATTAATTAATGGATATGATTGATCAACCAACAATTTAGATTGATTAATCAGTGGATGTGATTTGATCAATCAAAATGTGTGAGAATAATTAATTAGATTAGATTAATTAATTTTGAGAGGAATGTGCAAGATGTATTTGAATTAATAAATAAATTTTATTTATTGATTGATCATGTTGAGTGAAAGTTGGAGAATTAAATAATTTATTTAATTATTTAATCTAGAAGTGGGAAAGTGGTTTTAATTAAATAATTTGTAACAATTATTTAATACGAGAAGGGTGTTTGATGTTAATTAAATAATTAATGATAACTATTTAATTAAAATAGAAGAATGGTGAAGTTAATGACATAATTAAATAAATAAGGTTTATTTAATTAATCTAGAAGAATAATGTTTAATTAAGACATTATTAAATAAATAAGATTTACTTAATTGGTCAGGGAGAATAAGGATAATCAGGGCTTTATTAAATAAATAGAATTTATTTAATTAGTCAGAAT
Source organism: Sequoiadendron giganteum (assembly GCA_007115665.2). Lineage (NCBI taxonomy): Eukaryota > Viridiplantae > Streptophyta > Pinopsida > Cupressales > Cupressaceae > Sequoiadendron > Sequoiadendron giganteum. The sequence continues at coordinate 435,282,024 of CM021108.1, read as the reverse complement.
GATGATTGAGGATGAATTAATTAAATAATGTTAAATTAATTAATTAATAGTAAAATATGAAAAATGATAATAATTAAATAATAATGCATTATTTAATCATTTTAGTTGAAAAGTGTTGTTTGCGGGTCAGGACAATTTCAAGTATCTACAAGGTTAACCATAGTATCTATAGAATCATACTCATTATCACTCATGTTATCATTAGTCATGTCAACATTCATCACATCATTCTTGGCATCACTAGATTTCACAAAAGAGATGTTATGATTTGGTATGGGATTAGTAAAAATTTACAAATTTTGGTTGGGTGGGGCAACAGACTTATTTCCTTGATCATTAACACCACCAATCTGGATGTGATTAGAATCAATGAGGTATTGCATGATGTTTTTAAGATGCTTACAATGTTTTGTATCATGTCCATTTTGTCAGTGACAATGGCAAAAGGAATTAGCATTATAGTTCAGAGGTAAGGAATTTGTAGGATCAATGGTTCTAATGAGAGGTAAGGTAAATAGGTTCTTAACCAAACGTTCCAACATGATGGAATGGAGGGTATTGGGTAATGGGGTAAATTGTCTACTGTATTCTCTAAATTGATATGGATCTATTGTTTTTATGGCAGACACTTGAGACTCAACATGTTGACTTGTTTGAGGTGGATTTATCTATAAAAAGCTCTTATTTTGTTTCTTGAATGGCTGGAAATTATTATGGGGCACGAACTTAGATTTCTCAGGGCAATTAGAGGGAGTTTTTGTTTCACAATGGCTAACCGAATTCTGATAGTCACGAAGATCCTTGCACAAATGTGTAAAGGAGGGAAATTTCATCATCCCAAGGTTGTTTTGAATTTTTTTTTTGCAAATTTTTAATGAACATTCTTTGAAGTTTGGCATCGAGAATCTTAATATTGATTTGTGAGTAAAGAAATTGGTATCATGCTATGAAACCAGTGACCTTTTCATCATCCTTTTGTTTATACTTCATTAAATCGATTAAGGTCATTTTGGGACCAATATGCACTTGGAAATGGTTGAGAAAGGCATCCACAAGCTCATTGAATGAACTAATTTAGTTATTCAGTAAAGAGAAAAACCATTCCAAGGTTGTATCTTTCAAAGACCTAGGGAAGAGTTTATCCAAGAGCTTATCTTTGAAGATGATGTCACTAAATAAGATTGTGTATGCCGAGACATGGTTACCAAGATCTCCTTTACCACCATATTTCTCAAATCTAGGAATCTCTATACCTTGTGGCATTTGTGCTCTTAATATCTCCAAGGATAATGGGTTTCTTTTGACATATTATGAAGGTTGGCCATTTTGATTTTGGTTCAATGTGGAAATTTGTTGTTGGAGGGATGAAACATTTTGCAAAAGCTGGTTGAGGATAGAATTATTCATTGTATTTTGAGATGGAGGTGAATAAGGTGGAGGTGTGTATGTATTTGGAGGAAAAGTGAATTGCAAGTTTGTGAGTGGTGATGGGTTGGGAGATATGAGATTTTAGTTCACAAAGCTAAAAGGATTCCCAATGGAAATACCTAAAGTTGTATTGACATTGCTAGTGGGTTGCTTTGTTACAGTAACAGTTCGATGAGCATATGTAGGAATAGAGTCCACAGTTGTAGAAGGAGGAATTTGATTTCCACCTTGACTTTGAGTGTATCCTAAATTTTGAGCACAACTAGCCATTGTAGGAACATGATTGTCAATTATATGGGCTAGACTACACACAATTTATGTTTTTTATTTTTTATCGAGCATTTTTCTCATGTTATTTATGACAGGAACCATAGTACCAACAATGTATTGAATAATCACAAAGAATTGTAGTTTTCCTAAGGATTCATCCATTTGTTTTAGCTTCTCTTGAGGGACATTAGAAACCATTGTGTCAACATTAATTACATTAGTTGTTGGTAAAGTAGTCATGGGAAATGTGGTATCAAAGCTATGGTCCATAATGGGTTGACTAGTGCCAACAATATGAGTGAAAGAGTTAGAAAACTCAAGATCCATGACAAATGTACTAGCACGAGATGGCATGATTCTCGAACTACGTCTCACTAAATTATTGGAAATAGGACACCAGGTTGTGAAGCTCATAAAATTTTCACCAAAACAAAGTGCACCCAAAATGGATAAAAGGCACTATGAAAATGTAATAAACACCCAAAAGTATGAATCACAATACAATTATGTAAAAATATTTTGCAATTTTTAGATTTGAAACAAGGTAATTTATTGATTATTCTATGCAAAAAACATAAAAATGGTGTCTTTTTAATGCCAATTTTGATTTCAAACAATGCACTTAATTTAACCAATTGAACTTAATGCAAGAAAATACAAAATCTCCTATTTTTTGAAATAGAAACACATATCTGACAACATAAATAAAATGATGCCCAAAAATTTGAAAAAGAACCTATACAAGGACATGTTATCCCAAGGGCGAATAGGTCTTTGTATAGGGATTGAAAAAATTAGAGTTTGTGTTTTTGGTTTGATGTTTGAGTTCTTTGTTTCAAGTTATAGACTGTGAATTCTGTGACAAATTTTTCTAGTTTTAGGTGTCTTAATGCAAGTGCAATTAGTGAAAAATAGTGAACAAAGTGACAACTTTTAGAATGCAATTTTGAATTGAATTTGAATCTAAATGACTGAAAGACACTCTTGATGCAACTACAATGCAAGATGTATGCAAAATTAATGCAAAATTTTTGATTTTTCATGAATTTAAGTGATCCATATATACAAAATTAAACCCTAAATGCAATGAAAAACACACTAATACAAACCTAGATATAAGGTTTTGAATATCTCCATATCATAATTTAAGATGCACAAGCTTAGCTTCACCAAAATGAAATGAAGGAGAAAGGGGGGAGATGGATAGGAGACCTAAAAATGAGATGTGAAATGACAAACCTATGCCAAAAAGAAAAGGGGGTATCCATCTAATCATAAATCCACCTTCTCCATGTTCATTAGGAAGAGGGATAGTGCCACAAATTATTAGAATTGACTTGCAACCCTCAAGTTAAGTCAACCCTAGGTTTGGACTCTATGTTGCCTTGACTTCCTTATGACATAAATGACTAAACAATTGTTTTGGGAGAAGAATAAAAGTGCATTAACAATAAAACTTATGAGATCTAATGCTTGAAACACGAAGTATTCTGATAACACTAACAAAAACAACCATTAACCAACATATTTGAGAAGGTTAGGATGGTGTTTACCTAGCTCCAACAATTGGTTTTAGGCTTTTTTGAAGGACATATTCGCCCGGGGGTGAATGGATCTTTGTAGAGGGGTCTAAAAATTATTTTTATAGTCCTTAGTTCCCAAATTTAAGCTTTTGATTCCCCTAGCTTACTATCGAAAATCCGAAAATAAAGCCTGTAGGTGATTTCCATGTCTTGACAACTTCGACAACTTTGCAAAATTGCACTTTTGATCCAATTTCAATTCTTCTTCATTTGCAAATTTGCAAACACAAAGAGAGGTGAAAAATGGTTTACCTTGGTCAAACCCTAGTTTGGTAATTAAACCTTGATAATAAAATATGATAAAATGAAGGAAATGAATAATGAACAAAGCTTGTTGTACCTCACCAAAAACTTTAATGGCTGCCCTTAGAGGACTGAAGTCTAACACATCACTCCAAGGATTGGATCTTGCATGAAATGGCTTGAATGCTTGTTCAAAACTTGCAACCTACATCACAATGTTAGCTCAAAAACATGTATGAACACACATAAATCTTGACATCATGATAAGATCTTGAATGCTACAATAATTGACTGATAAATTTTCTCTCCAATGCTCTTGACAATAATATTTTCTTTTGTGAAATTTGAATTATGCAACTTAGATTTGAATTGATAAAAAGACCTTGTATTTATAGGTGTTTCCTTAATTACCTGAAAATTAAACATCACAAGCCAACCTTTGCAATTTGAATTTAAATCATTAAAATGCCACCAAAAACATATTAAAAATGGGATCCAATACTTAAGGGGGACCCATTCGCCCTTGGGCGAATGGGTCCTAGGCCCTAAACCTATGACACACATTTTCCAAGAAGTGTAATTAAGTGTAGGTATTGATTAAATGTGGGTTTCCCTTTCAGAAAATGAAACTAATTAGGCTTGTGAATGAATAAATGGGCCAATTAAAGGCTTAATTAAGTTCAATTAATTAAGGGGATGCAAACATAATGTGAAAATGTAATGGTGTACATTTTTTGACACTATAGGACCAAATGGACTCAATAGAGTCACAAATTGCTTAGGCATTCGGTGCATGTGATCCAACAAATGATGTTCATGGTGTGACAAGGGAAACAATAAAGAATTTACATGGACTATTCTTCCTACTGTAAGAACAAAAAGAAAATATCATTATGTAGTATAGTCAGTTTAGAGATTTTGTAATTGTAAAGCTTAAATCTTTGACTAGAGTGTTATCAAGTGCAGATAAGATGGCACAAAAGAATCTGGCACCCATTACCCCAGATGAAGGATAAGATCTCCTTATTTAGTTTGAGAGCTAATGCAGTATACTTGCCTTCACCAAGAAGGATTGAGAGATAGCAAAGAAGGATTAGGAGGCACACTTTGCAAAATTGAAGGTGTCTAACAAGGGAATCTTACCCTTTGATAGTTGAAGGTGTACATTTATGTTTTATTTATGCAGTTTTAGATTTCTATGTACGTATGCGAAAGTAGTGGATAAGTGTTGCAGTACTTTTTTGGTTATTTTTGATGGATAGCATTGTTAGGGGAAGCCACTCTAATGTAAATTATTGGACAAGTGTTGAGTATAGGATTGAAGCATTAAGGGGGAGTTACTCTCATGTGTATATACTTATATTAGTTAGGGGGATTATGTATATATGTATAGTGAGCCCTTTGCCCTTGATGTTAAAGGGGGGGAGTAGTTTTGGAGAATTTTGAGTAATTTTGAAGAGTGAGAGCGTGTTGCCATCAATGAAAAAGGGGGATATTATTGAAGATTTATGAGCATGATAGTGTATGGTATTTTTAGTGATGGCAACCCATTATAGAGATACAGTAGTGTTGGTCTAGAGAAGACCAAATTTCTTGCAGATTCGCCTAAGTCCCAATGTATAGATTTCAATGTTTAGTGAACCAGTTTTGTAGTCTTCATTGCTCCACTATGAAGAATATGGTCATGTGTTTTTGAGGTAATGTTGGTGCATGTTGAAGGTGTATGAATCCAAAGATTCAAGCTTGTATAGTTAATGCTAATAGCATATCAACTCTATAATGGTAGTATTATTGGTACATAGTGTATGTTGGAATGCTCTGCATTCCACCACATATGAATATTTCGCTATGTGGTTTCAAGGAAGTGTTTACAGGTGTCAAATGCATGTGTGCTCTAAGTGGAAATTCTTTTGGTGGTCCACATTTTGAGTTGTGAATGAACAGTTGATTCATTTAGTTAAGGCTTCACTAGTTTTGCTATGTGGTGTCGACCTAAGGATTTTGGGGTCGTGTGAAGATGAAGTATGTAAGGAGTAGATTTATGGGAGTAATTTTAGGTCATATTAACCTATTTTGGAGGTGTACACATTTTGGTTTATTTTGTAAGGCGTTTGTGTTAAATTTTTAAGCTGATAGGTTATGTGGTGCATGCTTTATCTAATTAGGTTGACCTAATTGATGTTTTGGTTGATTACGATATATATACAAGGTTAATTCCTTGTGCGAAGAAATGTGTATGAGGTGATTAAGTGTGTGTGCAAGATCTGATGCAAAGATAAGTGCAAATTATAATTGTGGTGAAGTATGAAGTATGACAAGTCAATTTTCTGACCTTAATTGGAACTGTATCTTCGACATGTTGCAGATGCATTATTAGCAATTCATTTTGGTAGTGAGCCACCCTTTCTTTTATCTTTTTATATTTTGGGCAATGAGCCCTTCATAGTGAGTCATCAATAGTGATTCATTCTCTCTTTTCTAGACAGTGATTCCACCTTTATGTATCAAACATTGTAATCAATTATAATATATTGTGAGTTGATCCTTACTGTGGTTCAAGGTTTTTCACATAAATATGGTGTCCTTGTGTTCCCTGATGTGATGAATGTTTTATATGTTCCTTTATATTACTGCAAGTTTAATGTGATGAATTGGATGAATGATTAAGTTGATAAAGTGAAAGAGTTTCAATGAATATTGATTCACCCCCGCTCGGTATTTCAGGTGTTCAACAGTCCCAACATCTACGACCTATGCTCTAGTGCCCCATTAAATAGGTTATAACTAGTCAAACTCCTAGAATGCGACTTGTGGATTGTTAGTGGGACCCTGGTGTCCCACCTCCCAAGTTGATCTTGTAAACATGGCTATATCGATGAGAACACCCTATTGATCCCCAAATTGACAAAGCACCCTCTTTGATAATTGTCTCTCTATAATGTTCTAGCTCTAAATTGTGTGACCAATCAAATACCTCATCTTTCGACAGTATGGTAGATGCTCTGTGTTATCATCCCAAGGGGCACACTATCTATATGGTCTTCCAGTGAAACCAACCAACAATTCTATCTCATGATGCCAATATTCGACATCTCCAACATGTCTATGCATGACTGCCTCACCATACATGAATACATATGGAAATCCTGGAGGAAGGTCTTTGACACACACTAGTGTGAACATAGTAATATTCTCCCATGACCATCTATGCAGCAGAGTAACCCCAAAACCAATGGAGCGTGACCCTCTATAGGAAACATCATGTATAGTCTAGTATCTCTAAGACACATGGTCGCCAAGAAAATTGTACCCTCATCCATCATACCAGCCAACATGCAGCCCCATCCAACTAAAAAACCATGACCTCACCAATTTGGCACTAAAACACTAGCTATCACACTACATACAACAATAATCAATCACTCATAAAAATCTACTAGTGTATCCCAATGAATCTCATACTCTTCCACTCTAAGGTTATTTTTCTCAAAACATCACTACATCACAACCAATCTAGATTCAAGGTCATAGGATACCCTCTTTCCATGAATGGGAATACGAAGTATGCACCATACATCCTCTAAGGTCACGTTCGCCTCTCCAGTAGGCAGATGAAATGAGTTGCTCTTCTAATACCATCTCTCTGCTAGTGTGGTAATCAACCCCTAATTAGCTCTGATCTTGGGCATGAAGGTCACATAGTAGAGTCCCAACACATGTAGAGTGGCTCTCTTGGTTGCATCCAAATGATCTTGTAGCACCATCGAAGATGATCGAGTCTCTCATGAATATAATGGTAATAGTCTCACCTACATTCAAACAACACATTACATCAATCAAGATACATGCCTAAACCTATTGGACCTTTTGAACCTTGATTTTTTTTCCTAAAACTTCATTTAATTGACCAATAGTCAATTGTGTTGCTTTACTTCACAAATGTGGTGCTCTAATGTGACTCACTATCAAATGTGCCTCTATCCAATAGGAGTGATGCACTGTCTTGCAAATACGTTATTGAAAATCAATTACAGTGCTAAATATTACACATGTGATGCCATAAATCAATTGTGGCTCTAAAAACACTTGCAGCCCATAGACGAATGTGGTTCCACAAAACATATGCAGTACATTTATAATTGTAGTGCAAAATCCTATGATTGTGGTGCTCATGACTATAGTTGTGCAAAAAACTAAACCACATTTGTTGCTCAATTTTTGAGCCTTAAGATCTAGTAAAAAATGAAAACATTTCAAAGGTAGGAAATGGTACATACTGGTCACCTGAGCCCTTTGGCCACCTGTAAGTCCGTGCATGTCACCTGCAATGAGAAGAATCTAAAATTCCTACCATCACTCTACTGGTCTTCTGCTAGTGCTCACTCCTCTCCTCTCAAATCTTCAAACTCACAATGCACAAATGAGGAAAATGACCCTTTAAAGGCCTATTTATAGACATTTCATGACCTAGTGGCCCCCCTCATAACTAGATGCAGTGGACATGTACTTGAATTGCTAATACGGAGGCCCAAATTGACCTATAAACATAATTTTTTGCCTTCTACACACCTATATGACTAAAATTAGCTTGTCAAAAAATTTACCAAAATTTTTGGAATTTTTCAGAATCTGGCCAAATTTTTCGAGGGGGCACCATGCTATCCCACTATCACCGGGACATATTGGGGTAGGTCTTGAACATGATTTTGTATTTTGTTTGACATAAGGCTAAAATATGCATTGTATCAAATAGGGGAAAAATGTAGATACTCGAAATTGGCCTAACCTACGAATAACACTTTTACACTAATATTCATCCTTTTCCTAATGATTAAATAATGTTCAATTATATTGATTTTGACAAATGACACAAGGCAACGAATGGGAGTGAAAATCTGCAGAGGTGAAAGGGAGGCAATGGGGAGATATGGAAGAGGATAATCACCCAAGAGAGAAGGCAAAAATGGATGGCAAGTCGAAGCAAGCATGGCACACCCTACAATGGGTATTTGAGAATGGAACCTGGGTGTATAAATGCCACCCGCATTTTTGCAAGATGGAAATTCCTAAAATGCAAGACCACAATCAAAGAAGAAGACTCCAAGGTGATGGCCGAAGGAGGGCTCCTAAACAAGGATGGAAAGCAGTAGGGCATCAAAGGAATGAGGAAAATAGGAGCACACAAAACTCAAGGCATGGGTGGTTTTGGGAAAAAAGATGCCATGAAAATTTGTCGGATTAAAATTGGAGAAACAAGGGTAGAGAAACTCCGAAGCGCACCAACAAAGTCTAGAAAGTGAAAGGTTCAGGAAACCCTAAATCAGAGAGAGAACGGAAAAAGGGCCAACAAAACAAAGAAGAATTTGAATTTGGTAGAAGAATGAACCCAAGAGACCAGGATTTGTATAGAAGAAAAGCGAAGAGGAGGAAATTCCAAAATAAAGGGAAAGGAATAGAGGTGGAAGATGGTCTAAGGTCGTGGGTAAACAAGTTGTACTCAATGCCTACTGAAGTGATTGAATCAAGAGTGACCAGATTGATGGATAGAGCTCTATTTGCCAAATGGAGCAGCCTAGGGTGCGCTAGGGAGGAGATCAAGGCTTGGTAGCGAACCAATTTCAAAGATCGGGTAAGAATCCATCAATTTCCAAATTCTTTCTTCCTCATATAGTGTATAGATCAACAACTAAAGCAGAAAATAGTAGATGGGAAACCTCTTTTTTTTGAATTTTCATAGTTTTCATTGCCTAAACTAGAAATCAAACTTTGATCCCTAGAATTACAAAATCAAACAAATCCCTACTTGGATCAAACTAGTGGATTTGCCCTCAAAATTTTGGAATGTGGAGGCCATGGTGAGAATAGGAGATGCCCTAGGTGTGTGCCTAGGGGTAGATAAAGACTTCATAAATGGAAAATATGGTGTGGAAACCAACATCCTGGTAGAGATAGATGAGGGGGTTGGGATCTACAAACATTTAGAAATTTTGACACTATATGGAAGTTGGAAACAAGAAGTAGATGTGTGTGAAGGAACTGGGCCAAAAAAAGTGCCTCTTTAGAGAATCAATCCAAGAAGGTGCCTCAAACAGGGGAAAAGGGAAAAGTGAAGGTGAGAAGGATCTGGAAGAAGCGGGTGATAGAATATCCCAAGGAGATGCAACTTGATTTCTAGAAGACTCAACCTAGAGAGGATGGACAAATCTAAGAAGAGGAAGTTGGAATGGGAAATCCAGAATAAGAGTGAGGCATTCAACCCAATGTAGGCATAGTAGTGGATGTGGCCTCCCAGGTAGAAAAAGATCTCAACACTCTTTTGGGTGAAGCAAAGGAATTACAAAAAGACATCAACACTCAACTCAGGGAACTGTCCAAGGAAAAAAATAGTGTAGAGAGGAGATTGTAGGAGGTAGGAGGTGAGGTAGAGAAGGGAAAGCAAAGTGATAGAAAGGATGAGGAAGATGAGGCCCCAAAGGAAGAAGGAAACTACTCATAGTTTGAGGAAGAGGTGAGTGACCAATATACAAAAGGAGAAGAAAAGGACTTAGAGGAGGCTAAGGAGGGAGAGCTAATTGAAGAAAGGATGCTTGAGTAGCCAAATCAAAAATAAGAAAGCCAAACTTAAAAAAGAAAACCAAAAGGGGTCAAAAAATGAACAAAGCTAAGCTGGTAATTGTAGGTAATGCTATAGGGCAGAGGAAACTGAGAGCCGAGAAAGATGTCCTCCTTCCTAGGTCCAAATGAGGATAATAACATGGAATGTCAGGGGAATCAACGCCCCTAAAAAATGGCGCATGGCCAAGCACCAAATTGACCAATCAAAAATGGACATAGTTCTAATCTAGGAGTCTAAATGGAGTAAAGATGAGGGAAAGAAAAGATTGAGCAATTGGAGGAAATGGAAAGGTCAATTTAAGGAGGCTATAGGTGCATCTGGAGGCTTGAGAGTATTATGGAATCCTCTAACAATAGAAGGGGAAGTGGAAAAATAAGATGACAATCGGCAGTTGAAAAAGTTCAAGGGATTAAGGAGACATGAAACCTTCTTCATCATCAATGTATATGCGCCAATAGCCATTGTAGAAAAAAAAAAGGTGTGGAATAAAATCTCAAGTGAACTGGAAAATTGGAAGAGTGAGGGGGATAGTAGCAGGGGATTTTAATCTGACCTTGAACAATGAAGAGAAGCAAGGGGGCCTGGGAAGAACAACAACCATTCAGAGAGTTTTCCAAGAATTTGTAGATAGTAATCACCTAACAAACCTGCAAACTAAAAATGGAACTTTCACATGGTCAAACAGAAGGAAGGGCTTCACCAACATAGTGAAAAGGCTGGATAAATTTTTGCTCTTGGGGGACTAGGGAGAGGTAGTAGCCACATAGGAATCCCAAATCCTACCTTACACAGGGTCTGACTATTTCCCTGTATTGCTCTCCTTTGGTTAGGATGACCCCCCTAAAGGAAGTCCATTCAAATTTGAAAATATGTGGCTGAGGGATGAACATTTTCCAAAGCTAATAGATGGGTGGTGGAATGAGATTAAGTTTGGAGATAAATCAGAGCTTTACAAGATAAACAAGAAGCTAGGATACACCAAGAACAAACTCAAAGATTGGAACAAGTCTCACTTCAAGAATATTTTCCAGGAGAAAGAAAGAATAGAGCAAGAGATCAGAGCCCTGAATGAGCACATAATAGAAAAAGGAATGGATGCAACCGATTTTGAGAATGAGAAATGTCTGAAAGAAGAACTGTCAGAAATACTGAAGAGGGAAGAATTCTTTTGGAGACATAAATCAAGAGAAACTTGGTTGAAATAAGGAGATAGAAACACCAAATACTTTCACAAAACAACAATCTCCAACTGAAGTCTATGAATGGAATGCTATATGGCACATTAAATATCTGAGGGGTGTTGCTTCTCTCAAAGAATTTCTTAGCTCTCATACTCTCCCTCTTGGCTCTACTCTTTGGAATAATGTCATTAAGGCTAGGGAACTTGTTGGGAAAGGTGCGAGTTGGAAGCTTGGAGATGGTAAAAAAATCTTATTTTGGGAAGACAAGTGGATTGGAAATGAACCTTTTTGTGAGCTCTCTATCTTTAGGAATTATATGGAAGAGTGCAAAGCCATATTTGGTACTTTCATTGGGGACTATTGGAGGAATGATCAGTGGGTTTGCATCTCTACTATCAGTTTAGACCTGTCTCCCCTCCAGTCTCTCCTAAACTTTGTTGTGTTGAGTTTGAATGGCCAAGGGGATTCTTTGGTTTGGAGAATGTCTTCTTCTGGGATTTTTTCTGTCTCTTCGGTGGAGATCTCTTGTCATCATCTTTCCACTACTCCTATTTGGGTGAAGGCTTGGGTGCACAACCTCATACCCAAAGTCAATATTTTTGTGTGGATCCTTCTTCAGAATAAAATTTTGACTAATGAAAATATTTGTAAGTGTGGTTTCTCATTTCCTAATAGATGTTATCTTTGTTGTGCAGAGGCTGAGACTATTTCACATCTCTTTCTCCCCTATCCTTTTGCCTATAAAATTTGGTGCAGGGTCTTGCAGTTGTGGAATCTTAGCTGGGTTTTTCCCGGTTCTATCTTGGACTTCTACTATCAATGGAAGGCTCCTTCAAACAATCAGGTGCTGAAATTGCTTTGGAAATATATTATTCCACACATTGTGTGGGGTATTTGGAAAGAGCGTAATAATAGAATTTTTCGGGAGTTTGCTCTCTCGAAAGAAATTGTCTTTAGTAAAATCATCAAAGCTATGAGAGAGAATCTAAACTTGCTCTGCAAACCTAAGGCCAAAGGAAAGGTCAGATTCCAATATTATGAGCTCACATTTGTTGAGGCATGGAAGATTAATGTTGATATTTCCCTTTCTCTGAGACCTACTAAGGGTTCTAGAGATGGTATCCATTGGAACCTCCCTCCTCCTAGTTGGGTTAAAATCAACTTTGACAGGACGGCCAAGGGAAATCTTGGCCCTGTAGGGTGTGGGGGAGTGATAAGGGATGACAATGACTTTTTTATTTCAGCAATAGCACTCCCCTTGGGCACCCAGACCAACCACCTTGTTGAAGCCATAGGGGCTTTCCAAGCCTTAAATCTTGCTCATCAATTGAACTTCAAAAATGTGTGGCTTGAAGGGGACTCGAACAATATAATACAATGTATTAAAGGATTCCAAAAGCCCTCATGGATGATTGAGAATTGGATTAATCTCTCTAAGGGGATTATTAGCTCCTTTGATAAATGCTTCATTTCCCATGCTTATAGAGAAATTAACACGGTGGTGGATTTCTTTGCCAATAAGGGGGTTCAAGCTAAGGGAAAAATGATGTGGCAGAGGAGTGACAAGTCGGAGGCTGATGTCACCACCTTATTGATGTATGATAGAACTCACAGGAAGGTTCAAGTTCCCCTATCAATTAATGATTATGGGTGTTGAGTGTCCTTTCATGTAGTCTCGGGATTGTTGTCTAATTATTTTTCATCGAGGGCTAGAGTGTCATAATATTAATTGCCATTCCAATATCTTGCATTTTTCACACTTTCTGGGCATTCTGATTATCAGGTTATTTGGCTTTCAGGACTCTTCGAAGCAGGTTTGTAATTCTATCAACATGGGTGGTGAACTTCGTCGTGTTGAACCGACAGATTGTGAGGAGTTGAGGAGCAATACTAAGGTTTGGTAATTGCTAGAGCAGGGTGGGATCACTAATTACATCAAGAAACTCCATGGTTGGGACCAGAAGATTACTAGGCTTTTCGCAAAGGAATGGAGTAATGGTAAGGTTAATTTGTTTGGGAGAAAGGTCACCATTGATGAGCAGTTAATTGCAGAGGTCACAGGGCTTCCTTTGGAAGGTCTTAAGTTCTATAGGGATAGGAAATTTTTTGACCAGGCTGTGAGAAATTTTTTGAAGACTGATAAGGAAAAAGAGGACCTGTGCAGAGCTACCAAAAGCAGTTATGAATCCATAAAGATCAAATTGCTCTGGCGAGAGGTGTTGAAGGTGATCATGGAATAAATTATGTTGGATGACACGTACACCAGGGTCTTTGGCTATCATTTTGTGCTCCTAAATCACTTCCGACATCAGGTTAGGGTTTCCTTCTCTTTCTATCTTTCCACCTCTTTGAATGCTAGCCTTTAGGACCATAGATCGAACCCGGTTAGATACCCCATTCTTCATGAGGGTTTGCTTGTTTTAATCTATGAAAATTTTAAAGCTATGTTGGCTCTGTCCCACTAGACCCCTTCTCCCCACTCTATCTCTCCTAAGGATGAATTGGGTGCTAGTTACATGGACAAGGATGAATGGGAGACTGATATGGAGGATGAGGAAGGTTGTCCCTCAAAGGTGGTGGGGAAGGGTAGTAACAAAGGTAAGTCCAAGACCTATGCCCTTCCTAAACCTAGTACTATGATCTCTAAAGGCAGATCTAAAGTCATTTTCCCGAGTTATGACGAAATTAAACTGAAGGTGAAAGGAAAATCAAGTGTTTCCCCCTAGTGAAAGGGAAAAAGGAAGGTTGTGGAGGACCCCTCCTATGAAACCAATCAGGATGATCCTCAGTCGACCCCTTCGTCGAAGTACTCTAGCTACCCTACAATTGATAGAGAGGACATGCCTAGGTATCCTAGTGATCTTAAGGAGGATGACCATTACTTTAAAGCTAAACGGGAGTTTCCTACTGATATCCTTGCTATCGCTCATAATGGGTCTGTTGACTTTTTCAGGTTGATTAGGTGGGTGTTTTTTGAAATTAAGGAGATTAAGTTGAATCAAAGGGCTATTAGTAGCAAGCTGGAAAAGATTGATATGATGGATAACACTAACAAAGATAGAGAACATGCCACTGATTTATGGACTGAGGAAGATGTAGACACCGAAAATTGGTCTAGGCCTGCGAGTACACATTCAACATAATTTTCTATAGTCCATGGTCATGATTAAATAATGTCAATTATTTAATTAACCTTTCTAACACATATTTCCTCTATTAATTAAATATCCTTTTTTAATTAATTCATTAATTCATAAATGACCTTTATTCACCTTGAGTAATTAAATAAATCATATTTATTTAATTATGTTGCAAACTAATTAATTCTTCCCCCTTTATCTATCAATTAAATAATTTATTATTTAATTCCCCTTTATCATACTTTTCCAACTATAATTAAATATCTTTATTTAATTATTCATTTAACCCCTTTTCATCTATAATTAAATATTTATTATTTAATTATTCATTTATCCTTTTCAACAGCCAAATTAAATAAATTACTTTATTTATTTAATTAAAAGTCTCATATTTCGAATGTTGAATTAAATTAACATTTAATTCATTATTTAATTAATTATGTCACATTCCTCTAACATTCAGTTATCTCTTACATGCACTTATCGTCTGACTCGAGTTATCTCTATGAGAGAACTCTCCGTCACAACTAGTCGATTAACTAGTTCCAACTCGTATGTATGATCTATATTTATTAATTAAATATCTTTATTTAATTAACTAACTCAAAGTTTGCATTCACATGCATTTATCATGCATTTATTCTCCAACTTCTAACTTTGGCTTTTGCATACAAAATCTATTTCTTTTATTTTTTGAAGATGAAGATTGGAACTCATGTTCTAAAATTAGTCTTTACCTACAGTTGAACTCACGTTCTAACTCGCGTTCTATCTATCACATAACTCATCGCATGGCATTCATCAATCTCATCCGTCGATCTCTCTTTCAATCTGAGTCGATCGTTCGAAAACACAAAATCTATAAAATGGCCTGTCATTATCATTATTCCTCTCCCGAAATCATTATACACTTTTGAGAAGAAACAATCTTCGATATTTTGCTGAGACACTCAACGAAGTTATGCTTGCATTCAAACATAGAAATCTGAGGGCAAGAATACTTAAAAGGAAAAATGGAGAAGAGCAATGGAGGTAATTCGAAAGGGTGAATACATTATTCGGTGAGATCAATTCAATTTGTTAGTTTTCATTTATGTTTTCAATTTCATTCTTTATTGTTTGATTTTAGATTAGTTTTGATTTTAGATTAGGATTAATATTGTTATTTCTAGTTGCAGATCAAACCACAGATTTAATCTTGAGTTACATTTGGTGAACCCGACGTGAACGCACTTCAAAATCTGCACATCTTTCCATTTTCCATTTCTATTTTTTTTGTTTCTTTTTCGCAAGTTTTTCGTCCAGTGAACTGCATCTGTCAAAAACAGCAACGCATCCGTACTTACGAACTGCATCTGCCATGTCAATCGCCGCATCCGCCTACCGTTCACCGCATCCGCCTGTCTATCGCTGCATCTGCTAGTAGACGAATTTTGAACCACAGATTTAATCTTGAGTCAACCGCATCAGGTTGTCAATCGCCGCATCCACCTACCGTTCACCGCATCTGCCTGTCTATCGCCGCATCTACCAGTAGATGAATTTCAAACTGCATTAGACACTCCATTGACCACATCCACCTACAACCATTCGAACCGCATCTGTGGCTCCAAAAGCTGCATCTAGCTGGTAAAGATTTTTATTTGTTTTATCGATTTTCGTGCATCCATTTTTCAATTTTCACTTTTTTTTCATGATTTGGATTTTCGCTAATATTTGGTTTAGTTGTGTCAAGGTGGAATAACAAGTGTTTGCAGGATGAAGCGTAGAAGACAATAAAAAAACCAAAGACAAACAATGAACTACTGACAAAGTTGCATGCAGGACCTAATGCTTTTATCATTTTAGCCTGCTTTTTGTTTTGGTAGATAGATAATTGTTTTGTGGGTTAAAATGAACTTCTACTTGGTAGTGTAAACAATCTCATTTGGGCTTAATAATTTACCAGTGTTTTTCATGTCTGCATTGTTAGTTTATAACCCCACGATTTAGTAATTGAAGTATCCTCTCCCCTTGCGCATTCATGTGATCCTGGGTGTAAGAGAAACGATTACTGACTCTAGAACTTGGGCCTGTCTTGGTGGGAAAAAGTACTCACCCCAAGACGACTCAGACTGGTAGCACGCTATAGCCAAGCGACTTCCAGCCGGTATACAAAAGTGGATTCTTGGGGAAACCCCAAGAATCACGCGCACTAATCCGACGAGATGGACAGAAATGGACTCTCGCCAACGTTGGTTAGTGTCCCACGAATGGAATGCTCGAATTAAAAGCCTTGTTGTAGAGTTACCAAAATCCTATCTACTTGTTGGTGCAGCAGGTCGGACCTGTAAAGCCGTCTTACAATCTTACGGTTTACATGTAGAGATGAAAAGTATGCCATGGGAGATTCCTGGGTACTGTAGCTTGGCTGCCCCGTATAAGTGAGTGTCGTGGAGGGGAGCCAGTGGGGTCAAGCTACTAATCATCCACTGTAAATATGCGTAGCTGGAGAAATCCAAGTAAGAATTCAACAAGTACTGTCCTAAAGGCCTAGGGTGTAAATGTTTCTCGAGTCTCAATAGTCCATTCATCACAAAACTGAAAATACTTTGAATGCCATGTTTGTTGTTTGTTGTATTTGCCAAAATCTTGATCAAACAAACAAAGTCGGTCAAACAACTTTCGGAAAAAAAAAAATTATGTCAGAAACAGAGTCGCATTTGTCAGTTTAATCGCCGCATCTGTATTAGCGAGTTGCATCTGTTAGGGGAATAACCGCATCTGTCTGTCATAATTTTCACAATCTTGAAGTTTCGAAGCACATCTGTCACATCCTGAGTCGCATGTGTCAAAGTCCGAACCGCAAGTGTCTGTCAGGAAAACTAGTTTTTTAAGTCCAGAATAGGAAAAACGCATGTGAATTGGTAAACCGCAACTATCATAGGAAAGACCGCAACTGTAAGGAACACCGCAACTGTCAAATCCTGAACCACAATTGTTAGGTGAACCGCATCTGCCTGTTAACAGAGGACAATCAAAACTGCAAACTGAGTCTGAACAGAAATTGTCAAAATTTTGCTCAAAAATCTTGCATCCATTAGGTGGTTATATACGTCTTAGTTACAATCCACGTCTTCGTCATAGTCATCCAAAGTCACATGCATATAGATACTTCCTCGAAAATCTTAGTTACAATCCATGTCTTCGTCATTGTCATCCTAAGTTGCATGCATCTAGATACTCCCTAGGAAATTGCATATCACAGCATAGATAAGTTTCCTCGTCTTTGGATAAATTCATGTCCCGATTTGTCACACTCATCGAACCTAGTCACCTTAGTCTTATCTAGTGAATCTTTTCAGCTCAACAAGTCTAGTTTGGAAAGTTCACTTTTTCAACTGTCATTTGTCCTACAATCAGGCTCCTTGGTCAAAACAAATCCTTGCATGCATTTACTCCATAGGAGGTAGGTTATACCCACTTTAGAATCATAGTCTACACGAGGTCTTACATATTTTCCATCTTACCATACATCATCTTAGTATACGTCTTTCTAGAAATCATTTTAGCAACATCCTTATTGTCCAAAAAATCCAAAAACATAGAAATAGGTCATATCAGTTCTTAGGCATAGTCTGCATTACCCCATTTTGAGCAACTTTTTTTTATGGTTGAAACAAGGTCTCAAAAGAGGCACAAAGAAATGGCAAACCCCAACGAGTTTATCAATCCTTTCAGCACTCAACCACCTAGGAAGAACAAACCACACAAACCATTGCTTGATAAATTGATCACTAGAGACGCCAATAGACGAGTCATTGTTGAAGACATAGAGTCTGCAGTCCAAGATCCTGAATTTGCATCCTTAATGGATGAGTGCTTGGCAAATGATCCCCAACGCTATCTAGCAAAATTGCTAGTAGAAGGTGCCACACTACCACTAGGATTTGATGCTCACACATTGAAAATGACATCTACCCAACCAATGCAAACAGTGACATCAAGTGGTTCTATGCCCCAAATCACCGCAGCAATACCAACTGGCATACCAACTCAGACATCGTCAATTGTAAACACAACCCCTTTCAACATAACACAAGGTTTACAATTTACGACGGGAGCAACTTCATCCAACCTCTTTGGCACCAACACGATTGGTAAGAGATCCAAGGCAGGTACGAATATTCCTATCCCAAATCAGACCATTCAAATAGGGAATATTCCTCCACCAAGTCAACCCATTCAAATGAGATATATTCCTCCACCAAGTCAAACCATTCAAATAGGATATACTCCTATCCCACAACGGACTATTCAAACGGGATATATTCCTTCACCAAATCACAACCCGTCGCAAAACATGGCATATCAGAACGTCTACATTGATCCAAACAATGCCAACACCATGTATTTGACACAAGTTGATGTCCTTCAGAATCAAATGCAAACTCTCCAACAACAAATGGATAATATGTCTATGTCAGGCAAACGAACTATCTCAGCACAAGACTTATGTCCATGTCCATTTGACAAAGCGCTTTACATGACACCTTTTCCCCATGGATACATTATACCGATTTTGCCTAAGTATAATGGGAAAAAGAATCCTCTAGAACATATTAGGGAGTTCTCAACAGCATGCATGGACATATCGTATGACCCCACATATCTGATGAGACTATTTCCACAAACCCTTGTTGGGATAGGACTGGAATGGTTTTCTAAACTACCATATGGTATACGCTTTGGGGAGAATTAGCTGAAAAGTTTGTCGAACATTTCGCCTTCAACATAGACAATGAGATAACAATAGCAACCTTGTGCCACATGACACAAGAAGATGGCGAAACTTTCACCACTTTCTTTCAGAGGTGGAGAAGTCTAGCTAGCAGATGTCCAGTTGAGATACCAAAGAAACAAAAGGTCACGATATTCCTAGAGAAGATCAATCCAAAATTGCAGAGTAATTTAAGAGTACATTGTTGTACCTCATTCCTAGACTTGGTACAGAAAGGCATCATCCTTGAGAAAGGTCTTATTGACAAAGGCAAAATAAAGGTACCAGGTAGGAATCCTATTATCCAAAATCAAAACGCACCAAATGATAGAAGACAATTCTGGTCCAGAAACAAGAATGTTACAAATGATGGCATTGTCGATGCCAAAAACATACATACAAGGCCAGTTATCACACTGAGAGGATACAACCAAAATCAAGACACAATGGATAATCCAGATCAAACGGCTAACTATCTCCAAAATTCACAGCAACAACGACCTCAAAGAAGATTTCCAACACGTGAATTTACTCCTCTAGGATAGCCGATCGAGGTTATTTACAAAGAATTGATTAAACACAATCTCATCAAACCGTTGGAACCAAGAGAATATGATCCTGGACAATTTAAACCTTCCTGGTGGGATGACAAAGCCCATTGTGAATATCATCAAATAAAAGGACACAGCCTACAAAATTATTGCCAACTCAAGGGCATTATCCAAGACTTTGTGGAGAACGGAACCATAGAGGTCGATGGATAGAAAAACACCAAGAACAGTGATCATAAGGTCTTCAAGGACCCATTACATGACCACACAAAAGGAAAAGCCTCCGGTTCGGGACCTAAGACCGATCCATCAACCAATTACACAAACACCAATTTTGACTATGGAAAAGGAAAGATTATAAATAGCCTCAACGTTGCAGATGAGCATGTCGATACCTTCACCATTAAGAAGCCTCCAAAATGTAGTGTCAACACACGCAGAACCAAGATCACTATTCCAGGTCCTTCTTCTGAGCCATCTACACAAGCTTCCAAGTTCAAGTACAACCTTCTTGATCAATTGAGTAAAACCCCTGTGCAAATATCTATCTTGGAACTATTGACCTTATCACCTGAGCATCGAGCCATTCTCGAGAAAGCTTTGTAGAACACAACTGTCCCTACTAATTTAGATGTCAATTGTTTCAAAGAGATGGTGGGATATTTAACCAATTCGCACCATGCTACATTTTCCCAACAGGATTACTCGACAGAAAAATCTGATCATAATGACCCATTACATCTTGAAGTCTTAGTCCATGAAACCAAAGTTAGACGAGTCTTGGTAGATGGAGGAGCAGGTTTGAACCTATGTACCCTAAAATTGGTTAAGGCATTAGGATTCTCATAAGATTGCGTAGATACCTCTAAGAGTATAGTCATCAAGGCTTACGATGATGAGGAAAGATCATCCAAAGGAGAGGTCACACTCCCTATTAGAATTGGTCCAACAATCATGAACACCAGCTTCCAAGTCTTGGATCTCACTCTTCCGTACAATTTGTTGTTAGGTAGACCTTGGATACATGCAATGAAAGCTATACCTTCAATGTATCACCAATGTCTCAAATTTCCACATAATGGCATCGAGATCACTATTGATGGTGATCCAGATCCATTTCAGTATTGTACAAGCCTAAAGGGAATTCCACAATGCCAAGTACCAGTTAATCAAGAAGTTTCATCATCTAATTCATCCCAATACATTGACTCATCACATCTCACTAAGTCCAAATCATTCACACCTCCATCAACTACTCCTAAACTTGAAATCCAAGACAAGGGCTTTGGCGAGTATCGTATAAAGGCATCATACTGTGTCAATCAACTGATTCCACCTAAGGCATATGGCCTACCTATGGCAGATAGAATACAGTCAATAGTCATATTCAATGTTCCCCCTACAACGACATTGATCAAATGGGGAGAGCTAAGCGAGGAAATTGTGGACCAAGGTGATTCCTAGTTGTATCAAGAAGAACATAAATACCCCTCCCCGTCTATTCATATAGCTAAGAACCAATATGGAAAAGGCTTTAAGATAATGCAAAAGGAAGGCTATGACGGGCACAATGGGTTAGGGCTACATCAAAATGGAAGGACGAAACCACTTACTGTTCACCCACGACCGAAATACTTAGGGCTAGGGTGTCAACCGCTTAGAATTGGGTTTCCTAGTACTTCGTCACTGTTTCAAGAGGAAGTGAGTGCTTACGCAGACACTGAGACATCTCATGATCCACCTCCCCCATTTTACGACAACCCTCCAATCTTTGATGAATCCCCTTACTCAAGCGATGGTGAATGGGATTCCCTTTCATCTACCAGCACCATGAACATAGATGCACTATTTGGAGAATTGGACCTAAACATGAAACCTATACCCAAACCATCTAGTCCTTGTCCTAAGAAACATTTGTCCAAAGAAGAATGGCATAAGATCTATTATTGGGAAAAACTCGATCGTGCATCTTGGGCACCTGAACCACCATCTTCTAACGACCTATCCCAGGCAATGGTCCCACATCAACGTTTACCTACCCGTAAGGAAAAGACCCAACAAGAGTTAGTCCAGAACTTCTGTGACCATGTCAACCATTCACTATTCACCCTGTCGGCGGCTACCTTTAAAAACTCTGATGATGACATGCCCCTCATATATCCCAAACTTATAGACTGGGATCAACAAGGTACACCTATCTTAGACACATTCGAGAATGACGAAGCAATTGTTGAGTTCATGGGACTTCGAGAAGGCATACCAAGAGGGGATCATAAAGCTAGTTTTACCATAGACTTGGACGATAAAGCATATTTTGGGGAGTTTATTTACACCTCTAGTCACAAAAATGAGGATAAAAAGAAAAAAGACAATGAAAAGAACAATGATGAGTCCCTAGGTGAAAACCGAAAGGCACCTTTGGATGAAGAAAAAGTCAAAATAAAGGACATATCCAAGGGCGAAAACCTCCCTGAGGCACCCAAGTATAGAGGTTTAAATATTCTCCCCGTTGAACAGGAAAAGTCACCGATGCTAGTAGAAGAATTAGTTGCAGTCAACATAGGTACAGAAGAGAATCCAAAGATGGTATATTTTGCAGCTTCTTTAACAAAGATAGAAAAACCTGAGTTTAAGGACTTCTTCCAAAAGAGACAGATAAACTTTGCATGGTCGTATCCTGACATGCCTGGGCTGGATCCAGATCTAATATTGCACCATTTACCATTGCAGCCAGGCATCAAACTAATCAAACAAAAGTTAAGAAAAATGCACCCGCATATTGCTCTATTGGTCAAGACAGAACTAAAGAAACTCTTGGATGTAGGATTCATAAGGACAATAGACTATGTAGATTGGATATCGAATCTTGTACCCATGACTAAACCAACTAGGGGCATTCGAATTTGCACAAACTTTAGAGACATCAACAAGGCGTGTCCTAAGGATGACTTCCCTTTGCCGAATATAGATATGATAGTGGATCTTACAGCGGGGTATGAGATGCTATCCCTCATGAATGGTTTCTCGGGATACAACCAGATTAAAATAGCAACTAAAGACCAACATAAGATAGATTTCACATGTCCATGGGGCACATACTGTTGGAATGTTATGCCTTTTGGGCTTAGGAATGCAGGAGCTACTTACCAATGCGAAATGACTACAATTTTCCATGCCTTTGTACACATTCTCATGGAAGATTACGTCGATGACATTATAGAAAAATCAGAAACAATAGAAGCTCACTTAAAGGTTTTAAATAAGATATTCCAACGGCTAGAGAACTACAATGTTAGACTGAATCCGAAGAAGTGTGTCTTTGGAGTCAAATCGGGGAAACTGTTGGGTATATCATCTCTCGAAGAGGCATTGAAGTAGATCCAGAGAAGGTAAGAGCTATCATGGAAATGCCTCCTCCAGTCAGCATAGGACAACTCAGAACTCTACATGGCAGACTACAGTCAATTAGGCGATTCATAGTACAACTGGTAGATAAGATTCATCCATTTCAACATCTACTCAAGAAAGGAGTACCATTTGTGTGGACGCTTAAATGCCAGGAAGCATTCCAACAAATTAAGGACTATTTGCTAACTCCACCAGTCTTAATGCCACCTACAGAAGGAAATCCTTTGATCTTATATATTTCAGCAACTCAGTCGGCATTAGGGGCTCTTCTCGCACAAAAAGATGATCAAGGTCATGAGAGAGTGGTCTATTACATCAGTCGTACCTTAGTGGGCTATGAATTGAATTACAACAACATAAAATGTGCCTGTCTTGCGGTAGTTTTTGCTACCCAAAAACTTCAGCACTACATGCTCAATTGACAAACAGTGTTAATTGCAAAAATTGATCCACTCAAATACCTTCTAAGTAAGGCAGCTTTAACAGGCCGATTGGCTAAAAGGGTCATGATACTTAGTGAGTATGACAGTGAGTATGTCGAGAGGAAGGCTATAAAAGGACAGGTGATTGCAAATCAATTAGCTGATGCACCTATAAAAGCAGATCATCCCTTAGTGGCAGATTTTCCAGATGAATTTCTATTCAACATTGACATTAAAACTGACTGGAAACTGTACTTTGATGGGTCACATACAAATTGTGGTTCAGGAGCTGGTGTCTTATTTGTCACACCTCAAGGTGATACCATTCCCAAATCATTCAAGTTTGCTTTCCCTTGTACAAACAATATAGCAGAATACGAAGCCTTAGTGACAGGCTTGAAAATGGCAGCACAATGGAACATTAAGAGCCTACATGTCTTTGGTGACTCTCAACTGGTAATCCGACAGGTAAATGATGAGTACAAAACTAAGGATGAGAAGCTTGCCCCTTACAAGAGAATGGCTGATAGTTTCAAACAATATTTCAAGGACATAACTTTTCAACAAATACCACACATTCAGAATAGAGTTGCAGATGCTATGGCAACCGTGGGTTCCTTGTTGGATATTCTGAGTAACGTGCCTAAGTTCGAGTTTCTGGTTGAATAGTTGTTGGTCCCTGCTTACGATATCCCCGATACTATGATGGTGTGTACCATTTTTGGTCCTACATCTCCTTGGTATAAAGAAATATTCGACTATCTAACAAATCAAACCTTACCTCAAGACTTGTCCAATAACCAATGTCGAACCTTCATCCGTAAGTCCGCCAGGTACACCATCATCGGAGAAACCCTATATAGACGCACCTTAGACAATGCCCTAATGAGATGTCTCGACGCTGAAGAAGCACAAACAACTTTGCGAGCAGTGCACGAGGGTATATGTGGATCCCATTCGAGTGGTCCAACCTTAGCCCATAAGATTATGAGACTAGGTTACTATTGGCCTACTATGGAGAAAGACTCATACATCTTTGTGAAGACGTGTAGACAATGTCAAATACATGGAGACTTGATAAGAGCGCCGGCACAGGGGCTTCGACCGATTACTTCACCATGGCCTTTCGCCCAATGGGGACTCGACCTCATAGGTAAGATACACCCACCATCATCCAACAGCCACAAATTCATCATTACCACTACCGAATACTTCACCAAGTGGATTGAAGCCATTCCCATGACCTACATCACTGGCACCCAAATATCTAAGTTTAATCTGAACTATATCATTTGTCGGTACGGTGTACCATAATCCATAATCACAGATAATGGCCGCCCATTCAAGAACCAAGAAGTACACCATTTATGTGAAGAATTCCACATCAAGCATCATTTTTCCACCCCGTATTACCCACAAGGTCATGGCCAAGCTGAGGCATCTAATAAAACCATTGTTAGAATCCTTAAAAATACTGTCAATGATGTTGGTCATGATTGGCACCTACAACTTAATCCTGCCTTATGGGCTTACCGCACAAGCATCTGCACTCCCACCGGCGCCACTCCATTTTCCCTCGTATTCGAGTCCGAAGCTATCTTACCTATAGAGGTCGAAATACCTTCTCTAAGGGTATCTTTGAAGGGTCATGTCGACAATGAAGAATACCGTGTCTCTAGGCTACAAGAGCTTGAATTACTGGATGAACGAAGACAGAAAGTATTAGATCATTTGCAAGCATATCAGAATCGTCTTCGTCGGAGCTACAATAGGAAGGTTCTCAATAGATATTTTGACATTGGTGACCTGGTATTAATGGAGAATCCGAAGAACCAAGCTGAACGAGAGAAACCAGGAAAGTTTGAGCCTAACTGGTTAGGGCCGTACATTGTCACAGAAGCCTTTGGGTCAGGAGCATACCAACTATCTACTCTTGAAGGAGATCCGCTTTTTTCACCTATCAATAGTCTGCATCTAAAGAGGTTCTATTCTTAGCTTCTGAGAATCCGTGTCTTAATCTAGAAAATACAAAAAAAATTGAAAAAATAAAATAAAATAAAATAAAAATTGGAAAATCAAAAAAGTAAAGGGAAATAATCCGTCCTATAGTGAAAACCACTTCGGTGGTGCTAGGGATAAGTACCATGGTAAAAACCTGGCAAATAGGCACCATGTGTAGTCAAGCTAGCTCTTTTGTCTACCATCATTCCAATCAGACTTTCCCCCATCACTCATAATAAATGGTTGTCCTATCCATCGCTTGGAACGATTGACATTTAACGTCCCACTCCATCACATTATCCACTCCATCTCGCAAGTCTTATTCCTGACTAGGGGAAAATCCTTGTTCTATTCCATGAATGCCTTGTACATAGCATCGCACCATCAGAAAATGTCCTAAAAAAACAAAAACATTAGAAAACTTCAAAAATCCAAAAAAATCAAAACATGTCAAAAAATACCAAAAACAAAATAGTGTCAAGTCAGTCATGTTAAGTCAGTCGTAGTCATAGTCAAACTATGTTGCCTCTATGACTGGGACGTAGGTAGGGCCATCAATCGATGTGCCCCCGAGGTATTAAGTCTGTTGGTCTAGGTTTGTCATGTATCACACACATTTAAATCATGACTCTTTGTATATTCAAAGTCATTGGTTGTGTCGAACTACGAGGTCTCTGCGTGTACAACGTAGGCAAGGCTAATCAATTGATGAGCTCTTAAGACCACACTAGGTCAGTCCAATAGGGTTCATTCACTATCATTATCACACACGTTGCATATCATAGTTTAAGGTATCATCTCATGTCATACACTGTCTACACACACACTCAACTTGTCATCAAGTCAATATCATACACATTTTCAAAGCAATCAACTCATGTCTTAGCAAGATATGTCTTTCTTGTCAACAGACGTCATCAAATTTTCATAGTCTCATGTGGCTTGTCACCTCAATGTCATCAGACTCCAATGTCTTATACAACACGTGTCTTACTGAAACCAGGATTTGTCATGCCTTATACAGAAGTCACCAAGTTGAAACCAGACTCAACATCTTATGCGGTATGTGTCATTCTCTCACATTACGCTATGTCAAACATCAACATCAAACAATCCCACAAGATCAAGTTTTGGCGAATACATTTATTTGGCTTTATGACTTTATATCTTATTTTGTCTTATCTTTTTATCGATTTGTGCAAGATCCTATTACTAGCTTTCTCAAGGATGTCCCTTGAAGGATTTAGAGAAGCAACGACATCTCAAGATTCTTTTTCTTTGGTTGCTGTCTGTCAACTGTCTTTTTAACATTGGTTTTTGAATCATGTTACTAGTTTCCTCAAGGATGTCCTATCACGGATTTAGAGGAGCAATGACATCTCATGACCCATCTTTTATTTGTCTGCTATCTGTGGTTTGTCTTGACCAAACGACTGGGGCATCATGTCCTTAGTCTGAGTTAAGACACTCCTTGTCTACGACTGTCTGTTTTTCACAGATGGATGACTTTGTACACTATGGTCTATCTCATATCATAGTGTGTACTATCCATCTGTGTCATGTCCCGCCCAATGATGATAACAAGCAAGTATAGCGTATTTGGCAATATATCAAAGATTATGTCTTTTTCTCAAATTAACCAACATTAATTATTTCTTACTAACATTCTGAAATCATCCATGCTAACATTTCTTCTTTTCTGCATCTTCGCCACCATTATCTATCCATTTCGAGAGCACACTCATGTTCTTCAAACCCGCCTATCCTCTCGAGGGGGCATACCACTACCTCCTTGTCATTCTCCCTTTCACTAGGGTATACCCTAACTTGTTTCATACAGGGGCAAGACCGGGGTATATTTCTTTGACACAACGTCGTACCAACATTGTATCAAAGAGGGGCAAACTGTAGACACCGAAAATTGGTCTAGGCCTGCGAGTACACATTTGACATAATTTTCTATAGTCCATGGTCATGATTAAATAATGTCAATTATTTAATTAACCTTTCTAACACATATTTCCTCTATTAATTAAATATCCTTTTTTAATTAATTCATTAATTCATAAATGACCTTTATTCACCTTGAGTAATTAAATAAATCATATTTATTTAATTATGTTGCAAACTAATTAATTCTTCCCCCTTTATCTATCAATTAAATAATTTATTATTTAATTCCCCTTTATCATACTTTTCCAACTATAATTAAATATCTTTATTTAATTATTCATTTAACCCCTTTTCATCTATAATTAAATATTTATTATTTAATTATTCATTTATCCTTTTCAACAGCCAAATTAAATAAATTACTTTATTTATTTAATTAAAAGTCTCATATTTGAATGTTGAATTAAATTAACATTTAATTCATTATTTAATTAATTATGTCACATTCCTCTAACATTCAGTTATCTCTTACATGCACTTATCGTCTGACTCGAGTTATCTCTATGAGAGAACTCTCCGTCACAACTAGTCGATTAACTAGTTCCAACTCGTATGTATGATCTATATTTATTAATTAAATATCTTTATTTAATTAACTAACTCAAAGTTTGCATTCACATGCATTTATCATGCATTTATTCTCCAACTTCTAACTTTGGCTTTTGCATACAAAATCTATTTCTTTTATTTTTTGAAGATGAAGATTGGAACTCATGTTCTAAAATTAGTCTTTACCTGTAGTTGAACTCACGTTCTAACTCACGTTCTATCTGTCACATAACTCATCGCATGGCATTCATCAATCTCATCCGTCGATCTCTCTTTCAATCTGAGCCGATCATTCGAAAACACAAAATCTATAAAATGGCCTGTCATTATCATTATTCCTCTCCCGAAATCATTATACACTTTTGAGAAGAAACAATCTTCGATATTTTGCTGAGACACTCGACGAAGTTATGCTTGCATTCAAACATAGAAATCTGAGGGCAAGAATACTTAAAAGGCAAAATGGAGAAGAGCAATGGAATTAATTCGAAAGGGTGAATACATTATTCGGTGAGATCAATTCAATTTGTTAGTTTTCATTTATGTTTTCAATTTCATTCTTTATTGTTTGATTTTAGATTAGGATTAATATTGTTATTTCTAGTTGCAAATCGAACCACAGATTTAATCTTGAGTTACAGAAGAAAAGAGATACATAGTGGACTGCCTTAAGAAAACAATTGAGGATTTGCAGTAATTTAAGAGATCATGATGGAAAGCTATCTGCTATGGAGGAAAAGATTAAGAATGTTAAAGATTCTATTTAGAAAGTGTTGGAAATGAGCCACAAGATCTTAAAATCCACCGTGAACACTATGAATATGATGGTTGAAAATCTGGAAAATGCTTATCAGGTAAGGACTGTTGTGGATCTGGAAGATGAGAAAGAACAAAGCCAAGTGGAGGGTGTTGAGTCGAGCAAAAGAACTAGAGCCAACCTGAAGAGGAAGGCTGACAAGATCCCTATTAACATCCAAGAAATAAAGAAAGCAACTTTAAATATGAACAATCTGAAGCATGAAGTGACAAATATCTTGAGGAATCTGGCCTAGTGGTCGGACTTTCACTGGTTTTTGTTGTGCTACCTTTGGGTTGGTTCTATGTCTTCATCTTTGTTGGAAGCTTTCCGTTTTTTGATTTGAACTATTTCATGCTATATCTTTCTCCTCTTTGTTGTTAAAGGGTTTTGGGACCCCTTCAAAACCTAGTTTTTCCTTAATAAAAAATAATCTCCAATTGAAGTAAAAATAGGATATCAGAAATTAAGAAGGAAAATGGGGAGGCAACCCAATCTATTAAGGAAGTGAATAAGGAGGCAATCAGATTCTTTGAAGATATTCTGAATAGGGAAAGCCAAGAGAATAGAGAAACAAGGGAAATACTATTGAATTCAATCCCTACAATCATAAAGGAAGAGCATAATAGGTGGTTGTATTAGAAGGTTTCTTTGGAAGAAGTCAAGGAAGTAGTTTTCCAAATGAACCCAGACAAGGTCCCGGGGCCAGATGGCTTCCTAGATGATTTCTTCCAAAAATTTAGGGACATAGTTGGGAGTGATCTATGAGTGACAGTGGAAGAATCAAGGAGAAGAATGACAATACTAGGGGAAATAAACCATACATTTCTGGCCCTAATCCCCAAGAAAAAAGACCTGCAGATGATGAGTGATTGCAAACCAATTGTATTATGCAATATGGTGTATAAGGTGGTCACCAAAATAATAGCAAAC
The DNA here is from genome assembly GCA_007115665.2 of Sequoiadendron giganteum. Taxonomy (NCBI): domain Eukaryota; kingdom Viridiplantae; phylum Streptophyta; class Pinopsida; order Cupressales; family Cupressaceae; genus Sequoiadendron; species Sequoiadendron giganteum. The sequence continues at coordinate 435,252,191 of CM021108.1, read as the reverse complement.
AAACTCAAGGAAGTTCTGAATGAGGTCATATTAGAAGACCATAGTGGATTTGCACCAGGAAGGTCGATAAAAAAAGGAATAATCATTGCTCATGAAACCATACACTCAACCAGGAAGAATAAAGAAGCATGTATGGTGCTGAAACTGGACATTCGTAAAGCTTATGACATGGTAGACAAACAATTTCTCTTGGAATTTTTGGGGAAATTTGGATTTGAAGAAAAATGGGTAAATTGGATTAAGAGCTATATCTCAACAACCAAATTTTATGTTCTATTGAATGGGTCTACACATGGATTCTTTCCTTCTGCAAGAGGACTAAGGCAAGGTGAACCCCTCTCCCCCTTCCTGTTCATAATCATGGCAGAGGTATTGGGGAGAGGGATACAAAAGCTAAGAAGGGAAGGAAAATGGGTGGGAGTTCATGTGGAAAATGGTATGGAACCCACTACACATCACCAATTTGTAGATGACGCCATTTTGATGGTGGAGGCTAGTAGAAGAGAAGCAAGGGTGATCAGGAAATTTTTAGAGGATTACTATAGTGCTTCAGGATAGTATTAATTGGGGAAAGTTTAAGATCTTTTTCCTCAACACTCAACCAAGTCTATAAAAGGATCTAGCCAAAATCTTGAATCTGAAAGTGGCGACACTACCAAGATGTTTTTTTGGGGATGCCCCTATTTGCAGGGATAAAAAAAAATTTCTATTAGGAGAATTCGGTAAAAATTTGAAAGAACAAATTGGGAACTTGGAAAGGCAAGCGGTTGTCTTTAGCAGGAATATTATTAATGGTGAAATCACTATTGTTAGCCATTCTAGTGTATTCAATGTCATGTTTAAAGTTACCTAAAGCAGTGGAAGAAACTCTTTCTCAAATTGTTAGGAAATTCTTTTGGAGTGGAAAAGGGGAACAAAACAAATTCCCACTGTTTTCTTGGGACAAGGTGTGCACACCCAAAGAAGCTTGTGGGGCTAGGATTAAACAACTAGTGCTAATGAATCGGGCCATGGGGGATAAATTGGTATGGGACCTTCATACAAAAAGTGAGTAGAAATGGGTTAGAATTATGAGAAGAAAGTATCTAAATTCAGATGAACCATCCAAAATTCTTACCACAATGAACCCACCAAGAGGCTCTACAATTTGGAACTTCATTTTGGATTGTAGAGACATTATATCTAAGCATGTAACTTGAGAGATTAGAGATGGAAATAGTCCATCCTTATGGAACGATTCATGGTGTGGAAAATCCCCCATCAACAACTTCCTGGGATTGGAAGAAATTAAGGAAGAAATGACAAGATTGTGGGGGAATAAGGTTTCCAACTATGGTAGGATAATTGATAATCAGGGGACCCCCTGTTGGAGTTGGAATGATCTACAAAACCTCAATGATCGACAAGCACAAAAAGAGGCATTAATAGAAATTCTAAAAGGTAGAAATTTCATCCCATCCAATGACAAGGACATAATCAGAAGGTGTGGGTCATCCATAGGCTCATACAAAGTGAAGTTCAGATATAAGATTAAAGAACTAGCCATGGCAAGACAAGACTAGCCATGCAAGTTGATATAGGGGAAAAATGCCTTCCCAAAGAAGGAGTCTTTGCATGGATGGCGATTCAAAAAAGAATACTCATGGAGGATAGATTAGCAACCTTTGGTGTTCAAGGGTCGGGAAGATGTACAATGTGCAAAGAGAATGAAGAATTTGCAAACCATCTTCTTTTGACATGCCCATATGCAAATGATTACTGGGGCAAGGTCAGGAGCAAATTAAGTCTATAATGCCCCATGCCAGCAAACATAGTGACCTGGTTCAAAATGTGGCCCCAAGGAGGTAATAAATCAGTATTTAGTGGAATATGGCAAATAAGCCCATCCATTGTAATATGGAAAATCTGGAAGGAATGAAATAGAAGGATCTTTCAAGGGAAGGAGATGAACAAAGACAGGCTCTGGGAGAAAATTGAGATGGCCATAATAGAACTAGTCAATGAAGATACCCAGTGTAGAGTAGGCAAGCAGAAAAAGTTCACAAACTAGAATGACAACCTAATGAAAAAAATTGATGGCCTAAAGCCACCACTACTTAGTGGAAACAACATGCCACAATCACCAAAGACAAAGAGAGCAGAAGTAGTACGAAAGGTACCGAAAGAAGGCTAGACAAATAAATTTTGATGGAGCTGCTCGTGGGAACCTAGGACTAGGAGGAGATGGTTGTATTGCAAGGGATGTCCTTGGTATGACTTTGGTAGAAAAATCTATTTCACTGGGAGTATCCACGAACAATGAAGATGAGTTTAGAGCAACAACCATTGGATTACAGTTAGGACTAGAATTGGGTGTGAAGTGGATACACTTGGAAGGGGACTCCCTCATCACAATCAACACCATCTAAAGAGGCAACACTCTAAATTGGAAACTAAACCACTTGTTGTAGAGCATCAAACAACTGGCAAGCAAATACGAGGCCTTTCAAATAAGCCACATATACTAGGAAGGTAGCGACAAGGCAGATGAGTTGGCAAAAAAGGCGTCAGAAAGTAACATGTAGGTGGAAGGTCGGGATAAAGCCAGAAACTGAGAAGAGGGCATCGAAAATACCAAAATAACCAACGACTGAAGAAGTACTTAATAAAATGAGGACAAAATCTAAGCTGATCAGATTGACAAGACATGAGCCATCAAGAGAAGACAAAGAGAAAGACATGTGAGTAAGTCCCAAGGTAAAGGAAATAATCGATGGTTAGCCCAATCTCACACAATTAATCTGTTTCATATTAATAGCAAGGTGGTGGCAAGTAGACACGCTTCAAAGGGCACAACTTCTGAAAAGCTCATTATGAGGAAGTAATGCCATCATTTTTAAAAGGCCAAGGTTGGTGCTAGCTCATACAAAATATTAGCACCATTCTTAAAAGAAAAGAGAGAACAAAAGGAGCAGTGTAAAATGGCTAAAAGCCTGAGCATCAGAGAGTTGGTGTGAGCGGCTGTAGCAAATCTAATGGAGACCCCACTATACTTGAACATAAAGAAGCAACATCAATCCTTCGTAGGTGAAATAACGAACAAAAGGTTACAGGGGTTGTTGGCTTCTTCCCACCCATTGGTCCTCTGAGCGACCAATAAATTTTTTGGCCTAGAATTCTGAGGGCCTACCACAGATTCAAGTTGAACTCGGAAATCCCAACCATGTTCTTGGTCATGTTACTGCACATGGGTGCATCCAAGGAGAATGGGAAGAAACTCACATAGATGGTTTTCATTCATGCCTGGCTGGGAAACATTGATGCAACCTTGGATAATGTGGATGAAAACAAGAAAATCCCAATGCCGTAAAATTATTACATGATTCGCATGAATGAAAGGGAAATTATGAATTTCCCTCTGATTCGAACCATTGACCTAGAGGGGTTCGAAAAACTGTGGGACGAGCGAGAAAGGAGCATTTTCTTCCTTCTCAGAGTGGCTAAATTGGTGGGAAACCTTCCATGAGGCTGGGCAATGAGGTACGTGGAGGATGAAGAGCTTGTGAATGAGATTGTGGTAGGAGATGATGATGACTGAGACCTTGGCATGGGAGAAGAATGGCATCAGGACGAGAACAAAGACCCTAAGTAGAAAGCAAAAGGCCTGACCCACCAGAACTATGGAGTGGACTATTCAGTGGTGGAAAACTACAAAGCTTACATGAAGAGGATAGAGTCAGACGACGATGAGGATTGAGCAAGGCTGGCTCGGTAATGGTTTCTCTAGGGTTTTGTTATCTCCATGAAAATAGTAAACAAGATATAGTTTATAGAATATAGGAGTCAGTTCCGGGGGTAGATGAAATTGCCTGTGTTTGAAACTAGGCCTTTTTGTAATGGCAATAAATATTAGCCAATATTACTAGAAAGTTTAGGGTGGAAATTGTGAGGGCCATTTTGTCAAAGAGGCCTACAATTTTTTTTTTTTGGTGACTGGAACTTATGTAATCTTAACTTTTTGAGGAAATACATGATGTTGCCCCTTAGCAGTGATTTAACTAGCAAAAATAATAATAATGTTCAATTATTTAATTATTATCTAATATCATATTGCACTATTAATTAAATAGTTTTATATTATTTAATTAATTCACTTTATCTTTATTCTCTTTGATTAATTAAATAAATTCTATTTATTTAATTACATCTTAAATAACCTTTATTTTTCTAAACTAATTAAATAGATTAATATTATTTAATTAATCACTCATTATCTCTTTTTAAATTAAATAATTACTTTAATTATCCTATATTCTCTCAACATTATCCATTCCTCAACAATAAATAAAATTAATCATTTTATGTATCTAATTCCCACTTGCACATTCCTTTAATAATTAATTAATTATTAAACTCATGCATTTTCATCTCATTCTTAATAAACACTCTCTTCCACTCCACTAACTAATCAATTTCACTTCTCTCCTCAATCAAATCAGTTCACTCCCACTCAGTGTGAGTTTACGAAGCAATCAATTCCTCGTACAAATAGCTAACTGAAATCATGCATTCAGTTGCAACCAGTTAACTCATCAATCAATTCATCTCAAGGATTCTTCACCCTTGATCTCTTTAGTTTTAATTTCAATCTTGATCGTCCATCCAAATAAGAGTTTCCTATAAAAGCAACCCTCATTCCTCTTTGAAGGCTAACCACAAATCTTCAAGATTTTGCATCCTTTATCAATATTCAAATATTCATTTGACCTTGAAGAAATATAGTGCACACAAATTCTAAGAGCAAGGACAAAATAAAGAAGATCAATGAAGGTCATTCAAGGATAACATAGAAAAGAAGGTATTAGTGTTTTGATTTATTGTCTTTTATGTTGTATTTTTATTTATTGTTTGATTAGATTGAGAGTTACTTGGATTATAATAGTTAGCGATTGCTGTTTTAGATTCTTCCAATGATTTATATGTCTCTTTTCTATTCATACATAAACCACATCCCTAAATTAACATAGAAGAGATAATATTCTCTATTTTATAAGGATTTGATTTTACATAATTAAAATAAAAATAAAAATAAAATCTTAAGCTATTTGATTACAAGCATCACAATTATTCTCATTTTTCAAAATTTATTAATTTTAAAACATAAATAAATAAATACAAATAAGAAATAAATTAAAATAACTACAATTGTTAGTCCATAGGCTACATATAGTGTGAGATTTGAGCCTCAATCAAGTCTCACACTTGCAAACATCGTTTATAGTTTTCTATCGACGTAATCCTTGAACCTCCTTAGGTGCAAGTGCTTGTTATAATTAGTTGATAGGCTACATATAGTGTGAGATTTGAGCCTAAAACAAGTCTCATGCTTGTAAATATTGAATCATCAAAAAACAAGTTTCAATTATTGTTTAATGGTAAATCAACTGCCATTTAATAATAAAAAGCCTCCAAAATATCAAGTGAAAGCTCCCAAAATCTCACTTATCACATAAAAGCTAGATAAATATTCATTTGCCAAATCAATGGAAACATTTTATTTTCATTTGCAATGTTTTTTGCCAATTTGATGGCAATTTTTTTTTTCACTTGCATTGCTTTATATTTTAAATACAAATATTTCAATTTCAGATAATACTTAATTTCTTTAAGGAAAAAATCTAGATTTTTCTAAGTTTATTTCATTCCATTATTTAGCACTTATTATTAATTGTTTAATTCAACCACATGCAACTAAATTTGCAACACATGACATCCATACACATCCATGTACAAACACTACTCTCTAACATATTAGCATACACATAGTTTTCTATCGACGCAATCCTTGCACCTCCTTTAGGTGCAAGTGCTAGTTATTAATCAAAATATAATTCTAATCCTAATTATTATAATCTTAAAAGCGTCATAATTATGATTAGAATTAGAATTAGGAATAAGATAAGAATTATGCTTAGAACTATTCAAAAATAAAAAATAAAAAATATTAATAAAAATCATTAAAATATGATTAATAGATTTAATGCTACCCTAGACTCCAAAATTCTCATGTTTTATTCATATAATATTTTATTCCACATCCTATTCTCATAGTTTTTTGTTACAATGTCAGTCTACATTTTTACTAACCAATCATTAGTTCATCAATATTTTACAAATATTGATTCTAATGAAGAGATTTAGTTGCACTTGTGTTTGCTATGAATTAAACTTGAAGTCAATATCACATAAAAAATATAATGTTTCAATAGTCCATTTGATTCAAACTATTGCCCACTCTATCTTTGAATTACTATGTTATAACTGTAGATACCCTAAATTGTCTTGACCTGCAAACAACACCCTTTTACTAGTTTTTTCTAATGATTAAATAATACCTTATTATATAATTAATATCAATTTTCATATTCTACTATTAATTAAATAATTTTACATTATTTAATTAATTCATTCAAATTCATCATTTTTGACTAATTAAATAAATCATATTTATTTAATAATGTCCTAATTAAACACTATCCTTCTTGATTAATTAAATAAATAAACTTATTTATTTAATTAGGTCACTAACTTCACTAATTCTTCTCTTTTAATTAAATAGTTATCATGTAATTATTATTATTATTTTTTAGATAGGTAAATATATTTTATTGATTTTCAGAAAGATTATTACATTCAGCCCAATGCTGGTAGAAACCATTCGGAGCACCAAGACATCGGACCAACAAATACCTTGACAATGGACCAACAGAGACACCATGACATTGGCCTCAAAAGGAAAAATATTTATCACCATGCATCCCAACCACCACTTGACAAAACAAACTAGACCGAACCTCCAGTTGCAGCGTTAATCGTTGGATTCAACACCCTCGGCCACAAGCAACCAACCAGAACACCAAATCTGATGTTGCCCACCACGTAGGCACATTAGCCATTGTCACCATCTTCTCCATAGAGTTTTGTTATTGTCACCCCGTCTTCTCCTGCATTTGCCAGCCTATCCGCCATACCATTGGCTTCCCTGTATATATGTCTTACTGTGTACTTGCCTATCCCTCTTGCTACTTCCCCAGTGACCTCCAACAAAGATTGAAGCTTCCAATTCACTATTGTCCCAACTTGAAAGGCTCGAATGACAATCATGGAGTCCCCTTCAATTTCCACCTTATTTAGGTTCAGTCTCCTACAAAGCTTCAATCCGTCAATCAAAGCCTTCAACTAAGCTTCTGAGTTTGTCCCAACTAGTAGAGAGGCAGAGAGTTCCGCTACTAGCCCCCCCTTGTCATCCGATATGCAACACCCCATCCCCAATACACCCGGATCATGTAATTATTTATTAACATCAAACACTATTCTTATATTAAATAATTGTTACAAATTATTTAATTAAATCACTTTTCCGCTTCTAGATTAAATAATACATTAATTATTTAATTCTCCAATATTCACTCAACATGATCTATTAATAAATAAACTTTTGTTTATTAATTCAATCTTTGTTTGCACGTTGTTCTAAAGATTAATTAATTAATTATCCTCACACATTAACTAATCAATCACACCCATTGATTATTCAATCTAATCTGTTGACTAATCAATCGAATCTATTGACTAACAAATCAATTCCACCAATTATCTTTGTTTGCATGTTCTTCTAAAGATTAATTAATTAATTATCTTCACACATTGATTGATCAATCACACCCATTGATTATTCAATCTAATATGTTGACTGATCAATCGAATCTATTGACTAACAAATCAATTCCACAAATTATTCAATCTCACTAATTAATCAATTAATCCCATTGATTGATCAATCAATTTCCATTTATTATCCAATCGATTTCCTTAATTGAATCGATCAAGCTAGTTAACTCTCCAATCTATTTCCTCTCAATGAATCTCGATCGTTGATCTTGACCTTTCATCTTTTAATCCAGATCGTTCATTTGAAACAAACATTTCTATAAAAGCAAGCCTTGTTGCACATTCATGGCTAACCACAAACTCTTAAACTTTGACGTTTTGCATCATTGCAATCCTCAAAATATACTTGAAGCTTCATAGCGACATAGTAGCATACCCATAACTGAGAGCAAAGATTACAAAAAAGGAACAATGAAAGTCATTCATGGCAATACGGTGAAAGTGAAGATGTCACTTGCTTGAAATTTGATTTTACTTATTATTGCATGTTTTCTATTGAATAGATTGGATCTTGTTGAGTAACTAGGATTGCATATAGTGGTTGTGTGCTTCGTTTCCTATTAACTCCATGACCTTGGGTCAAATTTCCAATTTACAATAACTTATCTACTATAAACAAATACAATTATTATAATGCTACAAAGACAAACACTGACCACTATGTGACACTTGGTTATATTTATCTATAATATTAAAAAATAATTTAAAAAATTGGTAAAAATTACCAACATGTTCATTAAACCTATGGACCAAATTGTAAATTGGAAAACTACCCATAGTCTAAATTAATAGTGCATAGTCATTGTCAAGATTAATGGTGAAGAAATAAAAAAAGTGTGATGATCAACTCTATCTTTGAATTACTATATTATAACTTATCTACTCTCTCTCCATGTAACACTTTAATATTTACTTACAATATTAAAAATACTGAAGTTGAGAGGTTTGGAATGAGCCCACCAGGGATCAAGTCTTGCTGAGTGCAAAGCCTCGATGCCTCAAAAGGGATGAGGTCGGGATCGTGCCCCAGACGGATTATGACGGAATGGATACCTCTCAGACCTTGACTGCTAAGCTAAAGGGGACCCCTCAGGGGTATCTCCAACAAAAATAAAATAAAAAATAGTTAAAAAAAATTGGTCAAAATTACCAACATGGCCATTAAAAATAAAATAAAAAATAGTTAAAAAAATTTGGTCAAAATTACCAACATGGCCATTAAAAATAAAATAAAAAATAGTTAAAAAAATTTGGTCAAAATTACCAACATGGCCATCAAACCCATGGGCAGAATTGCTAGTATGTAAAATTATCCATAGTCTAAATTGGTAGGGTGTAGTCATTGTCAAAGGCTTGAAAACTAGGACGTGCGATGATAATCCGCAGAGATTAGCGGTGAAGAAACGAAAAAAGTGTGATGATGGACGACATTCACATTCGTGACTTTGGATTACAATCAACGAATGGGGTACCCGGATTTGTAAGAGCAATCGATTGAAATGGAATCCTTAAAACTTCCATGGCCCCACCATTGTCCATCTTGTTTGGCAATTTGCGGGATATTTCTCCCCACCGCATCCCCTGTTAATTGCAGGCTGTGTCTTTTCCTATGCATTACTTTTTGTTTTGTAAGGTATATTCTGTCTAACGAAGATTTGGGTTTTTGTTACCATCGAAGTTACGAGCTTTTAAGTTGAATAAATTTGCCCCAAATGCGTTGACCAGGGGAACAAATGCATGATGCCCCACACAGTCCGTGTAATAGGTGTTTAATAATATAGAAATTGCTTGGGCCTCAACTTTCCCCAGCATGCCGCTGTACCAACAATTGCCCCCCTCGACATTTTCGTGACTCACGAGTATAATTAATCTTGTTTGGAAGGCCGGCCGTCTGTACTTTGAGGTAATAATTATTTCCCGTGAGGTCCCATAATTTAGGCGGCATTAGCATATGTCATACAACTCTCGCCTTTGGCTATGGTTTAAACTTTTCGAGTTTTCTGTGAGAATCGATTTTGTCTTTATCCCTTGTGTTTTACAGTCGGTCCTGTTTTGTGGGTTAAGATGTATGCAGTTGGAGGATTGTGGTTTGTGGGCTTTTCCACAACAGTGTCAGATACCATACCTACTCGATAAAATGTGCAATTCATGGTTAATTAGGGAAGGTGGGTGAGGGAATCGGTCAAAACTGATGTCTTTATGCAAGTCTTAAAATAATTTCAAGTCAATTTCAGTAACAGTAACGTCTTGTGAATTTTTGTGCGAGGGGATTGACCAGGGAGGTGCCGTGCTTAGTGGGAATACTGAATGCGGAAGGTTCGTGTTCCTCTCGGGAGTGGGATGACGTGTTCAATTTGGGTCGTGGCGGACTTTGAATCTTGACGAACGGTTTCTCGGGGTTACCTGGAATTTGGGTTGAGGCTTTCACATATAGATCCCAGTTGGGTTGTTTCAAAATTAAGTCTTTTAGGTTTTGAAGCCCTTTGTTGATGTGAGGGAGGTCTAAGGAGATTTGGGTTATAACAGAAGGCAGAGAATTCGCAACGTGGATGAACATGAGAATGATAATGGATTCAATGGCTCTTTCCCTGTGGAAATTGACAGCGGTTGTGATGGTGATGGGGTTGTTTGCAAGGCCATGTCTTTCATCCAATTCAGAAGGAGATGCACTTCATGCTTTCAGGAGGAGTTTATCAGATCCAGAAAATGTTCTGCAGAGCTGGGATCCTACTCTTGTCAATCCTTGTACATGGTTCCACATCACATGCAATCAGGACAACCATGTTACCAGAGTGTCAGTGCCCTTTCTCTTTTCTTTCTTTCTTTCTTATTTGCAAGCCATTCAGACCATATTTGTATTGATTTCTAAATAAAGATTTGTCTACGATCTAGAATCTCCTATGTTTGGTTTTATTTTTAAATGTAATTAGCCACAGTGAGTGGCCGGATTGATAATTGATATCAAAAGAAGAGAGAATCTGTTTTTGGTTTTTAAGGGATGGGTTTTCATTGAGGGCAATTCTTTGTTAAAATTTGTTCATCCTGATGGTTTTGGGTACCATCCCCTGTTAATATTTTTTTTCTCTGCAGGGACTTGGGCAATTCAAATCTTTCTGGTCATCTGGTGCCCGACCTTGGAAAGCTCGAACACTTGCAGTATTTGTAAGATTTCTTTTTTCAGATTTTTATCCTTCTTTTGGTTTCGATTCTTCTCTCTTGTAGATCACTGCTCATAAAGGTTATGGGTCGTTGTTTAGCCAACTTTCCACGAAGTATTATATTTAGGTGATTCTATTCTTGAGAACACCAGTCCAAACGGAGTTATGCTAGTGATAGTTTGAGGTTGTTATTGATTTGTGATTGCAAGTATGAAGCCTGTTTTATATCTGTCCGATATAGATGGGATAGAGAATCAAAGATCTTCGAGAGTCTAGACGAATAAATCTTTTGAAGTATAGCAGATTACATATTGTTATGTGATTTGAACTCGGTTTTGAGACCATTTTCTGAAGCATCTCTCGACATGTTCTTGGACTGCAGGGAGCTGTACAAAAATCGAATTGAAGGTAGCATACCAGAAGAATTTGGCAATCTGAAGAGCCTTATTAGCCTGGATTTGTACAATAATAATCTTACGGGTCATGTTCCTCGGTCATTGGGGAAATTGAAGTCGCTTGTATTTCTGTAAGCTGTTTTCTGTTCAGTATTAATACTTGTGATGCCAAAAACTGAAGTGTGGTTTCAATTTTCAATTAGTCTGAGCTGGTTGTCTATCATTATTATTTCAATAATCATCTGATTACTGAACCCATATTACTTTGTATGAGCAGACGCCTTAACAACAATTGGCTAACTGGACAAATTCCCCGAGAACTTGCTTCAATTCCAACACTCAAAGTCGCGTAAATATCGATATCCTTTTTCTTGGTTATTGACTCTGGACAGTGGAGTAAATGATTCCAGTTCTCATTTGTTTGTGTGATGGTTTAATTTGTACATGCAGGGATGTTTCGAATAATGACCTGTGTGGAACTATCCCAACTACTGGACCATTTGAGCGCTTCCCTTTGAAGAAGTGAGGATACCTTTCTCTTACCATTTTATTAGTAACTATGATTTAGAATATTCTTTGCAGTGTACAGTACCCAAATGATTGCATGTCTTTGTGAGTTTTGTTGGTCCATTCTTTGTTGATTCTGTATATGTTTCTTTTACCTCTTTTGAGTGAAAAATCACTTATTGCAATTTGTTTTTTACATTAAACAAAAAAAATTCATTCAGCTAAAGTTATAATGCTACATTACTGGAAGTACTAGGGCTGTGGTCTTGCAGATCTTGGTTGACTACAGAATCAATCTAATCTTGATTTTCAGATGTTATTCTTTTGCTTGCCAACATACCGATTTGTGATATTTGTACATGATAATGCACACACAATAAGTTCCGTCAGCTTCAATCAATTCCGAGCATCTTTCTTCATCAATGAAACATCCAATTAACTGAAGTCACCAAGTCACACAATTTATACTTAGCATTGACTTAATCATGATTGTAACTCTTACCTGGTAAAATGTTGTCAGCTATTCAGGAAGAAAGTAAGATAAAATATTGAGATTTTAGATAAAATAAGTTATGTTAGTGAAGGGAATTGCTTCCAGACAATTGTCAAGATTTTTCCGAGTATTTCAATTACTCAGTTTGCATGAGTTATTTGTTGACATACTGAGATATTCCTAGCATTGACTGGGTTTGAGCCTACTTGATCAAGTCATATCGACATGAGTTGATAGGGCTTGTTCCTTTATTGTCTGGGAAAAACAGTTCAGAATCTTCTGATTGTGTGAATAACTTTATTTCTAACTCTTACTCTGCAGTCATTTAGTACAAAGTACTGAATATGTGAGATGAGATGAATGACTTTTATCATCCATTTGGCCAAAGTGTATTTTTTTTCGGTTTAGATGTTTGTTCCCATGAGCATTCATCTTTAAAATAAGTTCTCCAAGCTTTGTTAGATTGTATTGCCTAAGATTACATGTACTGAGTTGTGACTTAAGATATCTGTGTTGATATTGCTAATACCATAACATCATAACAGAGTGACAATAGATGGAGCCTATACTTTGATTTGTATATTTTTTAAGTATCAAGGTTTATAGTAAATGTAATCCATGAACTTAACATGCCTTGCCCATGTTCTAAGTGCTTGTAAATTTGAATTTTGGCTACCGAATACAGAAACAGCTCTTTCCCTTCCAGGCATATATTTGAAATTTAGAACTAGTTCTCTAGCTACACAAAAGTGATTATAGTAATGCAATTGTGTTAGACTTTGATGTTCTTGGTAGTCTTATCTTATATTTGTCATTTTCTTAATCTTGATGGATTTATCATATCATTTTCCTAGGCTTCATGCTTTTGCTACCTTGGTATTCATTGTGATTTCTCTCTTCTCTTGCATGCATTCCTTATTTTGTTCCATGGAAGGAAGGTCACTACAAGGTTAAGGGAGTTAACAAGAAATTAGAATTCACTTTAATTATAGTCTTTCTGAAGAAGCTCTATATGATTTGCTGTTCTTTGAGGAATTTGGAATCTTGGCTTTCTTTAATTGATTGCCTCTTAAAATAGCAAATCGGGTATGAAAGCTGCCACTGTGTAACTCGTATGCTGTCAAGCTCATAGAATCAAGGGAGATTCACTTTAGCCGTTGCTGCTCACACTTAGTCAAAGGCTATTGATCATATGTACTTGAATTGTGTACATATCATCTTGCACTACAACTATTCATCAATTATTGTATGCAATAACAAATACAAAACCTGATTGCTTCTTGCTGCTTTGGTGCCTATGAGCATTCCCTAGAACATCTCCATGCTCGTAACTATAATTATATGTGCTCCAATAGTGCTGCATGTGCACTTGCGTTGTCATACACACTCCAGTAACTTAGATAAAGATGCGGTAGTGAGTTCACCAAATGACTTGGGGTTGCAACTGTAGCAACACTAGACTTAGACAAGCCTTTATGCTAAACTATGACATCTGAAACTCACTTCAGTTTATTGTAACTAATTTGTATTTGTTTACTATTTTGAGATCAAACACTCAAACAGCAACTAGAACAAGTCCACACATCTTCTCTCACTAGAAACCTTATCCAAGTAATTTCCAGAGGTGAATAGCACAACAAAGTTCTAATATTCTCCCACTTGATATTTACTTCAAATAAAGAGATCCACTTGTTGACTTCTGGTTATCCAGATCTCTAGCTCAATGAGAATAAACAAATCCCTATATGTTCAGCACTTTGCCAACATCATTAGAACCATAAAAACACAAATAGTAATCTGGAGTTCCTTTCAAGTACTTGAAAACTGTTTTATCCTAAGTCCAATGTTCTCTGCTAGGTTGTGATATGAACCTACTTAGAATTCCCATTGATTGGGCAATATCTGGCCTTGTACAAACCATTGTATTCATAAGGCTTCCTACTGCACTTGCATATGGAACATTACACATGTCCTCGAAAGCCTCCATAGACTTAAGACATTGTTCCAAATTCAACTTAGTGCCTGCCAGTAAAGAGATACTTACAAGATTACTGGCATGCATGCTAAACCACCACAAACAGTCTCAAGGTATTTCGGTAATTCAACCATAGCTTGCTGCTAACTCAATCTCTATAGATTTCCATACCAACTATGAACCTTGAAGCACCTAGATATTTCATATCAAATTTGCGAAACAACTAAGCTTGAGTTCCTCAATCGATGCTTTATTGTTCCTGATGATAAGTATATCATCAACATATAAAACAATCATTAAAACATGATCCCCCAACTTGTTTGTAGTACACATAGTGATCAACATTACTTTTTGGAAAACCTAGTTCTAGTGCATATGAACCAAACTTTTGATACCACATATGCAGTGATTGCTTCAATTCATATAGACACCTTTTTAGATTACAAAATAGATGCTCTTTTCCCTTCACCTTGAATTCTTCAAGCTAACTCATATTAATTTTCTCTTCTAAATCTCCATGCAAGAATGTAGTCTTGACATTTGTCTGCTCCACTTCAAAATCATACAATGCAGCCATGGATAAGAATGTTTTAATGGAGTTCAACTTTGCCATCAGAGAAAAGATTCATGAAGTCTATTCCATTAACCTAGGAATACCCCTTTGCCACCAACCTTGCCTTATACCTTGTCAATGTACCATCTGAATTTCTTTTTGAACACCCACTTATAGCCTATGGGCTTCCTTCCATTAGGCAAATCAACCAAGTCCCAAGTCATTTTTTTTCAATACCACCATCTCCTCTTTTATGGCATCTCTCCAAGAATTGTTCTCCTTAGAAGAGAGGGTTTCTCCTATAGACTTTGGTTTGTCATAAGTACAAGTTTGAACAAAAGCAGATTGGAAATTTGGTGAAATATACCTTAAGGGTGATTTCCATTGTCTTGTAGACCTTCTCATAGTTATTGATGGATATCCTGTCCACTTGTTTGTACATTTGTATATGCATCCTCCTCTAATTTATGTTCAAACTGCATCCTATTGCTCTTCTTTACATTTGACTGTTCTTCCTTGGATAAAACTGTTCCATGAATATAACATCCCTTGAGTAGATAACCTTCAGTATTATTGGATTCAAAAGCTTGTAGCCTTTCACATACTCACCATACCCAATGAAAATGCTCTTTTCATCTTCAAAGTCCAACTAAGACTATTTCTCCTTTGGCACATGAACAAATGCCTAATAACCAAATACTCATTAAGTGTGTTACAACGGACATCTTATTTGTCTACATCACTTATGGTTTCTTCTCATCAAGTTTAAAAATAGGAATTTTGTTTTTCAAGTAACAAACAATATTAACTAACTCTGCCCAAAATCCCTGTCCAGACTAGCATGGCTTAATAGGCTCTAACTTGGTCCAACAAGGTTCCTTTTAACCTTTCAGCCACTCCATTATGTTGCAGTATGTAGGGTGTTGTTCTTTGTCTAACAATGCTAGTGTGCTTGCAAAATGCCTCACTCTTTACAACAAAACTTCCCACCATTATTTGATCTTAACACTTGATCTTCTTATCAGTCTAATTTTTTATTAGTGCTTTGAACTTCTTAAACTTGTGAAACACTTAAGATTTTTTTCTAAGAAAATAAACCTAAGCATGTCTAGAATAATCATCAGCGAAAGAGACAATACTAGGACTTTCCAATTGAGTGCACATCTATAGATCCAGAGACATCACTGTGCATCACTTCCAATATCTCCATTGTTCACGTATTTCTTGAAGCAAATTCCACCCTATTTTGCTTCCCAAGCACACAATGTTGAGAAAATTAAAACCCTAGAGAGCAAAGAGACCTTCCACCATATTTTTACTTACCAATGTTTTTATTCTTTTTCTCCCATGTGACCCAATTGGTGGTGCCACAACAAATTTGTTCAATAAATTGACTGAGTTGCATATAGTGATGTCTCCAACCTAAAGAGTGTTCCATGCTACACCTCCTTAGGCAACATTAAATTGCCTCCAACCAACTTGCACTCTTTTCCATAAAAAATATTAAATATCATGCTTTCTATAGTCAATCATCTTAGAGACAAAAAATCAAGTTTCTAGCCAAACTTGGTATATGCAAAACATAAGAGAATGTCGTCACTCTCCCATCCATGAAAGACATTTAACCTTTCCTCAACCAACTTTCTGGAAAGAGTTGTTATCACCAAGGAAAACTTTTCTTCCATCACACTCTTTGTACTTGGAATACCACTCCAAAGAAGAGTCATATGGTATAATGCATCTGAGTTAATCAACTAAGAATAATGTTAATCAATACAAAAGCATCACTGGCATACTCATCAATGTTTGAGGGTCTATTAGAGGAATCATACTTCTTCATAGACTTGCATTGCTTTATGTGACCTCTCTTGCACAGTTTTGACACTTTAGGTTTAGCAAGAGACTTAGATTTGTCCTTCTTGGACTTCTTATTTCATCGCCCTTTGTCTTACCCCCTCTATCCTTTGATCTACCCCTTACAATTAGGGCATCACTAGGGGAATCATCCATGGATTTTCTCTTGATTTCTTCACTTAACAAAACCTCTATGAGTTCTTTTAGTTTGGGTTAAGAAAAATTACCTCTAATTGTCATAATTATATTTTCTATGAATAAGATAAGGAATATAACAACAAAATGCACTTATTTGCTTCGTTTGTCTTGAATACTATTGACATTAATTAATTCATAATTAGATTTAAGGTGTTGAGATTCATTTACAAAACCTCCCTCTTTCATTTTCAAGGAATCTCTTTTCAAGAAAAAAGATAGTTTAAAAGACTTTTTGATTGATATATGGTTCCTATCGTCTTCCACAACAAATATGTAGTAGGATCTTTTGACATATTGATTAATATAAAATCTGAAAGACATAGACAAATTGTACTTTGAGTTTTATTATTGAATATATTCCAATCCTCATTAGACACACCTATAGGTTAAATTAAAGAAGATACTTCCGTCCATTGATCTCTTTTTACCAAGAGGTCTTCTACCTTAACTTCCAAAACCTGAAGTTTTGACCATTGAATTTTTCAATTTTAGATATTGGCATGCTTGCTACGAATCCAACAATATGTGCTTTGTATTTTCACAAGATCTTTCAAGGGCTTTCACTGAAACCAGTTATGTATGTATTGCTACAAAACTTTGCTCAGGGGTTTCAAAACTGCAATTCTTCAACAGTTTCATCACCACACACATGACTATGACACCAAACGAATTGGCTACACCCAAGCAATCATGCTTTGATACCAAATGTTGGGAATTGAATCTCTATAATAGTCGATCAATAGATTGAGATATTGGAACACCTTGAGATTATGTGATGCAAATACACTTATGGTTTGTTATATCAATTCATTTAACAGATTTAGTAAACAACATGAAATAGTACACAAAACACAAATACAGGTGAGACATGAGATTTATATGGGAAACCCTCACGGGAAAAAACCACCAGCAAATGGACAGCAATAATTCTGTTCACAGGAAACCAAATATCTAATACAATAAGTTTCTTTTGCAGAGTCAATTCGTAGACAAAAGCAAATGACCTCCTAGGTTTACCACACCTTCATTGACCATCATCAGTCTATTCCACCTATACAAGCAATTAGATATAACTGTTTCATGGAATTGCAACTGACTAACTGCTACATAGAATACTGATAGCCATACAACCAAAACATGATCATTCCATGACATTGATATACTGCATATTATACTAAACATGACTTCACATGAATAATCACCACATATAATTAGCTATTGCTGCTCAAACTTGGTTAAAGGCTGTTGACCATCTATACTTGAACTATGTACATGTTTTCTTGCACTACAACTAAACACCAACTATGACTTGCAATAACAAAGACAAATATGTATTGGTTCTAGTTGCTTGCGGTGAGCATCCTTAGAACATCTTTATGCTCTTAACTGCTGTTGACCATCTATACTTGAACTATGTACATGTTTTCTTGCACTACAACTAAACACCAACTATGACTTGCGATAACCAAAAAAAATATGTATTGGTTCTAGTTGCTTGCGGTGAGCATCCTTAGAACATCTCCATGCTCTTAACTGTCATCACATGCACTTCAATAGTGCTGCATGTGCACTTGCACTGTCACACACTAGTAACTTAGACAAAGATGTGGTAGCGAGTTCTCCATTCAATGATCTCTTGTTGCAACCATAACAATATTGGATTAGACAAGCTTCCATTCTAAACTGCAACATCTGAAACTTACTGCAGCTCACCGCAACTAATTTTGTAGCTATTTATCAGTCTGCAATCAAACACTTAAACATGAACCAGAATAAGTTCACACATTCCTTTCACTATGAATCTCTCTAGGAACTCTTTTCAGGTGAATAGCACACTGAAGTCTCAAAAGTCTTAGTTAGTGGTATTAACTATTAACCTTTTGGCAAAATGAATAGTTGTTGAAAAATGATTATCTACCAAAAACTCTACTCTCATATTTCAAAGCATGACAATCTTCCGAGAAAATTCTCTCAAATCAGAATTGTTAAATGTAAAGCTGAAATTAGGAAGGAAAATAGTTCAGCTGTACACTAAATGTTTGCTATCCAACCATTAGATGATGGACATGCTTCTTGAAGAAGCCAATAAAGTTAATGCTTTGGAATGAAAAGGGCTTTAAATGAGAGGATAATTGCTATTTGAGTCGCAGTGATTCATGTTAGTTTTCAATATTTTTGGACATAGGCTAACCACAGAAATAAAATGTAGGCCCCTGGGAATCTCAGTTCCTTGTATATTCATGAACAGAGTATGCGTGTTGTTCTACTGTAGGAATTTTGGTCATAACAAGGATGCAAAGGAGAGTTGGTTGAAATCAACGACTGTGTTCTAAGGAAGGCATTGTACATGTCATACACTTTGAAGGGGGTAGATACTATACAGATTTTATGAAGAAAATATGGGATATTCTTTGTTAATATTATATATTGGATAAATTGAGCTTGTTCCCCTGCCTTGCACTGTTAGCTGCTATGTAAGGCCTTGTCTAGGTTGTAAGTTTGTAAATTTGTAATGCAGTTATAAAAAAGAAAACTTAAGATCTTCATGGGTGTTGGTGAACTTTCTCTGCTGCTACCAAGCCATGCAGATTTTTTTGTTGGGGTGCATACATTTGAGTCATTCTTGGCCACCAAAGATGAGTAATACCATTTTTTTGGCACTTAATTGTTGTACACATGTCAAAGAGATCATAACCAGGTTATGTTTCTTCACATTGCAGTGCGATTGAATTGCATAATATTTAGGACTTAGCAATCAGGATGGAGTTACAATACTGCCAATTACAGTTTGACTTAAGTGTATCACTACAGAAGGGAATTTTTGTTGCTATTAGTCCAAACTCCCATTGCATGCATCTTCTTTACATACACAAATCTCCATTTTTGTTAAAAAAATTGTAATTGCAATTTAAGATAAATATGTGCACACACATTGCATAGCTGCTGCCCTTCCTGAACTCATGTCATGCATACCTTAATTTGTGCATTTGACAGACGGCTCAGATAAACAGGTTAGCATTCATAAACAATGCCCTCTTTTGTTTTTATTGGGTGAACTAAGCTGCATAATTTATAAATAATGCCAAAGGCCCAAAACTTAAAAGTTTTCCAGGATCAACATAAAACAACAATAGTGCTTCCCTTTTTTCTGTAGGTCCATTATAACAATCTGATATTGCTAGCAATGGACAACTAGAGCAATGCTAGATTTCATAGAACAGTTCATATGAGGACTATGAAGAGAGGAGACAATTGTAGGAGCTTAGTATTTATAATACCATCAAATACAATTTGACATGTATGATGATTATATGTCTTCTTTTTGTTACCAACCCAAATTCCCATTGTAAACATTGTCTTCTTTATATACACAAATCTCAACTTTTATGGAAAAAAATGTAAATGCAATTAAAGACCGTTATCTGCACAGACATGGCATAGTTGTTGTCCTTCATGAGTTCATGTCATGTATGCCTTTGTTCCTGCATGGCGCAGACAGCTGAGATAGACAGGTTAGTATTCTGAAGCAATGCCCTAATTTTAATTGGGGGGACCAAACAGCACAGTTTATAATTAATCTTAAGGATGGATGGGATTAACAAAAAACAGCATTAGTGCATCCCTGTTTTTCTTAAAAGCCATCATGATATTCTGATATTGCTAGCAATGGACAATTAGAACAATCTTGTATATGCCAGGAATAGGAAAAAAGGAGATGATTGCAGGGGGCCATTATTTTTGGGTTATTACAACTTAGGTGATTCATCCATCATGTATCACTCCTAATTTGCTATGTCTTTGGCAAGAGGTCTTCACAACTTACGACTTGTATGTATGAACTCTTCAAAGCAAATAATTTTTAGTGTTGAGATTTATGTGCTTCATGCATGGCCTCAGTAGCTGAAAGTTCATTTAAATCTTTCCCAGTTGTATTATCATCACATCATATGGGACATTGAGTTTAGGGATTAAATCATGAGAGTTTTAGAAAAACAATTGAGCTATGTACTGCTCAGTACTGACTCCTGAGAGAGTTCAACACATTCAACAAATATTAGTTGTTCTCTCTATGTTTAAAATTTCTGCATCTTTTGCATGGAGATAGTCAAGGGATATACAATTTTTAACTTTTTATGGTGCTGGGTACTGGTCTTGTTAGTTGGCTGAACTGCATGCATATGCATGTTTGTTCTTGCTGAAACATTCCACAGGAAGGCCCAAACTATTGGAAAAATGATGGCTGCAAAAGAGACTGCTAAATTTTTGGCAACAATGCTTGTTTTCTGGAAAATTTACTACCCACCAAGTTCCCAACACCTGGAGAAATTCTGAAATGTTGAATATAACTACATGGAATATGAGTATGGCCAGTGGCCTAGACTCTAATCCATTGTTGCTGAAGAGCAAGCAATGCTATTTTTCTAATACAAGCTTTTCTTATAGTAATGTTGTTATGACTGTCTGAATTTTTCCGAACAGTAAAATTTTAGTGGAAGTGATAAAACTTAAGCTATCTTATTTAATATGTTGGCATGGACTAAATACAGTGCTTTGAACCTATCAACGTACAATTATTTGTTTTCATTTCTTAATTAAATGGACAAGATGTTAATGAATGCATATTTTTTGTGCAGTTTTGAGAACAACCCTCGTCTTCGAGGTCCTGAATTGTTAGGTGGAGCTGCATACGATAGTGGATGCTGATCAAAGAGGGTAGGCCAAAAGGTCCAAGGTTTTCTGAGGGTGAAATCACCACCATAGACTTGGAATAAATTTCGATCCTCGTGTACTTTCCATGTAATATCCTAATGAATGGTCTATGGTTCCTATTCCTTTGAATGTACTTTTAAGATAGAGATCACCACCAGAATAGCACTTTCTAGTCTCAAGATATAGTTATTGATCTATTGTATTTAACTAAACATTCTATTGGCTAAGATATCATGACAGTATTTGTTACATAACTTTTTCCGTGGGGAAACCAGTATATCTGTGCTCATATATTACAATATAAGGCTTGAATGGTAATGGAAAAGTAAAAATCTTGCTTTAAATGGCCCGAGAATGGCTGTGTTCCATTTACATTGTGCACTCTGGAAAACTGGTGCTCATCTCTTCCTTGGTTGTGATTCTTAGGACATTTCTATAAGAGTATAAGTGCAACAATCAGATTGGGCTCAAACTTACATCATTGTTATCTTTATGACTAAGGTTAATGGAAATTGTGAAGCTGCAATTTCATTAATGCAGACAAAGTTGGGTCATTTCCCTCATTTCTTTGAGATTCCATCTGGCACGCATTCTTAATTAGGGATGATTATTTGGGAATCAACTTTATTTTTTTACTTTTGTCTGGAAGTTCATATAAATTTTGCAAAGATTCGTCTGACAATAGTTTGACATATGATACGTTGTGGTCTTCTGCTTTGTAACATGCACATCCCATGGTCATAGATCATGTGAAAGCTTGCTTACAATTCAGGAGTGAGTAGACTGGCACTACTCAAAGGTAAGGGATGGCAAACTATCAAGTGTCTGGGCAAAATAAGTTAGTCCAAATTCCTAGAAAAGGAAAAGTTCCATGAGGTAATCAGTCTAAGGGACATGTACATTAGTAAGTTGATGCTTTCATTTTGCCATGTACTTTCCAACTTCGAAGTTTTAGCACACTGTATGCTAAAATTTGCATCTTGAGATGTATTTTAGTTGTTTGCAGATGTGAATTCAAATACCGAGATTATGCTGTAGGTGTGACTTTTTGGTTGGATGCAAAGAAAAATACGAAGACTGCTTATCATGAATTGCCTGTGGTTGGATGGAAAGAAAAATATGAAGACCCCTTATTCTAATTTTGAGTGTTTTATCCATATGGTTTAGAAGTGCCTGTGGTCATAGTTGGCATGCGTGGATGGTCCGGGTGGTCCCACTGCTTTTTACAGCATAGCAAGTTTGATGCGTGGAACTAAATGCAGTTCTTGAATTATACAGGAACGCACTTATTATAGCAAATTATATGGGTGGGGTCTAAATTGGCCCTCCATTATCTTGCAAAATGACCTATTGTGGGCATTGATGATTAGTTTTTTTCATTCAAAGCCCAACATCGAGATAATTTTATGGGTTTCTCTCTCCATGCTCTGATGTTTTAATCTTCTTTCCTTTGGTTTATACTCGACGGATTCATGTCATGAGCATTAGTTTTACCCCATTGACTTAACAACTCTGCATTTGGACGACAGATTTTGGAAATATTTTGTAATTTTTAGATTTTTTTTTACTGTAGACATTGGTTTTCACCACCATTTTGCCCTCATCTAGAGGTTTATTGATTTGTTTCTTTTTGATGCTTTCTATGTGTCCTTTACTGAATTTGATCCTCGTTATAAAGTTGGTCTATATTTTTTGGCGCTAAATCCTAAATTTATGGAAACTTCTTTAAACGTGTCTTCTGTAAGAAAAGTTAATCGTTGTTGGAGATAAAATTTACGAAGTTCGTTTATTTTTGGAATGTTTTGAGCAGGGAGAAAGTTGTAAGTACTGAACTTTGTTCGAGTGTGGCGTTTGTGTGTATATTAGCACATTTTTCTGCTGTTTAACTACTCACTCCATATTGACAAACTTAAATTGCAATTCAACAAAGTAAAAGTGTTACAAAAGTCAAGCCAGCTTTATTAAAGAAAAAGAATTAAAGCCATACCATGCAACCAAATGGTATAACAATAACAAACCTGCACATCAACATGTGCTTGTTGTATTCTCGCTGTTCCCTCAATGGTAGACTTGTATCTTCTCCCAACATCATGTGTGACCTGGTTGGAGTAGTTGAGTATCTCTTACATAGACTAGAACACACAAGTAATTAGTATTATTGATAAACAAGTGTCATGTTAGTGGCTGAAAAATTGTTCTACATAAGGTGTTAGTGTAGATATTATATCATTCCCATGCACGTGGATAATTCCACATGGCGTTAAGCCTACTTAGGTGTCTTTGTTAGTGAGAGATAACTTGCTAGTTATATGGCAAGTCTCATGGAGTTAGCTCACCACCTCTTGCTAGTCTTAAGGAAGATAATTCGCCACTGGTTTTAGCTAGGTGGAGTCGACTACCTATTCTTTTTCACTAACCTGGGTGGTGGTTTCTTCCTTCTCGTATATGCCCTCCTCAAGAATATGTGAGGTGGTCAATCTGCTTCTTCATAAATTTGCGCTTATTATGCTCAATTTTTTTATAATAGGTACACTTACCTTTGTCTTTCTTAGGTTCCTCTCGATTTAAAGAGTTTTAAGTGTTGATTTTGGAGGACTCAAAATTTTGATTTTTCTTGGGCTCGTCTTTTTGAGTGTTTTGCTTCTTCCCTCTGTTGTTTTTAGCACGTTGTTTCCCATTTCTAGCAATGAGGGCTTGAGGTTTTGAAGACTTCAATGTACACATTTAGATTAACTTATCTTGCTCTCTAGTCAAGTCAACAATGAAGTTATCTAGAGAAGGCATTTTCCATGTGGCTCCAAGTCATTTTGATGGAGCAGAAGAGAGATACAAACACATACTAATTAGAACCTAATTTGGAGAGTATAGAAAGAACTAATTGATCTTCCTTTTTCTCTGTTCCACCCACATTTTTTAAAATAGTGATTTGAATTTAGGGTAGAATTCTTAGGGTTTTAAAGGAATTGGTGCTCAAACTTATGAGCTCATTCTTCAACCAAATAGTTTTTTTACTACAAGCCAAATTTCATTCAGTATATTCAAAGTTTCTACATGAAAGAGGAGTTTTGGAGATACATTAAAACCCATGAATCCAAAGGTTTGATAACATTTGTCAAATTAGTTTTCTTTAGCTTCATTAGCAGTAGGTTCTTTCTTAGTGCCCATTGTTTTTGATAAGATAAGATGCATTTACACTTTTTACATAGAAAGCCCAAAGGGCCAAAGCAAAATTAGTTCAAACCAAAGCAAGAACTAGAAGAAACAAAACAAAAACAACTGACCGACAGTTGTAGAAACAACACACAAGGACTAAACAACCTCAAAACTAAAGGGGACCAACTTGACTCCTTGAACTCGAGGCCTTGAAGAGGCAACAAATTTAGGGAGTCCTTTTTTATTCCTTAGCACAACCAACCAAGTAGGCTCGGAATCGAAATCCATCCAGCGAGGTGAAGGGAGTTGATCCACAACAGCCACCCCGGGTGAGGAGCCACCACATAGCGAGGGAGCAGGTAGCAAAGAAGAGACATGAGCGATCAGAGGATCAATAGAAACGTTCAACGAGGGACGAGTAGGTTTCAACTGGACAACGATAGCAGATTGAGGTAGTAAAGGTTCCTCAGAGTGCCCATTGTTACCTTATACAACCATTTGTTTTTTAACATAAGTTGTACCTTAAGTTTTCAGTTATGATAATTAAAGGGTGTTAGAAGTGTGAGAATTCGATTTCAATCCATGCTTAAAGTAAATTTGATGTAGAAAGGAAATGCATAAATGAAATGTGAAAGGAAATGCGGAAGTACACAAGACAACACAAAACACCTCCCCTTGATTCAATATTGTGAGCCCCTCCAAATTTTGACACTTCATATTTTTAGTGCACAAATATTTTCAATTGGAAGAACACAAAGATGACATTATAAATTTAGTGTGTAGATGTTTCTAATGGGTCAAACATGAAAAAATAACCACTTTTGAAAAAAAGACATTAAAAAATGAGTTACCTATCAAACGTTATAAGGGTTTTAATTTTCAGCTTTCTATCTATTTAAATTTGCAACCTATTAACACCAAAAATACATATTGCAAGAGGGGATGAACTTAAGCACCCACTAGTAAACAATTTGGATTCTCCATATGTGACCATACCATATGACTAGGGGGCTAAGGAGTGTGGTGAGCACTTTCCTTCCTTTCTACAATGTCACTAAGTTGGAGCATGATTTTAGATGGTTTTCGATGCTACTTTTAAATTGCCATGTGGATAGTTGTCATGGATTTGTACACGACTTCTCTTGGTCCCAAAAAATTGATAGAGAACCAAAAGTATTCATAGTGAATCCAAAAAACCCCTAGGATTTTTCACAATCACGTTGTTCTTTAGCATGATTTTCAAAGTAATTTCTAGCTCTTGCAAGACAAATGTAACACCGACTTTTTGATTGCCTTGGAATATGGCCAAGTTTATAGTTGTTTCATAGGTTTTGCCACCTAGATCCAATGAAGTAGTTCATTTTATGCAAAAAAACATTTTGTAGAAACTCCTATGCAAATATTCATTTAGAAAACCTTCTCCACAAAAATCAAATCAAATTCTAATGCATGCAAATATTGTGCTTTTTCTGAAACCCATCAGTGATAATCGAACTATATAATACAATACAGATTGGCTCCTGATACCATGTGAGATTGTGCCAAGATATTATGGATCGAATGCCAATACCAAATGGGCAACAAAAGTTGAGCAATTGCATGCTCCTGTGAGTTATCAAATCCAAAAAGATATTCACAGTGAACCCCAAAAAATTCATAGTGAACCCAAAAAACCCACAGGATGTTTCACAGTCATGCTCTTCTTTGGCATGATTTTCTAAGTAATTTGTAGCTCTTGCAAGACAAATACAACAACAATTTTTTGACTGCCTTGGAATATGACCAATTTTATAGTTGTCTCATAGGTTTTGCCACCTTCTAGATAAAATGAAGCAGTTCATTTTATGCAAAAGAGCTTTACACCCTTGCAAGTTATCAAAACATAGAATATGCAAAGCAAATGAAAATACACGAAAATGAATCCAATAGCATTGTATTAACTCATGAAATGAGATGTACATATAGGAGAGAGGGAAGAAACCACCACCTAGATTAGTGGAGAAGAATAGGTAGTCGACTCCACTTAATTGAGATTGGTGGTGAGTTATCTTCCTCAAGACTAGCAAAGGGTGGCAAGCTAATTCCCTAAGAATTGCTAGATAAATAGCAAGTTATCTTCCACTAAGATGCCTAAGCTATGCTTAACGAGGGGTGTTAGTGTATATATTATCTCATTTTCACGCACATGGATAATTTCACATGGCATTAAGCTTACTTAGGTATCTTAGTTAAGAGGGAGATGACTTGCTAGTTATCTAGTGAGTCTCATGGAGTTAGCTTGCCACCTCTTGCCAGTCTTGAGGAAGATAACTTGCCACCAATCTTAGGTAGAGTTGACTACCTATTCTTCTCCACTAATTAGGGTGGTAGTTTCTTCCCTCTCTCCTACATGTACATCTCATTTCATGAGTTAATACAATGCTATTGGATTCATTTTCATGAATTTTCTTTTCCTTTTCATATTCTATGTTTTGATATCTCATAGGGGTGTGCGATTGCTTGAATTTTGTTGCCCATCCGATATTGGCATTCAATCCAAAAGATATCGGTGCAATATCAAAAAAGGAACATTTTGTTCCCATATATTTTTAAATGTCTTATCATATATGTGCTTAACTATTAGGACGTAGAAATAGTATCCCCCTACAATGAATGTACACCCTATTGAAATCTTGTGATATGTCGAGTTGGTTTGTCACTAGAGTCTTTGAAGGCACATGCCTACTCATTAGGTTCATATTCGTAAACCTCATCCACACTCCATAAGATATTGGTATGAAAAACTGAGGGACAACCAATAAGGATTGTTTGGATCTTTAGTGTCAATTTTGCAATAAAACTTGTAATTGACATTGTGATATGTGATGATTCTTAATGAAATGCTTATTCTTCTTCTTTGGTAGGTCCAATTATATTTATCTCACAGATATCATGCCTTTCTATGGTAATAACATCCACTTAAAGTGTTTTTTGTATCGCTCTCCAAGGCTAAATAATACTAGTAAAAAGGAGAAGAGTATTACTATTTTATAATAATTTAGAAATTGCAATGCAAAATTAATTGGAACCAAAGTAATCTATGCACATAGAATTAAACATGCAATATGATTTTGGATTGCAAATTAAAGTCATTTGGATTAAATGAGAATACAAAAGTATGCATTAGTGGGAGTATTTAGTGAAAAAAATTAAATTTTAATAGAATTATAAATGAAAGAGAAAATAGTTGAAAAATAACATAAAACAAAAATAATATTATTATATTTTTACTTCAATGAGACATTATTTATTATATTACATATGGTGATATTTTAAAACTTATATGATGTATTCATTGTATTATGGAATACAACTAGAATCACAATAATAATTTGATAATTAGTAATGACCTTTAAGTTTATTAGATACTCAAAATGAATGGTGAAGAATGAGAGAATCAACATTAGATTGTGTGTGACTTTAGTATCTATTAAGAGAGGAAATTACATTGGTTGTAACTTAAATTGTTACTTATTAGACATAATCAATGTATGCCATTACAACATCCTTATTTTTGCTTCTCTCACTTGTCCCACTCGTTTCCCTTAGTAACTTAACTGGAGATAGCTCAATTTTTTTTGAAAATACAAAAATAGAATAGAGCCAAGGGAGTTAGTCATTAGATCAATTGAGTGATCTATATATGCACACTAGGAGCTTTGATACTAACCGTCTATTGAATAGAGTAATATTGACTTTAATGTGCTTGATATGAACATGATAAACTAGATTCTTCATTTATTTAAAAATATCTTAATTGCTATAGAAAATTAGAGTCGATGTAGTTTTAGAAAATTAGAGATCCCACAAAAATGGAGGTAATCTAACTACTTCATAGTTGACATTGCCAATTGCTTTACACCTTCCTGTGGTGAAAGACAAAGCTGCAATTTGTTGAAGTCTACTTTGCCATGAAACTATATGATCCAAAATTGGCTCATACATAATTATTCACTTGGATTAGACGATATGACAACTCACTGTTATAGGATTTGATCACATTAATAAGATATGTCTATCGTTTAGGCATTTGAATTGATAGATTGACGTGTGTTAAAGTTCAAATGCTTTCTTCGATGGATTTGTTTACTTTGTTTTGAATAAAAATGAATCATTAAACACTTGCTTGATGGGTAAATGTTTTGATTTGTGCTTGATTATTCAAGTTGAATATTATCTATTAAGTCCAAGCAAAGTGTCATTGAAAAAAAAAAAAATTCACCTAAATATCAATATTGTTTTTCTTTTTATTTTATTTTATTTTAAATTTGTAGATCACTTATCATTTTATCAAATTTTGACACACAGAAATTTGAAATTTATATATGGTCTGTATTGTATTTTTTTTCCCCGGAAAATAATTCATGTTAGAAAAGATATAACAAATTAAAGAAGCTATACATAATATCGATTGATGGTCTGTATTGTATTGCACTATACAGAATTTGTACCATTTTGTTTTTGTGACATTAGATCTATCTTTATTTGGCATTCATAGGCCTCGATGGCCCATTAATACTGGGCCTGTGTGCTCCTGACCTTTGCGCTCATTCCTAGTCACATTTTGGACCACCTTTCAATCCCGAACACTCCAACTTTGTGCATTACTTTCTTGTGGGCAGCCCTATCATAGTTCATGTGGCCTACAAACACTACTCATGCCACAAACAAAGGTGTCGCCCTAATCCATAAGCCTTACAGCTCAACCTTCCTCTAACGGTCACCACACTTTTGTGATCCCTACCGTTTCCTATGACCTGATTGCCACTAGGCATCCTATGTGGACCCCATTCACCACCCATTTATGGTGGTGCCACCATCATGCTCACCATGGTCACTACCTAGAGTTTTTCTACCACACCGTATACTACCAATGCTTAATAGTGATGCAGTGGTCATAGTTACTAGACTATTAGGACATGCTTATTTAAGTTGTCGCTCAGCTGTGAGCGGAGCCGTTGATGCACCACTAGTTGCACAACCTTTGCACCACCAAGGCACTTCCCCTACATACACAAGCTCTCTTTAAGAACCTAAAGGAGATTTTTTTTTTCTTTTGTCCATAAATTTCATCTGAGGCACCTCTTTTTTTAGTTTTAGTTTTAATAGTCAAGAGAAAGTTGGTTCCATCCACTTCATTGGAGTGCTAGATATTTTGACAAATTATATCATTTTTAAAATTTTGTAGGTTTTTTGGAGGGGTCAGGGATTGATTTTTAGTATTACTAAGTGGAAATAAAAAATTGAAATCCAACTCAAAAAATTAGGGTTCTATCATGTCAATGGGAATGGAAACTATACTAACATTAGACATTGAAAAAGGGAAATGGTATAATAGATGCGATGAAGCATATGACACACTATGTATGCCGATTTATTTAGATCTCTTCCACATTGAATTTACTACAACACCTAATGAAGTATAAACTACATTAGAAAATATATTTGGAAAGGAAGATGTAATGATAGGACATCAATTGGAGAATTATATCATCAGTCTCAATCCAAATTATTTCGAGACAATATAGGATTTATTCACAAGATTAAATTTAATAAGGTTCTAAATCAAGAAATATGAAATAGAAAAGATGACTAATTAGTCTTAAGTATTATCTTGAAGCTAGGTCCACATTATTTAGTGTTTATTTCTACTTTTCATGTTACAAAGAGTGATTTTTATAGTCAATTCACTATGTAGTTACTTTTTGATTTTACTATTTCTCTCACAAAGGATAAAAGAAAAAATAATTCATATGGTTACTCTAAAGTCCACAAAATCACAACCTCTTATTGTTATTGATTAAAATGATTCAAATAATAAGGAAAATAAATAAAACAAGGATCTAGATAACAAACCAAAATCACAAGCTCCACTTGATACATCTTTCTCATCAAAAGGAAACTATTCTAAGAAGAAGCCTACTTATAGTTATTTCAAGAAACTTGGGGATGAAGAATACCAATTATACAAAAATGAAATTGATGAATTAAGGCATCTTCTTCAAAAGAACCACATCAAATTGCCTACACCAAGGAATAATGGTTCATATTCCTCATCTCCTACACCATAACCATCACAATTGAATACAGATAAGAAAAAGAGTATGACACTCTTTGCTTCTACAAATCTTGCAACACAAAAGTGACTTCTTGATTTTAGAGCTTCACATGACATAGTTATATCAAGAGAGCTATTTTCTTTATTTGAGCCTTGTTCATTACCACCAATTGTCATGGGTACCTATACAAAATTTTATGGAAAAGGCAATAATATATTGACAAAAGAACATTCAATGATGTACTTTATGTTCCTTCCTTGTCAAGTGATCTCCTTTCCATTTATCAAACCACAATTATTTATAAAATAGAGACATTATTTCTATTGGAGAGGTTGATCATGATTCCAGATTATACTCCTTTTCCTTGTTGGGTTATGATGATTTTGATGATCGTTTGGCTGATGACGACATTGATATATTGAGCATGCATAAGGAGATTCAATATGGTCATTTGAACATTGGAGTTCTTTCCTCCACTTTAGTTTCAAAACCTTGTGTTAAAATCACATCTCCTTCATCTCCCACTATTTGAGAATTTAAAGTTGCTATATAAATGGTTTTCAATGATTTGGGATAGAAATATCTTCAAATTGGTCTTCCCAATGAAATTTCCTAGGATCAATACTTGACAAGCATAGTAGACTTGTTTAGTGAATATCATATTACAGAGTTGGAAAATACTTTGATGACAACCAAATCAACACAATTATTACCCCATCCATGTATTTGTTTCCTATACAACATTATGATACTTAAATTCATCTTCTCATATGAGAAGATTTTATGCACATATTTGTAGGTTTATTTCTTCCCAAGGGGAGAAATTTTGTTTGACATTCATGGACCACCTTCTACACTCTTCATTTAGCATCGACAAGCATTGTAGGATATCATATCTTATGGGGACTCCATATTCTTATTTTCTCTCTTATGGGGAAAATAATACTATACTTATATGATAGAAGTAGTCCTTGGGGGTCATGCTAGCCTCTTCATTTCTTCTTCATTAGTATATTTTTCATGCATTTTTTATGTTTTTGAGAGGAGTTATTTTCATTGGGTTATATCTTTTATTCTAATTATGAGAAGGTTATACATGGGTCACTAACACAACCTAGTATCTAAGACTCATCATCGTTGCATTTATTTCTCCCCAAGTTGCACTTAAAGGGGGTTGTTTGTGTATATAGTGACATTGTCAAAATACTTAGTTTTTAGTTTCTACTCAATGTCCTATTCACACTAGTTAAGTCCTAACTTAGAGGGATTTTTTTTAAATTTTGTCTCTCCTCATAAGGATGTGAAAAATGCACACATATTTAGAGACATCTATCTCATGTGCATGTGACACATCATGTACACTTGTCTTACGCACATGTAAAGTGGTTAGAGTCCTCAACCATCTTCTTATCTCATTAATATTTTATATTCATTTTTTATGATAGATATTTTTCTTATTGTGCTCATAATTTATTTGTGAAAGTTATTGAATTTTGTGTTCAGATCTTGGTTGCTCCAACATGGTATTGGAGCCACAAATTGAAAGTCTATTCTTTCTTTGTAGTGAACCCCACACATAGCTCTATCAAAGGTGTCTTGTAGAGAAAAATGGGCATTGATAGAGTAAAAGAGTCCCAAATTAGCTAAAATCACCTATAATTTAATTGAATTGTCACCAGGAAAATTTATTATTTTTTGGAGGGTTTGTATCATATTGTATTGTATATAATCTATACGAATTCGTACATGTACACTTTTTTTTAAAAAGGGATTTTTTGTGGCTTTAGATTTGGCTTTATTTGGCATTCATTGGCCTTGAAAACACGATTCTATACTAAGACCATGTTATTCCAAACTCTATGGTCATTGTTGGTTGTGTTTTTAATTTGGTCATTTATAACTTTCCCTTGACCTTGATGGATCCCATTCTCAACCACCTTTTGGCCCCACATACTCCAACTTTGTGCATTAATTTCTTATGTTTGACCTCATAATAGTTCATGTAGTCTAAAAAAATTGATTGTTCCACATATAGAGGTGTTTTCCCAAGTCATAAAACTTAGGACTCCACCTTGCTTTAGTGGTGACCATGCCTTTCTAGCCTCCACCACTTCCTATGATCTAATCATCACTAGGAATCCCACATGGACCTCATTCTTCACCTTTTTTTTGGTAAAACCATTACCATGATCACCAAAAACACTACTTGAAGTTTTTCCTAACATGCCCTAGACAACTAACAATCTTCTTAACAAAGGTACACTGATTATAGTTACCATGCTACCATGTCATAATCATTTAACCTACCACTCCTATATGAGTGGTGCCACTATCACACCACTAGCTTCACAACCTCTACATCACCCAAGTGCCACCCCTACATACACAAGTCATCTTAAAGCACCTAAAGTGATAAAATATTTCTTTTAACCATAAATTTCACACCAAGTGGCATTTTTTTGAGTTCTAGTAGTTGATGGAAAGATGGATTTACCCAATTCACTATGGTGCTTATTATTTTGGAGAACTATATCATTATTTTATAATTTTGAGGCCTCTAAAGTTAACCTTTACATGATTTTTTCAATGGGGCATAACCTTCACCCATTTAACAATTTTTAATAAATTTGTTTTCAAAATATATGAGAAAATTACAAGGATTTCATTTATGCATGTAAAATTAAGATTTGGATTGTATTTTAAAAAAAAATAAAATAATATGTATTATAAATGGTCGATTTAGACTTCCAAACTTACACAAATTGTAATCCAAAGTTTTTTTTTTGGGGGGGGGGGACTTAATTTTTAGTGCTAATCAAATCAAGGGGATTGAATTATGTTTTTCTCCGCCTTTAATTTTTAAAAATAGATCTAATTTTTCTCCATATAATTACTATGAGTAGAAATAAAAAATGAAATCCAACTCAAGAAATTAGGGTTATATTAGGTCACAATCGAAATGAAGCCTACACCAACATTAGACACTAAAAAGAGGAAATGGTATAATAAATGTGATGGAGTCTGAAGCACACTACATATTTTGATTTCTCTAAATATTCTCTTTCGCATCGAATTGACTACAACACCTAATGAAGTATGAACTATATTATATTTTTTTTGGCAAGAAAATATATGGAGAGGACATAATAAGGGAATGATATCACCAATCTCAATCCAAGTTGTGTAAGGGGGAAATTGGGAAGATGTGATAGATCAAAATGAGTGAATAGAAACTAATCTAAACAATCAAAAAGATAATTCATGCCCATTACTCATGAAATGAAACTACAAAATCAAGAATTCAAGAACAAAATTGAAGCAACAAAATAACAATGAATTCAAAATAAAATAGCTTTACCATCCTGTGTCAGAGTGTGTTTGTGAAGATGTTGGGTTGTTTGTATCAATACAAAGTTTCCATTGTTGTGTGCAAAATCTTTGAAGAACGTGTGTGTGTTGTTGATCGAAGATGTGTGTTGAAGCTTCAAAAGTTTGATTAAGGTTTTGGCATTACTTCGTTGTGTAAATGATGTTGATTCTCCAATCATTTTTGAGGAAGAAGATGATTGTTATATAGAATTTGTGTTTTGAAATGAAAGCTCAAGATCGCATAGTAGAATATCTTGATCAACGGTTAAAAAATGTTGAGAGGAAATATATAGGAATAATCTATAGATTTTGATTATGTAATTAGTGTGATTGAAGAAATCAATTTGAGTATTTAGTGGGATTGAGGAAATAGATTGAATAATATGTGGGATTGAAGAATAGATTGATTTGTCAGGAAATAGATGAAGACCAGTTAGCCGATCAGAGTGAGAAATCGAGGGATCATAATTTTCTCAATCATGAAAGTGGGTGAGGATAATTAATTAATTGGTTTAATTAATTAATCCTTTTGAGTTGAACGTGCAAATCAAGTTTGACTTTTGTAAACAAAGTTGTTTATTTGATTTGACCTTTTTGATGATGTTTTGAATACTTTATTCAATTATTCATGTTTAGGGGAAAGTGATTTAATTAAAGTATTATGTTTTAATAATTCAATTGACTTAGGGGAATAAAGTGAATTAGCAACATAATTAAATAATTGATGTTATTTAATTAATCAGGAGGAATAAAGTTATATCAAGACTTTACTAAATAAATGAAATTTATTCAATTAGTCAAAAAAATGATGAAAAAGTGAATTAATTAAATAATGCCATATTATTCAATTAATAGAGGAAATTAGGGTTTTTGATGTAATTGATGTGAAATACCGATTTGAGGATGAATTAATTAAATAATGTTAAATCACTTAATAAATAGACGAATATTAGTGCTAAAATGCTAGTTTGCAGGCTAGGACATTTTCAGGTGTCTACAGAAGTGAATTTGAGAAAATCCATAATTTATTCATAACATTAAATTTAATAAGTTTCCAATTTAAGTAGTGTGGAATAGAAAATAAAGATGAAAAATTGGTCTTAAGTATTCTCTCAAAGCTAGGTCCAGATTATTTAGTGCTTGTTTCTAATTTTCATGTTACAAGGAATACTCTTGGAAAGTAGTTCACTATGCCATCACTTTTTGATTTTATTGTTTCTCTCACAAAAGAGAAAATAATTCTAATGGGTACTCCAAATTCTACAAAACCATAAACCCTTATTTCTACTAATCAAAAGGATTCAAATAATAAGAAAAAGAAACAAAACAAGGATTTAGATAACAAACAAAAATCACAAGCCCTGTCTAACACATTTTATTAATCAAAAGAATTTATTTTAAGAAGAGGCCCACATGTAGTTATTATGAGAAATATGGATGTGAATGAAACCAACTTTACAAAAATAAAAAATGATGAATTAAGGTATCTTCTGAAAAAGAACCACATCAATTTTCCTACACCAAGGAATGAAGGTGCCTCTTCCTCATGTACTTAACCATCACCATCACAATTGGGTACACATAAGAAAAAGGGAATGACATTATTTTCTTCTACAAATCCTACAACATCAAAGTGACTTCTTGATTTTAGAGCTTTATATCACATGGGTGCATCAAATATAACTATTTATTTAATTTTAAACTTGTTCATTACCACCAATTATCATGGGCGATGAAAATCATATAAAATATTAAGGAAAAGGTACTATTGACATTAGGGAATGAACATTTATTGATATAATTAATGTTCCTTCATTGTTAAGAAATACCCTTTCTATTTATCAAACTACACATAATGGCATAGGACAAATAGTTGAGTTCATGCCAAATTTAGTGATAATAAGTGATTTACAAATAAGATACATTATTTCTATTGGGGAGGCTAATCATTATTCTAGATTATACGCCTTTTCCTTCAAATTTTGGTGATTATTTAAGTGATGATGACATTGATATGTTGAGTATGCATAAGGATATTTAGTTTTTCCTTTTGAACCTTGGAGTTATTTCCGCCACTTTTTTTCCATAACCTTGTGCTAAAATAATATCTCTTTTATCTCCTCCTTCAAAATTGAGAGTTGCTACATATATGGTTTTTAATGATTTAGGATAGGAAGATATTCATATTTTTCCTCCTAATACAATTTATTGTGATGAGTACTTGACAAGCATAAAAAAATTATTTAGAATATCATATTGTAGAGTTGGAAGAAACTTTTGATGATGGTCACATCAATACTTCCACTACCCCATCTATGTATTTGAATCCTATACAACATTCTATTCGACTTACATTCATCTTCTCATTTGAAAATATTTTATACACATATTTGTAGTTCTATTTCTTCCCATGGGGAGAAATTTTGTTTGACATTCATGGAAACTTTTTTTGCATTCTTAATCAAGCATCAAAAAGCGTTGTGGGATATCACATCTTATGGTGAGATCCATAGTCTCATTTTTTATCTCTTATAGGGGAGCATTTTGTTTAATGAGAATAATGGGTAATGAAATAAAAAACTAATTAAGCAATTAGAAATTAGAAAATACCAAACACCTTAAACCAAAAGATCAAATTAAACCCATTAGTTAATGAATTTGAATGCAATGATTTCATGAAATAAACCTAAATCAAGAATACAATTCAAATTAAAGATCAAATTACTTCATGAAGAATGAAAACCTAGTACTCCATTGTAAGATCTTTCTTATTTGGTATGTGAATTTCTCAATTATACACAAATCAATTAAAAAAAGAAAGATTGATGATATTGATGAAACTTGATGATGAAGGCCTTGATTCATAATGATAGCTCAAATACTCAAAGATGATAATGGATGCTCTAAAATGATTGTGAATGAATTTGAATTAAGGAGAAGGCTTATTTTATAAATTTCAAGGAGGTTTGATCAATGGTGGAGATTGGAGGATGAAGATCAATGGTGGAGATTAAATCAAGAGATCAAATGAGAGGTTTAGTTAATTGAATTCCATCCCTTGATTTAAGGAAGATATTTTAAGATATTTATGGAGGGAAGATATTTTGAAAAAAGAATATTCCATTTTTGAAAATGGAATATACCATGTGGAGGAAAATCAACTAATCGAATAATTACAAAATTATTTAATTATGTGGGATGAGAGGAAATTAAGATTTTTAATTAAATAATTAAAAATTATGTAATTAGATGGGTTTGAAGAAAATTAGTAATTAATTCAATAATGAAAATTATTTAATTAAAGTGGAAGGGGGAAATTTGAAAAAATAATTTAATAATGAAAATTATTTAATTAAGATGAAATAAAGGAAAATTAATGAATTAATCAAATAATATTAATTATTCAATCAATAGAGGAAAATTGTGAATTTAATCAAATAATTGAAAATTATTTAATTAAAAGTGAAAATTTAGGAGATAATGAGGAAAATGATGAAAAATGGTGAATTAGGAATGCATGATGTGTTTAATTTTTTTTAGGTGTTTACATTTTGCCCCTCTTTGAGATAATGTACCTATCAAGTGTTCTTTCAAAGACATATTGCTGGTTTGGAAAACAATAGGAAAATTAATGATGATGCTCCAGTATACCCAAGCGGATGAAGGAATGATGGGAAGATGGTAGGTTGCCCCCTTAGGAGGTTGGTTGATTTTTTCTAGGTTGAGCTTTCAACATGATGATGAAGGAAATGGGGAAAATCCAAGTCCTAGGTGGTGAGGATACTGAATAGGAGGATTATGAAAGACAAGAAATGGAATGAAGAGGGTTGGAGGGATGAAATCTAGCTTTATGAGGTCTATATATAGGCCCTTTTTGGTCATTTTCACCTCATTTTCATTCTTAGAGTTCATAGTTTTGAGAGCCTAGAGTAGATTTAATCACTGAGATGGTGCAGAGATGGAATTCATTCCTTGAGCTACACACTACACAAAAAATACCGTCAATTCCGACAACCAACCAAAGTAGATCCCCTAGTACATATCTAGCCCTTTCTCATTTACACATAATTCTAAGTGTCATAAATTCTAGGACAAGTTAGTTCATCAAATGCATCAGTGTAGAATCAATGATTCTGAACACTGATACAATGCATCTAAATCTTGATGTGACATGTTTGAAACCTGATGTGACACATTTGATTGCATCATGACACTTTTGTCATATAATGCCACTTTTGAAAATTGGTTTACTATTGATAGTGACCTAGTGATGCTTTTGCAAAATGGTTTGCTTTTGAAATGGTCAAGTGACGCTTTTAAAAAAGAGTGCACTTATGACTATGAAAAAATGATGCTTTTAATTTAGGGATTTGTAGTTAGATTTTTTTTTTTAAATTTCAACAAATTGACATTGTGGGCATTGTGCTTGCAGATTGTATTTCATCCCATTTTGTCAAGGGAGTGACAATATATCATTTAAAATTTATATTATAATTGTTTAATTCATTTATATTATTGTTCCAATCCTACCAAAAAAATCCCAATAGATTGTTGATTCCTTGGCTATTGTAGATGGGGTCTAGGAATTTCCCATTGTACCTTAAGTCCTTTGGCACTTTGGCCACATTGCAAGCATTCATCATCTATACTATTAGCTTGTAGTAATCCTTCATTCTTACCTCAACTTACTTTTTGATGCAATATGGGGTTGTTAGAACCTTTCAAAATATCAACACAGTGATCATCAAACAATCTTCACCAAAAAAAACTTTCTAACTCTTCATTTAACACTATTCAACTAGGTTTGTCCTAGTAGTCTTCATGACCCGGTTCATGTGCCTTTTCACCCAAACTCCTCAAAGGAATTTCCAATTAAATGGTGGTTTTAGTTACCCATTAAGGATTTACAAAACATATATCAAACCCAATAATGAATCTTTTGGAGAAATTACAAGAACCAACACTTGCATCACTGTCCTAGGCCTAGAAATATGTCACTTTTACAAAGGAATTCCCTCATAAACTCCTAATCCCTACCCAAACACATCAAATAGTCTTCATTCATGAGTCAAATCACTAAATTTTTAAGATTATTAGCCACACCAAGGTTTCCTTACCACTGATCTCTCAAACCCTCACTTTCAATGCCAATACCAAGGGTTGTATTGGAAAACACCCTTCCAAGGTTCCTAATAAAAAAATAATGCTTCTAACACCCCACATATAGCCTGATCTCACTCATCAATCCCTTACATAACTAGTACACACAATATTTCATAAAGACCATTCCTTGTTACCTCATTTCCACATCGAAAAGTACCCTGCCCAGCCTCGGGGCATCATCTTCAAGCCACCAAAATGCTTTATGAAGTCCC
This sequence comes from Sequoiadendron giganteum, assembly GCA_007115665.2. NCBI lineage: Eukaryota > Viridiplantae > Streptophyta > Pinopsida > Cupressales > Cupressaceae > Sequoiadendron > Sequoiadendron giganteum. Next base: position 435,212,643 of record CM021108.1, on the reverse strand, counting down.
CACACCTATTAGAACAATTAATATGACATGTTGCATTCCATTCCTTTGAGATACATAGAGAAATAGTAGGAGGAATGACTTTACATCACTTAATTTGCAAACTCAGACCTTTGTTGGCCTGTCTCACACAATTACAAAATTCAAGCAAGATCTTCCTCCAAAATTAAAATGAAACTATCAAATCAATGGAAACAAAAGATTAGTTCATGCTATCACAACATTACACAAATTTTTGATCATTGGAGGCTTGTATGGGACCGTACAGTAGCAAGAAATGAACAAAACACAAAAAATATGCTAAAAAATGTTGACATCTTTATTGGAAATTCACACAAATGATCAACCACACCTTCTTCGAGCCTTGGAGAGGCTTTACATAGAATTTAAAATTTATTTTCAACTTCCCCAATGTCCCTAACTACTTTCAAATTCCCATCTGACCCTTCAACTTCCAAAAGTTGCATTTTACAATATTTTTCTTATGGCAACCTTCATATTTTTGCAACATTTACAATTTGTCACTTATGACTTCAAAACACACCTAATTACATTGCAAATGGTCTTTTTAGACCTTATTTAGATAAATCACCTCAAAACACCCTATAGTACCCTTTTGACCTCCTATCAAACCTTCAAGCATTCAAATTTTGCACCTGCACCTGCACCACTTTTCACAACTTTCCCAATGGTCTTCTAATGTAGGCTCATGCTTGAAGAATAAGACTATGACATTAATAATCCTCCCAATAGGGTTGAATTTGGACCTGAGGTCATTATATAGGTTCATTGTGTATATAGATAGCTCTAGCTCTGTTGTCTTGGAATTTTGCATATTTGCACAAGAGTATACTCCCATCTTTATAGGGAAGGACTATCCCAATTTATTGTTGAATGCACACTAGAATACTGAGGTGGGGGTGAATCAATATTCAATCAAATCTCAAACCCTCTAGAGAAAACTGAAACTTAATCTTTACAACATTAAAAAAACATGAAAGATCAACACAATGCACAACACCACATAACACCAAATATACATGGAAAACCCCAAAGGGGAAAAACCACAGTGGGAAAAGATACTAGGATCTATTGTCCTAATCCAACCTTACAAATGAATCACAATTACAACTTTGTTTTAGGGTTACAACCCAAGGAAGCTACTAATCCCTATAGAAAGTTTTTAGGGTCACTCCCAAGGAAACTAAAACTCCCTACAGACTGTGTTTTAGGGATTCAACCCAAGGAAGCAACTACTCCATGAATTGGGAACAAAATTAGAAAAGATTACACTATTATTTTCCTTGTACTATTTGAATTTGACAATGAAGCTCAATCATTTTGATGATTGTAATTCTAATTTTTCCCTTCTCTTTTGATGATTGCAATTCTACTTTGACAACTCTTCTGCAACTTCTTCAAATGTCTTCTCTATAGCTTAGTAGCTCGCTGCTTCAAACCTTGAAGAAGTTTTTCCTTTGGCTCACTTCCTCCAACAATAATTTAGGCACACTCTTTACTTCCCTTTTTTCATAAAAATGTCTTCAAGATGAATCTAGATAAGATCTATCACTTCTACTCTTTCTCTTTCAATTGTACATCATAATGCATAACACATCCTTATTCAAATCCTTACAATAAAACACCACCTAAATCAACTAGATTTACAATTTATATATGATATTACATTCAGTACATTACATGTAAACTAGAAACAACAAGAATAATTCAATTACAAGCTGACTAAAGATCAAACAACATGAAATGTATAGACAAGCGCTAAAATGAACTACACACAACACCAAGAAGAGAGACACACCTTAAGGATCCTAAAACATGGTTAACTTGGTACTAAACACTCTTCACAACATCAATCTTCAAGGAACAAAATCCACATGCTTCACACATATGAAATATGTCAACCTTAAGCAAGAAAACATGAACCTTGTAGCATGTTGACCATTACAACTTGGTGGTACTCATGAAATATTAAACTTACTTGTGCTTCTCCCATATGAGTTTTCATGACCCATGCAACATCTCCAAACACTTCATAGAATCTACACAAACCTCAACACATGTCACATGCCTTCAACATATCTCAATCAACTAGCTCAAAGAATAACCTAACAACATCTTCATTTCAGACCACAACTTGTTTTAGAGAAACCAAAAAACACTATACAAATCAGAAAAATATCACATGATCTTCAAGAACACTCTCCACTAGCCAATTCACCACTTCATACAACAACAAGTTGGCACAAGAAAACATACATTGAAACTAGCCACCAGACAATACAGTCCTACACTTAGTCATTTACAACTTTCTCTATGGAGGGACAAATGATATGAAACTTTGAATATAACACCTTCACAAAAAACTGAACTTAACTTCTGAACCGCATGACCATATCTACAAATGTGAAGGAATACATAGCCAAACATTGCACCTTTGTGAGCATCCTCATGAAAACTACACTATCTTCAACCTTTCATTTGCAAAACACCTTTCTTATAATCCAAATAACATTAAACTTGGATCAAACATGCCTTGACAACATATGAAGCTAACTTCCAAATTGTGGGAGCATAACATCATTAGTGGAGAAATTTAGAGAATCTCTTAGAGACTTTGGCAACCAAATAGCTAGATTGCAACATAGGCAACCAAACTGCAACCAAATTTTGACAACAAAGACAACCATCCTCATACTTAACTTAGTTTTTTGACATCAATGACAACTAGACTGCAACAATCTCCCCCTTTGGAATTGATGAAAAAACTAATTTGACTTACACTCTTCTCCCCCTTTGACATCAAGGACAAAGGGAAACTAATTCTCCCCCTTAGGGCACACACATTTTTTCCCTTTTTGAATCAACCACTACTAGCTCCCCTTGAGAGGTAGCTATCATCAGTTTAGGAATAAGGATATGCCAATAATTACTCCCCTTGGATAGATGCACCAACTATACATCTAGCAAGAAGGAGGGGAAATTACCCCTTTTGAAGATGTGTTCTTTGTGGTGTTTGAACATACATTTAATGTTGAGGATTGTTGTTTTGTGGTGCTAGAACAATGTTGAGGATTTTGGGTAGATGATGATCTATATTAGTATTGCATGTTAGGATCATAGTATTTTTGTTGCATGCATTGAGTTTGATCTTGGACATTTCCTTGGTACATGCTTTGATCTTGTGGGTTATTGGTTTGTGGTGGTTGTTGATATATGGGTGGATTGTTTTGTTGTAATGGAGGATTGGTTTGGTTTGATGTGGTATAGATAGGTGATGCCATGTGTTGTCCTTGAGGTGGGTTTGTAGCATGTAGTTGTGGTTGCAAAGGGTTGTTTCCTTGTTGGTTCGTTACATGTTGTGGTGGTCTTGGTGGAAGATTTCCCATGTTTTGGATATTAACACTAGGACCTTGTTGTTGGGTGTTCCGAGATAATGTTGGGTCCCATTGTATTAGTTTCCACATTATGTGATGGCATGTTTTGACTTGTCATTAGATTTGAATTTTCTTGAACATGTTGAGCTACCACAACTTTTTCAACCTGTGAAGGATGTCTATATAATGGATTATCCACATGTTGTGGGAAAGATTGATTGTTGCTAGGTGCTTTTGAGAACAAAGGTGGTATCTTGGGATCCACCACTAGATTAGGTATTTGTCTCACCACTATTTGGTCTCCCAAAGGAATGAGAGTAGGAACCTTAAGAGTTTTAATGTTAAAATATGTAGGTAGCTTGGCACCACATTGTGCTAGTTTAAGGAAATATGTGTTTTGATTTTTCCCAAGTATTTTTTCCATTAGTTTTTGCATTTTAGGATTTTGAGAGTGTTCTAAGAGTAGTTCATCACTGATTTCCTTGTCACTATCATACTCCTCTATGATCATATCTTTAGGATTAGGAGGTTGATTTTGTTGCCTAGAAAATTTGTCTTGATGTTTAAGGAGTATTTCAACACCACTATGTGGTGGATTTGGTTGAGCTTTGAAAATTGGTTGTGTTGGAGGAGTTGAGTCTCTATGAGGATCATAACCCCATGGTTGAGGTTCCTCATTGGTGATATTGGTGTTGGGTGCACTAGAGCTACTTTTTTTGGTTTCCATTTTCTTTTTATGTTGAGATCTCATTGTAGTCATAAACTCACTCAAAAGACCTTGGTGAGTTTGAGATGACAAGTTATAGAAATGGGATGGTGTTTTGAGTTGAGATTATGTTTGGTGAAATGGTGTACAAAAGGGATGCTTTAAACCTTTTGGACAAAGGATGTTGATTGTTTGATATGGATCGGTGTTTATGTTGAGATAGTAGGGTGATCAAGTTTGATGTTGGATTCTTGGATGTTTAAGAGTGATAAGGTTTTTCTACTCAACCCTATGATGAGGACATGAGTTGATTTTGGATGTTGTTTTATAAATGATGCTATGATGTTGGATGGTCAAACCCTAGGATAGGAGTATGAGTGGATGTTTGATGTTTTGATTTGATTGTAGTCTAAGACACAAGATGCACAATACATAGATTGATGGTTTGCTTTATCTTAGAGGATATGTTGATTTCCTTACATGAACTAGCTATGAGGTTGCAAGTAAAGGTTGTTGCTCATAGCCTAGAAAATAATAGCAAAATGATGGTTTGACTTGTTGTGGTTGTTATGTGTCCAAGACTAGGTTGATGTTTGATTGTTGATGGTAATATGGATAATGTTGATAAGATATGATGCAAGTATGATTTTGATGTTGTGTCGAAAAGGTGATAGTTACGAACCCTAGGTATTTAACCAATTTTGAAGTGTATGATGGTGATGTTGGATTGTGTATAGATGATCGTACAGGTCCAATGATGACAATGTTTATTGAAAATTGTGTAAGGCATTAGGCCAATATTTTGAAACCAATTTTTGAAAAATTCTGAGATGTGCAAGAAAGTAGGATGATAGTAGCTATTTTATGGGATGATAATGACAAAAAATATGACAAAAGCGGTTCTATTTAAGAATGATTGCGTTAATCCCTGGAAATAGTGATCTCTATGTAATTTGATGATTGGTAAAACATAAATGACAATAGAAGTTTTATGCATAAAAGCAATAAAAAATTAGGATGACCGTGGCAGGATTCTAGAACATAAGTGGTAAAATTGATAGTAGTGATCCAGTTTTGACAGTGTTCAGTTTGTGACCGTTTAAAAAAAAAATGCAAGTTTGAATGTGTTTGATCTAATGTTTTAGGAGGTGTGTTTGATAGCAAGTGATGCATACAAAAAACATAAATTATTGCTTTAATTGACTCAATAGTGAAGGGGGATATTTTGGGGTCCTTCTTCCATTAAGATCCACCTGTACAACTCAAAGAATATCAATCAAATTACACCCTAAGGAATAAAGGTACATTATTTGTCGTAGGCTTACCTCACCCATGAAAGGGTGATGAATCCAAATCTATCTAGAGGGGTCAAATCAGACATGTATCAAGGAAATATATCATTTTGATACTCCTAGCTTTGTAAAAGAGAATAAAATCTTAAGCCTTATGCCTCAACTATAAATTGTATGTGGCAAGTAACTTTTGGGAATGCTGCTATTCTCATGCACTACTTTGAAGAACATTTCAAAAAGACTTGGACTGGTTTCTAGATATAAGGGGCGATCCCACAAAATTGGTTTACAATTTTGTTGAGGAAGGAAACTTACCAAAACACTCCCATGAAGAAAAAAAAGGATTTTTGAGGGTTCTCTCAAAGGGGGGTTTGAGTGAACCCAAAAAGGGGTTCGCTTGGATCCCCCCTTTGAGCAAACCCCTTTTGATGATATCATCCATTTTGGCACCATTTTTAAAGAAAATAAAGAAAAATTAAAACAAGGTTCAAGAAACCCCTTTGAGCTTAACTCCTTCACTCGAAAGGGTCAAGGGGGGTTCACTCAAAGGGGGGTTCGCTCAAACCCCCCTTTTTTGCCCTTCTCCCCCTCTTCTACCAAAAATCTACAAAATTTTTCCTTTCAAAGCTCGGTTTGAGGATGAAAATGGAGGAGACTTCATAGACCCAACTAGATGATGGTTTTATTATGTATATTTTTTAGTTTGATTAAACATAGTTCTTCACCAAAAATCAAGCTCTTTGTTCTACACATGTGGAAAATAGTAGATTATCAATTTTTTTTTTGAAAAATATCAATGCACTAGATATTGATGTCCCTAATCCAACAAAAAGAAATTGAATTTCAATACATACAAAAACATTCATGTGTTAGCAAGTAAATCATATCTAAATTTTAAGTGGTTTGAATTCAAAACCTAATTAAGAAAAAAATATTCAATAAAATTCTATGAAACCAATTCCATGCACTAGATATCATAGTTACAAATCTAAATTCGAAAAAATTAGAATTTTATCCTTCATAGAAAAAAAGTTATGTGTTAACAAGAACACACCACTCTTTAAAAATGGTGTTTACTATTAAAAACTAGTTTTTGAAGGAGATATAAAAAAGAAGTGCAATCTCTTTCCAAAGTTTTTGAAAAAAACATATTTAGAATCTACAAACAAAATTTTACAAATCACTAGTTTGCATCATCTTCAAATTCCTCACGGTTTAGCCAATAGAGGTGCTCGAAAGTGAAGATTTAGTTAAAAAAAATCAGTTCAATGTCCAATTTGTCCAAAAATCGTAAACAAGTATTGTCGGATGACCCCAAGGTGTGTAATGACAACCATGAACACCAAAGGTATGCATCAAATACGTGAGCCACTTAAGTCTCTAGCCTAGCCTATGCAACTTATTACATTCACACAAGGACTATGACATGTTATGACATTCATGCCCCAGATTCACACTACTTGATTTCACTTTCGTACACTTTATATAGCTCATCAATAAACGTGATTTTAGGGTCGCCTATGAGTTCTCCATTGCAAGATGTGTCTCATAAGCATACACACATATAATAAAGGGATGACCAACAAAAAATTCAAAGAGCCCAAAGTGTTTCTTGTCACCTAGGATCATCAAAAAAGATGCAAGGGGAGAGGATACACACTTGGCTTGCCATTCACAAAAGAATGGTGGACAATTTATTTCAATTATATTTTAAGCCCAAATGAAGTGTTATATATAGCAATTCATGTTTTTAAAGAACCAAATTCAAATGTTAGAGACTTCAAACACACATACAAATTCTGCAAGCCAATTTTTTTTCATCACAATTACATTTTAAAACCCAAATGAAATGTTATAGATAGTAATTCATGTTTTTAAAGCACTAAATTCAAATGTTAGAGACTTCAAAGATACAAATACTTGAAAATAAATTGATCTTGAAGAAGGTTTTGCAAGAAAATATGTTAGTAGTTTAAACCTTTGAGAGTCTTGGACCGTTCGTCAACCTTACAAGCAAATGATTATAGTTTAATGAAAGATATGTCATCACCCTACAAGAGTTGTACCAAAAAAGTCAGGTAATCTAAAAACACAACAAACGTCAATTGAGTTAAGGTTAGGTAAAAAAAATAAGAATCTAAGAAAGTTTAACAAAATGGAATAAGATGAACTATGAATAACGTAATGATGGTTAGGGCTTATTCCACGTCCGCGACTGTTACGAATAGGGGCTACGATGGTGAGCTCAGGACTAATGGGGTTTGTGGCGGGCTCAATGGTGGCCAGGTCCCTACGCTGCCGCTTGAGAAAGGTGCGATTCTAACTAAGAAAGGTGTGAGGGAGATTATTGGGTCATCTATTGCTGGGGCAGAGAAACATAGCATGTTTGGTGACCCTTTTGTGAAGGCGTCAACTAGGGCTTTGAAATTTGGGCATGAACGAATGCCTATAGGTGGTTTTGTTCCTATGGAAAATTCCATCTCCATCGATCTGAATGATGAGACGAAAGAGAAAACAAATTTTAATGCTTTTTCCCTCTCCTCACATGGGGTAATTTTCCGATTCAAAGGTTTTTGGCCTTCCCTTCCTCAACTGCACTCCTGGATCTCAAAAGAATAGGAGCCTTTAATTACTAGTAAAGTCCATATTTTCCCCATGGCCAAGGGGTTTTTTGTTACTAAATTTGACATTGATTTGGATAGAAACAAAATTTTGTGTGATCACTTTTTTAGCTGGGAGGATAAATTTTTGCTGCTGATTAAGCCCTAGCATGCTGATTTTAACCCTTCTTTTGAAACTTTCAATAAGTTCCCGATTTGGGTTTGACTTCCTAATCTTCCTCTACATTTATGGATTGATTCCCTGTTAGAGGAAGTGGGTGAGGCTCTTGGAGACTTTCTGCTTGTGGATGATGCATCATCTGATATGTTTCACTCTACCTTTGCTCGCATACTGGTTGAAATGGATGTTTCTAAAGGGTTGCCTACTGAGATATTACTTAAAAATTCTAAGTGTTCTTGGGTCCAAGCTTTGGACTATGAAGGGATTCCCTTCTAATGTAGAAGATGCTTTAAAAAAGGTCATGCTGCTGCTCATTGTGGTTTTGAGAAAAAATCCGTGAAGGCGACTTGGTGGAAAGGTGCTTCTCCATAGCATTATATGGTTGAGAAGAAAGTTGTTCAACCTAGGAGTTTTTTTGAGGTGGTTGCTTTGAATTCATAGGGCCTTGGGGCTTCCTCTATGGATGTCTCTAATGGCAGGGTTGTTGAAACCTCTATTGAGAATGAGAGTGGGCCTATGGCTTCCACTACTGGTGATAGTTCTCTGGCTATCATTTCAGGTGGCTCTCCTAATTTGGCCATGCCTGCAGGGAGGAATACATATCAAATCTATAAGGGGGTGGCTGATGGTTGTCTTCTTTACGATAATAGTGTTTTGGCTTGGCTTGATAAGGTAGCGAAAGTGGAAGAGGGTTGGATAATGGTAAGGATCAAGAAAGATAAGTCCTCTAAGCCTCCTTTTGACATGAATCTCCACTCCCACAAGAATAATTCTAAATGTAAATCCCGATTGTTCTTGTTTGGGGGTTGGTTTTTGGCTGGCTGTTGGCTATTTTGCGGCTTTGTAGATTTTTTTTCCCTTCGCTGTCTGTGCTTTCTTGTCTTTATGTTGTGACAACCTTCCAATTGAGGTTTCTAAATCCATTCAAAATCTATTTGTAAAAGGTTTCAGAGTCCCTTCAAAACCTATTTTTACTTTAATAAAAAACAAATTGGAATAGAAGTAGGGAACAATAAGATAGTGGCTCTATCACCCGTGATAACGACTTTGTAATTGGTACGATAATGGTTCTATCAGACAATAGGGGTGGAAAAATAGGACGATAGTGGTTCTATCATAGACAATAATGACTCTATAACAACAGTCAGTTAAAAACTCAATTATAAACTTGTCAACAAAAATGACAAAAGTGATTAGTTTTGAGGATAGTGGCCATTTTTTAGGACAATCATGGCAAAAAAATAGGGAGATAGCAACCTAATTCCCAAATGTAAGCGGCTCTATTCCTACACAAAATATCAAAAAATGAAAGTGTCTATGTTTGTGCAATGGAAGCTAGAAAATATGACAAACACATTCGAATTTTAAGACTGTAGCAACCCAGTTGAAAAAAGCGATCCCTACAAAAGACGACAATGACCCAAAACCTGCAACTGATCACAAAAATTGATGAAAATTGTTAGATCTAGGACAATGGTCCCACCAAGCATGCCAATTTATGTAAGGGGGAAATATGGATTAGGATTAGTATCAATGAAATTAAAACAAAAGATAAAACCCAACCTACTCATGAAATGTAATTTCCATAGCTATGAATTCAATAAACAAGGTTAGCACAATTGAATGAAAACACAAATGAATTGAAACTACATAATCTTACCATCCCATGTTGGACTGTACTTGTGTTGATCTTGATATGTTGGATTGATTTTCAACACAAAGCCTCCATGATTTACAAAAGCTTAATAATGATGACCTAGAATGCAAGAGTGTTTGCTCAATTTTCTCAAGAATCACATTGACATGACCTTTCCAAAAATTCTCGAAATGAATTATGAGAGGGATCAGGGTTTTTTGATAGATAATTTTCTTATTTCAGATGAACCATATAGATGGAAAAATGAAAGATCGGGATCAATGGTCGAGATTTGTTGAGAGGAAATAGGTTGATTAGTTATCTGACCTGATTAATCCAATTAAGGGAATTGATTGGATAATCAATGGAAATTGATATCTTGATTAATGGGATTGGAATAATTGGTGGATCTAGCAAATTAGATTGAGTAATAAGTAAATGTGATTTGTTCAATAAAAATGTGTAAGGATAATTAATTAATTAAATAATTAATTAATCTTGAGAGAACCATGCAAGATGAAATTGATTTAATAAATTTAAAAGTTTATTTATTAATAGTCCATGTTAAATGAATTTTGGGAGATCAAATAATTAGTTTAATTATTTAATTTGGAAGAGGGGAAGTAGATTAATTAAATAATTAATGATAACTATTTAATTAAATTAGAAGAATAAGTAATGTTAGAGATATAATTAAATAATTAATGTTTATTTAATTAATAAAAAATAATAAGGTTAAATCAGTGATGACATACTGAATTAATTAAACAATTCAAGATTATTTAATTAATAGAGGAACATAGGGTTAAATGATGAAAATGATGCAAAATGCAATAATGATAATGAAAGTGATGCCAATAATGGAAAAATGCAATTTAGGATGTGTGATATGTGTTAAGCCATTTTTACATGTCTACAAAGGTTATAATATTAATTTGATAAGTATAAACAAAAATCTATCCTATCAAAATATAGCAATTTAATAAACAATGCATATTTATACCAAATCACACTCTATCAACAATAATATGAAACATCTGGGTGATCCCACAATAGTGGTTTACAATTTTTGGCCAAACTAGACATTGCAATTATTATTTTTAACTAAATCTTCATATTCAGACACCTATAGCGGTTAAACCGTGAGGAATTTGAAGATGATGCAAACTAGAGTCTCATCAAATTTTGTCTGTAGATTCTAAAAATATTTTTTTCAAAATTTTTGAAATCAAATTGCACTTTTTTTTCCGTCTCCCATGAAAACTGGTTTTTTTCAAAAAACAACATTTTTAAAAAGTGACACTCACCGTATACAACATATATTTTTTTGTATGAAGGATAAAATTTTAATTTTTTAGAATTTAGATTTGTAACTATGATATCTAGCACTTTAATTTGGTCTCATAGTTTTTTATTGAATATTTTTTTCTTAATCAAGTTTCAAAGTCAAACCAATTGCAATTCAGACATAGGAAAATTGTATACAACATAACTTTTTTTGTATGAATCGAAATTCAATTTTTTTTTTTAATGGATCAAGGACATCAATACCCAGCCTAAATGTATTTTTTAAATTTTTTATTTTGATAATCTGCTATTTTTCCACATGTGCAGACCATAGATTTTAATTTTCAGTGAAAAACCTATGTTTAATAAAACTAAAAAATAAAATACATAATATAAGCAAACCATATTAAAATTATATTGGACAGATAGCTCATTCTAGGGACTATTATTATCTAGTTGGGTTTCTAAAGTTTTCTGCATTTTCATTTTCAAATTGAGCTTTGAAAGACAATTTTTTACAAAAATAATCATTTTTTTGGGGAGATAGGGGAAAAAGGGTGTTCAACCGAACATAGTAAAGAGGTTCGATCGAACCTCTTTAAAATTAAAAAAAAAATTATTTTAAAGGGGTTCGTTCGAACCCCACGAAATTGGTTCGACCGAACCCCCTTTTTATATATACGAAAGTCAAACAAATTTTCCAGGGTTTGTCTGCGTTTTTTCGAGCTCTTGTGTAAACGGCAATTTTCAGGCGACCTCGTGCTTCCAAGCGTGTCGGTTGAAAAAGAAAATTCACATGTAAAAAAATGATGAATTTTTTGAGAATGGTTTGTATTTTATTTGTTATTGGTGCATTTTTTTTTACTGTTGTAAGTTTTTTCAATTTTTTGTGATAGATTTTTTGCATTTTGGAGAAAAAATTGTTGATAGCTTAAATCAATCATTTGTATTTTGAAGAAGAAAATGGGACAAAAAGAAAAAAGAAACAACAAAGCTCAACGAAAATTTTCAAAAGATAAAGAAGAAAATAGACGCAAACAAAACTTGACAAATTATCATAGAAGGAAACAAGGTAGGTGTTTATTTCTTCTCTTTCTCATCAAATATGGGTGAATTTATTTATTTACAATTTAGTGGGTTTATCATATGTTTTATCTAGCAACAAGGAAAAATGCATCAAATAATTGATACATAAGAAAATTGAAGGTTCCTCATTTCAATTTTTTGAAAATGAAAACTCAAATGCACATCATCAATGAGTTCTATAAAACGAAAATCTGCAAGTTATCACTAGATTTTATGAATCCTTATACTAAATATTTTACTAGTTTTGATCTATCTATGTTTATGTCCTTTAAATTCTTATATTTATTTCATCCAATTGTGCATCATCAATTATATAGATATGGTAGAAACACCATCTTTCACCAGTATTTCTTCCTCTATCTTGGTATCTCCCTTTGTATCAATACATGAAAATCAATAGTAGGGAAATCATTATGTATAACCAAATTGGATAAAAGAAGATGAAACAAGATAATTCAACAAAAGAGAATTTATAAACTCATCTAAGAAAATTAAATAGTGATAATTAGTTGAGAAGGTGGAGATAGCTCAAACACCCCACAAACACACAAAAATTGGTAAAAATTATAAGTATTATAATAAATAGAATCATATTAGTTAACAATAACTATTTTTGGATTAGGATAGATTTAACAACAAGTACGATGAATATACACATAAAACATACATTAACTAAATAAGTTTATATGCGAGGAACATATAATGTAGAAGTATGTATCTAAAATAATATTTTCTAAATTTTCTAACACATAATCTAACATAGAATTAGAATATTCTTCATAGCAATGAAATAATTCATAAAGAAATAAACATATTGATAGTAAAAGGAAAAATGTATTGAATTTGATTACCTAAATAAAAATTTGAAAGTTTTAACTAACTTTATTCCTAGATAAGATTAATAACACAAAAATACTATTCAAAATAGATAAATCAACAAGTGTAAATGCTCTTATCTAAATTGGTTTCACCTATATAAACTATGCAAGCTTATTTTTCCTAAAAAAAAAAGTACTATGTTTTTATTAAACAAAATATTAAAAATAGGATTTAATTATGAACAAAGAAAAACCTAGAATGAAAGTCTATAAAATAAGAATAAAATACACAACCAATAACAAGAAACTGAATAGTAGAATAACACATAAATTTTGTAAAATAAATTAAATTATATAAAATGGTCATAATGTTATTTAAACTGAGCTCTAAGATAATATAATTATGATAGATAGGAAAATACACAAAACATTCATATGAAGAGATTTCCAAGAATACATGTAGCTAGTGCCACAAAGGGAAAGGGATGAATTTTGGTTATCTTACCAATATTGTCAAATCCCTAATTTGATATTTTTACCTCCACAAATAATCAAATAAAAAGAGATTAGATTAATATGGTTACGCTTGTATCCTATGTGCATCTAGAACTAAGAAGAGTACAACATAAAAAAAAAATATAATCTATAGCAATAAGTGTATCCCTTAGATATATGAAAAAATAAAATTTGAGAAGATGGATCAACAAGCATTTCCAAGAGAGATATGAATCTACAAGAAGAAATATGAAAATTTGTGATTATGATATTTTCTTAGGTAGCTTCCTCAATGAATATAGCCATCTAAATATGCCATCTTCTTCTACATCTCTTTCTTTTGCTATCTTCTTGTCATAATCTTAATCTATATTCATATTCAAAGATATATGCACTATCTAGCCCTCCATGTATAAAATGTTAATTCTTCTTTTTGGGAGTCAAAGATTTCATTACATTCTACATGAACCAATTTGAGATTAAACAAAATTTTAAAAGCACCAAAGAGTCCTTTTGAATCTCAAACACCACAAAATTTATTTTTCCTTTAAACCCAATAGGTTGACCTTATATTAGATACCATGTGCTAATGAAAATTTTGGATCTTCTCCCTCATCTAGTACTATATCATAGGGAGTATCATGTAAATTTGGTTTCCCAAGCTCCTCCCACTTTATTTTAAGAATAATTTTAACATCTACTCCCAAGTTTATTAATATACTTTTCATCCATAAAAATGAGTTCTATATGATTGTGCCCATTTAAAAATATTAAGATGTGAAAGAGATGCATTTTTTTGTAATTATCATGTTCTTAGAATTAATGTCTATTCTAACATGTTCCAAGCCAAAAATTAAATTATGAGTGTTGAAATCTATATATATTTGTTGTTTTATAACTTGAAAATTAGATTTTGTTCACTATTAATAGATAGGGATTGAAGGTTGAGACACAAATCCTAACGATCTCTCGTAATGGGTACCTTATCTAAGAAAAATAAAACATTTAAATTTACTAGATCATGACTATCTACTTAGGTACAAAGAGGCTCATAGACTTACCACACTATCTAATAACATGCTATTTTTTTATGGAAACCATAACATTCTTATGTTATAACATGATTGAATTATAGAACTTATAGTAACAATTCTAAAGGTTAGTTACTAGCATGCATAAATTTAATTGCATTAAAACATGAAAATATAATAGTTCAAGCTATCATGTTGTAACAAACTCATATTTTTGATGAAAAATAGTCATAAGTAATGTGTGTTATTTTCTTCATGTAATATGTGATAAAATTATTGTGTACTATAAAGTGTATTTTTATTGATTTGGGGTAATTTTAATTTAATGAATCATTTATCTATAAGATGGGAGGGGCAAGTTTCTTTAACTTTTTAGCAATTTGAGTTCAAAATTAAATCACTTTTATTTTCATTTAAATGTTGAATCATTTTTTTAATTATAATCTAAAATTTGAATCTGTTGACACCTCCAAACACTCATCTCTAAGTTGAAATAAATTATGCACGGTCAATTTAATGTTGAATGAAATGCATAAAATAAATCCCTCAATTTCCTCCATCAATTCCAAGGCATTCTTGTGATTATTAAGTATATATTTTAAGGTGTCTCAAAAATAACAAAATGGAAATTTTCAAATGTATTAGTAGAAATATTTAAAATTTAATATATAAATATAAAAAAAATGCATTGGAAAGATGTTGTAACAACATTTTTTCAGTTTTTTTTTCCTGTTTTCTTTATTTCTAGATTAGAGTTTTTTTTGTTTGTGCTACTAATATGTTTGTTTTAGCATGTGTCCAGCTAGAATTAGCTAAATGTTATTTTAATTGTTTTTTTCTTTACAACTTGCATGTTACACACATTGGTTAAAAAAGAACAAACATGCAAATGCATATGGGTTAAAAAGAACAACACACTTTGTTTTTCATTGGGTTTAAAATTAACTCTTAGATGGAAAACACAACAAACGGTTAAAATTAACCCCTTTGCTTGACAAACACTACAAATGGATAAAATGAACCTTGTGCATTCTCTGTTTGTTCACATTTTGATTTTGGTTTAAAAAGAACACCATGCGAGTGTGATCTGAAATATTCATGTGCTCTATCTTTGTTTTTAAACAAAGATCGATTGAACTATGAATATTTTGGTTCACTTTTGTTAAGCCTTAGATCTTGGGCCTGCTTTGGTAGGAAAAATTACTCACCCCAAAGCGACTCAAACCAGGAATGCGCTAAAGCCAAGCGACGCCCAACCGGTATATAAATTTGAATGTTAAGGAAAGCTTAGCATTACAGAACTTCCTTCAGACCAGAAATTGACTCCCCAGTACCCTTGTGGTGTGTCGAAACCTGTAGAGCCTAACCTCTGCAAACTGGGATGATAATGCCTCTCGCATGGCCTTCTGAATGGGTGCTCGAAATAAATCCTCTGTTTTAGAAAACCACAAACCTTCTATTCTTTGGTGCAATAATGGTCATTACCAAGGCACCCACACCTGCACAATTCTTATTAGAAATGATCAATCTACCATGGGAGTTTCATGGAGATTGGAAGCTTGGTTGCCTTGAGAAGTGAGTGCACTGTAAGGGGGAGCCCGTTGGGCCAAGCTTCTAAAATTCATTCACTAAGGATATGAGGTTCGTGGGATCCATAAGAATACTGTCCTTACAGCCTTAGGATTTTTTTTTTGTAAATGTCTTCTATGTGGTTGATTTTCATTCTTTACAACACCATGTGTTTGCCAACTATTTTCAGACAACATGAACAAATGAACATCATCCTCCAAATCTGAATCAACACAGTCAAAATGAAATAAATTCCTTGTAATCTGCTTGAAATTTTTCCAAATCGCTTCCTACAACATATTTTCCATCATGAAGCGCATTTGTCAAATCAAGTCCTGAATTTTGCACACTTTGGGATAGGAAAACTTTCCTTTCTTTGTCAAACCATTGTCTCAAAAAGTAAATTATCATTGGACCAAATCAAACAAGTCCTTAGTCATTATCCTCTTGTGAGCTATTTCCAACTCATAAGTCTAGTGTGGAAATCTCACCTTGTCATTCTGTCATCTGGTGCTTCAAATGAGTCCTTTGACAATCCAAATTGAGACATTGGCCAAAATTTGATTGGTTAGTAAGCCTTTCCTAGGAATCATTTGACATAAGGCTCTCATTTTTCATTTTACCACTTCAAATTTGACGTTCCTTTTATCCTCATTACCACTTTGCATAGTCTTAGTCTCATTTCATCCACCACCATGTCTTCAAGTCACTATGACATATTTCTAGTCAAATTGAATTCCAATTTATTAGTAATAGTCAAGCACAACTGGTTAGGGACTTCAAAACACTATACATCCAATCCAAGTCCAAATTTACAACCCCTAGCCCTCCATCCATCTATCCATCTTACCAACAATCCAGGAGTCCTAGTCCTCTATCCATCTACTATCAAGAGTCCCCTAACACCACCCATGACACTAAGTCACAAAAACCTTCCATTAGTCATACCCACCCTAACCTTGACAAGGGAAACCAACCATCCACATCATTTCCTAGTCTTTCATTCATGTCATATCCTAGTCCTCCAATCATGTCATATCCTAGTACACCAATCATGTCATATCCTAATCCTCCATTCAAGTCATATCCTAGTCCTCCATCCTTGTCATATCCTTTTCATGCATTCATGTCCTATCCTATCCCATCACCCTCAACCAAGTCCACACCTCCATGTCATATCCTAGTCCATCATACACCAATCCAAGACACTCCAACGCAAAATACATTTGGAACCATGAAATCATATCTAGTCATGGTCTCCAAAGTCCCATCCTATTTCATAAACTTGAGGATACATGTCAAGAGGAAAGTCCAAAGCATGACATCATAACATCATTGTCATGTCAAGATCTAAGTAGTCCATCCCATGACCCTATATTTACGTCCATTCAAGAAGTCCTCCTAGACAACCATGGTTAACTAAACAAAATACCTATCATTTGACATTTCCCTCTTTTTAAATAAAATAATTTATTTAAAAATGTCTCACATGGTTAACTGCTTCTTCTTTTAGTAATTAATTTTAAATCAATTACTTACTATTTCACTAAATTCATATTTTGAATTGGTTTTAATTCAAAATGGTATTGTTCCTCTACTAAATAAGTAATTTCCAAAATTATTTATTTACTAATTTCATCTTTCAGTTCAAACATTATCTTCTTGAATCATACTAATTTCATCTCACTGTCACATTCATTCTCCATCCTTGATTTAATTTCTTAAATTAAATCTTGTCCACTCATTTGAGAATTTTACCCTAACCCTAATTGAGAGTTGTCATTTTGAGTCTTACCATTATCCTTTCTCATCTAGAGAAATCCTTTTGGATTCCATCATCTCCTGCATACCCTCTCTTGATCATTGGTCCCTTGTGTTTATCCATCATAACACAAGTCAAGCCTTGCATCGTAGCCAAATTTGGACCTAGAGTTGCATTTGACCTCTTGCATTCTTAACTTATCACATAATATCATACCATTTTCATATATCCCATCTTAGAATCATATCATTTTCATTGCATCCTAGTCCTTACATATTCCTACTCTTGCATACATAGATCACATCACATAGTCCTTGTATACATATATATCATTTCACCTAGTTCTTGCATGTACAACCCCTTGCATATATCAAGATCATATCGTGCCTAAGTTCCAAGTTGCATACATTCCATGAATTTAGTCCTTTGCATATTCATCATTGATCAAATAGAACCCTTAGCTCTTGTACAAGTTCCACTACTCTTCATAGGTCTCAAAACCAATCCATTTTTTATCTATCGCCCACATCACTTAAGGTTTATCATGGAATTTCAAGTTAGGGAACATACCATTATCCTTGCTCGTCTAGTGAAATCCTTTTGGAGTCCATCATCTCCTGCATACCCTCTCTTTATCATTGGTCCCTTGTGTTTATCCATCATAACCCAAGTCAAGCCTTGCATCATAGCCAAATTTGGACCTAGAGTTGCATTTGACCTCTTGCATTCTTAACTTATCACATAATATCATACCATTTTCATATATCCCATCTTAGAATCATATCCTTTTCATTGCATCCTAGTCCTTACATATTCCTACTCTTGCATACATAGATCACATCACATAGTCCTTGTATACATATATATCATTTCACCTAGTTCTTGCATGTACAACCCCTTGCATATATCAAGATCATATCGTGCCTAAGTTCCAAGTTGCATACATTCCATGAATTTAGTCCTTTGCATATTCATCATTGATCAAATAGAACCCTTAGCTCTTGCACAAGTTCCACTACTCTTCATAGGTCTCAAAACCAATCCATTTTTTATCTATCGCCCACATCACTTAAGGTTTATCATGGACTTTCAAGTTAGGGAACATACCATTATCCTTGCTCGTCTAGGGAAATCCTTTTGGAGTCCATCATCTCCTGCATACCCTCTCTTGATCATTGGTCCCTTGTATTTATCCATCATAACACAAGTCAAGCCTTTCATCATAGCCAAATTTGGACCTAGAGTTGCATTTGACCTCTTGCATTCTTAACTTATCACATCATATCATACCATTTTCATATATCACATCTTAGAATCATATCCTTTTCATTGCATCCTAGTCCTTACATATTCCTAATCTTGCATACATAGATCACATCATATAGTCCTTGTATACATATATATCATTTCACCTAGTTCTTGCATGTACAACCCCTTGCATATATCAAGATCATATCGTGCCTAAGTTCCAAGTTGCGTACATTCCATGAATTTAGTCTTTTGCATATTCATCATTGGTCAAATAGAACCCTTAGCTCTTGCACAAGTTCCACTGCTTTTCATAGGTCTCAAAACCAATAAATTTTTTATCTATCGCCCACATCACTTAAGGTTTATCATGGAATTTCAAGTTAGGGAACATACCATTATCCTTGCTTGTCTAGGGAAATCCTTTTGGAGTCCATCATCTCCTGCATACCCTCTCTTGATCATTGGTCCCTTGTGTTTATCCATAATAACACAAGTCAAGCCTTGCATCGTAACCAAATTTGGACCTAGAGTTGCATTTGACCTCTTGCATTCTTAGTTTATCACATCATATATCATACCATTTTCATATATCCCATCTTAGAATCATATCGTTTTCAAATTTATTTTTTCCATAAAATTCTTAAGTTCAAGAATCTTTGATTTCATATCTTCAACTCCACTTATATCATCATCTCTCACTTTCTTTGCACAATATTTTGTGACATGTACAAATGGCTCAACAAGCAGGAAGTTCTCAAGCAGAAGTCGATCCAAATCTAGATATTGGACCAAATGAATCAGTTGAAGAACACATGGACCTTGAAGATAGGGAGGAGGCTCGAGTTGAAACAATGCATGTTGGAGAGGGGTCAGGATCACTTCCTTCTACACCAATGGATGAGCATATAAAAGTAGCTGAAACAGCGGGGAAACAAATTTATTATAGAAATTTTGATCATTTACTTGAAATGGATATGGCGAAACTGAAATGTTATGCCAACCAACCTAAAAATAAAAGTAAGAGGTCAATGAATAAATCTATAAATAGAATAATCCATGATCATTTCAATCATCTTGAAACACTTGAAAAAACCCAATTGTTATCACGTTTACTTCTTCGTGATGAGCTGAAAGAGTCATTACAATTGTTGGGTGTATATTTTCTTTGAATAAGAGGAAACACATGAGACTGCAAAAATATATTGTTGAAAATGTTAAAAAAGGTTTAGATTCCATTGGGAAAGGATCTCGATCAGTGGATAAGGCCATTGCAAGAAAGGTGATTTTGACATCTTTTTTAAATAAAGAAATATCCAAAAAAAGAAAAATGTCAGCACTTTCCACTGAATTTGGTTATAGAAGAACCACACTAATGAAATATGAGAAAAAGAGAGGTTTTAGATGATAGTTCTAAAGGAAATTGGACAATTATGTGTAGAGCTCCCCGTTCTGACTGGATTGAAGATGCTGTTAGGAACTTGATCTCAAGTTTTTGGAATGATCAGACCCGTCCGTCATCAAATACTAGAGATGTTATGAGGCACAGGATTGGACCTAGTATTTATGAAGAATATATTAAACATTGGCTAGACATAACACAACTTGAGATGTATATGAAATTTTGTAATATGTATCCTCATATAAAGATTGGGAAAATAATGTTTGAAAGGTTAATTCCATATTATGTGAAGATAAAAAAGTTTTTTGAAACTTGTTTTTGTTATCACATTGAAATTGATCTCTACTATCAGGTGTTTCAAAAGATGAGAGAAGAAAGATATGGTTTTTAAAAGGCACCTCCTAAACAGGTAACTTTGTTCATAAAGGATCTATTATGTGATCATGAAAATGGACTTCAAATAAAATGCATAAAAGGAATCTATGAATCATGTGGAAATTTGGCTAACTTTCCTTCAACAAATGAAAATGTTGACCTAAAAAAGATAGTAAATTGCAAAAGTTATAAGTATGTAAAGTTTCAAACAAATTTTGGGAAAGAATCCACAAGGTTAAACTATGTAGAAGAGGAGATACCTATTGGGAAATTTATGGAAGATTTTCAAAAATTGATACAACCATACATACAACATTCCTTTTATGCTAAGTGGCAAGCACATCAATTTCAAACATTAAGAGATACTTTCCCACTTGGAACAGTTCTATTAGTAGTTGACTTTGCAGAAAATTACTCTTTTGTACATCAAAAAGAGATTCAATCAAAATATTAATTTTCAAAGCAGGTCACTATTATGGTTCATGTGTGTTATTGACATGCACAATTGGAATTGGATGGTTTTGAGAGTATAGATGAACAATGAGCCATCAAGAAATAATATCACTTTTATATTAGTGATGATAAAGAGCATGACACACTTTTTGTACAACATTGTTTTACAAAATGTTTTTTTGAGAATTTGAGAAGCAGGGGTGTAAAATTTGAAAAACATTTTGTATGGTCAGATGGATGTACGACACAATTCAAATCATCATGGCCATTTTATGCACTTTATAGATATCATAAAATTTACAACATACCACATGTTTGGAGTTTCTTTGAGAGTGAGCATGGAAAGGGTGAGCATGATGGCGCATGAGCTTGCATCAAATGTGCTTTAAGAAAGCATCAAATGAGTTATTCAAAAGATCATATAGATGATGCACATGATGTTAAATGGTACAAGAAATACTTTGCAAAATGAGGTCGGCACATCTTCAAGAACAAATTGAAACATTCCACATAGAGTGTTTTGAGAGATATCGGGTATGTATAAATTACATAAAAAAAAAAAAAAAATATTTAAATTTTAAATTTACACACATATATATATACACATGTTCAAGTTCACATAAGTTTGTTGCAATTACATTTATCTAGGTGTGGATAGAAGATCGATGCATGGATTCAAGAGGGTAGAAAAAACAAGATCTTTGCATTGTGTTATGAGTTCAGATAGTCACCCTGGATGGACATTATACACGAGGTATTACTCTTGTTTCTGTACTGAGTGCATTGCGGGGAAATCTCATGCATGCAACAATGAAGAACTTGAATATGCTAGTAAATGGGATATGGTTCCACTATTTGTTTCAGACACATACGATGAAAATGAGGATGAAATATTTCAAGACATTCCTTTGATCTCAATTGATTATGACCATATTTTAGGATTGGTTAGAAAAGGTACATGTGTAAGTTTTCAATAATTTAAATATTATATAAGTTTAATGATCTTTAACTTGTCTAGAGACAATTCTATTTTTTTTAGAATTTTATTATGTAAATTTGGTGTACAGGAGATGTTTTTGCAGTTATAGCAAAGCCTGGAAACATAGAAGGTGTTAGCTATTATTTACTGCATTGTATAGAAGAGAGGAATAAGCTAACACGATCTAAAACTAACGATGGAATGTTATTTCCCACAGGTGAGTTTGAATTTAAAATTATATATATACATTGTGTACATGTGTACATTACCTTAAAAACATTAAATATATATTGTACAAACCTTGAGCATGCAAATGTTGTACACATGCACATGTATTAACTCAGGTTCATGTTTACCGTGCAAGTTCTATTGTTGTGCAAGGGATATATCTAAAACAAGTCAAAGTTGATCAACATGAGATTCATTTTGTGGACTATCAAGTTGATAACAAGGTATATCGATATAGTCACCTTATAATTGCTACCGCCCTACATCTTAATGTAGTTCCACATGCACGTGGATGAAAAAAATGGAGACTAGATAGTGATGACCATCAAATTTTTTTACATGTTATTCAAGAGCGGGTTGAACTAGAATTTTTGAGTTAGATTATATCCATGATTTTCAAGTTCACTTGTACATGTACATACATGTTCAAGATGAGAACTTATAGTAACTTGTTTGAACTCTGGATTGTTTTAGTTACTTATAATATATGTTGATGACAAGTGTTTTAAATTTGGTTGGACACAAATTAGGGGTTGAAATACATTGAGAACCTTAAATTGAGTAGATATTTCCAATTATATATTTGTTCCATGGAATTCAAGTACTTGTTATGTACATAATATGCAAACCTTGTCATAAAAAAATTCATTGGAAGAGTGATGGTGGGAGTAGAAGAAAATTTAGTGTTAGTTTCAATGATCCCCCAAATCTAATATCTCAACAAAAAAGACAATTGGCACACAAGGAGATGTTATGACCACATCTCAAGATGTTTCTTCTCCTATACATCCAAGAAAAATCATTGATTCATTGGTCCATGTCTTCTATATATATAAAGTGAATGTTGCCTCAATCTTCTTTTTTGTTGTAGAAAAAGAAACCTAACATATTAAAATTTGTGTCTTGTAGAATGTTATACCAAACAAAAAATCCCAAAAGTGTCTAGTATGGTGTGCTTCATGTTAAGTCAAAACCCATAGTGTGTGTGAAAGAATTATATATAATAAATTAGGGAGGACTGATCTCAAATTCAAGGGTTTCATAATGTATCATGTTCCAAAATTATTCCAAACCCATCACATTTGTGATTCATGTTAACATATGTTGTTCATGTCAGTAGTGCACATACCTCTAGGATTCCTAAAAGATATACATGAAAAATTGCAAGAATGTCATTGAGTTTTATTCATTTGTGATGAATACTCATTCAAAGTTGTGTGTTTTGGTACTTCCCATTCAAGGGGTATACGCTCTCTTCCCTTAAGGGGGTGGTATTGATCTCTCTCATCTACCAAGAGAAATTTTGTGTATGCCAAATTTGAGTGGAGACAACAAAGTAGAGTTGATATGGTGGTAGAGTTGGTAAAATGTTGTTAGAATTCCCACTTGATATGAATTCTTTATTGGGAAGAAGCTCAAAGAAAATTTGATATGATGGTATAATTAATGCAATGTTATAATTTATATCTTTGATACAAATTGTGTGTAAGTTTCATGGTAAAGATGTCATTGTGAATACCTACGTTATAACTAGTGCTTTGTTTTATTGTATTGATGATGTTGAGTTGGATTTTGGATTCCATGTGGCATCTTGTGATGGTGTTCAATTTTTTTATTGGTTGACAATTTTTGATGTACCTAAACCCCAAATATTTTAGATTGATAATATTATGATGTTGATCTAACATGTGTGACTTTTAATTGTAGTTGTTTATGCTTCGTGTTAGTTGGTGAATAGTGAAAATGTGCACAATTCTCCTCATTGTGTACATATTTAAGTTGGTTGAATATATGGTTGCCCCATAAGTAATATTGTTGCTTCAAGTTTCTTGTTTGGTGACTATCTATTTTTGAGATTTTTTAATGATGATCCAAACCTATACCAAATATTATTAGCTAGAGACTACTCCTTTTAGCCACTTTTTGATTGGTTGCATTTGGATGGAGGTCACAATTTGAGATGTTCAAAGACTTTTAGATACCTAGACCATAATATTTTTAGTGACCATTAGAGATGAAAGAGATTGATGTTCAAACTTTGAGTTGATCATCTTTGGTTGGAGGGAAACTACATTCATGATTGGGAGTGCAAATTCCCCATTTTTTGAAAATTCCCTTACACAACAACAAAGGATCATCCATTAGAGAGTGACATATAAGAATATGTCATATACATTAATTCTTAAATTAAATTGAGGAATAAAATGATTTGATTGGTTAACTTATGGTTGTATTGGAAGCATTAAGTCATATTTTTCTGTAGGATTAACACCTTTTTTTCCAAAGTTATATTTGTACCTTCATTGGTTTGAGATCTTTTGGCAGTAGGATTTTGTACCATCCATAGATGTATTCATGTATAGTTGTGTACAACATTTATTTCATGATTTTAGGGTTACTTGGTTACATACATATCTAAGTTGAAATATTCCATTTTTTGCATTGAGAATATGTGGTTACATCTTTCTTTACAATAGATCTTGATACATATCTTCTATCTTCCTTTTTAATCTTGAAAAATTCCACAATAAATAATTTTAATGCATTTCTAACCATCCAATTAATAAAATTCTGAACAAAAACCTATGCTTCAAAAATTAAAACTACACATCCAAAACATCATTATTTTCACACCAATCGCTCTAAATCAACCTTCATAGTATATAGCTATCACATAATTCTTGATCATTAAATTTTCCTTTTTAATCTATCAATTTCCTTTATGGGATGTAGCATTCCCCAAATTATGCATAATCCTCTTCCATTTATCCTAGCAAGACCTTGAAAAAAGGGAACAATGTTGTATGTTAATTCATAGTTAATATTTTATTTCTTTGATATATTTTTTTAATCTTTTTATATATCTCTTAACCCATATCATGCCTACTCAAGGTCACCATGATAAAAAAATATATCATGGTGTGCTTTGAATAGTTTACATTGAGGCATGGTATGTTATTTATATATGATTTATTTGTTTTTTGTTTCCTCACAAAAGCCACCAAGGTGCAATTCCTTATGATTTGTAGGGGCCTAATCTTTCTATCTATAGTTCATTCTCTCATAGTATTCACCTAGGTCAAAGACCTTGAGATGTGATGGGAACTTCTCTTTGTGTCTATTGGTTGTCCCATCTTAGACCCACTAAGAAAATAAAATGTCTTATTGAATACTAGGGATTCCTCTTGTTTATTATTTTATTATAAGTTATTACATGCATTGTATACATTTTAACCTCAATCCTACATAATTTGGTGCATAAAATCTACTACTATATTAAGATAAAGTTGATCTTCACATGTCAACATAACTAAGTATTCAAAAACAATCAATCACATTTTTCACCTAATTTTACTTTTCTTAAATCCTTTTCTACATTCCTCCTCTTCTTTTCTTCCATCATCTTCTATATTTCATATGGAATTTTCCTCATAATTCTTCTTTTGAGAGCTAACTTGTGTATTTTTTACACAAATAATCTCTTGAGTCCAATCATCATCAACTACCTAATATTTTCTTATTCCTCCACCTAATTGAGGCATATCATTATTTTTTTCATCTCTTCTAATCCGTTCTTCTTAAGCTCTTTTTTTTGAAACAATGTTATTTTGAACATCATTTTGTAAGACACTAAAATAATTTTGTCGAACCACTATTATTATTTTATCATATACCATAATTAAGATCCATTATTATTCATTATCGTCCATTAATACTTTATTACAATTTAGTGAATTAATTCCTATTATTTATTTAAAGTTAATAAATTTCCCGCATTTAATAAATATATTAAATTCATATTGTCCATCGCTTATCCATCAAATAATTAATTATTTTATTAAAATCAACCTCAAATAAATAATGTGTGCTTCTAATTACTAAGAGGGGTGAAATCATTCTCTGTGAATGCCAGGAGAAACATTAATATTTGAACATTCATAACACCTCCAACCAATGTGATTAAATGATGCATTTTATAATTATTATTGTACATATTTAAATGCTTATATGAGTATATGGTTCTATTTTTATATGATTAAATGATTATATTCTTAAAATATTATATGCCTACATGTTGAGATTATATTTAATCCCCATGTACTATTGTTTCTCTTTTCTCACAATTTCTTATATCCTATGAATGCAACCAATTTTTGAGAGGGAATATTCTATCACTAAGGTTTTCCTAGTTAGATATATAAATAGTCGCAAGTGCTTATAGAGGTCCATCTTATGAAAAAATATACATAGAAGGAAAACATTCAAGATCATATATATCCAAGGCATGCATGTGCAAAATATTTATTGTGATCAACATGTGAATGAACTTAATTATAAAGTGGAATTCATTTCCTAAAATTCTACTCTAGAGAGATCAAATGTATATATCATATAAGGAAATGTAAGTTGTAAGAGATCATCAAATAAGAAAATGTATGTATATTGAATATAAGCAAATGTATACATATATCATATAAACATGTAAAAATTTCAATATTGATCAATGTATAAACATGTAACATGTTATAAGGAAAGTGCCAAATGTATGTATATCATAAAAGAAAATGTAAGTTAGAGATCATCAAATGTGGAATACTAAAGATCATCATATAAGGAAATGTCGAATACTAAAAATCATCATATATAGAAAATGTAAGTTAGGGATAATGAAATGTAAAATACTAGAAAGATCATCATACAAGAAAATACATGTAGTAACGATCATAAATCTAATGCAGGGCCTAATACGAATGTCGACTCCTAGTCGAATGACCATCTGAATGAGAACGGTCCTGCTCTGATGGATGTGCTGAGCCTTGCAAATAAAATGGTGTACAAAATGTGTTAAATACATATAATTTATATTAAATATGTATCTAGATCTATGTATACATATTCATGTACATATACACATGTATATATAAAAATTTAAAACTCACATGTCCACTAGCATCAGATTCATCGACAGAGTCACGTCGATGTGCATGATTTGGAACAAGGCTAGGAGTGACATTAGGTATGTCCATGTACAAATATATAAATTCATATATATTAGTACATGAATATCTAGTTATTAAAACTGAAATTTTAAAATAATTATAAAGGAATTATAACATAAACATGCACACATACATGCACATCATCTGATATCGGATGACCTGAGTCCTCTGAAACGGCCGCCTCCACCATATCAACTATATAGTCAAGCGACGAACCAATATCTGCATCAATTTGATATATCTCATGCCATGCCGGAAATGATGAGTGGGGAGGACTATGTAGGTGAGATGTTATTGATGATAACGAACCGGCACCAACCAACATCTCAGTAAAACCCATAGTCTGTGCAGCTATCGAATGATCAGATGGTGGATCCTGACGTGCACTAGTGCTGGGTTGAGAGTGATGGGATCCTAGAAGTGAACAACCTCCGTGTGCCAAAAGATCTCTAACATGCTCTATATCGATCCCATAGTCTGATGCAATGAAGGCATATGCCTCCAAGAGTTCCTCAGTCAAACAATGCAGAGTCCTGCATGCCATATCTCTTGTAAGTGCCTCAAGCTCTATGGGAGTAGGGATGCCTGCTGTTGTGAAAGGATCCATGGTGGTCCACTGTGATGAAGATGGTGTGGGCCACAGATGTCTAGACATCAAATACTAACCTACACGATCAACAGATATCCTAGTGGTGGTAGCTGCAATGTCACCTACAGTATCAATTGCTTCCTTTTGGGAAGCAACGACAACCTCATTTGCTATGGGGGATAGAGTTGGGGTGAGAGTAGGAGACCTCTTACCAACCAATATCCTAAACACTGGGGTCAATCTATCTGCTTGACGATAAGTGGGTATGTCAGCAATCCTGTCACGCCCTTGACCAGCATATGGTGGAATGTCCAGTTAGTTGACTTTGAGGCCCAAATGGACCTCAACATACAACTGCTAAACAAAATATAATGGAATCTGGTTATTGTTTGGGTATTGACCTTGTGCTATGAGAAATCGTGGGTAGATCAATGAGGCCATAGCAGGATCGACACATCTAGTGACCTAGCATACCCTAACCTTACGTGCACTTTGATAAAATGGAAAAAATTTGGTTTTTATCATTTCTTTGGTCACACTATCCTATATTTGTTTAAGGGGAACCTCACCATGTACTTCTTCCCGCATGCACGAAAGAATAGCAACTACTCTATCTGGAGAAAATGCACTAGTCCTCTCAAGTTCATCTCTTAGTTTTTCAAGACTATGCAATATTGACATGCATGGTTCAGAATATATCCCTGGGTTTGCACCTTGCACTAATGAGTCTTTCAATTTATTAATCTCATTAGTGGTATTTGCAAACAAAGATTCCAGAGGTGGAACATCTGTATTATCCATGTTATGCATGTATGTGTACCTAAAGGAGCAATGAGACCTTAGTTTAAATAATATATCTAGATATAAGGAATAGAAATCTAAAACAATTCTAATAATTCATCTACTCATCAATAATATTTCCATACCATTAAAAAAAAACATGTTCAACATCTATCATAGTTTTTAATAAACAAAAAATTCACATTACTAGATTGCACAAAAAACATAATCTTAAACAATTCTAAAATTTAAATTTACAAGTGTGCATGTGCACTCTAGTACAAAATGTGTCATTAAAGATAGTTAAAAAAACATTGATAAAGGTTGCATCTAAGATTTGTTTCCTACAACTAGTAATAAAGGGAAAACATCATTACTTAACATTGGTGGTCATGTAAAATCAATTTAGTCATTATTGAAGGGACAAATAAGAGAAGAAAATGAGACAAATGATAAGCTTGTAAATATGATTTCTAAACTATGGAAGGACAACATTAGTTCTTCCCAAAAAAAATCTACTTCATGAAAATATAATCGTTTGAAATTGGATGGAAGCATCTTAATGCTTAAAGCTATGATCTAATACATTCTAATCTATATGATATCATGTTTATTGATCTTCTTGAATATCTCTCAAGATTTAGATAAAACAATAAAGAAATTATTATGGGGTGGTTCGAATGAAAGTAAGTGTATTCCTCTTATCAAATGGGACACTATATGTCTTTCCAAAGGTCTTGATGGCTCATGAATTAAAGTCTTATGAAAATGGAAATAAATGATTAATTACCTATTTAGAATTATATGAATGTAAATATATCATAGAAGATGTCTAGGGTGGTTATATGCTTAATTATTTGAACCATGTGCATTATCCAAGTGGCTTATAGTGGACTTGGAATAATTTTGATTTGGCTCCCATTCCACATAAAATCAAAAGGATTTTAACATGGATGAATTTCACAAGTAAAAAATAAATTTAATATTATATAAACTATTTAGCCATAATAAAAATAAAAACAAATATGTATTGAACATGAAAGGGAAAATGTTGCAAAATGTTATGAAACACATATTGAAAAGAGTAACATCATAGAAAAATAAGAATTCAAATTTAGAAATATTTTTGAATAATGTAGAAATGAACCCCATGATATTAAAATTATATTCCATGATCCAATTGTTGATAATATTAATAAAATTGATAACACACATAAAAAAAAATGAAATTCATTGTATCTCCAAGTTACTTAAGAAAAGAGAGGACCTTTCTGAATAAGAATGATATCCCATATTCAAAATTTTCTAATGAGCTTGATAAAATTGTAATAATTTTGGAACCCAAAAATGGTTACTTAAAATTGATGAGAACATAAGATAAAGTATTAAATGAAAGAGATCATCATGAACCATTCAATTTTGAGCTTCAAAAAATTTCAATGAATACTTTTGTAAAATTACTAAAGTTGTAAAAAATAAGACCTTTACAAAATAAAATAAATATTTAGGCACTCAAAATTTCTAATTAAAATAAAATTATTATTAAAATATTTTTTAATTCTCTCAATTCTATTAGGATTAATAGTAAGTAGAAAGATAAAAGAGTTACTTGTAGATTAATAAAAACCTCAATAGTAAGAAATAAATTAAGAAAGGTTTGATTAATGAGGCAAACTCATCTTGACTAAAGCATAAATTATAAAATATTGTGAAAAGCACTAGCAATAAGATCAAGACTAGATAGTCCTATTGAAAATGGTACTTGAGATTTTAATGGTAGGATTCCATGAGTTCATAAAAAGCTAATTAATAATGACAAATGATGAAATTGAATGATTTTGGCACTTTAACTCTAGAGTATCACTCAATGTAAATGATGTGTTAAAATAAAAAAATTGGTGATCAAGACCACACACCACATATTAAACATTAATTGGAATGTAGCCAAACAAAATTGTGTAAAATTTCTTGAAAAATATATTCATTTAAAAATATCACAAAGGGAATTTGAATCTTGTAAGCCTTTTTATTGTATGCCTCTTAAAATTTATAATACATATTGTAAATACGACATGTAGTTTTTATCTATCATGAACTATTATGTAATATTAATTATACTTTGTATACTAACCAAATTTTACAAGAGTGTGGTACAATTAAAATACCAAATTTATCCAAGGACTTATTAGATTTATTTTAATGTGTTAGATACAATGATTGTAGTTTTTGTAAAAATGTGTTTAAATGAGAAGTGTTTACAATGCGGTGGGTTATCAAAGTTTATATCATGTACCCATGATGGAAGAAAAATGATCTAGGAAATAAAATGTTTGAGAAAAAGAGATATGAGATAGTAAAATACAATTTGAAGAGTGGAGGTGAAGATTCTAGATGTGAGTTGGTCACAAGAGAAGCACTGCTAATTTTATTTCTTTGTGGAGACATATGATATAGTTCTTAAGGTGGCATCTAATATAATTTATATAATTTTAAGTAGTGATTCTTAATCTTCCAATATATTTTTTGTAATAAATGTTAAGTTGTAGTTGATGTCAATTTTATTTTGCTTAACATTTTTTAATATTTAAATGTAGGTGTTTTGGAGAATTTAAATATATTGTATATGAGGATTGTGATCAAGAGGTTAAATAATTTATCTTTCATCATGGATACTTTCAATATAATTTGGATACAATTTAAAAACATCTATTAAATCAACATTTTGAGGAGATATTATATTTTTTATATTTAATTTTTAAAAAGTGTGTTTCTTGGAAATTTTAAAAATTGGTAATGATGTTACCAAAATATCTACGAAATATGTTTGCGAATTAAAATTGTGCTATTGAGGCCTCAAGATAAATAAATGGTATTCTTGTATTATCAATATTTGATGTTTAAAATTTTGCTCAAGCTATATTTGATTGATAAGGTTGTGAGAAGATCTTGCTTATGCTTGAATACAAAAATGAATTGTATACCTTCCTTGTTTAACTCTCTTTTCCTTCTTTGTCCATTGGAATTGCATAAGGAATTTGTTCATGTGATTTTATGGTTATTTGATTGGTGTGTCCCATCCACTTTGTTTGTGGTTTTCTTATGGGCACTATTGCATTACTATTCAGTCAAATCATGTTATCAAATGGAAAATTTAATATTAAATTCCTTAGGTTGGCTTTCTAGATTGTGTTGGGGAAATCGTGCCTCCCAAAAGCTAGTGCATTTTCCTTAGATGAAATTTGACATGAGAATACTTATAGGATATAGAAAAGTCATACATTTGTCTTTACATATCTATCTTTAAGGTTTCTACTATACATGTCTACTAAATAATCTTCCAATCACCTATTACTCAACTATTCATATTCTTCTAAGTTCTAGAATTAGCATTGTTGTGAACTTTAGAATGGTCTAATTCCCTCTCACAATATCTCTTATCTCTATTTATCAATTGGGGATTTATGCTTATCATTTAATTCCACTTGGGATAGAATATGGAAGGCTAGCCCATTTAAGATGAGTTCAAATTTATGGAAAGAAATAAATTGATGAATATTTAATCATAGGGACATCCCATTTAATTCTTTACAAAATAAAATTGAAATCATCATTTATGAAAATATTTCAACCAAATTTAGAATGGTTTCACATAGAGCAATTGAGTTCACTAGCTAGGACAATAGAATGACAAATAACTAGTTAGGTTCCAATCTCCTATTGGGTTTCTCCTATTGCTTGAGTAAGGTGGGTATGATGGAAATCAGATGGTTGGAACATCATTTTGGAAGATAATAAATAAATGTGGATGGGGCTTGCAAAGGTAATTGAAAGGTAATGGATTTGTTGAAAATGTTGTAGAAACTTTCAAACAAATGCAATTCATGCCACGAATTTTGCACCAAAACACTAGCTATGGAACAGTGCAACCAACCTGAGAGGACGCGTCGGAGGGTGATGGAGGCTGCTCGAAGGTGAATGTGTTTGTGGGCCATGTTTATGCTTGCATCTTCGCCTACTTGCCGCATGTACTACTTTGTTCGCCGGCTGCCTCTGTCATTGTTCGCCGAACTTTGTTGGTGAAAATGATAGGGTTTTTTTTTTTAAAACTCTGTTAAGGGGGTTCGACCAAACCCTAGTTCGCTCGAACCCCTTTATTTTAATATTTTCGCTCATATGTCAATGTGGTTCGAGTGAACATAGGGTTCGGTCAAACCATGTAGTTCTCCCGAACCAATATAAAGGTTCGAGCGAGCACTTTAGTTTGGCTGAACCCCTTCACTTTGTGTAGAAGGAAAAAACGACTTTTCCCTTCCTCCACAAAAGTGTTCACCACTTATGTGGGTTCACCCATCTCTAGAAGAAGGTTATAATGTCCTAATTTTCACACAATGATATTCATAATAAACAATAACAATAATTCTCATAAAAAAATGATAAAGTCTTAATTATCTTGACATAAAATTTATAATGAACAAGAAAGAATAGACCTAAAGGTTCACTATAAAATTAAGTCAATTAGTTCTACCTATGCATATCAATGTCCTTACACTAAACAGTAACTATCAATTTATGATGATTCAATTTATAAGTTCAATATTTTAATTGAGTTACAATTTTAATCCTCTTGTAAAACAAGAAAAAATGAAATTGACCTAAAGAATCTTGACGAGTTTTTTTATTGAAACAAAGATAAAGTTTTCTTAAATCACAATGTCATATTAGAAAAATTAAATCCAAATGATATCTCATCCACATGAGTTAAGTGTTATATCTTAGTAACCATTAGTCCTTCACATTATATAACATCTTAATCTTTTTAAATTGATGGATTGTGGATTTCAAAGACTTGAATGCACAGATAAATAGTGTATTTTTAGCTCTATAATAATTAATTTCCAAAGTTTTCTTAGACATTCTGGCAATTGATGTTTCTCAAGTTTTAACATGTTTCCATGATTTAGATAACTAAGAACATAGAAAGAAGGCCAAGCATGGCTTGAACATATTATTGGGTTTGAATCAACATACATAGGTGATGAGGAAATGGCTAATGGATATGATAAAAAATCCTAAATGATAGGATTCTATATATCTAGCAAAGTATAGCACAACAAACAAAAACCATATCAAGAACAATAACTCGATATTTAGAACACCTACCTTGCAGTGTACCATGATTACTAGGAAGAAGATTTTATTCAACGGTTCGTAGATCTACATGCAAATATGGAATATACTAAGAAATGAAACTACATGCGTGTAAAATGTGGCAACGTGGACGTAAGTAGTAGTCACCTCATGGAGTGGATAAATACAATATCAAATTTGATACGAAGGCATTTAGTAACTTGCATGCAAATTATAGTTGTAGATATTCATCTAATGGTAAGAATCCATTTTTATTATTAGTCGATATATATAGTCTGAGATTTGAGTCTGAAACAAGTCTCACATCTGCAAATTACTGTTGAGTCGTCGAAAAATAAGTTTCAGATGTTGTTTAATGGGAAATCAGTTGTCGTTTAATGGTAAAGGCATCCAAAATCTCACTATCATATAAAAGCCAAATAAATATTGATTTGATAACTGGATGGGAACATTCTATTTCCATTTGCAGTATTTTTTGTCAATTTAATGACAACTTTCTTTTTTCATTTGCACTACTTTATGTTTTAAATTTGTATGCAAATATTTCATAATCATATAATACTTAATTTCTTTAAGAAAAAAATCTAGATTTGTCTAAGTTTATTTCATTCCATTATTTAGCACTTATTAATAATTGTTTAATCCAACCACATACAACTAGAATTTGCAACGCATCCATACACAAACACATATCTCTAACATATTGATCATATATATAATTTTCTATCAACAATAAAGATATAAACTATAATGGACCAAGATTTTGAGCCATGTCATATATAATATGAAAATACACATAACCAGTAGGCCATGCTCAACAAATTAATACACCGTGAATGTAATGGGTTAAACTGGGCAATCCTATACCATTATTTCATGCATTTATAAGTAGTCATTAACATTTTCTTCCTTTTTTTCATTTAAATCCGACTGCTGTCTACAGATCTGATAACTAATAAATAAATCAAATTAGATGCTGAGCTTTGGACATATAAAAAAAGAGAGGAAGAGAATAATCTAATGCCTTAACTCTGCATTCTGGCATATTATACTATACCATGCTTTTCCAAATGTTTCAGATTTATGAAAATGAGATAAGAGTAAGGGTTTGAATTTGGTGTAGTAATTTACATTTCTCTTTCACAACCATCTTTGTTCTCCTTCCATGATGTTAAGGACAAATAGTGGTCGACAGTTACAAAATACCTCTCCACTTCTTCAAATTGACTAATTTTGGTCAGGATGTGCAAGAGTTACAATGGGTCTTTGATAGATTCAATAGGCAAGTGGAATAGGACACTATGTTTATTAATATTTTTATTTAGAGGAAATTATTATTTTTATTAAGAGGGGTAAATATTTTTGATTTCGAGTTATGAATCGGTGAGGTCACAAAGGAGGGATATCATTCTAATATAAATTTTCAACAATTATACTACAATAAGATTTGAACCTTGATGGCAAGAATAACAACACAACTTAACCATTATTGTTTCTAATGTATATCAAATAATGTTAGATTGAAACAATACACAATTAATTAATTTAGATTCAAATACAATTAATCAATTTACTCCTAATTTAAATATAATGAATTAATTTACTCCTAATTTTAATTGACCAATTAAATAGAGTATAATAGTTAAATTCAATTTACATTAATCTAATAGTCGTGTTATACAATCTTATAAATCACAAGAATAATGTCTAGTATCCAAAAGTTCTTAGGACTTTAAGAAATAGAGTAAATCAAAGATACATGAACAAATTAATAAAATTTATTTTCAAAATAAATTCAAGATTCATTAAAAATTAATAAAATTTGATTAAATAATAATATTCTTACACCTATTATCTTATTTACCACTAGACTAATATAATAAAAAAAACAACCCATTTTAACTAATAATATATTTTAAGAATGATATCATTTTCCAAATTTTCTTTTGTCACACAAAGGATTTTCTATTCTACAAAGATGAGGAAAGAGGAGAAGCAAAGGGGTTTTGTTGATGGGTGTTTTTAGCACTTCTCAACAGAGGTAATGCATGGGTACATCACCTCTCTTGAAAGGAAATCTCCAACAACAAGTTGTTGAAAATTACCCCAAGGTCTCTCGGGTGTCAGGTAATGACGATGCTTGGAATATCTCAGTGGTTTGAATGTGATCTTGCTAGTAATCATAGGGTAGACTTACGTGAGTTAAGCTGGGAAGAATTGGTTCATTTAATGAAGTTCTTGAGATGGGAAGATGCTGCACAATTGCTGTAGGTTCAAACAATAGTCTAAAATTCCTATTTCAGCTTCAGATTTGGCTTTACAATGTGCAATGAACCTTGTTCAAAGTCACTATAAAAAAAAGAAAAAAGGAGCAAGGAAGAGAAGAAGTTTCTGGATCTGAAACTAGCAATGAACAATGATAATGGAGGACCCTACAATAGACAACCTTCCTAAAAAGAAGTCCCACTTAACCAAATCAGATTATATTATTATGAAACTTGTGCAATCTTCTAAGGTCTACAGATTTTCAACCTTTCATTCACCATAAAACATGAACAAGAGATAGAACTTAAGTGCAACATTCATATAATGTTAAGACTAGCTTTACACTACAATTTATCCTCAATAAACAAAAAAAAACATGAACAAAGAAGGGCATCAACACAATAAAATTCTTCAAGACCAATGAAAATCATTAACTAATCTACTATAACACGAAATAATACATAAAACAACAAAGTTAATCTACTCAAATTCAATACAAATGAGCAGAAGAATCATGCAACATGAAGTTGGAACTCAAGAATCCACCAAATCAATGAATTTCTATTAACATTCCAACAACATATCTTTACAACAACTCAAATCTCTCTTGAAAATGAGAGGAGATCCCCCTATTTATAGTTTTTCAAATGAAGAATGAGTGGCCAAGATTTAATCTCATTGTGTGGCCAAGATTCACTACAAATTAGGGTTTCACCTACCCCCAAATATAAAAAAATTTAAAATTACATCTTGTCTTTTGCCTATTTTGTCTTCTTGTGGGGTAGCACTATAACACTTTTGTCCTCTAGCTGATTGTTGTTGCTACACTGTAAGGAATTCATCATCTATGACAGGATTTCCAACCTCCTTTTGCAACGTGGCATACTCTATGAATTTATCGATTAGTGCTTTGAGCTTGTCTCACTCCATTATATCAGATTGGATTATCTGAAATGTCAATTTCTTTTATCGGCCTATGATTTTCTCCCAATTCTCCGTGCACTTAGGCGTAGCCTTGATTATTTGCTCGGATTGAACAAAGGCACTGGCGATGAAGTCCATGAAATCTTTTGTTAGCACACTCACTAATCCCATTTCCATCTTATGGAAATATGGCCTGATCTTTTCTGCATCGAGCTCGAGGGACAACATCTCTTAATCTGTCATTAATTTGAGATAGTCCTCAACATATGCCCTGTGTTCTTTGAACCATGCCAAATTGAGCCCTACCTCATGGAACAATTGCTCCAAGATTTCCTTTCTGTGGTCCAAGCTCATTTTCCAAGTCTCCACGAGCCACTGACCAGTCTTTACCAAACCTAACTCCTTTTCCCATAATTTATTAGGAATCTTGAGGATGGCCTTGATCTTTGGAAAAGTGATCCTATAAAATTCCATGAAGCCTTGACAAATCTTATCGGTTCCCTCCAATTGTTTTTGCAGCCCCTAGAACTTATTTATTGTTTGGATGGCGTGATTGATGCCCATATCACCATTATAGATTACACACCGGAACCAATCTTCAGTAGCTTTGGTCCAACTCTTTCTCTTTTCTATCTTACTGATGTGTTCTTCTGATAGCAGCAATGGGGGAGCCACTGATGTAGTGGGGAGCTCCTTAGTTGAAGACAATTGTTGAATATAGGCTTTTAGATCCACCACCTGTGCCTTTAGCTCCTCTTTGGAGGTATTATCTTTATGTATTTGGTGCACAATGGTGGCAATGGATCCCTGAAGATGGTCGATTTTCTGATCTCTTATAGCTACCCCCAAATTGATGGTAGAAACATTATAGCTGACCCCCTCCTCTCCCATCACTGGGGTGGCAATTCGTATTGTCCTAGATCTAGACGCATCCATTATTAGATGAGATCTGACCCTTGGTTTCTTTTACTTATTTGCATTGATTTGGGCTTGAGCCAATATGGCTTCCAGACTTGCCTTTGGATCCTCTTGGGTCGGGGTCTTCTTCTCTAGTTTCTTTTCGAGCCATTTGGGCATATGAGATTCCCCTTTTAATGATTCGTGACCACCTTTCTTTTCATGGGTGTGTTAGATTTGCATTGCCTTGCCACCCAAATTTTCCTATTGTGGCTTCTCTCCATCTTCCTCATCTGAATCCTGAATGAATACCATTTATTTCATTGGGGACTCAGTAGCTATATGCTCCTTGGGGCTATCCTTCCCCTCGAAAGTTCTATCTTCTTCTTCAATCTTGTATTCTTCTTTCTTTTCTTTCTCTCCCTCTTCTTGTTCTTCTAAAGGAGGAATCTCTTCATCATGCTTGAGGCCTTGATCTTGCTCCCCTATCGGCGGTTCACGGTCCTCCATTTCTTCATCAGTATTCTTCTCTTTGATGGCAGGCGACTTTTCAACCTCTTCCCCAACATCTTTGAGTTGTTGGGCCAACTCTTCTTCGAGTTCAGGATCAAAAGTATCCACAAGATACTTTGCATTTGGCTCCTCATCATCTTCCTTGAAGGATTGTGTTTCCTCCTCTTCGTGGACTAATTCATCAATTACAAGATGTTGATATGGGGGATGCTCATGGTAGTCGTCCACCTCCTCTTCCATTTTTCGGCTTTCTTCTTTTTGTTGCCTATCCAATTCCTTAGATATTTGCATCATTGCTTCCATTGTAGGAGGATCGGTAGGAGGAGGAGGGATGGGGAGGCCTATTATAGCTTGAGCCAGGGTGGCCTGGATTGTAGGGTTTGCAAACATTCCAAAAAGCTCTGAGGGCATATTCTGCATGTACTTGGTAAAGGCTTCTGGGAGGATGAGAATGGGCATTGTTGTCACCACAATGACATGTGGAAGAGACAATGATGGGGACATGGATGAGGAAGAGAGCGGGGAATGTAGAAGTTGATAAATACAAATTCACAGACCCCGAAGATCACCTGCATGCAAATAACTTGTCACAAAAGAAGACATTGGAGACAAAAAAAAAAGGTGCTCTGAAAGCTAAAAATTGTATAAATCAGAGAGTGTAAAATAATACAATGATAAATCCTTATGAAAGGAAATTGTGCAAGCCTAAAGGAAACCCTAATAGGTAGACATTTGATAATTAATATAATTATTAAATGTCACATTATGCAAACTAAGTGAAATCTTAAGAGAGGAATAAAGGTAACTAATGAAAGAAGGATAGGAGGTGGATTACATGATACCCCCCATAGACAACTTCTATCATATAAGTACATGTACAATGATCTCCATAAGAGAGATAGAAAGAGAGAAGAAGGCCCCCTCACAATGAAGAAACTCCTATCACAATGGTAGATGCTTGATGTAGAATCCAAAAGGAGATCCTGAAGCGGCAAATGATATTCCTCCCCTTGGGAAGAAACAGATCCAAAGGACGATGTTGAAGGAACCCTGTGAAGAGTGATGAACCAATCTGTCTTAGGATGTGTGCCATGATCAAATGCTAAAGAATCTCTTTGTCTGAACTAAAACAAATGATGTCAAATCCAAACTGATGTGGAGAATCTTGAAATGCAACCTCTAAATGCACTGATAATGGTGGGTGAACAGTGATAACCTGACTATAAAGGTAGAGGATATGAATGTCCTCATAAGAATCCTCCAAATCTGCAATATAGGACTCAACAAACAAGAAAAATATGTCTGCAACACAGGAGTCCAAAGTAGCTATGTCTGAAAGGTGTATGATGCTCTGCTACACTGAATCAAGAACAATAGGTAATGTTGCTGAAGTCTCAATCGAAAGAGTGGGAACATGAATACAAGTCTCTAAACCATCGACACATGCAAGACCTGTAAGATACTCAAGCTCTTCTAGAGTACAGTTATCATAGGGTACAAAATCTTCATTTGAAAGAGGGATGAGATAATCTACAGCAGGATCCTCTGGGAATGGAGAGATATTAGAGTCCAAAAATCTCCCAAAGATGTTGCCAAAGTGTGCGAGGACAACGAATGTCGGATAAAAGACACAAAGTGTCATATCAACACTATAACCAATAACCCCTACAATATGATCTTGAATAATAACCCATGCAGATAAACCCCTTGATGCGTCTAGTGTAGGTATGAGATCATATAAATAAGGCAAAATATTTAGCCACTTACAATGTGTAAATATGCCCTTTGCCCATGACTCATAATTATCCTTATCCAGAAATACAATTGAAGGATAAGTAGAAAAACCCATTATACTCACTCAAATGAAGAAAAATGAGAAATCTGACCTTACTGCATTTAGATCAAATTAATATAACCCATCCCACACAAAAAAAACTCATGTAGGTGCTAGAAAGTCCAAGTAAATGAGCAAAGTGTAAAAACACACAAAGCTAAATAAAATTTACCTAATAGTTTTTTTGATGAAATAGACTACAAATCTGGAAATATCACTAAAACACCTTTCCAACGCTTATTCATTTGCACAAAACGGAATCTAGATGCAAAAGATATGCCTCCCAAAGTGTAAAAACCATCATTTGACTTTGACTAGCAAAACATACATCAAAATTGCAAATCAAGAAAATCAAACTTCCACCATTAGATAGTGCCCAGAACCAGCTTTCCGACGATATCTTGTTTGCCCGATTTTGACACCGTATGCCCAAGATATAACCATTTTACTAAAAGTGCTCATTTAGGCATCAAACCAAATATTTTATTAATTTAAACATTAAAAAATTAATAAAATATCCAGCTAGACCTCTATGGCACGAAAATTGAGGTAGCACAGAAATCAAGAAGACACAAAAATCAAGGAAAAAATGGCACAAAAATCGAGACAACTCAAAAATGCTTTGGAAGCCAAAATAATATGGCATGAAAATTGAAACAAACTAGCACGAAAATCGAGGCATTTGTACGGATTTTTTTGGCAGCATTTTTGGAAAACTCCAAAAACTTAAAAAAATCAATTTTTTAGCAAACCCTATCATATTTTATATGAAAATAGGGGTTTTTGGGTCTTCTGAGCACAATCATGATGTTTGATGTGCATTGGCACGCACCATTTGAGAGATCAAGGTCGAAATATCTCAAAAAATGATGGAAAAATTCTCTGATTTGGCCAAAAAGCTGTCGTAGCTTGAAACCCTTGTACAAAAAAAAAACTCTGTAAGCTGATATTTTCAAATCATGAGCAGACAACCACTGGTTTGGAGCTCTGATACCATGTAGAAGTTGATAAATCCAACTTCATAGACCCTGAAGATCACCTGCATGCAACTAACCTGTCACAAAAGAAGACATTGAAGACAAAAAGCAAAGGTGCTTTGAAAGCTGTAAATTGTATAAATCAAAGAGTGTAAAATAATACAATGATCAATCCTTATGAAAGAAGATTGTGCAACCCTAAATTAAATCCTAATAGGTAGACATTTAATAATTAATATAATTATTAAATGTCACATTATGCAAACTAAGTGAAATCTTAAGAAAGGAATAAAGATAACTTAATTAACATAATTAAGTGAAAACCTTTACTCTAATAGGGAAGTGGTGGTAGACGAGGAATCAATGGCCATGACTTGATCTGCAAGAGAAGTAGAGGCAAGGTGGATTGAAATATCAATTACGGGCGGAGAGGTGGCAACCATTGCCTGTGAAGCTAGATAGAGGAGTAATAGTGGTAGTAACTGTTACCACTGGGGTAGTAAGTGTAGCAGGTGGAGACTTTGGCTATTTAGCCCCTTGTTCCTCTCCTTTATGGAGTGGGTCCTCCTGAATGGTGGGAATCCTTGTGAAACTACCCGATTTCCTTGATTTTTTGGAAGTTTCAACTTTCGAAGCCTTCCTTGAATACTCCTTAAATTTGGGCTGATGTTCGATAGCTTCCTTTCTCTTCTTGGATCATGTATTGGGAGGAGATTCTGAAGTTCCTATAGTTGGAGCCACATCAACAAAGGCACTATCAGTCTCACCTTCCATTGTATCTTCGAGTTCCCCATATGTTAGTGTCACTCCTTGCAGCTTAATTGAGAAATTTTCCCATCATTCCATTGTTTTGTCCTTGTCTCAATAGGCTTCATTAGAATGTTGAGGTCATTGAACTCTTCTTCATTCCAATTGATTAACGACAATGGTAGGTTGGTAACAACATCATACCTTGGATCCACTATCATGCTTTCTTCTTCAACTACTTGTTCTGGCACCAGGAACAATTTCACTATCTTGGCGAAGTATTCTGTCATGCGCATGGATTTCCACATACACACCTGCTTGTCATCTTTGTAGTTGGTGATAAAGTCTTCAACATTATGCGAGTGGGAATATTCAAGTCCAACCATCTTCTTGAGCTTGCCATATGGATCCATTCATGGCCAGATAGCGTGGAGTCCCAAGTTATATTCATTCAACTCCTTATCAGAGTACTCTACACACTGGGATGTGTGAAGTTCATACATTAATTGGTTGAAGGAGAGGGGATAAGGGATCGCCGCTCTATGCTTGTCACTTAGGAGGGTGTGTGCGCGCTGCAACTATTGAGAGAGTTCAATCAGTATCAACCGGTCATTTGGGTATTGAGGCAACTTATATGGTTTCTCAGAGAAACCCTCGACTCGAATGTAGGTAAAATTTAGAAATCATATGAATAGAAAGCCAAACCGGTGAATAAAAGTGTTAGCACTATGGGAGATCCTTCTTTCAAAGTTACCCTCAAGCATTCTAATGATATGGCCTATGAAGGCGTCATTGAATCTACAATAGTCCTTCTTGAAATTCTTGTATTGGAGCTGAGGGTACTTGTCATACACCTTTAGCTCCATTACTAGAGTTGGATTTGGTGCCACAAGTAGTCCCCTATATAGGACATGGTCGACAAGCAAGTAGACTAGGTACGATGTCATATA
The DNA here is from genome assembly GCA_007115665.2 of Sequoiadendron giganteum. Classification (NCBI taxonomy): domain Eukaryota; kingdom Viridiplantae; phylum Streptophyta; class Pinopsida; order Cupressales; family Cupressaceae; genus Sequoiadendron; species Sequoiadendron giganteum. Next base: position 435,169,479 of record CM021108.1, on the reverse strand, counting down.
GAACTGCACGGTTTTCTTTACTACCACGAATTGCTCATGCAAGTAGTTACTAATAATTCTAGCCCTAAAAATTTGGTTTCCCCTCGGATTATTTCTTCTCTAAAATAGAGCATCCATTCTTGAAAGAAGGCCGCGGTTGGGAGGCCCATAGCTCTGCTCAAAAGGGTTAGCAAGTTATAGTAATCTTTGTAGAAATCACTTCGAAATAGCTCCTAGGGCACTTTATTAATGCTACCCCTCTTTTCCTTCAGCCAATAGTGATTGATGAATGTTTTACACTTGTGGGGATCAACGTCCCACATCTGCTTACCATATTCCTTAGGTGTCTCCTCCATCTCACTAAAGGTATGGATGTGAAAGGTCCTCCCTATTGACTTGGCAGATAGGTCAGCCAATTCATTCCCTTCTCTGTCCACTATTCTTTTTGTATCTTCTTGATATGCCTTCCTATAGGCCATTACAAGCTTAGGGGCTATGAGAGCCGGTGGGAATTCGAAAGCCTTGGCCAATCCACTGCCTTTGATTCTTCTAGAATTTTACGTCATAGGGTTGAGTCAAACCCTCTGCTTAAATTTATCAATGCCAATTTGTCCTAGATTGGTCTCTGAGATCTCCTTCTAGTCAGTGGTGACCTTCGAATTGAGGAGTTCCCCTTGGAACTTATATCTCATTTGGTCCTTATCCTTTTTACACCTAGGTGCCTTGGCGATCTTCTTCCCTTTGTCTTTCTCCATGGCCACCCCCAAGGACCCAACAACTGGTTCCATAAATCTTTCAAAATAGAGATGTAATAAGCATATTCATACACTAAATGGGGGAGTGTCAGCGAAATCTTGCAAAATAGTCGTTAGATCAAATAATCCATGCTTAAAAATCATAAAACCCTCTAAAAATCATCCTTTGTCTTTTGTTCAGAGGAGATTGGACAATGTAGGCCTAGGGGTGTGGGTTTCCCTGGGCTAGCAGTTGTTTTGGAGGCTCCGTCATTGAGAACAATGCTACAAAGGTAGCATCCCGCAAGAAACATCTTGCAATGCAGGATCCATGGTTAAGGAGAAAGGTCACTTTGTCATTAGAGTTTTGGAGTGCGGGACAGAGGGTGCAGGAAGGAATTAGGCATCATCTATTTGAAATGATGTACATGGGATGAAAGTCTGACTAGAGAAGCCCAGGTCCACAGAAGGTGGGCACACTGATCGTTCATTCATGGGAATTCGAAGGGAAATGGTAAGGTTAGGTCCCACATAGCAGGTGGACGGGGATCAATGTCCACTTGGAAATGACGAGAGTGAGGCAGAGATCTACAAATGGCGGCCCGTATGTGATGGTCCACAAAGGGGGTTGATCCTTAATCATTTCGCATTCTAAAGTAAATCGACGACAACAGGTTTGGGATTTGGCAGTCAGGAGGACGTCACCCTTTCATAGTTTGAGTTAGCCATTTGAAATGACGGAAGGTCAGTGGAAACCCGATAAGGGTGGCCCGCAAGGGATTTTCTTGGCTGTGGCCTTAGACGAAAGTCGGGAGTGCGGGGTCCGATGGGTAGATGGACATGATGTGAGGCTATTTGAAATGATGAAGCCCCGAGCGGAAGTCCGTGAGGTGAACCTCGCACCGGGTTCAAAACTTAGTCACTTTGATGAAACTTAGACTCAGATGACGGTTGCAACTGCGGGCCCTGACGGGTGGAGGGACACAATTGGATGACCATTTAAAATGACAGACTTTGGATGGAATCCTGTAGATGGAAGTCCACAAGATTTAACCCACAAAAGATTTGGGACTTAGGTAGCTTGGTTTAGTTAGATGTTGTAGATGAAAAATATACAAGTTGATCCTATACGCTTGATCCTGATTATTAACACTGTTTCATCCTAAATCATCTTCTCAACTTGTCATCACTCTTCATCTCTTAATTAAATACATAATCATTTATCTGATTAAGTCATTCTCTCTCATTAATTAAATAAATTATCAAATTTATTTAATTAATTCTTTGATCTCTATTTAATTAAATAATTCATTTTATTTGATTAAATAATTTATTTTATTTGATTAAATATCTAAAGTCATCTTATTAAATTAAATAAATTAAACCTTGTTTGATTTAATCTAACATCATCATCCCTCTTCAATTAAATAAATCAAACCCTTTATTTAATTAAATCTAAATCACATTCTCATCTTTTTTATTTAAATCAACCCATAAATCTAAATAAAATAGCCACATCACCTAATTCCTCATTAAATTAATTAACCCTTGATTAATTTAATCCTAAACTCCAAATTTCTCTAGATTTTGCCACTTGCACATGAAAATACATTTAATTGATTTATTAAATCTCTATTTTCTCTCAACATGGCATCTTTAAGGGAATATTCCTCCAAGTTTAAAAATCCCTCCAAGTGGATTTGTCCTTCCAGCAAAGAATTTATTGTTAGAGTAATAAGTTATTATGCTTAATTAATTATATCATACTGGTTAATTAATTAAGTCACTTATTCCTCTAGTTGCTTAAGCTAAACTTAGGCACATTAATAATTGATTAATTATTAAGTGTGCACACTAGTGTTTCATTTAGGGTTTCCATTTTAGGATTCCTTGATCTCCTTCATAAGGATTGATCTCTTTGTAATACGAGATTCTCATAATGCATTTTACACTTTGAGGTTTACAGATCTTGTTTGTTCTGAATGTCTTTTGCATGTGATAGGTATCCATTTGCATACAGGTGATTTTGGATTCTAACATGGTATCAGAGCTCCAGACCTGCCGCTGCCTATTCGTGATTTGAAGATATGGCTTCTCAGTGAGTTTCAAGTGCAAGGGTTTCCACAGGCATCTTTTTTGCAAGATCTGGGGGTAGCCAAATTTTTGGGACACTATGGGCTCAAACGGATGTCGCCATCACGTTCGCAGCGCCCCAAAACCCTAGAAATGCCTGTCAAATCATCCATTTTTGAGCAGTTGGTTTCTAAAGCAAAATTTTTTTGCCAAGGAGGCCGTATGGTCTCCTTGACATGCTTCACGAGGCACAAACTCTGAATTTTTTTTGAAAAGCCGCATGTTTTTTAAAAAACTTCGGTGCTCATAGAAGAAATGAGGGCACTGCCACCATGCCACCCGGCGGCCACCAGGAGCAGCGGCCTCGAGCGGTGCCGCCCCTTCACCATCGTCGGTTCGCCAGTCCGCCAACCCTGGTGGGTCTCCACTGCTCGGTCCACAGTCATATGGGGGACCGGGAGCTCCGCACCCGGCCCTCGGCCCACTCCAACCCCCCTCGACTTTGCCTGTGGTCATATGGTGACCAGGGGCCTAAATTTTTTTTGCAGAGGGGATGTTTTTTGCAGCGACAGCCTCCAGGCTGTCAAATTTATGCTCCTGAACCGCTGATGTCAGCGTCCGTACGGCACCCTATTTGTCCCCTCCTAACCCTAGTTTTCTCTAAAGAAGCAGTTTCTTTCTTTTTTGCATAACTTGGGCATACGGTATCGAAATCGGGCAAATGAGATATCGTTGGAAAGCTGGTTCTGAGCACTCTCCTGTGGTGCTATTTATTTTATAGTATTTTTTTGTTTTACTGCATTTATGACTGTTTGAAGTCAGATGTACTTTTTATGCTTTTGAGCTCATAACTTTTTGCCACGATCTCCGATTTTCGCTATCTTTGCAACGTTGGAAAGGTATTGAGGAGCTTTATGTTGCTGTCCATGCAATTTTTTTGTATATGTCCCTGGTTTTTCATTAATCTAGATTTGGCCCGATGGGTGTTTTGGAGATTACTTGGATATTTTGGCAGTTGGGAGAGTGTCTCTTGCATCTCTGCACTTCATTTTCAGTGATTCATCATTCAATAATCGACTGCTGCTTCATAGATTCCAGCGTTGTTCCCATTTGGAGTTTTTGAGTGTTCCATGGCATCAGGTCTGCTGTTGCATCATTATGATTCCGATATGGTTTCTTGTAGATAGAAGTATCTTTCCTTGCTTGCCAGATTGCGGTTCCAATGTTACTCTACAGCATTCTTCCAGTGCTTCTTTGCAGCATGTCATATCATTGTAGGGGGGTTTTGTCCCATTGGGTTTTCCTCTACCTCTTTCTTGCATTTGTAAATGGGTACCTGATCAGGCCTAGTTGCTGGGACCATCTTTGCTTGCATGCATCTTATTTTAGTGTTTTAGCTTCTTCCTAAGTTCATCTTAAGGGGGGGTGTTAGAGTAATAAGTTATTATGCTTAATTAAATATATCATACTGGTTAATTAATTAAGTCACTTATTCCTCTAGTTGCTTAAGCTAAACTTAGGCACATTAATAATTGATTAATTATTAAGTGTGCACACTAGGGTTTCATTTAGGGTTTCCCTTTTAGGGTTTCTTGATCTCTTTCATAAGGATTGATCTCTTTGTAATACGAGATTCTCATAATGCATTTTACACTTTGAGGTTTACAGATCTTGTTTGTTCTGAATGTCTTTTGCATGTGGCAGGTATCCATTTGCATGCAGGTGATCTTGGATTCTAACATTTATCTCCTCTTACATGTCCTTGTGCATTGAGAAAAGTGGCATTTAAATCATTTTCTTTCTCTCTTCAACAAGTCATTTCATGAATTTGAAAATCCACCTAATATCATTTATTGGATTATTTATCAAAATGTGCACAAGCTTCCTCCATTCACATCTTGACAAGTGACACTTGGCCATTGGATGTTGAATGATCCCACATTGCTTCATTTTGCTCATTCCTCCATCTTGTCTCTCTATAAATAGAAATATCTTCTACTTCATTTTCATCCACAATTTGAGTAAAATCACTATACCCAATTTCATCCTCAAACATATCTATTTTCATCCATTTTATCAAGATCTTAGTTAGGTTATGCGGATTTTCCATCATGGAGTTCAATTGAATCTTCATCAAAGTGCATCACTCATCAACATTGCATCAGAGGAGTTGGGAAAGGGCCATTTACTACACACAAATTGACACCAAATCCCCCATGGGATCAAGAGTTTGATTCACATTGAATAGGATTTGATAGCTTTTGTTTATGTTTTTCATCTCATTTCTTGTTCTTTGCAATTTAAATGGATTTCATGGGGAATCTTGATTCTCACTTGCATTTGATCTAATTATGTGTTTGTTTCTTATGTTTGTGTAAGTCTAGGATTGGGGTTCACATTTTGGCGTTAGAAGGAGGGCGAATCTGAAGGATTTAATCATGTTTTTTTAAAAAAATCGTGCTTTTTTGCAACTTCCAAGAAACTCAGCCGCTGATAGTCAAGTGATGTTATATTGTGGCACTACAATCTCCAAAATGCATCGCTGGAGTCTTCTCACCCAAAAAAATAAAATTTTAAAGTGTGCAACAAGTTTTATAAATTTCAAACTGTGTTGCTTTCCAAACAGTGCCGCAATCACGATCATTGTTTCTATGTAGAGCACCGCTCTCAGTCATCAACAACGCTATATTATGCTGCTGACCTTTCCAAACTATGCCGCACCTGAAAATTGCACCATTGGATTTGGGTAAAAGGAAGAGTTTTGGTTATTTTGACATGTTTTTTTTTTCATTTTGGTTATCTTTCTTTCTAATTGGTTTTTGGCCTCAGTTTTTACAATATTAACTAGTTTTTTGTGATGCAGGGACTTCCAGAGGTCATAACTTTTGATTCGGGTGTCCATTTGGGCTGAAATTTTTCAGGAGGTTTCATTATGAGGTGGCATGTGGATTTGTTTTGACCTTGCGTTAGTTGGTTGCCATTTTGGCACTTTTTCAAGGCTTGAAACTTTCATCTTGGCCCTCAAAATGACAATTTAGTGTTTTTTTCTAGGCTTTTTAAACTCATTTTTGTTAATAACTCAAAATTCATGTTTCTAATTTAGGATGTTAGTTGGAAATTCATCCTATCTTAGTTTTAAGAAGTTTCTGAGAAAAAACAAGACTCTCAAAGTCATGCATGTAAAATTACCAAAAATGGCAAAATCTGATAATTGTTGAAAATTACCAAAAAAAGGCTGGCTTGATCGAAAGTGAAGGAAGGGAAACAAAGATGAAGGGTTATTTATGACCTCATTATATCATTGTATTAAGAAATTTTAAACACTTTGGGAGAACTTATAATCCCTTCCTAAGGATTTGATTACCTTCATGCTTTTATGACACTAAATTTCTTTTGGGCTGTAAAAAGAACACCACAAAAGCTTTCATTTTTTTTTGCTACAAAGGGTTAAAAAGAACTTTAGAAAAACTTACTAGATTTTATTTAAGGTTAAAAATTGAACAAATAAAATTTAATCTTTCCTTTTGGTGCTTTAAAAATAATCTAATTATTGCTTTGTGGTTAAAATGAACATGTGTACTCTTTGTTTTGTAATCCCTTTCATAACTTAATACCATCAAAAGGATATGCACTTCTCTCGCACTTCATAGCAATCTTGAGAATCAAAATTACTTTTCATGATATTAAGTTGTGTAAGTGATTACCTCCACATTTCAATTCGGGTGTCTAAAATTGAACAAATCTTGTGAGTGTGAGTGGAGCATATTGCGAGTGTTCTCTCTTTGTTTCTCAACAAAAATCGATCGAACTACGGATATTATTGATCACTTTTTTTTATCTTAGAGGGTCTACCTGGTGGAAAAAAGTAATCACCCTAGGGAATGACACAAATGGGAACACGCTAAAGCCAAGCGATTTCCGACCGGTATATAAGTGTGGGTACTTGAGGAAAGTTCGAGTATCACAAGGATCATTCTGACAAGAAGGGAGGCAATGGTCTCTTGCCACATGGGTGGTACCCCATGAACGAAATGCCCACATTAAAATCCCTTGTTTAGAAAGGCCAAAATCCTTATCTATTTATTGGTGCAAGAACGGTCATTCTGAAGCCATGCCACATTCTTATGACTTTTAGTAGAGATGAGAAGTATGCCATGGGAGTTTCATGGGTATTGATGCTTGGATGACTAGAGAAGCGAGTGCACTGTAAGGGGGAGCCTGTGTGTTCAAACATATAATCATCCACTAAGAGTAAGCACAACTAGATTTATCCAAGTGGGAACCCAATAAATATTATCTTTTCATTCTAGGATTGTGCATGTTCTTGGAATTAAAAAAATACTTGTTTTGGATCCTAAACATTTGAAAACAAACATTCAACATGATCATAAAATTTCAAACCCTTTAGAGAAAAAAAATACCTTTGAAAAAATCCAAGTGCTACTGCTTGTCCCTAGGGATTTCATCCTTAGAGGCTTCTAGGTATTTGGACTTAATCACAATTTGTTCTCACTAAAGTCAACATTAGGGAACTATTGTCTTGATTTTCTTGATTTCCACATAATGGGATTTGTGGGATGAAAATAAATTCGGACCTTAGACATTTAGTTTGGAAAACCTAATCAAGAGACTGTTTTGTGGTAAAAAGAACTCATTAAGAAAAATTAAGAACAACTGAACCCCACACATGTGCTTGGTCTCTTTTGGTCATATGGTTTTCCATGCAAACATTGGTCTTTTGGTTTGAACCACTCTTAGGGAAAAGCATGCTCTTCATTACCTTGGTCTTGTAAACAAAGTCCTTCTTAGGTTCATCTAGGATCAAATCAAACAATTCATCCATCCAAACATTTATCATCCCATCTCACAAACAAATTTTAGAACCTTGGAGAAATCATTCATATTAGACTTTTGGAAAATCCTTTAAAACAAATAAAAAATCACCTTGTTTGAATAAGGGTGTCAGATGAACCCTTCCTCATACACCTAGTTAAATTATCATCCTTGTGGACAAGTTTATTCCAAGATAACATCCAACATCTTGGGGTTTATAGGTCCATTATCCAAATCAAGCCCAATCCAAATCAAAATCCAAAATCCTGAAGTTTAGTATTCCTCCAAAGTTCCTAAAAGTTCACACACCCATATCATTCACCCCTTTCATCCTTCATCTCATCATTGGTCCTAAGTCCCTTAGAGGTTCACGTTTGCAACAAGGTCAAAAAACAAGAAAAAAATGGAATATAAACTTGATTCATACATCATGAGTAATCCAATTCAACCAAACTATCCAAGTCTCATAATGCCGATTGATTATCAAAACTCAGATTTATACAATCCATACATGGGATCATTATCTCCTACAAATGTCAATGGTACAAAAAATGTGAGTATGCCCAATCTGAATTCTGGAACACATTTTCCTATGGTAGATTTAAATCAAAGCCAAAACTTACAGATCTATCATCCAAACAATGAAGGCATGAGTCTTCTAAACAAAATTATACCACCAAATCCGCACATGCCAAATGTGAATATACCAAGTGCAAGCCTACCAAACATGAATGTATCAAATCCACACTTGGTGAATTCTGGGATAGATGCGTTTGCAAATCAAACCAATGTTCAAAATCCAAGCAATATATTGACAACTCAATGTATTGATCCAAGTCAAGGTAACACCATGCAAAATCAAAGTTACCTAAATCAAGGCAATATGTTTCCAAACCAAAACAATGTTCAAAGTCGACCTATAATGCCAAATCTAAACATCATCTTGAATTAGAACATTGTCCAGAATAAATTTATCCATGATCCCATGAAAAAACCACAAGTATACATGCCAAATATGCTTTCTCAACAACAAATCAACTATATCAAGGGTGTCAAGATCCAAATCAAGATCAAATTTTGCAGGATCAAATTGCTGCACTTACCAAAATAGCTGATTCATATCACCAAGATACATCTCCACCCAAAAATAAATAAACTCTTCCATTGTCTGAACCATGTCATCAAAGCATTGAGTTGTCTCCACAACCACCTCAAGAACAATATCTGCAATTTCAAGAAGTTGGATATCAAGATCAACAATATAAACAACAAGCCCAACCTCCACATCTCAACTATCAATCACCACATCTCAAAGATCAATCACCACATCTCCAAAATCAATCGCCACAAGGTCAATTTAAAATGCAGAGCTCACAAGGTAACAAACAAAAATATACACCACTTGGGGAACCAATTGTATCGGTCATGCAATGGTTGATACAAGAAAATCTTATTAAAATCCTTGTTTATGTGAATTATCAAGAGCCCATGCTGAAACCACTAGGGTATAACGAGAAGCACTTTTGTGATTTTCCCAAAGTAAAGGGACACACAACATCAAATTCTATTTGACTTAAAAATGTCATCCAAGACCTTATTGATCAAAAAATAATAACTATTGGGGACAATGATCAGGATTCAACCATTAGCGATAATAGTGACAATCTCTCCTCCACCTCATCCAATGATCAAATCAACATGCACCAAGAGCTACTTTTCAATTATTATCAAAATCCAACAACAATACCCAACAATGATCCAATTCAAGAAATGTTAACATCATTTGATCCTATGGTTGAAAACATTGACAATCTCTCCATCACAATTGTTGGAAATGATGATCAAAGTCTACCCATCAATAAGCACCTTGAAGATGTTTCTATCTCATCCAAAGATCAACTCAACATACATCAAGAGTCACTTTTTGATCATGATAAATACCCCTTAACAATATCCAACAATGATCTATTCAAAGGAGTGTTAAAATTATTTGAACCTATAATTGGTGATCCTTCCACCAATGATCATGTTGAAAGTTTCTCTACATCACCTAATGAGTTAGAGGACATATCTCAAGATTTCACCACAAAGCATGATCAACATCTTTCACCAAAGTCTAGCAATGGTCCTTTTCAGGACATATTGACATCCTTCGACCTCATGGTTGCAGATATTGAAGAAATACTCAACTCAACACTAGATCAAAATCTATTCAAAGATAAAGAGGATATTAAGCCACCTTCCATTCCTAATGATGAGGTCCAAGAACCCTCTATAAGCAATCCATCCTTTGAAACTAACCCATGTCAAGAACTTAATCCAAAGCATGTCAAAAGCAATTCTAAAATAATTCAAGATCAAGAATTTGTATCTCCAAGATAATACAATGAGGTAATGGACACTCTCCTATCTATACAAGATGTCACAAATAATGATCATATCCATATAGAACATACTCCTCCATCTACCCATGAGACACTTTCTTTGGATGGACACGTAGATGATCTTCATTCAGAACATGATTCCTTTACTCCTAACATTATTACATAAAAGGAGTAGGTTATTGATTCCTATAGTCAAACTAAGTTGTCAACATCGGGATCAAATATATCCCAAATTCAGATTGAGGACATCATGTATGAAGATATCCAACATTATCCACTCAAAGAAACAAGTTAGACCAAGCATGATATTCTAGATTCAACAAAGCAACAAATTGAAATAACATCATCTACAATAGTCATTTATCATAAAAGGTTTCCTAAATAGGAACTCTCAAAACAGGCAAAATCAAAACATGAAAGTACTACTTCCACCATACTGGGGGCAACTTCGTCTCAAGGAAACGTCAACATAGGGAGAACAAAGAATATTTATGATGAAACCAATGCCAATACTACAACCAACCACATCATGAATCTTCATCCACCCATCACCCCATCCACAAATTGGGACCAACGTCAAAAGAAAGATTTGAATCAAAGAACAAATATTGTTATCAAAGAAAAATAAGCAAAGCATGAAGGACAAATCAAATACAAGTGAATACCAAAGAATACAAAGAATGATTATCCCTATCAAACTCCATTAGTCAAAGAAACTATGGGGAAAAATAAAAAAGGGAAAATTATCCATCAAAAATATCCACAAAAGAAAAAGCAGGCTTCTCAAGCAATGTACAAAGTATGTCAAGCAATTGGTCCTAATTCCATGCACACTTTTGTATTCACCCATCATTATTCATCTTCCCAAGTTTGGAGAGTCAAAGGTTTCAAACTATCAACCAATCCATCTCCTATTCCTAAACACACAACATCATCCACGCCTCCACACATGATATCTAATTCTCACATTGAACATGTATTGGCAATAAACCTTCATCATAAGGATTCAAAAGGCACTCTATCACGATGTGTGCACAAAGATAAGGTTAACTTTGGTATCAACAAAGTAGATCAAGAATCTCAAAAGCTGTATTCAAGTGCATAGATTTTGGAAAAAAAACTTCTTCAAGAAGGATACTGATGACACATTATGACATAAGCATCTACATATATACCACCAAGTGGTTCAACATGAGCTCAAAATCTTTCAGCATAAAATAAAAATCCAAAAAAAATCCAAAAATATAAAAAATCCAAAAATAAAAAAAAGGATTGAAAACAGTAAAGAGAAAAATCATCCTCTAGTGAAAATCACTTCGGTGGTGCTTTGGACAAGTACCATGATGAAAACCTAGAAAACATATGTCATGTGTAGAATCAAGCATCTATGTGTGCCATTTCAGGAGAAAGCATCTCATCCCATCCATAATAAATCCAACATTCCCTCCATCTTATCCATAATAAATCCATTCATCCATGAACCATTTATCTGATCCATCTTCACCTATCTACATCCATCTTCAAATTTTTTTTGAGCTTGATAGAAGTTTGTGCACACTTTACACTTGCTTATGGTAAACATATTGACATGAGTCATTTTCATTGATCCTATCCTATCCAATGTTATATGATCCTTGAAGCATTATCCGAATGAGAATCTTCTGTTTTGAACACCTTATCTTATCACAAGATAATCCATATCCATCCATCCATCCATCTATCTATCTAAGAATCCACCCATGACCTTTCAAACATTGCTAGACACTGGGGGTAGATATTTGCATCTTGCTTTGGGAATAAATCTTGATATATATCCTCCAACTTATGTAGTGATCCGAACATTTGGAAAATGTGAAATCAAATTGGTCAAAGCATTTGTGAGCCAAAAATGAAAATCACTAGCCCATGACATATTATGATGAGAAGATGCTCCTTATCAAGCTTTATATTTTTTCAAACATCAATCCAAAAAATCAATATCAGTTGCATCTAATGTGTACTTCAGCATCACATCAAATCATCAAAACAATTTTATTCTAAGCCAAGCTTCAAAATCCCGATCAATCAAATCCAATCAATCCTTCATCATCTCAGGATATCCTTCCTAATACTTGTGTTGTTTAACACTAAACTTTCATTGTTGTGTATCCTCGACAATGTTATTATCATCAATATCCATCAATCAAATCCAACCACTCCATCATCATCTCGGGATATCCTTCCTAATCCTTGTGTTGCTTAACACTATCCTTGCATTATTGTGTATCCTCAACAATGTTATCATCATCAATCCATCAATATGATCAATCAACCTTAGATTGGTTATCAATAAAATACCAAAACAAAGCACTGGTATCATCACTATCCACATCCAAATCATCAAAATCATGCAAAAATACAAAAACATCCAAAACATATAAAAATCCAAAAATAGGTCCAAAATTTCAAAAAAAAGTCCAAAAAATTGTAGCCAAACTATGTTGACTTTGAGATTGAATGTAGGAAAGGCTAATATTTGATCGGCCCTCGAGACACAAAACCCAAAAAAATTCAAAATACACAATAAACAAAAACATTCATAAAATCTCATAATACACAAAAACATTGGAAAATTTGAAAATCAAAACAACCTCAAAACATTTGAAAACATAAAAAAAATCCAAATATATGAATAAATCCAAAATGGTGCACCCATCTCATCTCGTTCTCACCCACAATAGTCATCATCCATAATAAGTCATCATTGCTTTCATCCTTTGGTAAAACAATCAAAATCAAGTCTAGCAGGTTCAAAAGTGAACACTCAATCGTCAAAGTCTCAAGTCCAGATCAGTAAGTCAACAAGTTAATCAACTCAAAGTATCAATAGATTATCATCCAGTCAATCTCATCACCTGATCACAACATGTCCTAGGATGCATCCTTCCTATAATGGACATCAACATCAACCATCACCATAGTTTAGTTTTGGCTAGTGGTACAAAGAACATTAGCTTGTTTGTTTACTTTATCTTTGTCTTTTTGACTTATCTTATTTTGCACTCATTCCAATGACCTCTCGATGATGCCTAATCAAAATGGTTTGGAGAGAAAGGAATGGGTCCACTATCATTATCTTTTTATCTGTTGTGCTTGTTGGATATTCTTGTAATATAACTTCATCAGGCATGTTTTGTTTGGTTTGTAGGGAGGGTGTTTTAGGTGTCTGCTTGACCACATAGGAAGGCTTGATTTTCTATGTTTTGGTATGAGATGTTTAGAATATCTGAACTACATTTTGAATGAGGTTTCGTATGTCAGGTGTGAACAAGATTACTCCTATCTAATTGTCGAGTCAAAGTCCATCACACTAGGTACAACACCATCCTGGTCTTTTATACCTTGATGCATCGTACCTATGTGTATTACCAAACATAAAGTAAATGGCCCTTTTAAAATCCCAATTCTCGATAAGCAATACATCACCACCATCATCATCATCATCATCATCATCATCATCATCTTCTCTAATAAAGTCTCATAGATCATGGACTTGTTGGATCCTCTTGTCATTATTATTTTCTCCTTATTCTTCTATCTTTAGTAACATTTCTATTCAAAACTGGTGTGTTGTATCAAAATATACACGAGGCTACCCATGGCCAATGACTGTCTATACATAATCAAAATTGTCTACGCCAAATATCTAATCTTTCTAAAGATATATCTTTCATCCTCTGATCAATAGAACCACTCACATTTTATCATGATCTCGATCAGAAAATTGAACATTTTCACTTGATCTCTCGAGGGGGCAGTATACTAGCGCAATCCTTCTCATTGGGGGCAGTAGTCGGGCATCCAAAAAATTGAGAATTTTTTGAATTTTGATCGCAACAATTTATTCTTTGAACCAACGCAACAAGTGCATTGCTTCAAAGATGGGGAAAATGTAGACATGAAAAATATACAAGTTGATCCTATACACTTGATCCTGATTACTAACACCGTTTCATCCTAAATCATCTTCTCAACTTGTCATCACTCTTCATCTCTTGATTAAATAAATAATTATTTATCTGATTAAGTCATTCTCTCCCATTAATTAAATAAATCAAATTCTATTTAATTAATCCTTTGATCTCTATTTAATTAAATAATTCATTTTATTTGATTAAATCTCCAAAGTCATCTTATTAAATTAAATAAATTAAACCTTGTTTGATTTAATCTAACATCATCATCCCTCTTCAATTAAATAAATCAAATCCTTTATTTAATTTTAAATCTAAATCACATTGTCATCTTTTTGATTTAAATCAACCCATAAATCTAAATCACATTCTCATATTTTTGATTTAAATCAACCCATAAATCTAAATTAAATAGCCACATCACTTAATCCCTCATTAAATTAATTAACCCTTGATTAATTTAATCCTAAGATCCAAATTTCTCTAGATTTTGCCACTTGCACATGAAAATACATTTAATTGATTTATTAAATCTCTATTTTCTCTCAACATGGCATCTTTAAGGGAATATTCCTCCAAGTTTAAAAATCCCTCCAAGTGGATTTGTCCTTCCAACAAAGAATTTATCTCCTCTTACATGTCCTTATGCATTGAGCCAAGTGGCATTTAAGTCATTTTCTTTTCCTCTTCAATAAATCATTTCATGAATTTGAAAATCCACCTAGTATCATTTATTGACTCATTTATCAAAATGTGCACAAGCTTCCTCCATTCACATCTTTACAAGTGGCACTTGGCCATTGGATGTTGAATGATCCCACATTGCTTCATTTTTCTCATTCCTCCATCTTGTCTCTCTATAAATAGAAATCTCTTCTACTTCATTTTCATCCACAATTTGAGTAAACTCACTATACTTAATTTCAGTAAACTCACTATACTCAATTTCATCCTCAAGCATATCTATTTTCATCCATTTTATCAAGATCTTAGCTAGGTTATGTAAATTTTCCATCATGGAGCTCAATTGAATCTTCATCAAAGTGCATCACTCATCAAAATTGCGTCATAGGAGTTGTGAAAGGGCCATTTCCTACACACAAATTGTCACCAACTCCCCCATGGGATCAAGAGTTTGATTTACATTGAATAGGATTTGATAGCTTTTGTTTATGTTTTTCATCTCATTTCTTGTTCTTTGCAATTTAACTGGATTTCATGGGGAATCTTGATTCTCACTTGCATTTGATCTAATTATGTGTTTGTTTCTTATGTTTGTGTAGGTCTAGGATTGGGGTTCAAAGGCATCAATCGTAGAGGCGAGACTCGAGTACCGGGAGGGCATGACCTTATTGCCACTCGAAACGACGAAGCCTAGATGTAGTTTGTAGATGGAGGTCCGTGCTTGTAGTTCTGAGAGGGTTGAAGGGTCAATGCTTCGATAAGAAGATTTTCAATGACCGAGTGGAGGATGCATCCCACAGATGCGGGCCCAACGTAGGTGGTCACCGCTGTTGTCAGAAGTTCAAAATTTTATAAGGGAAATGACGGCAACGGGAGGGCCGTAGGCCCAAGGGCATGAGCGCCAAGCTCAAGAACTGCTGCGAGATCGTCAAGTTCCACATGTAGCCAATGGTTAATTTCAAAGATTTTTTGCAAGTTTCAACATATGGGTTTTGCGGGGAAGGTATTCTTTCACGTAGTTTCAAAGGTTTTACTAAGGAACACTTAATCATTTAGGATTTTAGGATAAAAAACATAGCTAAGGGCGATGAAAAACCTGCCTTAGGATCCCACACTGACGACGATGAATCACACCTCAAACATTGCTCGAATCAACGAATGCAAGGTGCAGGCATGAAGGCGATGAGGGTAGGAGGCTCTGACATGTTCTAGAAAGGAATGTTTGTGAAAATGATAGGTGAATGCCACTATTTATAGGTTTTAAGACATTAAATTCCCTCATTAAATGATCATACGATGAACGACTGGGTCAGTGAGATGTCACTTCAGCCGAAACATCGGCAGGAAAGGCGATGCCCATAGGGCGGAAAGCCATCAGGATTTAGTTGTTCACAAACTTGGTGACTCGACGGTGAAGGGAGTGGCGAAATCAGAGGATGGGTGGATGTCCAGGGTTCACCGTTGAGAAAAAGTGAAGGCAAGGTGGAAGTCCACAAAGGGAAAACCGTAGGGCCTAGAGGACGTCAGCCGAAACTGTAAAGGGAAAATTTCCAATCAATTTTTGAGGGAACAAAAGACATGAAAATTTAAAAAAGGGGGGGGGGGAACTTGGTCAACTAAAGATTATAATTTTAGGGATCCTTGACCACCGAGGACCCAAAAAAAGGTGGTACACAAAATGAGGCGGTGGCAAAAAGCGACCCGCCACAAGCTAAAGGAGAGGTTTCCTGTTTCAAACGGGGCATGTGTGATATAAGCACAACAGGTTTCAAAATTTTCTCATATGTTTTTGCATTATTTTCTTCTAGCTAAGCTTATTGTAAAAATTATGGTTATAGTAAATGGTTTCAACATTCAATGTGTAGGAGAACACAAAGATTTTTTTATTTAAATGTTTAAGAAATAAATTAAAATTTAAGGGAAGAAGAGGTGGATGGGGGGTGGTGCTGCCCAACTGAACCCCCTCTCCTACACCCCTTATTTTTTCCATAGCCTCCATAGCGATGGGGATTTTAGCCACCAACACCATGAGGATGTTGTAACCTCTCTTGGTCACTCCTCTACATGATCAATATAGTTTTTAATTTTATTATATTTTTTCTTCCTTCTTATCTATAATGACATAAAATTTGGTTTACTACTTGTATAGTTACCCATTTTTTTCATTATTTTATGATTGTTAATAAAAAGGTATTATATCTATAAAAATATAGATTTTACACACATATATACACACATATATATACACATACATATATACATACATATTTACTTACATATATACATATATATTTAAATATTCACATATAGCTAAATGGAGTATACATGAGAAGATATATACATCATATTTCTCTTAAACATAAATTATCAACAAATTTTCACATGAAGTCTACAATGGGTGATATCAATAGACCTAACTTAAATCAGCTATACAACTATATGCCTTACTTTAGTTTTTTGTAAAACTAGTTGATTAATTTATGCTTTCTCCTTTGTTCATTTCTGGCCATGCAAGAGAATAAAAGTGTAAAAATATTCAAGCAATAATGTTCACAATTTTTCTTTTGCAACATAAACATAGAATTATTGATAGATATTTAAAAAAAAATCATATTCAAGCAAATCAAAATACTATTGGGTAACAAATATCCCTTGGCCCTTCATTTATTATGATAGTAGATATGGAACCCATTATAGATTAGATCTAAATTGATACATAACACTTTTAAGAGGTAATATTGGTCTTTTTTAATGATTCCACCAAAGAAAGACTTACAAAAACTATCTCATCTCAAAGTAGGTTTTTACAATCCCATCTACTATGGGGTTTAAAAGGGATGAAATAAACCTCACAAAAATCATCCTCTATGAAATTATCTTCAAACAACATTCAAATATGTAACAAACGAAAATACAAAGAACTCACATCACTAAATTAGCTTGCCTCCCAACTATAGGGATTGTATTCAAGCCCACTCTAAAGCTAGGGGGGCTCAAGAAACCTATATTTTACAACACAAAACACTTTGAAAACACATACAAATTTGTATACATATAATAGGATAAATATTAATAGAAATAAATCAAATGATCAATGAATCCAAGCAAATGGAAATCAAATCAATAATCCAATTCAATAATCAAATAGAGCTAATATTAGTGAAACACATGCAATATCCAAATGAAATAAATAAAAGAGAATGTGAATCAAATCTAATATGATCTAATATCTCCACCAAAAATTCCTAGCCTTACTCTGGATTGTAAAGTATAAGATTATGTTTTTTTAGTATGATATGTTTATTGCTCATAAACTTAGCATAACCTTGTTAAGCAAAAGAGAGATGGAAATTGAGTATAGTTTGGTTGTAAATTTGAAGAGAGATTGAATGATAAAAGGATGGTAGATTTATAGGTTTTCAAGATATTGGATCAAATTTAATTTGGAATCATAGATAGCATTGAAATGGATGTGGTAATAAATGGAATGGAAAGGGATGATGGAATCATTATGGAGTTCTAGAGCAATGGGATCTTGATCAACGATAGGTTGATATTGGAGGATTTGGGTAACTTCATCTTGATTTATTTTAGAGATTTCTTCTTTATTATTTGTATTGTGTTCTTGACATCGATTTGGTTTTAATAATGGGATATAAATAAGGGACCCTTGGATAGCCTTAATATTTGGCATGGTGGTAATGGATTTTGAATAGGATTTTCTGGAGTAGGCATGATAGGAAATGGGATGCATGATTGCTTTTGGTCTAGTATTTCTTGATTGTAGATTGGACTTGTGTCAAATTTTGGATTAGCTTAGATTTCGTGATTATCTATTGTGGATAGCCCTTGAAGAAAAATCTAAAAGGTGTAATTATTGGATGATTTATTTGATGGCTCAGATGGTGTGGATTAATGTTGCAAAAGTTTTAGGGATGCAGTATTGGAAAGAGAGATGGAGGAATCTTGTGGTCACATTCTTCAATATGACCTATTATTGAGTAAAGTGAGGGGGAGATGTTATTAATGCAATCATTTTTAGATGAGGCATTGATAGACATAGATGGATGGCTTTGATTATTCTTGGGAAAAATTATCTTTATATATGCCAAATTTCTTATTATGTGAGCTATGGTTATTGTTTATGTGATTAGTTTTGGATGAATTTTTGGGATGATCCTCAACATTAATGCTACCTTGGTCAATAAAATACTAAATAATATTTTTTTAGTTGCATAAAATCTAGTGTTTTATGACCCTTTGTCCTATGGTATTTATAGTAATTGATATTATTATACCTTGAGGGATTAAATTGT
The DNA here is from genome assembly GCA_007115665.2 of Sequoiadendron giganteum. Lineage (NCBI taxonomy): Eukaryota > Viridiplantae > Streptophyta > Pinopsida > Cupressales > Cupressaceae > Sequoiadendron > Sequoiadendron giganteum. The sequence continues at coordinate 435,150,523 of CM021108.1, read as the reverse complement.
GGTTCATTGTATTATCTAAGCTTTGGAAGCTTGATAAGGCTGGTTTGAATTAAATTATTCAAGACTATCTCAATTGGCTCCCTTAAGGAAGTGTTCTTATTTCTAGTGGTGTTGTTGGTTCTTAGTGGTCCCTCTGTAGGATTCACATTTTGATTGTTTGGTGGTGGTTGTAATTTTTGTTCAAAATTTGCACTCATGACACCATCATTGATAACATTCTTGTTCTTAACCCATGGGTGAGGTTTTTTTAATAGAGTTTGAAGTATGATATTTTTTGTCCTTATATATTTTGACAAGTCCCTTAGCAATAAGAGCCTTCTCAATAGTGATCCCTTTTCTATGATTTTATCAAAAGTATTGGCACATTGTAGGGTTAAGTGAAAGTTAATTTTAGTGTTAATATTTTGGACAAATATGTTCATGAGTTTATTTTCAAGAATAGGCCATTTAAATTTGCTAGTCATGTTTATCCAACATTGTAGGAATGAAGTGAATATTTCTCCTAATTTTTGTTGTGTACTACATAGATCAAAAATGATAACCTCACATTCTATGTTATAGGAGAAATGATTGATAAATTTCTCAACAAGTTTGTTGAATTTTTTACTACCTTGTGGTGAATGGGAGAGCCATTATATTGCTTGTCCTACTAAACTTCTAGGAAAGAGGTACATTAGGTATGTGTCATTTTATGCAACATATAAACATGCTATGTAAATTTCTCATATATGTTCTCATGGATAACCTCTTCCCTTGTATTTGTGAAATTTTAGCAATTCAGAGTTGTGAGGGAAAGGTATCATAGATATATTTATGTCAAATGGATATGGATAAATGTCTTCAAGTGTGTATCTTTTCTTATTTTTCCCTATTTTCACGTCGATAATATTTCAATGATGTAAGGTTGGAGTTCGCAATTCCAAGTAATCATTTGGGTTGTTGGGTGGTTGGTTAGATGGAGTGTAACTTTTACATTGAGAAATGGATGAAAAATTATATGATGGATTATGGTTTTGGTGGATGTTTTGAGGGATTTTATATGAGGTGTATGGGATGTTTTGGTGTTGGGGAATGCTTTATTGTTGAAATATGTTTTGTGTTTGAGGAATATTCTATGAGTTGTGTGAGGGGTTTTATTTTTTTGGTATGGATTATTGTTGTCAAATGAATTGTTGTTGGGATATGCTATACAAATATTTTTGACCTTGAGGGAAACATGTTTGTGTAAGGATAGTGAATGGAATGGATTTATATTGTCATTGTGAGATGTTGGATGCATTAAATAAATGATTGTGATGTTGGTGAATATATGACTATTGTTGTGAGATTTTGGATGTATTGAATGAATTATTTTGATATTGAGGGATAAACGATTGTTGTTGTGAGATGTAATTTAAATGGATACATGATTGATCTTGTGAAATGTTAGATGAGGTGATAGATGAATAATTCTATGGGATGCATGATTTATGTTACAATGCAATGTTCGATGTAGGTATAGATGATTGATTTTGTGAGATATGTATGATTGATATTATGCCATCTTAGATGATGGATATTGTGAACGATCTTGGATGTGGAAGTTTTTTTTGCAATGGTAAGTGAAAATTTTTGTGAAATATAGGGCTGATATGAATGGTTAGGATTATATGTTCTCATTGTCCTATTGGGTTCTTGTGTATTATATGAAATGCTTTGAGGTACATAAGATATGATATCTTGGGTCATGAAAGGATTCTTTGTGTAATTTGACATGTTTTATGACTAATGTTGGTGCAGTCATAGATGGAGGGTCTAGAAAGGAATATTCAACTATGCAACTTGGAGTCAACACAACAAAAAACAACACAAGAAATACTCAACTAAATAAAGATCTTCATTGATTCAAAAAATTGCAGCCTTACATGCCTTGTATGTAAAATAAATAGGGATCATAGTACTATGACAAGGGAATTACAACATTACAACTGACACTAAGGCCTTATTTGACAGTCAAATCTGAATATTTGAATTATTTGAATTCTAATCCTAAATCTAATCTCTAACTATTGATCAATAACTTCCTATGAATTAAAAATTATATTAAATATGATTGTACAACTTCAATAAAGGTTTGCATTGGCCTCAATGGTTTTCAAACTCCAATGAATGATCAAGTGTATAGGTCGGCCTTAAAACATGAAAGATAATCCTTCGTTAAATGAAATGTATTGTGGATCTCCTAGAAAGATCCCCTTGGACCCAAAATGCTCGTATGATGCTCCATTAAGCTCCATATGCTCCAAAATAGGTCCGTACAATAATTCTAGACCAGGTTGGCCCCAAAAGCTCTGACTAAGAAATGACAGTTAAATTTTGAAAGTGAAAACCTTCCTAAAATTTGGATATGATGTGGATAACCTCATGTAGATGCTATATCCTGCTCTGTGAGTTGAGAAATGATAATGCAGTAAAATGCGAAATGAAATGGTGAAACTGCTACAGACTGAAATGTAAGAAAAGAAATGTGTTTGGTTGATACAAGATTGCTTTACAACTGGTCAGGGATGCTCCTACACCAGACACCCAAGGTTGGGGTAAAAGTGGTTCCCTCACTTTCCAAGGGCTAGAGGAAAACCAAAGTGGTCCATATTAGCATGAGAAATCCATGATGAATCCTCCACTAGTTTTCCCTTCCACTTTACTAGCTACTCCTTGTATTGGTTGTTCTTAGTTCTCTTCCCAATTATAGTATCCAAGATCTACCCAATCTCCTCTAGTGGCTGATGTGGTAACTGTTCCTTCAAATAAAATTTGGTGCTATTGCCACTTGAATATCCTTCATGAGATTCATATATGTATTCAACATTGAAGATAGGTGATATACCGAGTGTCTTTGGTAACTCCACTTCATATGCATTTCTGGAATCAAACTTATTGAGAATTTTACATGGTACAAACTTCCTCATCTTAAACTTGTTATATGTTCCCACTAGAAACCTTTCATTCTTGAGATATATCATCACTTCATCTCCAACAACAATCTCCTTATGTCTCCTCTTCTCATATCCCCTCTCTTTATACTTATTGTTCATGTCCTCCAATTGTTTCTTGACCCGATTACACAATGTTTCCATGACTGATACAAACTCGTATACTTCTACACCCCTCTTATTCTCCATAATAATGTCTCTTAACTCCACAAATCCTCTAGGATGTATTCTTATCACAATCTCTAATGGTGTCCTCCATATACTCTAGTTTATTGAATTATTGTATGCAAAATCTTCTTGCGGTAGAACTATATCCCAATTTCTTGCCTTATCTCCAACCAAACATCTCAAAAACTTACCCAAACTCATGTTTAATCCCTCTATTTTTATATCTATTTATGGGTGATATGTTGAACTAAACTTTAGATCTATCTTCATCTTCTTCCACAATCTCCTCTAAAAGTATCAAGTGAACTTGGTGTCCCTGTCTGAAACTATACTCTTAGGTAATCCATGCAATCTCACAATCTCCTTGAAAAATAAGTTAGCAACATGCACAACATCATTAGAATTCTTGTAAGGAATGAAATGTGCCATCTTAGAAATTTTTTCCACTACTACCATTATAGAATCATACCCTCTTTGTGTTCTTGGTAATCCCAATATGAAATCCATGATTATATCTTCCCAAGATCTCTTCGGTAGTGTCAAAGGTTTGTACAATCGAGTATTACGACTATTTATTTTGTCTACTTGAAAAATTCTATAATTTTGAACTTAATTCCTGACATCCTTATATATTTGTAGCCAAAAATAGTGTTCAATCACCAAAGCTATTGTCTTGAACACTCCAAAGTGTCCTACTAGTCCTTCACTATGCTTCTTCTTGATCAAATTATTCCTCATTGAACTCCTCAGAATACACAACTGATTTCCCTAGCGGGTAATTAACACACATTTCTTAAGAAATTTACTCAATCAATTCAAATTTCCTTTACGCATATAATCCAATTAGGTTAACATGTCTAACTATAAATAGCACATGCAATCATGATAACTATATGATAAAAAAATCAATAAATTGTAACCTTAAATATTCAAATGAAGCAATTTTACTACGGTAACAACTTCCCATTAACTGGAAGTGTTCTACTAGGAATTCAAGTTTGTTAGAAATATACTCCATTCATTTTTCAAGGAATATCCTTATGGATATCTTTAATATACAATTAAATTCTTACTAATTTTTAATCAAAGAAAATAAATACTTGAGACCTTATACATTCTATATGTTAGAACCCAAAATTTCCATCAAAAACCTAAATGATTTTCCCATTTTCAGCCTAATATTTTCACTATATTTCTCATAAAAAATCATTCACCGCCTTTCATAAAGATAAAAAAACTTTTATCGTTGCCATATTTGACAACCTATACTATTTACCGCTCTACCGTGGCCTTTTTCAAAGTGGCTCGCGGTATCATGGTGAGCGGTTAAGGGTAGTTAGAATAGCCCTTACCCCTGCACCATAGACAGTCATGAGCAAGCCGATAGTTACGTGGTGGAAAATCATCTGGGTCGATAAGCAAGGGACAAAGCCTATCGTAGTACCGTTGGTAGTCAAGCCAGTGTTTGCAGTAGCGTGGTGAGCAGCCGGTGGAAGCAGCTGGCGGTTTGTAGAGTGGCTATCGCAGTACCACTGGCAGTCATGCCAATGATTGTGGTAGCATGGTGAACAACTAAGCAGTGAGTGCAGTTGGTCAAAGTGGCTACCGTGCAACCGTGGAGGGTTAGAAAGGAGACCGCGGTGATTGTAGTGGACGGTGGAAGACAGTGAACGCAACGATCAGGAGAATCCACCGTGGTACCGCTAGCCATCATCACAATGATTGCGGTAATGTGGTTGGTGGCAAGGATAGCGGTCAGTGTTAGTCACCACTATACCCCGGGTGGATAAAAGGTTGACCGTGGTGGAGCGGTAAACGTAAAGAAAAATACATAGACAAGAAATAAAAAGAAGATTTGCAGCAGCATATATGACATGAAATATGAAGGCGGAAAGAAGTATTAAAGTAAAATTTAAAGCTCAAATATAGTTTTAAATATTTGATTTGCCGATATGGCAACTTAACCAAATATTTTATTTTTTGTCAGAGAATGCAAGCGGTTGTAATAGGAAAATGAAGGGTCATGACCCTTGGCATTTACTGTATAAATGTTCTGAAAAATTAGAAAGAGGGGTAGTTAGATGGGAGGAGTTAGATTTTTCTAGAAAAGAGACTGGGGAATGTAAACAATGATAGAGCAATTCCTAAAACAGATTAATGGAGAAAATGTTTTAAACTGGTGAATTTATTTTGGTGTTCAGTTGTTGTGATGAAATAATTCAGATTATTTATTTGGTTGTCTCCAACTTGAGATCCTTTAATTATTTAAATCAGCATATCAAGTATATTTCTGATTTATCAAAATGTATTCCCATTTTGTGTGATTTAGTTGATTGGTGTCTGCAAGTCAGATTTAAACTCTTTTAAATAAGTCACAGTAATTTAAGGATTTATTTTGAATTGTTGAAGTAGAACCTGTTAGAGAAACATCCCAACACAATTTATGCAAGTCATAAATTTACTGAGGTTTTATGCCAGTCATAGAATTTTCAAAGTGCCTAACAACTAGAGTTAAGCCAAAGAGGGAAACACATATCTTTTTTATTTTTGACTCCATTGCCCATGTGGATAGAAGGCACCGATCTACCACAACCCAGAGAATTAATTTCATTTACAAACGACTTATTCAAATACTTTATGTTGTGCAGTAGGAGTAGCAGTAGTTGTAGTGATTTTAATCTATTGACTTCCATTTTCCATTGTGGATAGATTGCTCAATCAAGAAACATATTTGAAAATATGCATCACTTTCATAGGTACACCTGCCTAGGTCTTGCAGAGCCTGAAGAGCAGAAGGTACAATTGCATCAATTGGCCTTGTAGGTTGGCCAAAAGCATTGTGAGTGCTTGGAAACCTCTCGCAGTTCAAACTTGCATTTTTGAGACCCAATAGTTTGGCGGCACTATTGGGGAAAAATTCAGTAAAATTTTTCCAGCCTTTCCATTTATTGAGTCAAAAAGTTTTACATTTTTTTTGGAGATTCCATTGGGGCAAACCAAACAATATCATAATCTTTTTCATTTTCCTACTTTTGGGAAAAGTAGGTGGCGACTCTGTTTCATTTCGATAAATAATGCATGGATATTGTGGAATAGTAACACTTGGTCAATTTTCTTGTCAAGATGGTAGAAGAAGTGTGGAAGCAACAATCAATAAGAGAGTTGAAGGAATTGAGAAAACAAAGGCTGCAATTAGAACAATAGATGCTACAAGTGAACCAACAATTACAACAATTGGGAGTCAAAGGTGCTCCAAGTACACCACCAAACATGCCATCATACAGTGAGAATGAAGACACAAATGCCAGGAGATCTTGGACACCACAAGTGCTCCATGATGCAATTGATAATATTGGTAATAAAGGTAATGTATTCTATTCACAACAAAACACTTTTGATGAGTATATTCAAACTCAAAAGAGAGGTAAAAATCTTGTGGATGCCTTTTTTGATATAAGGAGATATAAGGGAGAATCTATGAGTTATTTGTACAATAGGATGATAGGCATCTGTATGCAATTACCTCCTCATTATAGGCCTACAAGACCCATATTTTTTGCATAATTTCTAAGAGAATCAGATCTTGAATCAGTTTATTGGTCAGAGTCATTAAAAAAACATGTCTTTGATGTAGTGAATAAATTTATTGATTCCATAATTGGGACAAGGTATATGGATACTGGCAATAATAAATTTAATAGTGATATCATGGATGCTCAAACAATGCAACAAAAAAAGGAAGCATGTGCTACTAGGATTTCTAATGACAATTTTTCAGATTTGGAAGATTATTGCAGCATTAATGATATTGGTGGGGACACATCATCTGGGGAGTACATCAACGATGTTTTAGAAGTTGAATTAGAAGAAGATATCATGCCATCCAACAATGAACATATGGAGAGTCTCTCTTGCATAATAGATTGTGATTCAAATTGTGAAGATGAAATTGTGGATGTTGATCTACAACATGGTGATTTTTGTAGTTCTTATGAAGATCAAGATGTTGGAGACATGGTAGAAGATATGGAAGTAGAGATCTGTTCACTCAGCAGTGAGCAAGTTTCAGATTTGTTAACTCTTGAATACCAAAAGTATGCACATAAATATGATTATGAAGTTTTGGCTCTAGCATATATCTACTTTGATAGTGAAGATACTATGTGTAACAATTCATATGACCCCATGTGCATCTCTCATAGTGATGAGGAATTCTTTGAAGCTGGTCAAAGATCCATGTCTGTCCAAGAAGAGGTCCAAGTATAGCTACAGGATCATTCAACAACATATGATAATGAGCAAGCCTATGAAATTTTTGTTGAATGTGGATACACTGTGTGTGATAAATGTGACAAAGATCAGTCATATGAAAGAAAAAATTATGAATTGTAGAGTGGTGAAAGAAATAAGAGTCAGGTTGAGCACAATGATCTCCTGAAGGTTTTTAATGGCAGTGCATGTAGCAGGATAGGTGGAATGGATATTTTCAAAAGAAACCTGATGAGCTCTGGTCAGAACAAAGTCTATGACAGAGGAAAATGTAGGATTTTATTTTGAGGTGGCCTAGGGCCATCCTTTATGGTTTGAATTTTAAACCATAGCAGATATAGAGGATTGAGGATTTTCAGTGCATGGATAATTCTTAAATGAACCTTTTTAAACATTCTCTTTCATGCACAATAGTTTAGGAAGGGTCTGGGTTTTCTAGTACATGGATATTCTCAGAAGTTCCTTATTGAGAAAATTTGTTTTCTTTCCATGTACAATAGTGTATGGTCTTCCATCCTCCGAGCTTCATATTCCATTTTCCATCTCCTTCGTATTTTCATTCCCTCCATTTTCCATTGCCTTCATTTTTCATATCCTTTACTTGGTCTTCTCTCCCAAAGATATTTTGGATTCTTGCAGTGATTTGCAAAAGCACTCATTCCCAATAGGAGCCACTGTTAGAACCCAAAATTTCCATCAAAAACCTAAATGATTTTCCCATTTTCAGCCTAATATTTTCACTGTCTTTCTCATAAAAAACCATTCACCGCCTTTCATAAAGCTAAAAAAAAAACTATCGTTGCCATATTTTACAGCCTATATCATTTACTGCTCTACTACGACCTTTTTCAAAGTGGCTCGCAGTATCATGGTGAGCAGTTAAGGGTAGTCACAATAGCCCTTATCGTTGCATTGCATATAGTCACTAACTCATTTGATTGCAAAATCTGATGAAACCTTCTGACGATAGCTATATAATCAAATGTATCATCGGGCACTTGTGCGAATTTTTCATTTTAAAAATTTTTTATCCCCGACATTCATCAGAATTTTGACGAACCATTTTTTTTGTCTACGTTTCAACGAAGATATTTTGCTGAAATTTCGATGGACTTGCAAAGTTAAATTGTGGTGAACATAAATAAAAATGATCTTGACTATTTATTGCGACAGTGTTTTGCTCGATGATTTTCTTGGGGAAAATCAGAAGAAACTCAAGAAGATATCACCAGGTTGAGGGTAGTCATTGTCTTTTTCCAGAATTCATTTGTGAAGTCAGATTTGTACTTCCAGGTTTGAAAATCATATTTTAAAGAAAAATCTCATCAGATTTCATTTTTAGAATTTCATTTCCAGATTTTAAACTTGACTTGACAAACTCTTTAGAAGGGAACCTTTTATAATTGATGGAAAATTCTTGATGGATTTGGACAAAGATTATATTTGCAAGGTTTCAATTTTAACCCTAATGATCTATTTTCAATATATTTGGGAGCCATAGCTAGATAATATCAAAGGTGTTGGTTATTTTCTACTGTAACCAAGTTTATCTTCTAGACACATAACATATAAAATCTCAGATAATACTGCCTTACAATACCATCAATCTATATTCTAACCCAATACTACTTATCAAATCCTTATATGAACATAGTCACCTATAACCTCACTCAAGCATTTTAATTAATTCCTTGAATTAAAGCCAAAATGAGAATTACACACACCATAACAGTGAGATGAATAGAATAACCCTTGATCATTTTATTCAAGATAATAATATATTCATACAATGGAGATACATGACCTTGAAATGAGTAATTTTCATTTAGATTCTAGTACTATTTTGAAAATTAAGTACCCATGAAACTAAAACCTACAACAGAATGACACCAAACCTAAGAATAGTATCTTCACTATAATATCGGGCTCTTTACAAATTCACTCTGCAACTTCACTTAGACTCGACCTAAATATATTTAACTTGCTAACCCGTATTTTTGGTCCTAAAATCCTTCTTATAGGGAAAATGAAGGAAAAACAAACATCAGACGAGAAATACACCTGCCACTGGTCACTTGGATTGCCTTATGACATTTCAAAAATTGGTTACAACAGTTGAGTCTCTGGAGAATCTTCTTGTTCATCCCATGCACTGGAGAATAACTATTGCATTTGCCAAAATTTGAAAACTTGCACCAAAATTTGCACCAAGACAGCCAAAATTTGTTATAACCATAACAATTGAGCTATTAATTTCCGGTTGTAGACTCTATCCTATTCTTGTTCAGTTAAGTGCTTCTCTACCCATCCTCGATATTCCTCATCCGTTGGCCAATTAAAATTTACCACCTCATTTACCTTGGCACTGTAAGGTGTATAATTCACTGCTACTTGATTTGCCTCCCTTTCAAAAGATTCCAAAAATGTGCTAGTGTTAATTATTTTATCCATACTACTCATTAGCATGTCATAATCTGAGTCATCACAAATCAATTTGATTTGTTCATTGATAATTTCATCTACACTGTCCGACCATTGCTGCACTGATCTAACATTTCCTTGGGCATCTACAATATCTGGTAAAGATGTGTCACTCTAGTCATCAAAACTCTTTACCAACTCTTTAATCCTCCTACTGAAATCATTAGGTAAGGCCTGGAAACCTTGCAATGACTTCAAAATTTTTTGAATAGGCCTTAATTGTTGAGGCCTATTAGCTACATTTTGAGAATTTCATTTCCAGATTTTGTTGTGCAAGTTCAATATTCTGATTTTAGGAGTCTAATAGTTGGAAATCTTAGTAAAATCAGAATTTAAAAATTTCTGGAATTAGCATTTGAAAGTGTTTTTTGGGGTCACTAACTTTAGACTATCTTCTCTTTTGTAGAGGTGTTTGCATATCAATTTTTTTTGGTGTAAAATATCATAGTTATTATATTTTGTTACTTGTGTATGATTAAAAATTATTGGAGTGTGAGTTTGATATTTTTTGAAGATCTAAATATTCAAGCTTGGTAAAGAAAAATCATCTTCAAATAATATTAGTCCAGAACAAAATGAAGAGTCACTTGATAAATTGTGGGCTAGATTGAAAAGAAAGGGTGATGGGAAATGTTATTGTCCTTGCAATAATTGCAAGGGCTTAAAGACGAGAAGACTTTTAATCACAACAACTAAGAAACATTGTAGGCAACATGGTCACGTTGAAGGGGGCATGGTTATCATCCATTGGTAAGTTGTTTATTATATGTGTTTATATTGATTGAATTTATAAATATTTATATTGTTTTAACATTTGATATATATATATATATAAAATCACTTGATCATGATCATGGTTTATTTGTGTCTATCATTTATAAAGGTGGGGTGCCCTAGGGCACATAATATGGATTATCACAGCCTGAAGAATGTGGTTTTGCAAGCGGAGGAACATGGAGCTATGAATATCGAAGATGAATTTAATGATCCTATGAAAGAAGATGATCATGCACTAGAAAACACAATTGAAGATGATGGTACAAATACATTGATCCATGACACATGTAGTGGCACATCTGATCATGTTGATCAAGATGACTTTGATGATGTTCATGATTTACCTGTACTTGAGAAGGCATACGAGCCCCTTTATGAAGGCTCCCAAAAAACTCTTCTCTTTGCTATATTTTTGTTGGTGAACTTGAAGGTTATAAATGGTTTATCCAACATATAAATCTCACAGATGTTAAGGTATGTCATTTATGCCATCTTTTTTGATCTATTTTAATTGTTGTTAGTTCATCACTAGTAAATAAAGGATGAAGTATGTACCATTAATATTATTTATACTAGGAAATTGTTTTTGGTTGTAGATTGATTGGTGAATTTTTGTTACCACTGTCAAATATTTTACCTCGCTCATACTAGGATTTATCTGGCATTATGAAAGATATTGAAATGGAGTATCAAGAAATAGATGCATGTCCCAATGATCATATTATATATCATAAACAACATGAATTTACAACAAAATGCCCATAATTTCATATCAGTAGATATCGAATAGATCAACTAACAAAAAATGTGTCTCACAAGGTTCTTCATTATATTCCCATTATTCTATGTATGCAACAATTATTTAGGTGAGAAAGCTTAGCATAATTTATGGATTACCATGCATGAAATAGAAGTGGAGATGAGATTCTTAGAATGCCTGTGGATGGTTCTACATTTAGGGATATGGAGGAAAAATGGCCACACTTTAAAGAAGAACCTCATAATCTTAGGCTTCCATTGGCAACAGACGGTGTCAATCCATTTGGAGAGCTGAGATCTATTTACTCGGCGTGTCCTATTTTTGTTATAAAAAATAACGTTCTTCCATGGATGTCAATAAAGAGGGAGCACATAATGTTGGCAATGATTGTTCTAGGTATTTGTTTACATCAATTTTCTTTAACGTAGTAGCATCTCAGTCTTATTTTTTGCATAATGAATTATATGTTTATTCATTTAATAGTCATGTACATGAATTTATATGTATTGCAGTAAAATGGTTATAATAATTATGTAATTTTTATGTTCATTCAACTAGGTAAGTACCAAGTTAAAGATATGAATGTATATATTGAGCCTCTTATTGATGAGTTACTAAAGTTATGGAATGGCGTGACTATGTATGACGTATCTAGACCAATAGGACAAAGATAATTTGAATTCCATGCAATGCTTGTATGGACAATTCATGATGCCCTAGGACTAACACATTTTTTTGGTATGTTATAACGTTCGACTGCATGACTTTAATGATATTTAATTTTATGAAGTAGATATCATGCATGGTTTTTAAATAATCTATTCATTATATATAATTATAAAAATTGACATATTTAATCCAATTATATATGATTTGGAGGTGTTCAAACAAAGAGAAAATTTGCATGTCCGATTTGTGGTCCAAAGATGATAAACTCGTCATTCAACAAGTTTAGGAAAGTAGGTGTTTGATGAGTATAGGAAATTCCTCCATAGAAATCATAAGTATCAAACTACTAAAAAAAATATTTTCAATGGGAAAGAAGAGACTACATCAAAACCACGAAGAATGACACCTCGCCTATGGAAGTTGGAATATAATAGAATTAACCATCAAGGTTATACATTAGATCAAATTGTTTATCTATCATATATAATATGTTTTGAATTTATATTTTTATATTGTGTTGTGTTTACTCATGTTGTAATTGACAATGATTGTCGTTGTTAATTTGTTTAACTTATATGCTTCATGAAGGTTGTCAAGGCATTAATGGTCAACTTCCACAAGGATTGAAAAATTATCCTAGACAATTTAGTAGGTTGCCCTACTATGAGCAGCTACAAATTATGAATTTGTTTGGTACAATGCATATCGGAAAGAATATGACAAAAAACGTTATGGAAAATATTGGATGGAAGGCATGACAAAGAAAAAATTGTCAAAATTTGTAGTGACATTTAGTAAGCCAATCATGCAATGAAAAATGTCATTCAATTAAATAGCGATGGAGAAAAAATTAATATAAGTTCCCTTCCTTGGTTATTAATGGAGAAACAAAGAAAGGCTATAAAATAAGTCATACGAAAAATTTGGTTTCCCACAGGATTTTCTGCAAACATAAACAATATCATAACAAAGAAAGGTGAATTTGGTTCAGGGATGAAAACGTATGATTGGTGTACCTTCATTAAGCTAATTATTCTAATATATTATATATATATTTGTATACTGCATGTAATTTTCAGTGTATTATGTTTGTACTACTTTTGGGAAAATAATGAAAAGATCATTTTATAATTGTTGCAGTACGTTCTACCTCTATCTCTCCCAAACAAATTCGACAATAATATCAAGCAAGTTATATATGATCTTGGAAAATACATGAGGTAAGTAGTGATATTTGTTCAATTCATTGTATATTTTTGTTAAATCTTGTTAATATATTTGTGCCTTGAATCACTTGTAGATGACTGTCATCTAAAACAATCCATAAAGAAGATATAAATTATTGGAAGAGAAAAATTCCTCATCTAATGTGCGAAATGCAAAAGTGTCTACCTTCAACATTTTTCAATGCACAAGAACACTACCTCATACACCAAGTTGAGGAGATTGAATTGTGTGGACCTGTACACACAAGGTCTATGTGGATGGTTGAGAGGCACTTGAAATTTTTGAAGGCTTTGGTTAGACAAAGAGAACATCCTGAGAATTCTATGGTGGAGGGATACATGGTATACCAAACCATGGTGTACATTACTGAATATATTCCTAAGTTTGCAGCAAAGATCCATGTAGATCGCATTTGGGATCCCAACTCCATTAAAAAATTCGAAGGGGAGTACTTGATGGGGAAAGGTAGATTGAGGAAAGTGACAGGTAATTATAAGATGGTCATGGAGATTAATTAGAATACATTTTACATTTGGTTTTTATGTATATTGTATTTAATTATTAATTTTCAATATTCATCAATTATAAATTAAGGTCATATACCGTGGTAATTAACTAATTATATGTTGTTTGTGAATTTCAATTTTTTTTATATAGTTGGTCGAGAGTGGGATGCACTACATTTGTACATAGCAAACAATATTGATTGGATGATGGTATGGATTGAATGATGTCAACAATCTGGTTGCACATTAACATGGGAAGGTGTGGCTTCATTGGTTAAATAAGCTCATCGTAATGGAGATTCAAATGTTACACCAAGGGAAATTGATTTAGCATATCGTTTAAGAGATAAACATTTATATATAAATATATTAATCACCCATATTATTTAATTATTTTCAATTATATTGATGTATATATATGTTGATATTTTTTCTTTGCATACATTCGGCCAAGAATAAATATGTTTATCAATTGATGATATTGCAATAAGTTTTACATGTTTGACATATTGCAGGTGAAATACCACAAGGCTATGTGGTGCAATGGTCATAAATTTCAAATAAAAAGTTGGATGACACGAAGAAAACTTTTGATTTTGGGATAACTGCAGTCTTCCAGGTGACTAATGTTTCATCTAGAAGCAACATACATCTAGAAGTTTCAGAAAATCAATACTATGGGATTTTGGATGATATACTTGAGTGTGACTTTAAGTCCTTCAAATTAGTTCTATTTGTTGTCCTATGGTACAAGCTACAATTGAATGAAAATGATCCCGAGAGAACTGTTATTGAACATGATAATGGATTTAACATGGTTAATACAAGGTATTTTGAACGAGCTGGAAATGAACCCTATGTTCTTCCAAGCCAATGTGAGTAGGTATTTTACTCAGAGGTTCCAGGTAAAGTGGGTTGGTCATATGTTGTTAGACATGATCCAAGAGGAAGGTCGGTAAAGTTTAATGTGGTGGAAGAAGAAGATACTGAAGAAATAGAAGATGATGTACATGATGATCAGGATCAACGGTTAGTTGATGATGTGCCTGATGAAGATGTCAAAGAGGAGGAACTAGGTCATGATGATTTAGGAGTTAATGTTCATGAAGATGATATCCGTGTGGATGATGAAATTATCGAAACTGATATCAATGACGATGATGATGATATGACCAATCCTTACAATGTTGAATCTAGATCGGATGATATAGACAAAGAGTTGGATGATGAAGAAGATCAATGAAATTCAAATGTATGAGTTATGTGATTGTATTATCTATTTGATATTAATTTCTTGATAGAATTATATTTTGACTTATGTGATTACATAATTAATTTATGCTTTTTTTAATTTGAATTATATTTGAATTATATTAGAATATGTTCAGTTAACAGATATCAAAAATAAAATGGATAAACCAAAAGATGAAAGTGTGAGACCACTGCCTTGTTGGGTGTATGGAGTCTAATGAAGATCTATAAAATTGTAATCTATGATGGCAATAATTCAAAGTGTTTGGCACACAGATGTAGTTTATAACTTGTATAAATGTGCAAGTAAATGACTGACAAACTCTACTTGAGATAGAATGACAATCCTAGTGATTTGATTCTTCTTATTGATCCAATTAATACTCTTCAGTTACTATGATTGACTAGAAGGGTTTAATCTTTACTTGAAAGAGCCAAATAATCACATCACACAAATACAACAAATATGTATCGATAAATTAAATACATATATATGCTTGATATATCAATTTAAACAAAAAAAAACATCAAAATGGAGACAACCAGATAACTATATAGTTCCACAAACAACTAATACCAAGATTAAGCCACAAGTTCAAACATCTTCATTAACTTCATCAAAATTCATACATGCATCTGAGTCTTTTAAAGGAAATTTTCATTGCAAACTATCTACTGTATCTTTCTCCTATCTGCCTATATCTATTTTACATTATGAAACAAATATAAATATATCAAAATTGTGAAATGGAACATCCTTTGAGAAATGTCTTTTGCTTAACAACAATAACAAACTAGAAATTATGCTCTATTAAGCCATAAATAAATGTTTGACAGATAATCTTGGTAAACTGGCCACTTGTGTGTATCAGCATCCTCTAGTGCATTCCTTATGGCTATCTCCATTTTGAACATCTTCTCATTCTGTTCAGATGCTCTGTCCATTGTTAAATCATTTCCTGTGGCTATCTCTAGAATTTTTTGCATCATTGTCTCGCATTCCTTCATCCATCCTATGGCAATAAACACTATTTTACTCCTCTTTGGTTAAGTACTTGTCCACCCATCTCTGATACTCTTCATCCATTGGCCAGCCAAAATTCACCACCTCATTCACCTTAGTATTGTAAGGTGTGTACTTCACTACAACTTGATTGGCTTCCCTTTCAAAAAACTCTAAGAATGTGCTGGTGTTAATTATCTTATCCATACTTTTTACCAACAAATCATAGTTTGGATCATCATAAATTGATTTGATTTGTGCATTGATAACTTCTTATGCCCCATCCTACCACTGTTGCAATGTCTTAAAATTTCCTTGTGCATCAATAATGTCTGGAAAAAATGTATCATTCCAGTCATCAAAGCTCTTTATCAGCTCCCTAATTCTTCTACTCAAATCATCAGGTAGGGCCTGGAATCCGTTCAATGATTTTACAAATATTTGAGTAGGCTTCAATGACTGGGGCCTGTTGTCTGCATCAAACCTAGAAGCTTTTCACATAATATCTAG
The DNA here is from genome assembly GCA_007115665.2 of Sequoiadendron giganteum. NCBI lineage: Eukaryota > Viridiplantae > Streptophyta > Pinopsida > Cupressales > Cupressaceae > Sequoiadendron > Sequoiadendron giganteum. The sequence goes on along the minus strand of CM021108.1, from coordinate 435,133,930 downwards.
TTCATTGGCCCTAGGGATCCATTTCTTAGCCAAAGGAAAAACTATTTCCCGATCCCTATTGCTATTTTTTACTCCATCGAAGAATAAAGAATGCAAAGAATGTACAGATGATAATTTTCCATGAAAATTTTCATTAAGATGCCTCAAAACTGTGTCAACCACCTCAATTTTTTTGGCAATTGCATCATCCTCACTTGCCTTTAAGGCAACCTACAATTTTGTGATCCTATTCAACATTTGCTTCTTGGTGGGATCCATAGAATATTCAAATTCTTCTTCAATTGGCCCTGGTGTAGGACTGAGAGTAGGTACCTGGATGGGGGACCTATTATGCCTTGCATGACCACCCCATCTTTTTTCCTTGGTCAAAATGGGTCCCCCCTTTTGTTATTTTTGTACTTAGTTGTTTTTGAAATAAAGTTTGGAGTCTAGTTTTGCCAATACTTTGTTTTTCTTTGGTTTCTCTGTTGGAATCGAAACTGGAACTGGATCGGGTTCTGAAAGTTCTTTTGAGGTTTGTTTTTTGTTCTATCCTGATAGTCTTTTCTTTGCCTTTGTTTTTGGTCTTTAGCGGAAGCGGAACCGGAGTGGGAATTGGGATGATTGTTATGAAAATTTGTAAAATCATGATTGATTCCGATCTTGCCTCCGCTACTTTTTAATTTTTGTTTTGTTTCGGTTTTTGTGTTTTGTTTTATTAGGTTGGTCTTTTATTTAACTTTTTGTATTTGTTGTTGTTTTATTTTTAGTTGTCGGATGCGGAGCCGGAATGGGAATGAGGTTTGGAAATTTTATAAATTTAAGATCCCAATTCCATTTTAGTTCTGCCCCCGCCACTTTTTTTCGTTGACTTTTTGACTGGAGTTGTATTGCAGACTAGTGTTCCTTCTCTTAGAGTTTCGACTCTGCCTTTACTGCATTTTGATACATTAATGGTGGTTACCAGTGTAGGTAGAAATTCACATATTTACTTTTATTAAGGGTTAAAGCTGATCATTATTGTTATTATTACAAGTCTAAGAGCACGAAGAGCAATAGCAGAGTTCGTTTGAGCAAATTGATCGAGATAAAGAAGGGATATTGTGTGCGAATCGATTCAGAAAGTTAGCTTGGGTTTGTTTGCATTTGAGGTAGGTCTTTTATCTTTGTTGTTCGTTGTTTATTTGTAGTTGTGTTCATTGTGTTTTGCTTTATATCTGCTAGTGTGTTCAATCATTGTGTTTTAAAGAGATTCTATGATCATCGATGTGATTGAATGAGCAGGTTCTTGTTTTGTCTTGTTTGTTTTACTTTAAATCTTTGTTTTCTTATTTTATCGTGTCGTTTCTTTCTATTTTTAGGGCACCATCACTTTCACATCTTAATTGTGATTGCATCATATTTTTTTTTGGTTTGCAGTAGATTAGATTAGATTAAGGGTTTTTAATGGTGTTTGTTAAATTAGGAATCTACAGTGAGGTAGATTAGAGATTCTACAGTGAGGTAGATTAGAGATTTTATAGTGAGTTAGGGTAGATTAGATTTATTGCTTGATTAGGGTTTCATTATCTGGTGGAATGGTAGGGTTTAAACCTGTGCCCTAGTTTTAATCGAGTTTGTTAGATTAGGGTTTCGTTGGTCTCTGCAATTACTTTAAATGATTAAAAAATGATATCCTAAAGTGCAATTGTTCCCCACCGTCATATGAGTGTAGTGAGTTTTAAGCTCCTTTTCCATTTTATAGTGACCTAGGTCTTAATCATGAAATTGTGTTGAAAATGAATAAAGTATTTGATGATGTCATGATTAGCATAGGCAGAGGTGGGATTGGAATGGATTATGGACCTGAGAGTTTTGTTTTACAAAAGGTATTGATTCCATGTTTTATCCTATTTCCAACTCCGAGTTCTAGAAGGTTTCTTTGGTGATCATGGTCAATCATGGCGGAGGCGGGATTGGAATCGATCTTGGACTTGAAAGATTTATTTTGCAAAAGGTATTGATTCCATGTTTTATCCCATTTCTGGCTCCGCGTATAATCGAAAGTCTTTCTTCAAAGTAATGATAAACTAATCGGAGGCGGAGGCGGAGGCGGAATGGAAATAGAATATGGAAAAAATGAAAATTCGAAGAAAACCAAATCCCTTTTTCATTCTGATCCCGGTTCCGATAACTTCCCCGACTCTGACTCTAAGCCCGTTTGTTATTAGGTGAAGTTTCCATGTTGGTTTTTGCTCCGAGTCCGCCAGTGTTGTAAAATAGATTGTTTTGAGCTTCTGTCTAGTTCCGACTCTGATGTATGTGTAACAGGTATGTTTTAAAAGCATGTTTTATGATGATATCTAAAGATCTAATTAGAGGTTTTCTTGCAGGAGAAAGATGATGGAGGAGACTTGGTGATAGATCGGCTTGTAGAAGTCAAAGAAGAAATAAAAGCTGCAGGGAGAGAATTGATCAAGGTTAAAAGTATGAAAGAGTTTGCTACAGTTGAGTTGGATCGAATCAAATTTGAAGATGACTGGATTGATGGGCCAGATATGGATATGCTACAACAAGTCTTCACTAGTTATGATGAGTTCATGGCAGATCCATCTTCACATGCATAAAAATCATGCATGCATGATGTTCTTCTTCCTTGCATGTTGCATGCATGCAACACTGACAGTCTTGAGGGTGCATGACTTCTTTTCTTTTATTTTTATCTTCTATTTTTAGATCAAACTGAATATATAATGTAAGGACTCAAGATCAAAGTTGATCTGAGTTTCCAAGAAAGTTGATTGTTCCTAAAAAGGTGGAAAGCCTAAAATAGAAGTGAAGTTGGAACTTCTTTTGTATAGCTATAAATACCAGATGGGTATCACATTGTAAGGGTTGGTTAATTGAGAATTGGATTGACTTACCTAATGCTAAGAGATAGAATTTTGTAGAGTTTTGCAAAGATACATTGTACTTAAATCTTTTATAGTTAATAGAATTACAGGTTTACTCGAAAGATGGTGTTTGGAATTAAATTGTTTGTTTGATAAGGTTGATAAAGTTATGATCTATCTGTATGCAGTGATTGTGCTGAACATAAGAGTTTCTTGAATGATGAAAGTCATTTGAAGGAATTAGATTTAAGGATCATCTTATTATATTGTCATTGAGTTGAAGTTATTAAAAAGTCTGTTGATCTATAATTTTGATGATGAATGAATGTGTGTTGTTTTGAAAATCCTTGAAATATTTGTGAAGAGTAATTGTGAAGTTAGTTAAGCACCTAAAATGTATGCAATGGTATAGATTATGCTACAGACTGTATCATCTTATGGTTTTTATGATTTGTTAGGAAACATTCATCATTGAAAGTATATGTCCAGATACTAGATAAATTCGGTTCATACTTACTGGTTTACCCCTTTGTTCTATCTTTTTCTTTTATTTAAAACCCATTGATTTACAAGAACTATTTCGATAAAAGAGTCATAGCTTGAATCCTTTGTTACCAGCACAGGCCCCTTGAATATTACAATTACATGAACCAATTGAGTGACATCAGACAGTTGAGAACCAACTACCAGGACCTTGGGAGTTAGGCTACTACATGTTGTCTTTCTCTTTCAGGAGAAATAGAGTAGAAATATTATGTTTTAATGTTGTTTGTGTCATTTTAACCATCAACATGACCCCGGAGTTGAAAAAATTGGAGTAGTAGGGGGGACCGATCCTACAATAGAAGGTAATGCTCTCATACCAAGAGCACAAGAGGATTCTCCCAATTGCCCATATTTCAAATTATCTACTTCATATTGCAGCTCAACATTCCTTTTCTGCATCCTACTATATTGTACAATTATCGTATTATATTTCTCCATCAGATTCTTCTTTTCAGCCTCTTCTCTCTTAGATGTCTTTTGGGCCAATTTGGCCACATTTACTATCAGGATTGTAGCTTCCATTATTGAAGTTTTAGAAGCTCTCTTGATGATTAGCCCTCCCCTTAGGTGTGGGCTAATATTAGTTACATTTGGATTTCTACCCTAGGGTGCCAATTCCCATATGGTCAGAGTTTCATACTCCTCACTAAAGATAGAGTCCTGCAGAGCTGCCTTAACCTCTTCTTTACTGTTTTGTATAGGGTGCTTGGATTGTAAGATAGCATTAAATGCAACTGCATCAGCTATGTCCCATTCAGGCAAAAGTAAGGCACCAGCCTAAGTCACAAGTCTTCTTCCCTCCTCAGGAGTGATATATTTGAATTCTTCCATTAATTCAGCTTTGACCTCATGATCATTCTTCTGCTTAGACCTATCAGGTCTCGCTTCACTCCTACTCTTGCATTTGTTCTGGTACTCTTCTAGTTTCATTCTTCAAACTAGTTGCAAGAATACAAGAGTCTTTACAAATGCATCATCATCCAAGAATTCCTTACAGGCCTCCATCCTAACATCTTGTACACATTGCCCCTTTACATCCATGTCAGAAAGCACCAATTGTGTTGATCTAGGAGGGGAAGGGATACCAGCCTACATGTCTTGATCAATCACAATTATCTCATCCATCAGAGTTTCCTGCATTTCCTCAACTCTTTGCCTCTTAGGGCTTGTCTCTAATGGTAACACTACAAGATCACCTCTTGGTGGTGAATCTAGATCCAAAATCCTTATCCCTCCAGGTGCTCTGATCCTTGGACCTAGTTGTGATGATGCTTGCATGATTTGTTTTTCCTTCTTATCCCCTTCATCCTCATCACTGTTCACAATCCTCTTTCTCTTGTATAGAGGCCTGTCAACTGGTGGCTGATAAGCTGGCCTTGTTTCTTTAGGGCTCACATCTAGTCTTTCTATACCAAAATCTAATTCCAAACTGACCCTCTTGGTCATCAAGGTTCCCATGATATATTTGAAATTAGCCATTAAGAAGTCTATTCTATTGTGAAATGGAGTGAACTCCATTAATGGATCATATTTTGGATCCATTTTATGTATTATAGCCAACAACTTTTCATTTGAAATCCATTTTTCTTTATTCAACTCCTACCTATTCAAATCAAACTCATTTTTGATTAGGTCCTTAGGAAAGTTGAATTCATTTGCAAATTTTCCACCTTTAATTCATTGTTTGAACAATGCAAAGAATCCCTCAGGGTCATGCTATCTCCTAGGACCATTCCTCAAATTGAAGTCGTCAAAAAAACTTCCGATGTGGACCTATCCTCCCTTGGAACAAACAAAATCAGAAAAAATAGTGTAGTTAGGGAACAAAGTCCCTTTTCCTTTCTTTGTTAGGTTATCCTCATGAATACAACCTATTTGCCACATAACTTTGGCAAACCCCATCCTTGATGGTACATTAAAGGGGAGGATATGAGGGGTTCCTTAGAAACCATACACCCTCAAGACAATGCTTACACGGTACAAGATGATATCACCCCAATTGTGACACACTTTTAAATTAGGCTTCCTCACCTTCGGTCAGAGGAAGTCATGCAAATCTTTAGGGAATCTTGGCACATTTACCACCAACCGGGCCTTGAGTTTGGAGGCAAAGTAGTTATCAAATTGCACAAAGCTGGCACCTCCCCTGTTGTAAGAAAAATCTGCACTCCACACCTATACTGGTAACCTTTCTCCATTCACCTCCTGCCTCAACTCCATTTTTCTGTGAAGAAAAAAAAATTCTTGTATAGGAACATATGCATCAACAGGGAGTACTAGAAAAAATGAGTGTCAATATCCCCCACATATAGCTTCATCAAACCCTCATGCATCTTCTCTGATATGAATGATGCAAATTCATATACCACAAAGAAGTTAGGATGCTGAATCTGGGTTCCCATAAACATGTATGCAATTGGAATCATAGTATTAGGGATGAACCCTAAAATCTAGCACAATGAATAAAATTTTTCCAGGAAGTGACTGGAAAAAAAACTCAGCTTGAAAGGGTCCTAGTCATTTGGACTCATAAGAATTGTTGAACTACCCGCCCTAGCCAAGTGAGGAGGAAGAAACCTCAATCTTAAAAGAGGCTTTAACCTTTTGTACTCCTTCTTCATCTCCTCAAAATATATTTGGACTAAGAAAGGGCTATACTCAGTCAAATAAAAAATCTGTTGAATCTCATCTGCATTTATGATTAGCAGAATTCCACCATCATTATCCCTTATGACCCTTGTCATAGGATCATACCATGCTGCCACTGCTCTGAGAAAGTCAACATCAGGGAACACATTTGACACTGTTATTTTCCCCATGTCGTATCTCTAGAAATAAGAGAAGGGGTGAGGTAAGTTTCACTGTCCATACCACAGCCTAAACATTTCAAGACTAGTCATAGGAATCCTAGCATCTGCAATGTTATAATTTTTGCACAGTAGACCTTCGCCTAGGGTCTTTCCATTCATTAAAACCAAACCACTCTTCCTATCATTTGTTGACAATGAGAATTGATCCAGGAATTCATCATACAAATTCCTCCTAAAATAATCAACATGGCTAGAGTGTTGCTTCATTGGTGCCATCTTAAACAACTAGGGCTTCTTTTAAAAAATCAAATCCTCAAAGAAACTAGGGGTACCCAGAACACAAAAATACAACACAACTGCGTAATTCCAATAATTCAAATGAACCAGTAACCCTACGACAATAATTAACAAAACCCCTTGACGAACACAATAGAACCCTTCGCAAAGATACAGTCAAATTAACCCAACCGTTTAGAAAGTAACTCATGGGATTTCGTGCCTTACAGAGAACCAAACTTCACAGTGATCACTTGGAAAATTTTATCTTTGGCTCTGAAATGATTGGAAAATACTTGAATGATTTTGTGATGAAGATAGAAAAAGAGAAGATACTTTATGTCAATTGAATTGAGCCAGTAGACATCTCATCTGCCATTAAAGCTCATTTGCATGCTGCACCAATGGCTCCAATTGCATTTGATGTGAATTTAAACTTCAGCCATCAATCTTTTTTTTTTGTCAAATCATCGAATGACCATCTTCAAAAGGGCTGATGGAATCTCCATGTTAGCATCAAGGGCCCACCACAGAAGGCAACACCAAAGGAATACATGTGGTGCCTACCCGTGATATCACAATCACTAAACATCCTGCTTCTGTGGATCATGCGATGATGGACACTTGTTGATTCCTACCATCGATGATCGTGTTCACTCATAGTAGTCAACAACACCAAACATAATCATCGACCAACTTTTTACCAAGATAATAACATCACTGTCGATCTTGAGCATGTGCATCACACAACTGTTTTAGTAACCCACTTTATAACGTAATCAATTCTGACACAAATATTAAACATTTTATTAATCCATTTTTGGTATCGGTAGCTTGGGACACGTGGTGCTCACCCGTGATATCACAATCACCAAACAACCAACGGTGATGTCATCACGAGATCATGGGGAGCGGTCAGGATCAATCGTAGGAAGAGCGACGGTGATTAAAAACACCCCTTTCAAAATAAAAGAACAATTGAAAGGGAGAAGGGGACATTGCCTAAGACAACGAAAAACTATGGCTCAAAGTTATTCTTAAAGCATGGGGCACGGATCGACCCAGACTTAAGAAATAAAAAATTTAGGCCAAATATTTAACATTATTTATTAAAAGGGGGTCCGGCCTAGATGAGTCAATGTGACATAAGTTGTTTTTAGAAATAGGGTAAAAAGTAGAGTTACAATTATAGTTATAACCACAATTAGTGTTAGGGATAGAGTTATGTTTACAATCAAGGTTAGGGTTATGTCAGATTCATAAGAAAATTATGGTTAGAATTAAGGTTAAAAAATATGGTTAAAATTAAATTTATGGGTAGGGTTACAATTATGGTTAAAGTTAGGGTTGGTGTTTCAATTGGGGCCAAAATTGAATTCAGATTAGGGTTAGGGTACAATTAAGATTATGATTAGGGATAAATTAGGGTTAGGTAAAAGGATCAATTATGGTTATTATTAAGATTAGGGTTAGGGTTCAATTAGGGGTAGAGTTTAACTAAGGCTACGGTTAATTTAGGGTTAAGATTTAATTTGTGTTAAGTTTCTGGTGGAGCTTTTAAAATATTTTCCCCTTGTACATATGTTTTGTCCTCAACTTTGAGGGGTTGGGTTAGGGGTTTTATTTTTTGGCATTGACTTGTTATTGATGGTGGTTAGTCACTTAAGTGGTCTTTTATCCCTTTTTGGTCGTGACTTTACCGACCTCGTTTACTCATCCTTTCGGTCTTTTAGCATCATGACTACATTATATTTTAATAGTGTTGGGCAATTGAATTATTTTAGATTAAACCTCTAAATAATATTTTTGACCTTGAGGGTCATTTGCCCATCCACCTAGTCAGTCCCTTTCTTTATGAATAACCTTTTTGCATGTGCAGATTGCATCACCGTAGGATGAAGTGATTTCAATCTTGATCGTTGCTCGCAAAGCTCACAAGGTTTCTACTAACGTCACAAATATAGTGCGAGGCGTGTGAGATGCTTCCATCTATCATATTTGATGGTGGGGACTAGTTTTTCTCACTGATTGATGATGAAGGTTGATGTTGACAACTATTTTCATACCGACGCATCGTGGCTATTCCTCGCTAACCTCACACAATTAAAACTATAGTTTCAATAATGCTACGAGGTGTGCGATTTGGTGACACATGAACTCTGATGTTGTGCACTGATAATAAAGGTGGGGCCCATTTCTATGCTGATGTGGTGCATGGTAGGTGAATATCCTGTCTGTTTGGTGACTAGAGGGAGAACGTGGTATTTTCAAACTATTTTGACTAAATCTAAGCCATTCTCCTTATCAACATTGCGATTGATCAATGACTCCTATTTAAAAATAAACTGGTATTATACTATAGCTGGTTTATCTCATCTGAGTGAATAGTAATGGCCAAGTTCGACTCTGCCTGCATAATTAAATGCCAAAATTTACGAATTACTATTTCCATGCTGTATCTCTCCATTGAGGAAATTTTTTTTGGTATTGAGTGAAGCAAGCTGTGGTTATGATTTCTCAATTTCTCTACCTTGGATGTTCTGCGATTGAAACCGTAAGTAGTACGTACACCATTTCTTGTAAATTCAAAAGATTTTATGGTTGCTTTCTGGGAAATTCATGATTGTTTCTTGTTTCTGTTCTCGAAGAATTGATTGAATAGATTCTCTTTTAGAGCTTGTCTAGATAATTTCTAGGGATTTTTGAATATTGAAGAATTTTCTGTTAAGGCTAAAGGAGAAAATTGCAATTATTTTCTATCTGAAAAATAAGCAAACCCTAGTTCGAATTATCATTAGTCTAGTATAAATGGCACCCAAGGCCCGAAGTTCTGGTTCTAAAACCACTACCAGGTATTTATCCCAAGATATTATTGATTTGTTACAACTCTCTACTAGAACTCTCTACTAGAAAGAAGCAAGAGGGAAAGGTTTTGTTCTATGGGCCTCAAATCTTGGAAGGATTGAAAGACAAGCAATGTGTAATTCAAGATGCCGAGTTACCATACAACGGGTGGCAGTTGTTCTCCAATTGGTTTGGGAACAAGAATTTTTAGGTTCCATTGTGTAACCATTGGAGGTTACACCTGGGTAAATTGGTGGTTCCTAATGTTTATATGGATGTAGATATTTTAAAGGACATTGCTGCTAGATATCACCCTGTAGCCTGAATTGTCAGAACACATGCTGGTGTGCAGATGATTAAGATAACCAAAGAAGAAATTGCAGAGATTTTCAAATTACATGAATGGAGCCAGGATATGGTTCCTGTCGACTTGGAGGTTTTCAACAAGAATATAGAAATACTAGGGGTTTGTTCAGAACATCCTTTTTAATACCTCATTTGGCAGTCTTAAGAAGAGGAAAAAATCAGAAGAAGGTAGTAATTGGCAGGAATGAGCTTGAACCTTTTCCTATGGACTATTTCTCTAGTTATTTCAAGAAGACTATTTATGCTTTATGTCATGTTCTGGGATTCAACTTAAAGAAAACCTTGCCTATCGATATTATGTATATGACAATAAATCTCCAACACCCAGATTTTAATGTAATATATGATTTTTCCATTTATTTGGTAGAGAAGATGCACGTGGGTCTGGTAGCCCTAAAAGAGGGGAAGAATTGGGTTGGATTTAGATGGTATTCCCTGTTCATCCATATGTTTCTATATAGGGGTCAGGCTATGTTCGAAAAAGATATGGAATTAAAGAAGAAGGAAGGAAACATTGAAATTCCTGTCCAATATTGGACTAGGATTCTTGACATGCATGATCATAAGTTTGATTATGTAAATTTCCATAATGTCTTTGGATCTAAATAAAGGGAGGCTCTGGTTCATGACCCCCAAAGGATTCCAAAAGAAATTCATGACTTTGTTGGTGTTTAAAATCCACATAGATATTGTAGATCTCTAAGAGGTAGCCAACCCCTATCAAGGATAACTACAACCACTAGTGGCCAACTGACAGGAAATGGAATGGATACACATTTCCTCTACACATCAGGCTTTGTAAGACCTAGGGGGGTAACCCTTTAGCAATATCAAACAATCTAGACACACAAGTAACAGGATATTGCTTAACAGATTATGCTCTCACATAATTGCTGAGAAACCTAAAATGTCACTCAATATTGGAAAACTATTGAATGAATTTCACTAATCAGCAAGGAGAACATGACATACACAACTATCCAAACACAAAGAACAAGAATGATTATACAATTAAAATAGTTTCTAAGATGCATTAAGCTGCAAGATAAATCAGTGCCAATTCTGGGCCATGGAGTCAAATACATAAGACAACTTTATCAGCAAATGACATTCAACTAGTGGATTTAAAATTGTTGATGCTTTGCATCAACTGTTAGTGTCTTACACCAACAATCCCACTCCTATTATCAATCAAATTCTCCTTATCAAATCCAACCTGCACACTTCAAATCACTATTATGTGCTCACAATATTTAACCATTTCTTTGAAATAGACCCATAAACAAATAACACAATCTCATGAAATTTGAGATGATAAACTCAAAATACTTTGTATTACTGAATTCATATGATTCAATTGTACAAATATGGCGACAAATTGAAGATATTCATGAAAATGTAAACACATTTCATGATTTATTTGCACAAGCTGGCTGTATTTGCTTATAAAATAAGAAATTACAGCTTCTAGACTCAAAATAACTCAGAGTTAACAAACCCCTATCTACCCAACCCAATCCAAAAACTCAGAACCCTCTACAAATGAGAAGAGAAAAGAAGATATAGAGAATAGAAGGAAACAAGAACAACCCTAAATTTGAATCTGTTGTAGACACATGGCAGCTCCATTCTCATTGATCCACAAATCTACAAAATATCTTCTCCCCTTCCTCAACAAACATTCCCTCAAACAACATCTACTCATCATTGTCCAACAACAAAAAATCTGCCTAGGTGGAGATTCTCCAAATTTCATCCAGCTGCTCAAAACTTCATTCCCGTGCACAAACTGTTTCAGCTCTTCTATTTCTGTTTACTTCACAATGCTGCACTTTATTTGCAATTTACAGCCAATATAAAGTATTTAACTTTATAATGGAACCCTCATCTTAATTTCCACTATGCCTTTGCATTATTTACCTCTTATTAAATAGAATGGTCTATTTAATAAAATCACATTATATCATAAGGCAAAATATTATCAGTGTTGGCATTTCACTTTCACCAATACATTCCACATAGTGAATATAAAACTCACTTTTACTGACCTGGGAAAAGATAAAGAATTTTACCCCTGGGCACCATTTTTAATTTACATGCCAGACCATTTTAAATTTTCTATGTGCCCACCCCCTTTTATTTAAATATCAGGGCACAATGAAACCCATTACTATTTAAAATACAATGGCCTCTCATTTTACACATAATTAGGGAAATAAAAACTGACCCGTGCCCATGAAATTATTTCCAATTTTAAATATCTAATTATTTACATCCACGGAAAAAATATTTAGCCTCTCAATATTCTGCCATGTAAATATTGCTATGGGCCCACCTCCGTTTTAACCGCACACTATGCAACCATTAATTTTTTAAATTAAAATCTCCCTATTGTGCATTCTCGCACACCTCGTGAGGTTTTTTCCTTTGTCACACATATTCTCGCGAGGTTCGCGAGAATGCCCTAATTCTCCTTTTCCTGTGTTCCTTTGCATTTTCATGGCCACACCTCTCCATTCACTGGTGTGGGATCCATTCTCTTCACCTTTGGTTCGAGCCTGTTCTTTGGTGGATGTGTGGCCTCCTCACCAGTCGCACCTCCCTCTCCATCGAGCTCCTTCCTGGATGATGCGCATGACCCTTCTCCATGGTCTTCTCCCTCTGCATGGGGTGTCCTCTCACAGGTTTCCCTTTCATCTCTTAGTGGGGTTTAGTTCCTCACTGTTCCTCATACTACTAGCAGGCCTCCATTACATGCCTTCTCCTCTCGTAGGTTCTCCCCACTGTCACTTGCGTGGGTCTCCCACCTCTTTGTCTGGCCGCACCCTCTTTGCATAGACTTCCTTCATACATGTGCTTGTGAATCTTCCATCTACTATTCTCACCTCTGTCATATCCTTGTGCTACGTAGGCTCCTCTGCTTGGTCTTCTCCTCTTATGTCAGGCGCACATACCCTATTCCATGGTGCCGATCGCATCTCCATTGCTATGGCTACAGGCTTCTTCACTGGGTGTGTGGTGTGCGTGAGCCTCTTTACGTGAACCTCCTGTGTGTTCCTCTCTTCCATCTGTAGGCTTCTTCCCTTCGCCGTTTGCCTCCATGCACCCTGCGCTATCCGCGCTCACTTTGGTCTTCGCCTTCTGCAAGCCATGGTCTCCTTCATGTGCAGTCTCCATCCACTGCCAACGCACCTACCTTCCTGGTGGCTTCCTCTATTCCAGGCTGGTGCAGGCTCCTCCATACTAGCAATGGTTTGAGCTTCCCCTTCAACCATAGCAGCCAACTCCCTACACACTACAAGTCATGCCCAACTCTTACACACTCCTTCCACTGGTATGGGCTTGGTCTCCTTCACTAGCTGGTTGCGCCCATCCTCTTATTCTTCTCATTGCATTGCTGGTGTTTGATGGTGTTCCTACTAAAAGAATTTGCTTTAAAAGCTACGAGAGCCCTTCCAACAAATATTCATTTATGTGGTACGCCGGCTGCCTGGAAGGCACTCAAAACTCTGAGAAGTATTCATGCCCTCTTGCTTTTCGTGGCGTCCCATGAGATCACATCAACTTCCAAATACTTTGACGGACGCCCATACTCCATCATACTACTGTTTTTATTTTTCAATTGTATTGAATTGAAAGTTATTAAAGCATTTTCCACAAATTCATTTTGGACAATGCATGCCCTTCACTCGCTTGAGAATATCTACATAATTTTTGATGGTTTCACTTGTCTACCATGCTACAAGTAATCACTCCATTTCATGCATTGCACTTTTTCCAGGAGCCCTGCCTTTTATACTTTGCATATTAGAAATTCTAATTTTCTTCCTTTGGCGCTTCTCTGTGCTGAATGCCGAGGTCGACCCCTTCAATGGATGTGATAACTGCTAATACGTTCCTCTGTTTTCCATCAATCTGACATAATTTTCTTCATCTATGCATGATATGCCCACTTCAAATCTTTCAAGACAATTGCAAATCATTCATTCCTCCTCATACTGACCAACTCAAAGCAACTTACTAGAAGTGGACCATTACAAAATGCATTACAAATGCAAATCATGTCGGGTCCCATTATGGGTCTGGCTAAATTTTTTTTCATTTTCAAACAAGTTTCACCCTGAAATGATTTGACACTGCCATTTGAATACTCGTGAAGTTGAAAAACGAACTGGGTTTGCCTCAGAAAGTGTTTTCTGACACATTTGGAAAATGGGCAAAACTGACCTAGTTTGCTCAGGAATCGCCCTGGGAAACCAATCAAAGGACCTTGTGAAAACATAAAAAATTGCAAGAATATAGTCATTTGTGCCAATAGTATAGTGCAAAAGACGACTCAAAGAAATCAATTACGAGGAATTGGATATTAATCAGAAAAGTTGCTCAGTTAGACTTTTCTGAAACAACAACTGTTCTGAACCAATTAGAACACACTCAACTGCTAATTTGTAAACATAGCAAATCAACCCTTGACGAGCTTCCATCAGACATAGTACATCATTCAGGTACCCTGAGCACGTGTACAAAAGGAGTCGCTTTGAAACATCACCAATCGAAAGATAATAACGATCAAAATTGACCACTCAAAAAGGCTATTAGGAAAGTAGCTGCAAAACAGAAGAAACTACATTTGGTTTTGATCTGCTAAAAATAGCAAATCAGATCATGAAGTTCTGCAAAATAACACGTGAGATCATCTTGATATGGAGAATATGGAACAACACTTGTTTTATCATGATAGTGAATTGGTTGCAGAAACCAAGCTCAAATAGGAAGGTGTTTCGCAAACAAACTGTCTGCAAACAATAGAACAGTGCAAAAACCTTCCAGCTTCACTTTTCGAAACACTGTTAGAACTTATCATAGGAAGCTGAAAATTGACACACATGCTCATCTATGTCAATCAAATACGTGTAAAAATGGGTTTTTCTTGGAAAACAACGTGCCTCAAGTTCTGATTCCCCAAATTGGGTCATTCAGACTGATTCATTAGGTGCACTTTGTAAAGTGCAGAAGCAAAATTTTGAAACAGGCATCTCAAATTTGCAAAATTTGAGAGTGCCAACAGTGTCTCTGACTAGGGATGTATGCCCCCCATGGGCATAGCAAGATCCTAGATCTTTGGGGAGTAGACGAAAAGCTGAGTTTAATAGGTACCTTCAAACTGCTCCCGATGCAACTTTTATTTTTTAAATTTCATCTGATGACCCCAGGCCACCAAATGAAAAAATGGGGATCAAGATTTACCTCTCTCAAATACAACTTTGTAAAAAGAGTTGATATCCCTCAAGTCATGTTTGCATATGTCAAACCATAACAACACTGGTAATTGTATGTTTGCAAACAACAATACCAAACTGCCCTTGTGCAAGTGAAAACTTGTTCCCTATTCAACTCTGTCATCACATGGCAACCAAATCAAATAAGACACATCATTGTTCATCACTTCAATTTCTGATTTTATATGAGGCAGCAACACTTGAGACTGGTAATCAAGATCACATGAAAGCATGGTCTTATCACATTCACTAATCCCTTCATCATGATCAAGTTTGGAGGAGACATCATCGCTGAAAAGCAACATGCAATCGTCTTGTGTGTTGAGCAAAAATTTCTCATACATCTGTATCTCCTCCAATTGGAATACATCACAAGCTGGCTTGTCCTCACCCAAACACCACAACCCAAACACATTATCATGTGTTTCATGATTCTGAAAATCAGATTTATCAATACTAAAAGTACTTTCATCTTCATTCAACTCATGACAGTCATCAAAAACATCAACCTCCAATATATGAGTAGTTTTTTTGTCTCAGGTGCACACATGTTGTGAAGCTCATTCTTCGAACAATCATGCAATTCCATATAAGATGCTTTAGACACAAATTCAGACCATTCAAAATTTGACTCTAAATCTAGGTCTTCACATTGATTCTTCACAACATGCTCAATGCTATCATTTTCAGGAGTAATAGGGTCAGCAAAGAAACTTCCATGTGTACTTTCATCTGATAGGCATATTGACCCATGAACAAGAGACTCACTATTATCTGAAAATTGCTCATTAGCAATGAAATTAACACCTTCACTCTCTGTCTCACCAATGCATTCCTTATTCAAAGGAAGCATATCCATTTTCAAACTATGAAGACAAGAAAGATCACTAAAGAAAGATCCATATTCAATCCCATACTGACTGACATCACACCCATTACTATTTGCATCACATGGCTTCTCTACACATTGATCAACAGACATTGCAATTTCAACACAATCCGACAGTCCATCAAACTATTTCACATTATCTATGGATGATAATGCTGATTCCAAATCCATGTGATTATCACTATGCATAACTTGATTATTCAAAACTGAATTCCTTTCATTATCACTATGCACATTATCATCATCCTTATGTACCACTGACATTTCCATTTCTATTTCATACAAGCAGTCGTGGACAACAAAAATATAAACAGGTTCTTCAACATCTTCATCACTTCCAGCAATACCATGCTCATGATCAGAAAATTGAACACATATATGTCCATCCTCAGATTCTTCATCATTGATAGAATCAACTGGATCTATTGATGTCAAACTTGAACTACATTCCAAGTCTGCCTCAAGTGTAATTTTATTATTCATTGGTGAATAAATGACTTCATCAGTGTCCATATCACTATATCCTTTGTGTGAAGAACATACCTCTAAGTCATTCTCATAAGAGCTTTCACAATCATCAGAAGAAAAATCAGCTTGGCCTTCGTCAACATCCTCATCACAAGATGACTTATCACTGTACATACTATGCTCAGATTCTTCAGAGTGAGCACTTGCAATTTCATCTTCAATGTCTTGGTCACCAACTTGGGAAGAAATGTCATCAACAATTGTATTATTTTCACTAACCGAAACATGACATG
Organism: Sequoiadendron giganteum; assembly: GCA_007115665.2. Lineage (NCBI taxonomy): Eukaryota > Viridiplantae > Streptophyta > Pinopsida > Cupressales > Cupressaceae > Sequoiadendron > Sequoiadendron giganteum. The sequence continues at coordinate 435,117,307 of CM021108.1, read as the reverse complement.
GGATGATGTCTTTCATCTCTTCTATTCCTTCATCATTCAATGTATTACAAGAAAAAATTCCATACATATTTATTTGCTCATCAAACCATGTATCTTCCTCTTCATTACTGCTGCAAGGATCTACACATGTGTTGATTGTAAGCTGATTACAATTAGTGTCCTCATTCATACAACAAACATCTTCATTTTGAGACACTACATTTTGTGCAAATTGTGATGATGGAGAAATTGGAGCAGCAACATCACTACCCTCTTGACAAACAATTTTATTATTTCTCCATGAGTTCTTTTTTATTGAGGCGTGTTAGGATGATCAACACTTACAGCCCTATGTCCTTTCATCATTGAAAACCTCAATTTTTTTTCAATGTCTATAGCCATTTGATATGGTTGGAGCAGGGTTGTAGGCTCTTTGTCCCTCAACAAATAACTCATCTTTTTGTCAAATGCTCCCAGGTATACGACCAAGCGTTTAGTATCATTTGGCCTTATTTTCTCCAGGATCTCTCTAATGATCATTGAAAACTTGAGATTAAAAGATGGAACTAATTCATCTTTTCCCTTTTCCATGTTCATAAACCTTTTCCTTATCAGAACAGGGTTTATCCTTTCTCCAAATTGTTCCATGAACACTACCTTGAGCTCTTCCCATGGATAAACAAAAGAGGTTGGTAAATAAGAGAACCATTCTCTTGCATCTCCTCTCAAGGAATGAACAAATAATCTCATGATCACATCCTCGTAATCAATCTCATAATCATCCATCACATTAATGAACTCTTGCAAATTTTTATTTGCTGATTCAACCTTATCACCAATGAACCTTGGTAACCTATTTCTGACTTTAGCTGGAATTTCATTTGGGTAACCATTAAGGTTACTGAAATTAATAGCTCTATACCTTCTAGTGCTAAATTTTTTTTGACAATCTGGCTGGGACTGATCACAAACCACAGTTCCATCTGGACCCATGCCAGGATGCATGTATTGAGGCATCTTGATATGCCTTTTTCAAGTCTTATATATCAACTCTACAGTTGATCATTCATTTGCCCTATTTCTATCTTTCATAACAATCTTAGAAAACCATAATGCATGATTCAAATGCATGTACACACGAAATCTATTTATTGGGAAAATTTAAAGAACATGCATACTTGTCCAACAAGATACATAAGCTGCAAATTACATTTCAGAAGTATGCAAACTAAATATTACTATTCTTTCCCTATTTTAGCGCTAAACACTCAATAGGGAACCGAATTTTTGTCTGAGATGTACAAGTATGGTTTTAATACAAAAATTTCTTGAAAACCAAAAGTGAAGAATACCTGGAAACTTTGTAGTTGCTGCAAATTGTCTTCCTGACTGGTAATATTTGTAGATCTGGAATTTTCTTTAAATTTTCAACAGGTTCTATCAAACAGAGTCGCCACCTCTTTTCACAGAGGACTGAACTTCAAACAGTATGAAGTTCTTTCACATGTAAATTTCTTTTTGATTTCCTTTCCACCAGCAGAGCACCACAGATTACAAAATTGTTCAGGTTCACTGCAACAAATTCTCCAAGATTGAAATCCTTCTCCTCTTGAACATATTTAGAATGGCGAATAATGCTATGATTCTATAACCGTCTGCAACTGGAGATTCATAACCTTCCCCAACAGAGTCACCATTCTATTGGTGTTTAAAATCCACATAGATATTGCAGATCTCTAAGAGGTAGCCAACCCCTATCAAGAATAACTACAACCACTAGTGGCCAACTGACACGAAATGGAATGGATACACATTTCCTCTACACTTTAGGCTCTGTAAGACCTAGGGGGGTAACCCTTTAGCAATATCAAACAATCTAGACACACAAGTAATAGGATATTGCTTAACAGATTATGCTCTCACAAAATTGCTGAGAAACCTAAAATGTCACTCAATACTGGAAAACTATTGAATGAATTTCACTAATCAGCAAGGAGAACATGACAAACACAACTGTCCAAATGCTAAGAACAAGAATGATTTTACAATTAAAATAGTTTCCGAGATGCATTAAGCTGCAAGATAAATCAGTGCCAATTCTGGGCCATGGAGTCAAATACATAAGACAACTTTATCAACAAATGGCATTCAACCAGTGGATTTAAAATTGTTGATGCTTTGCATCAACTGTTAGTGTCTTACACCAACAATCCCACTCCTATTATCAATCAAATTCTCCTTATCAAATCCAACCTGCACACTTCAAATCACTATTATGTGCTTACAGTATTTAACCATTTCTTTGAAATAGACCCATAATTAAATAACACAATCTCATGAAATTTGAGATGATAAACTCAAAATAATTTGTATTACTGAATTCATATGATTCAACTGTACAAGTATGGAGACAAATTGAAGATATTCATGAAAATGTAAACACATTTCATGATTTATTTGCACAAACTAGCTATATTTGCTTATAAAATCAGAAATTATAGCTTCTAGACTCAAAATAACTCAGAGTTAACAAACCCCTATCTAGCCAACCCAATCCAAAAACTTAGAACACTCTACAAATGAGAAGAGAAAAGAAGATATAGAGAATAGAAGGAAACAAGAACAACCCTAAATTCGAATATGTTGCAGACACATGGCAGCTCCATTCCTGTTGATCCACAAATCTGCAAAATATATTCTCCCCTTCCTCAATAAACATTCCCTCAAACAACATTTACTCATAATTGTCCAGCAACAGAAAATATGCCCAGGTGGAGATTCTCAAAATTTCATCCAGCTGCTCAAAACTTCATTCCCTTGCACAAACTGTTTCAGCTCTTTTATTTCTGTTTACTTCACAATGCTGCACTTTATTTGTAATTTCTAGCCAACATAAAGTATTTAACTTTATAATGGAGCCCTCATCTTAATTTCCACTATTCCTGTGCATTATTTACCTCTTATTAAATAGAATGGTCTATTTAATAAAATCACATTATATCATAAGGCAAAATATTATCAGTGTTGGCATTTCACTTTCAACAATACATTCCACATAGTGAATATAAAACTTACTTTTGCTGACCTCGGAAAAGATAAACAATTTTACCCCTGGGCACCATTTTAAATTTACATGCCAGACCATTTTAAATTTTCTACGGGCCTACCCCTTTTATTTAAATATCAGGGCACAATGAAACCCATTACTATTTAAAATATAATGGCCTCTCATTTTACACATAATTAGGGAAATAAAAACTGACCCGTGCCTATGAAATTATTTCCAATTTTGAATATCTCATTATTTACCTCCACGGGCAAAAGATTTAACCTCTCAATATTCTGCCATGTAAATATTGCTATGGGCCCACCTCTATTTTAACCACACATTATGCAACCATTAAATTTTTTAATTAAAATATCCCCATTGTGCATTCTTGCACACCTCGCGGGGTTTTTGCCTTTGTCACACATATTCTCACGAGGTTCGTGAGAATTCCCTAATTCTCCTTTTCCTGTGTTCCCATGCATTTTTCATGGTTGCACCTCTCCATTCACTAGTGTTGGCTCCATTCTCTTCACCTTTGGTTCGAGCCTATTCTTTGGTGGATGCATGGCCTCCTCACTAGTCACACCTCCCTCTCCATCGAGCTCCTTCCTGGATGATGCACAGGACCCTTTTCCATGGTCTTCTCCCTCTGCACGGGGTGTCCTCTCACAAGTTTCCCTTTCATCTCTCCACGGGCTTCAATTTCTCGTTATTCCTCATACTGCTATTGGGCCTCCATTACATGCCTTCTCCTCTCGCGGGTTCTCCCCACTGTCACTTGTGTGGGTCTCCCACGTCTTTGTCTGGCCACACCCTCTTTGCGCTAACTTCCTTCATACATGTGCTCACGAATCTTCCATATGTTGTTCGCACCTCTGTCATATCCTTGTGGTATGCGGGCTCCTCTACCTGGTCTTCTCCTCTTATGTCAGGCGCACATACCCTATTCCATGGTTCCGATCGCATCTCCATTGCTGTGGCCATGGGATTCTTCACTAGCTGTGTGGTGTGCATGTGCCTCTTTACTTGAACCTCCCGCGTGTTCCTCTCTACCATCCGCAGGCTTCTCCCATTTTCTGTTTGCCTCCACGCATCCTGCGCTGTCCGTGCTCACTCTGGTCTCCTCCTTTTGCAGGCCATGGTCTCCTTCATGTGCAGTCTCCATCCACTGCCAATGCACCTACCTTCCTAGTGGCTTCCCCTATTCTAGGCTGGCGCAGGCTCCTCCATACTGGCAATGGTTTGAGCTTACCCTTCAACCATAGCACCCAACTCCCTACACACTACAGGTCGCGCCCAACTCTTACACCCTCCTTCCACTAGTATGGGCTTGGTCTCCTTCACTGGCTGGCTGCACCCATCCTCTTATTCTTCTCATTGCATTCCTGGTGTTTGATGGCGTTCCTACCAAAAGAATTTTCTTTAAAATCTACAAGAGCCCTTCCAACAAATATTCATTTATGTGGTACGCCGGCTGCCTTGAAGGCACTCAAAACTTTGAGAAGTATTCATGCCCTATTGCTGTTCGTGGCGTCCCATAGGATCCCATCAACTTCCAAATACTTTGACAAATGCCCATACTCCATCATACTACTGTTTTTATTTTTCAATTATATTGAATTGAAAGTTATTAAAGCATTTTCCACAAATTCATTTTGGACAATGCATGCCCTTCGCTTGCTTGAGAATTTCTACAGAATTTTTGATGGTTTCACTTGTCTACCATGCTACAGGTAATCATTCCATTTCATGCATTGCACTTTGTCTAGGAGCCCTGCCTTTTATACATATTAGAAATTTTGATTTTCTTCCTTTGGTGCCTCTCTGTGCTCAATGCCGAGGTCGACCCCTTCAATGTATGTGACAACTGCTAATACGTTCCTCTGTTTTCCATCAATCCGACACAATTTTCTTCATCTATGCATGATATGCCCACTTCAAGTCTTTCAAGAAAATTGCGAATCATTCATTCCTCCTCATATTGACCAACTCAAAGTAACTTACTTGAAGTGGACCAATGCAAAATGCATGACAAATGCAAATCATGTCAGGTCCCATTATGGGTCTGGCTAAAAAAAAATTCATTTTCAAACAAGTTTCACCCTCAAATGATTTGACACTACCATTTGAATACTCGTGAAGTTGAAAAATGAACTAGGTTTGCCTCAGAAATTGTTTTCTGACACATTTGGAAAATGGGCAAAACTAACCCAGTTGGCTCAGGAATCGCCCTGGGAAACCAATCAAACAACCTTGTGAAAACATAAAAAATTGCAAGCATATAGTAATTTTTCCCAATAGTACAGTGCAAAAGACGGCTCAGAGAAATCAATTACGAGGAACCGGATATTAATCAGCAAAGTTGCTCAGTTAGACCTTTCTGAAACAACTGTTTTGAACCAATTAGAACACTCCCGACTGCTAATTTGTAAACATAGCAAATCAACCCTTGATGAGCTGCCATCAGACATAGTACATCATTCAGGTACCCTGAGCACGTGTGCAAAAGGATTTGATTTGAAACATCACTGATCAAAATATATTAACGATTGAAATTGACCACTCATAAAGGCTATCAGGAAAGTAGCTGCAAAATAGAATAAACTGCATTTGGTTTTGATTTGCTAAAAATAGAAAATTAGATCATGAAGTTCTGCAAACTGACACGTGAGATCATCTTGATATGGGGAATATGGAACAACACTTATTTTTTCATGAAAGTGAACTGGTTGCAGAAACCAAGCTCAAATAGGAAGGTGTTTCACAAACAAACTATCTGCAAATAGCAGAACAGTGCAAAAACCTTCGAGCTTCACTTTTCAAAACGCTATCAAAACTTATCATAGGAAGCTGAAAATTGACACACATGCTCATCTATGTCAATCAAATATGTCTGCAAATGGGTTTTTCTTGGAAAACAACATGCCTCAAGTTCTGATTCCCCAAAGTGGGTCATTCAGACTGATTCATTAGGTGCACTTCTGAAAGTGCAGAAGCAAAATTTTGAAATAGGCATCTCAAATTTTTAAAATTTGAGAGTGCTAAAGACTTCTTGAGGTCAATGGAGAGAAGGCCTGAATTGAACATAATGCATAATTGGGGAGACATTATCCCATTATAGAATAGTACAATTTTCAAGGTTTTTGGCACTAATGTCAATCCAAAGGTTCTGCCGAAGAAGGTGCCCCTTAGAATTGGATTTTTTGAAATCATGAGGTAATTGGGGGTGCTCAGGAACTACACTTGCCAGCTAAATAGAAGAAAGGTTCTTTATTCCCTGAATATACAATATTGGCCGATTTTGTTATGGCAAAGGGAGGATGGAAGGAGTAGCATAAATTACTTGGGCCTTATAGGCTAAGGACTATGTGCCCTAGGAATCATGATCCTGAGGGTTTTATCTCTCAAATGAAGGCAAAACATCAGACAAGAGATTTTATCCACAACTTCTACTTTCCTGAGGACATCATTAGGAGTATTTTTGATTTAGAATTACAAGAAGAGAGAAAGGAACTATACATTGCCCACTCTAAAATGGTAAAAAGTAAGGAGGAGAAAATACCTAGTTTCAATCCCATACATAATGCTAAAGATGTGTTTAGCAGGGAAATGTATGCTATTGATAATTTTGAGAGTTTGGTTGGGGTTTTGAAAGATGAAAGGGTTGTGGAAGAAAGGGGAAAATCACAAACCATTGAGGAGTACCTTGAGGTAAAGGAGGAAGAGAGGCCTACTTATCAGCCCCAAAAGAAGATAAGGGTGTTTTCTAGAAAAAAGGGAAGTAGGGCTGAAAATGTAACTAAAAATATTGCACCATCTTCTTGAAGGCAGTCAGTACCAAATGCTGTTGATTTGGATTCTCCTCCAAGTTTTTAAGAATAGGATTTCCCACCATCACCAAAGAGGCAGAGGGTTGAAAGAGTAAAGATTGTTGATTGTGATGGTGATGAGGATGATGACATTATTGTCACTCTGGATGAAATGCATCCTGAGATGCCATTGGACCTAGTTAAAAGTGGAATAGGTTCAAGTACAATTTATTTGAGGTTAGGAAAAGATGAAATCAAAGGAATAACAAGTAATGATGACTTGAGAATATAAGCCTGCAGAGAGTTCATGATGGATGAATCTTTTATTCAAATTGGTGCTTTTAAATATTTTGTGTGGAGAGCACATACTACATTATATGCTAAGAAGGTGGCACATGAGAGAAGTCTGCATCTAGAGCTCCCAGAGAAGGTAATTCAAGCTAAGGTTAGGGAATAAATGAGAGACAAATTCAAAGCAATAAAACTAGAGTAGGGCCGAGAATTGGTACAAAAAAGTGGAGTATTGCTACTCCCTGAATGGGATATCGCTGATGTTGTGATGTTTGACACAATAAGAAGGGCTAATAAGCCACTTCTTCCTACTGAAGAGGAGGCTACATTGGCACTCAAGGGATCAGCCTTTAGTGAGGAATGGGATGCATTGGCAATCTGGTTCCTATCCATAGGCTCTAAAAATCCAATTGTTGCAGAACCTTCCAACTTCAGTGGTCACTTGGTTGTGAGGAGATTTGCTGACACCCCAACATTGGAAGCTGCTGATATGGTCGTGAATGTTGCCAAATTCACTATAACAACTGTTGAAGATTTGACCAAGGACTTAAATACTCTGAGAGGCCAATATAATGACATTATTATTGAATATAATAAGAGTCAAGAAAAGGTAGCAAAGTTAGAAACTGAATTGGCTTTATTGAGGCAAAGAATGGATACCAAGAGATCTCAAAAGCAAGCCAGTTCTAGCCACACTGTTCCCAACCCACCAGTAGAGCAGTCTCAACCTCCTACACAAGCACAATCTTTGGCTATTGTTCCATATAATATGGGACAAGCGCCTATCGCTATTGAGAGGGCTACTAGCCCTGGAGGGGGACTTTATAGGGAGAAAATGATTCATCAGGTTGAAGAATATAAGGAGATGGTAAAGCAAATCCAAGATGCAATAGGGAGAAGCAATGCAGTGATAGTGGACACTATTTTGGAACATTTAAACAGAAGGGTCCAGAGTAAGCTAAACAATGTTTATGCAAATTATGTCCTAATGTTGCAAGCACTAAAAATGTTTCCAAGGGATAAATAATTGGCCATCCCATTTCCAAACAAATGGAGCCCTAGAATGGAGAAGTTGAAATTCATGATAGTAGGGATAAAAAAACATGGTGAGAAATATCCTACTATTATTGCAACATATCAACTGGTCAAGGGAATTGTTGAGTAAAAGTTTCAGGGATTTGCTGCCCCAATGGAATCCAAGATTAAATTGTTGAAAGATGTGTATGATGGAAAGGAAATGATCCCATTACCTCATATTTTACATAGTCAGGATGAAGTCAAACCCTTGCTGGTTTGGAAGGAGAAAATGAACAATATAATGATGTCTCAAACACATGAGATATTCAAAAATTCTGACATCCGCATGCTAGAGAATACATTGGAAAAGTTGTCTTTTGTTATAAGTTTCTTAGAGAGTTTTGATGAAAATGCCACATCGATAATGGTAAATTATGCTCCTTATTGAAAAAAAGTTGATCAAGTTGTGGCTTTCCAATGGCCTTCCGAGGAGGAGTTTGAATAATGGAAAAAGGTGTTCACTGATGAACTGGAATTATGAGTCTTATAGTTGAGAATTGCAACTTGGTCATGTATAATACAGGTCTGGCCTTAGATATTATATTCTAAAATTGTATTCTCCTTTTGACTCCAAGTATAGGGTGTTGAGGTGGAGTTAATACTAAAACGACTAAGCATGCCTTCGATGTATGGGGAGTGACCTTTGGAGTGATGTTTTCTTTCCTCCTTATCAACTAATGATGATCATTGTCTTATAATCTCCACTCACATAGTAGAATTGTCACTGAATCAGGAGTTAGTGGTCCAATTACAAATGGACATGTGTACTCTTCAACCTAAAGCTTGTTGGATCCCTTGTTTTATAAAAGGGAATTCTGAGCTAAGAGAGTGGTCGGTTGAAATATCCAAAATATGAGAAATAAGAGTTTAGTAATATAGATAGTATGAATTGTAAGTCCAGGTTTTGAATTTTTTTAAGTCAGATTGGAGAACTTTGTTAATCATGGGGTTTTTGAACATGTTTGTATCAAAATTATGAATATTTGGAGTTTATTTTCTCTCCTATTGTGTTATGTTACATGGATTATTAATAAAATATCGATCAAAGATTATTTTCATTGATTTTCATTTGTTCTTTACTGTGAATTATGTTTAACTACAACTTTGGTTCAGAGGATCGGTTAAATGCTTCAGTTAACCAGTAAATTCATGCAATATAAATAATAGGATTCATAAAGGAGTAATAAACTTAGGTATAGATATATGGGTTGTAATGCAATTCATAATAGATCATAAGTGTTCAAAATGAAATTTACCTTGTAGTTCAAATTTCTCTTTTGACTCCATGAGCTGGGATATGACACTAGAATTTTGATTACGTTTTATTCTCATATGTTTTGTGTTATGGCATCAAGATATTTTACTCAAAAATTTCCTATCAATTTACTTTATGTGAAGTTTGTGATTCTTTGTTAAATGGACATGAGTCTCTTTTAAGGAATAGCCAATTTATTGAAGGATTTCATCCTTTAACATTAATTGGGGATCTATTTGTTGCTTATTCATGTGCAAATGAATTGTTTAAATGATGTATGTTAAGAGCACATGTTAGGGAATACCATCCTGGATTTTATAGAGTCCAAAGTGTAGGAGAATTAGCCTTATTTCTATTCTCATTAAGTTGGCCATACTATTCTTAGTCTTTTATTATTGAATGTGGCAAGTTCATAGGAGCTTCTAGGAAACACATGTGGGTTGCAGTAAAAAAATGCCAACAGGTTCAATTGACAACATGATCTATTGAGTAATTACAAAGAATTCATAATTTGAAATTCTAGATTTTGACAACATGATCTATTGACAAGTAGGAAGTATTTTTCACACTGTGTCAAATTTTGATATTGTTATTAGGATTTAATTATGTAGTTTTACAAGTCAAACTCATTGACCCATGTTTCATGAGTAGTGTTCCACAAGAACCCATCTCTCATGATAATGAATGGTCCACTTAGCACTCATTGCATCTAAATTATTCTCAAAGCGATGAAGCACTAGGCCTTCTGAGGAGGTCACCCATCCCAATATTACATGATTCATGATTTTATTAATAATTGATCATTTTGGATTTTGACAAACTTGACGCACATATGAAAATTTGACAATGAACTTAATGTATCACAATTAAGTTTTAAATTGAGTAACACAATAGAAACTAAAACAAATTGAGAGATTTTTATGAGGGTAGTGATGCAACTTTTCTAATTAGAGTGTATTCCATGAGATTACAATTCTTTGAGATATTTTGTCAAATAGTTGACAAGATTTGTCTATCCTTCCACATTTTACATAGATTTGAAAATGGAGTTTACAACCAAAAAATTTGAGAAAATTAATCTTCATATTATGCTTTGATGGATGTCCATACCTTGTTCCAATCTCCCATATTAAGGAAATTGGCAAGGATTTTGGTGAAGGTTGTGAAATTTGTCTATGCATATACCAATTGCATTTGATTGGAAGTTTCTAAAACCTTTTAAAAAAATCCATTATGTATATTCTACAATCATTATATTCCACAATTTCACATTTATTTGGTTTTGCATCTACCAATTGTATTTGCTTGAATTTTCCTACCGAATTTTCAATGTAGATCCATTTTATGTATATCTTACAATCTGTTGGTGTTTTTTCCCACATAGGATTTGCAATTCTCTAAGAGGTAGCCAAAATTTTTTATAAAGAACTACAAAGGCTAGTGGCCAACTAACAAGTCAGTCAAAGACTGACATCTCCTACACTTTTGGCTCTATGAAACCAAGGTGGGTAAACCCAAGTGTGTTCATAAGAATGTTTCATGATTGGTAAGAAAACTTATTCTTATAGATGTAGTCCCAACTAACACTAATAGACAGTCATTACCCTGGTTGTGGCAAAACCAAAGAATAATAACAAATATCCCAAAGCAAGGAGACTGAAAAATTATCATAAGATCTATATCCCAAAAAGAGATAGCAGTTGATATTTGTTAAAATGTTCGATTATTGAATCATCGTGCTTAGAGTCACAATCCTATACCTGAAAGGAATTTAAAAATACTATCCAATGCCTCATCCATTGGGTGGGAGTCATATAAAATGTAATTTAGATGAAAATGAACTTATCACCATAGTGCTTTGCTACCATGAGATTTTTCAGTATATTAAAACAATACTCCTTAGTGAATCCTGAGCATATAACCATAAACATGCAATTTGTGTTCAAGATTTTGATTAACTCAGTAAGTTAAAGCAAGAGAAAAAATTACACTTTCAACTACACCATTGAAACTCAATGAGCTAACCCTTGATAAATCCATTCATAATCCATGGCCCATACATAGGAGAGAAAAATGTCTTAATTTTTTTAGATTTCTTTCAATATCAATAATTACAAAAGCATAGTATACTTATTTCATACTATTCCCAACCCAACATGATTTTCTACATAATACCTTCAAAATCTTGCATTACCACTAATTGTACCTATTCTAAGCCTTCAGACCCAAAAAAAAGACAACCCTTAACAATGAGCCATCAAATCTCCTTTATAGGATAGGAGAGCAACAAAGCAATAGACTAGATTATTCATTCCAAAATTGAATTTCATTTAGAATGAAATTCAAATTCACATTCCTCATAATTAGAAAAAACCATAATTAGTTCGAGGAATCAAAACATTTATATCATTGTAACCAAAAATAGATAAAGATAAAAGAGCACGACAGGAACACATACGTCCACATCAACACACCACCCAAAATTAACACACCCAGCAACTGCAACTACCTGCAAGACACATGACCCCGATAGAGGGGACTGCTCCTCGTCCTCGCTTCAGTAAGAAGTGAGACCAACTTCCTTTTATCCGCTTTAACACATGATCTGGTAGCATGGCACGACACCATCACAGTTATTGGGGAAACTATGAGGGGATCTTCATTGAACCTCAACAGGTCGGTCAGGGATGCCAAGTAACATCAATAGTCTGAGTTAGTTTCAAACCCATCACCATTAGAACCAGAAGACAACACTAGTGGGGGCTTGGAGCTCCTCGACCCTTTATAAGCATCATGGACAACCTCGGGCTTGCTAAGGACAGGTTGTACTCCGTTAGGCTACAAATTTATCACCCTGAGTTTGGTACTTTTGTGCATAGCTGAATGGTCCATTGCAAATAACACCTCACAAAATACAAGAGAGACTCAACCACCTACAAACAAGACAACTCAAAATGCGATGATAATACTAGATAACACAATGAGCATTTATAGTGTTAATTGGTGCGAGAATATTAATTGCTCGAATGTAAAATGAGCATTCAAGCATTTTAGTGGATAATGTAGCCACCACAAATTATTCTCTGGCTTACGAAGGCATGGTGTATAACCTATTGATGGTGAAAATGACACAAACAACATTAAAACATAATATTTCTACATTATTTCTCCTGAAAAAGAAAGACAACATATAGTAGCCTAACTCCCAAGGTCCTAGTAGTTGGTTCTCAACTGTCTGGTGTCACTCAATCAGTTCATGCAACTGTAATGTTTAAGGGGCCTATGTTGGTAACAAAGAATACAAGCAATGAATTGTTCATCGAACTATTCTTCACAAAGAAATGGGGTTTTTAAATAAAAGAAAAAGATAGATCAAAGGGTAAATCAGCAAACATGAATCAAACTCATCTAACATCCAGACATATATCTTCGATAATGAATGTTTTCCAACAGATCAAGAAAACCAAAGCATGAAACAATTTATAGAATAATCTATACCATTGTATGCATCTAAGGTGCTTATTTTAATTCACATATCACAACTATTTCAAAAATTCCAAACAGAACACACATTCATTGATTGCCAAGATCATAAATCAACAAACTTCAACAAATTCAATTCAATGATAACCTACTGAGATAATCCTTAAATCCAGCTTATTCTAATGACTTTCATCACATAAGAAACAATCATGCTTCAATTAAATCACTGGCATATAGATAGATTATAACTCATTAGCCTTATCAAGTAAAACAACTCAATTATAACACCATATTGCGTAAATCTGTCATTTTCTTTAACTGTAAAAAGTCAAGTAACTATGTATTTCTGTAAAAAATATGAAAAATCCAATCTCCTAATATCAGGTGGCCAATTCTATTCTTTATCAGCTGACCCTTACAATATGATACCCAAAGGGTATTTTTAGATGTACAAAATTCAGACGTCCCCTTCTATTTTAAACTAACCCACCCTTTTAGGGATTACAATTATCTTTGGAAACTCAGTTAAATTGGAAGAAAAGAGAATAGAAGAGAAGAAAATCCATGTGCCTTAAAAATTGTCAGTGCTGCATGCAACATGCAAAGAAGAAAAAAAAGCCATGCATGCATGAGATTTATGCATGCGAAATCTGCTCCATCATGTATTCATCCTAGCTAGAGAAGACTTGTTGTAATGTGTCTAATTCAGGCCCATCCACCCAATTGTCCTGAAACTTAATTCTCTCCAACTCCGATGCAGTAAACCCTCTCATATCCTTCAAATTTTTCAACTCTCTCTTGGCTACTCTTATTTCTTCCTCGATGTCCATCAATCGATCTATTAGTAGATCTTCACCAACATCTCCTCTTTGCATAACCTCTTTAAATCTTTCAATCCATTTCTGCTTTATTTGGCTTAGAGGTAAGCCTTCCATTTCTAGTACCTTCATGTTCACAATAATAGAAACAATGGCTTCCAACTCCTCAAACTATTCCCTCAGATCCTTAATAGAATCTTGAACCTCATTTCTATGTTTGTATAGGAAATCTGTTCTAAATCGGAGTATACAAGAAGTCTTTTACATAAAATATTTATTGTCTTCTTCTAATATCGACTGTTCTAGGAGGGTAGTCTTAGGCAATTTATTGGCTTCTTTCAGTTTCTGGCTGTATCCCTTATACTCATCCTCTTGTGCTTCGAAAGTTTTAACATATTTATTCATTTCTTCCATCAGCTCCTCAGTTGCTTTGCAAACCTCAAAATTATCTTCTAACACTTCTTCTATTTCTTGATTCAATTTAATAAGCCACCGATCCAACATTTCTGCCTTTCCCCTCACTTGTTCCAAATCCTCTACTTCCTTCTTGCTCAGCAAAACTGGGGTCTCAATTGTAGCAACCTATTGTGTTCTTGGAGCGGAAACATTCTTAAGGAAAGCATGCAATTGACCTAGTTGAACCTTAAGCTCATCCTTCCTTTGTTTATCCTTTAACATCCTTGACTTAGTTGAAGATGCTACCACATCAATCAAATTCATTTGTTGATCCTTGGTAGGTCTTCCCAAATTCATAGTGCCTAGCTAATAATCCATTAATTGCATATCTCCTGCCTCCTTTTCTACCATAGGTATAGCACATTCAGCCACAATTTCTCCCTTGTTAGTCAAGCTAGTAGAGTGTAGGATCTTGGCCTTACTTTTAGGCCTTTCTTATTCATTTTCCTTCATCATATCCTCCCAATTGAGAGGTTGAGAAGGTGTCGGTGTTCTATTTTGAAGGTCTAATTTCAACCAAGTCTGAGCACCTAGAGTAATAGCCATCATAGTTGAAGAAGAGGAGGTAGTAGCTACAGGAGGTTGCACATTTACATGAGGTTGAGAATCAACCATCTGTTTCTATTGCTGCTCTTGTTCCACACTCATTTGTGCCAGCCTTTCAACTTCCTCCTTCTCTTTTTTTTCTTTTAGTTTCTTATCTTCTTCCTCCTTCTTCAATCTCTCTTCTTCTAATCTTTCTTTCTCCAGTCTTTCCTTATCCAGTCTTTTTTTATCCAGTCTTTCTTTTTCCTGTCTTTCTGTCTCTAAAGATTTAAGCTTTTTTTGCATTTTCTTCTTCTTCTTGTTTCTTTTTTACCAGCTATTTGGGCTCTCTCTCTTTTTTTTAATCGTTCTGCTTCCTCTTCTTTTCTATGAGCTTCTTTAGGAAGCTTTAACTTAGCTACCAGAACCTCTCTTTCCCTTTGGTGTCTTGCATTCTCTTCCTCAAGTTCATGAATCTTTTGTATGAATTCTAACTTATAATTCTCCTCACTAACCTTGAGCTCATGTTCCTTTTTCCTCTGCTAGCTCTCTACTTCATTAGCTTTTGACTTAGCTTCAATTTGTTGCTATTGTAGTATGGCATCGGCTTGTGTCTTGGCATCAACAAATTTTTTCTTTTCTATCTCTACAGCTTTCTCGTCAACAACCTTCTTGACTTCTTCAAACAATGCCCATTGATCCTCCTGTGTCATTACCTATTCCGTATCCTCATCTAGAGGCATAGTTTCTTGTATTCCTTTATCTAACAAAGTCTCATCTGAATTTATTCCAACATCATGAATTTCTATCTCCACTTCTTTTCCCTTTATAGTTTCAACCATACTATGAGGATTCACCTTTTGCACTTCCTCACTTTTCTATTTTGCAAGTTGGATTTGAGTAGAAGACTCACCTAATGTAGGTGTTGAAACAACCAATCCCATTTGAGCATCTCCTTCTTGTGTCTTTGATTCATCAACTGCTGCTTCAAGCTCTATTTCTTCAATGTCTAGAGGAAGGAACTCCAAAGGCTCCTTGGGAGGTGTCTTTCTCTTAATCCTTTTATACCCTTTCCCCTTTTTTAGGAGTTGGTCCTTGAGAAGTCTTGGTTCTTAGAACCAACCATTGAATGCTTCTATCCAAGAATACTCGCCCTATCTGCTTAATGTCAATGGTTTCCTCACTGTCCCAGTCAATTAGATCCAGGCTTTTAGTCCAAATGTTTAAAGCTTCATAAGATGGATCCAACACAACTCCATCATCCACCAATGTGTCAGGAATATCATTTTTGAGACCAAGTTATTCCATGAGTGAGACAGGTAATCTCTCATAATTCTTTTTCTGCAAGTCATACTCATCCTCCCAGTCACTCTAGAAATCTTCCAATAAATTGAAATGTTTATCAAACTCAAAAGGGAACAAAGAATTCATCTTACCCTTCGGGTCAAAGTGCTTCCAAGCTATATAAAAACCTAGCTTTAACTGTATCAACTCACTGAACACCACCTTTGCTCCTACCAAATGCTGACAACTTTACTCACCCAACTTCATGGGGAGCTTATGACATCCTATCTTATGTTTTAGCTCAAGCCGAGCATTAACCCCTAGAGCCTGATATAAAAATTCCATTAAAACTATCCTATTATTACAGCACCTTGGCAACAAATGTGGATGACCTTCAAAGCCAGCTAGACTAAAATATGTAAACCTGGGGTATTGAATGTACCAACATCCCCATTCAGTGATAAATGCCATGGCCTCTTGGCTTAGTCTATACCCTATATCTCTGTTGAGTTGGTTAATGATCACATATATGAATGCATCATTAACCCTTCTGAATTAAGTCTCAAAAACTTGTAGGGACAGCTGGTTATAATGCTCCCACACCTTCTTTTGTCCATCTAACACTCCCATTATCCCCACTCTCTTCAGACCTGGGAAAATACCTAATCGTGCTACTGCATACACAATGTAAGAAGTCATTAAAAATAATTTAGTCTCCCTAATGCTGGTCAATTGATCATGAATGGCATCTGATACAATCATCAACCAATCAAATTGATGGGTGCCATCTAAGATTATCTGGATGAAGGGAAACATCCACTCCTTGAAATGAAAGGCATCTCTCTTCCCAAAAACCCTAGACAACATCATTATTAAATCTGATACTTATTTATAAAAATCTTCCCTCTTTGGTTGGTCTGCCAGCTTGGTTAGAGACTTCTTTTCCATTCTCAACCATTTCTTATTCAAGTGAGACTTTTTGGATTCCTTATATTTGCTATATTTCTCTAGGGCCTCTACCTTAGTTAACTGCACCAAGTTCTTGGGATCCGGGACGCTAAATATACTTTGAAACATTTGAGGAGTGAGATCAATGATTACAATATCTTGTGAATCCATTCATTGTCGGGTAGCCAGATTGTAAGCTCTTGCAACTATCAAAATTAACTCAGGGCATTGGATTGATAGAGAAAATAAAGTGATATGAGCTAATCCAGACTCAACAATTCTTTGTGTTCTCCCTGTGATATCTTCAACAAAAATTTCTGCAAAAAACTCCTCAAAATTGTATTGTCCTAGATTTGTGTCGGTGATGTCTAACCAATGTGATTCCACTTTGCTTATTGTGACAACAAGACTCCTGTGGTTATACCTCAAGGTATAAGGTAACTGTTCTCGATTGATCTTCTTGGGTTTAGCTACTGCCTTTGATGTTCCTGTAGGCTAGTTCCTTTGGATAGCTTCTCCTGATGTTCCTAACATCCTTTAGCTTTCCTCGAACGCAAAACTTGGAAAAACCTTTTGAAGAAATCCACAAGCAATTATCTCTTCCTCTTTCAATCGATTCACTCAGAAGAACTCTGTTGCTGCTCTACTTCGCTCTTTGATTTCTTAATAATAATAATAACCACCGTTTAATCCCTAATCAGGGTAAAAATAAAAGTTTCTACCTACACATGGAATCTACCATTAATGTATTAAATGCAGTTAAGTGGAGTTGGAACTGGAGAAGAACTAACACATTATTGCAGTGCGACTTCAATAAAAATTCAACGACCAAGAAACGACGGGAGTGGAATCAGAATCAAAACAGATTTGGAAACTTGAGTAACTTCCCAACTTTTTTCATGTTCTGGGTCCGCTTGTACCAACAAAGCATAAAACAAAACCAAACACAAAAATAAAACAAAAAGACCAAAATAAGAAAACTTAACATAAAAACTTAATCAAAAACAAAAGTTCAAAAAGCGGAGGTGGAACCAGAATCAGAATTGATTTTGGAATTTTGAATAAAATACCGACTTAACATCCACTCTGGCTCCGGCTCTGACAAAGACAAGACAAAAGGTTTAAAAGAAAGACTATTAGGATGGGGATCAAAAAGAGCTTTGAAAGAAGTTCTAGAACCTGATTTAGTTCCGGCTCTGGTTCTGACAAATTAACCCAAAGATAAATAACATGTTGAAACAAAAGACTCCAAACTTTATTTTAAAAATCATCAAAAGATAAAAATGCAAAAGGGGGACCCATTTTGACTAAAGCAAAATATGGGGTGGTTATGCAAGGCATAAAAATGTCGACTTGGCTAGGAAAATGGTTTACCCATTTTCAAGATACCCAAAGAAAATTTTAGTCACCCTAAAACAACTTGGTTTATGAAGCATACTAACTTGAATAAGATCAAATATATGTAGGATAAGTTTGAGCTAGAATCTTAGATGTATGTGCTCATGAGTTATTTTTGAATTGGAGTGTGTGCCTATATTGTGCATCATTCTATGTAGATACTTTCTCTGTTCAAGAAAAAAATATACCTAAGCTTCAAGCTACATAGGTTGAGTCCTTTAACTATCGTGCAATAAAATCCTGGGAATTGTTCCATTGACAGATAGGCATCCATAGCCCTGACAAAGATACCTCTAGTTCTCTCAAAGCATTTCTCTACTACCAATTAGGCGTCCATAGCCCCGATAGAGATACTTGATTACCCACTTGATATTGAGTTTGCCTCTTCTTTCTTTCTTTTCTTTCATTTTTTTTTAAAACCTTGCTTGTGGAAATCTTTTATGCACCTTCCTCAATACTCAGACATAATGAATCTGAAACATGGGTTGATAACTACTATGGATTTCATGTCTTGGAATCATCTTTTTCACTTGAATAAAAGGGTAGAGCCATTCCAAAAAGAATATGTACTTAATCATGCAGATGTTTTCCTAATTTAGTGAATTTTTTTTTTATCACAATTCATGAGGTATTCAAAATATATCTTCTATCCTTAATAACTTTTCAAACCCAAACTAGGATGGTCATAAAACATGAGTTTCAGAACAAAATCCTTTTTAATGATGGTGAAGAAAATACCTAAACCAATTTCTCTCCTAGTACCAATAGTATACTCTGAATAACAACCCCTTGACTTGAAATGAACAAAATGAAGATCCCCAACTAAACAAGACCAAAAAAGACAAACAAACCAAAAACAAAGAAAAAGAACAACAAAAACAAAACTAAAAACTAAAACTAAAAAAAAAACTTAATTACATATGATAAAGTACAAAACATTTTCTTTAAAACATCAGACCTTCCTATGCACCAAAATAATGCTCGAGAAACTGACCATTAACTGGTAATGGAATAGGCACTCCTATTAAGGTACTCAAATGAAAAGAATTCTCGCCTAGTATATCAGCCACTTGATAAGGACCTAACCAAAGTCTATCAAACTTTTGATGATCTCCTTTCTTCTTTCTGGCCTTATCCCACAATAACACAAGATCTGATATCCTAAAAGCTTTTATCTTGGCTCTCTTGTCAAACCAACATTTGACAACAACCTGATGCTTAGAGAATTGCTACAAAGCAGCATCCCTTTGCTCTTCCATGTTCAGTAAATTAAGTAGTCTAGCCTCAATCCTATCATCCTTGGTATAAAATTATTGCATGAAATTAAGAACAGGTAGTTGTAAATAGATCGGGAAGATAGGGTCTTGGCCATAAACTAACTTAAAAAGTGAGTTTCCTAGAGCTGCTTTGATTCTGGTTCAATCTTCCCATAAGGCAAATCTCAACTAGGTATGCAAGTCCCTTGGATTATTCTCTAAAAAAATTCTTATAACTCCCAACAAGTTCTTATTTGTGGACTCAACCACTCCATTTCCCTCAGGGTTGTAATTGGAAGAATATTTCAAAATAATTTTATGCTCATATGCCCATGAAATGAATTCAACAAAAGAAAACGTAGGGCCATTATCACATACTAGAGCAAATGGAACCCCAAACCTGGTTGTGATGTTCTCAGTCAAAAACTTGGTGACCACCTCTGTGGTGCTATTCTTGCAAGGTTGGGCCTTAGTCCAACGTGTGCAGTAGTCAGTTGCAGTCAAGATGAATTTATGACCTGCAGAATAATTTGGATTAATTACACCTACAAAATCAAGGGCCCATTGAGAAAATGTTCTTACTTGATATACCGGTTGTAGGGGCATTGCAGGATTTCTTTCTCTAGGTGCAGAAGTTTGGCATACATGACAAGTCCTGTAGTGTTGATGTGCATCTCTAAATACATAAGGACAATAATAGCCTGATCTTAAAATATGATGAGCCAAAGCATCAGCAGACCCATGCCCTATTCCATGCCCTATTCCATGACTTCCATGAAACTTAGAAATAGCATGCTTAGCTTCTTGCTGAGCCAAATAGCGCAGGTAAATTCCTTGAAAATTATTTCTGTAGATAGATACCCCTTTAAGCATGTAATGAGCACTCTTCATCCTCAATGCTCTCCTCTGAGTAGCATTCATTCCTTCTGAACATTTTTTATTGAGGAGGAAGAAAATTAAATCTGTATACCAGGGATCCTTTGTGAATGATTGGATAGTGTATTGTTGACAAGTGATATTTCTATCCATATCAACCATTGCTTTTGACAAGCCTTGCCCTCGAACAAGTTTCATCGGGTGAATCTCTAAGTCAAAATTTTGTAAGATTTCCATCCATTTCCCTCTTCGTTCTCCTAATTCACTTTGCATTAGAAGAGACTTCATAGTTGCATCTGGAACTATGGCCATAACTTGACTTCGAATTATGTAATGCCTAAACTTCTTCACTGCTCGTACCAATGCAAAGGCTTGTTTCTCTAGTGGTGTATACCTTACTTCTGCGTTCTTAAATGGAGAACTCATAAAATCAATCTGTCTCTCCTCGCTCTCTTCTGTTCTTTGTTTCAAAACTACTGCACATGAATGGTTAGAAGCAAAAGAATAGATATAGAAGGGTTTTAGATGATCTGGGCTTGTCAAAACAGGTGCCTCAGATATAGACTGTTTAATATGCATGAAAGAAAACTTAGCCTCTTCACTCCACTCAATTTTTGCATCTTTCTTCATCATTTCATTTAAAGGTTTAACAATCTCTGTGAACCATGTTATGAACTTTCTAACAAAATTGATCCTTCCAAAGAAGGACCTCATTTCTTTCTTGCTGTCTGGCTTATTCAATTTCAAGATGGCCTCTACTTGGTCAAGATCTATAGATATCCCTTCCTCTGATATAATGTGACATAAGATTTTCCCTTCAAATACTCCAAACACACATTTCTTTGGATTAAGAGAAACACCATAACTTATACATTTCTTTATAACCTTTTACAGGTCATCAACATGGTCTTCTCTATTCCTGGAGAAGATGGTTAAATCATCTACATAAATGATTATACATTTTCCTATTAGATCTTTGAAAGCTACATCCATTGCTCTTTGGAAAGTAGTACCAGCATTGATGAGACCAAATGGCATCCTCCTGTACGAAAATGTCCCCCATTTAGTGGTGAAAGCAGTCTTCATCCTATCCTCATGACTCACCAAGACCTAATTATATCCAGAATAACCATCCAAGAATGACATCATCTGGGATCCATTTACCTTGTGTAATACTTCATCAATAGAAGGTAATGGATAATTGTCTTTCTCAGAGGCCTTGTTTAGATTCCTAAAATCCACACATAACTTGATCTCGCCATTCTTCTTGCGCACAGGAACTAAATTAGCTACCTAGGTAGAATGTCTAACTGGAAAGATTATTCTAGTAGATAAAAGTTTCTACACCTCCTTCTGGATCAATGGCTCAATTAAAGCATTGACTAGGTGTTGCTTCTGGCTTGAGAGGAATGGTGTGAGTGATCACTGAAGTGTCAAAAGTTTTTAAATCATCGTAACTCCAAACAATAGCTTCAATGTTCTGCTCCAAGATCTTGATTATCATGTCCTTGATTTCTTGAGGACAAGTCTTTCCTATAAGAACATTTCTTTATGGGACTAAGTGAGTCAAATTAACAGATTCATACTTACCTCCCTCACTCTCTGTAGGCATCCTTTGATGAACCCGTGGGTCTGAATCAAATATCCTCTCCAAAGAAACCATCCCCTTCAAAATGCTATTAATTTTCAAGTCCAATATACCTTCTGGACTATCTTTCTCAGGATCCCAATCTCGCTGATCTCTTTTAGATTCATCTATTATCTGCCCTTGAAAAATATCAGAACTTTCCAAGAAGGCCAATATGTTCTGATCATCATCAAATACCTAAAAGTGTCGAACATTATTTGGAACAAATGGGACTGAAATCAACTCAACTGAAAATCTTTTTAGATTAGAGTCTTGCATGGGTTCCAAAGTACTAGCAGCAAAAATAAGCACATCTACAATTTGATTGGCTTCTCTAGAGATAAGACTAATCCCAAAAGCATCAAATTCTTCAATTAAATTCCAAACCCGATTTTTGTAGGTAGCCAATCTTTTGTTATGACATTTATATTGGCTATGTACCTGTTTTACAATCACCTCTGAATCTCCCATAATTATGAGAGCGGTAACCTTCTTCTTATGAGAAAACATAAAACCTTGAGCAAGTGCTTCATACTCAACAACATTGTTTGTGCAACCAAACTACAATCTATAAGAAGCAAAGTAAGTCTTCCCTTTCGGGTTGGTTAGTTCAATCCCTGCTCCACTTCTTGCTTTAGATTTAGAACCATCAAATTTGAGAGTCCATAATTCATCTTTGGCTGGGAGTTTTTTCTTCTTAGGGACAATAGTGGATGACTTACTTAAAACATGTGGTGACTCAGACTTTTTCTGGTCATGAAAAATTGACTTGAGGTTAAGCTCACTTGAGGATTCTTTTATGTTTTCAGCTTGCTCAGAAATTAGTTTTTGAACAACCTCTTGAGTTTAATTGCAATCCAACTCATCTTTTAGTAATGCCCTAGGCATTGGAAAAGTATCTGGAGTAGGTGTATTGGATGGGAATTGAGACGCCTCAGCCTCTTGCTGAGTTTTAGAATATAAAACCTGAGTTTTCCCTACTGGTAAGGAAACTTCCTGTTGAGAAAAACTAGCTCGAGTAAGGATGGTAGCATCCTTAACTTTGAAAGAAAACTCATTGATGGGGGTCAGGATTTCTTCTTGACATAATTGTTGAGGTTGTTCTACATGGCTTAAAATATCAAAGCATGATTGGCATGTTAACTCCGAATGATTATGATAATGAATCCTAGACCAATTAGGAAGTAACAAACTACTCAAATTAGTTCATCTACTAAAACTAGCTTGTCTTATTGCAACTCTTTTATCAACACTTGCTGATTGATGTAGATCATTGAGTCACCATTTTCTAGGGGCAATGTATCCCCAAGATTAAGCACAGAGAAAGTAAGGACTTCCTCTTTTTTGTAAACTCCTATCTTAGTCTCAAAGTATGCTACTTCATTCGAAGCATCATATTCTGTAATCATGTGTTTGAGTCTTGGTTCACTTTCAATCCTTATTTATGTTGCAACTCCATTCCATGGTAACCACATGTGAGAAAAATCCAGGGATAGATATCCCCCTATGCTTTTCATTAGATCTCGACTTAGGAGTATACCATATGTTTCTGGGATATTAGTCACTTGGATATCTATGTAGGTCTAGATCCTTGGATCTGATCCAACCTGCACATGCATGTTCTTTAATTCTCCTACAACATTGACTTCAGTTTTATCCAAGTAAATCACCTTTTTATTGGTTGGGATAGGACTTAATCCTAAATTTTTACATATCAAAAAAGGCATGATATTTCTCGATGCTCTAGAATCCAATAAAAAATTGTGCAAATTCTTTCCAAAAATTCTTAAACTTAACAGAAAAGGTGGGGTATTGGTCTTACCTTTATAAATGGCTACATTTTTTGCCTTTGCTGGAGTCACTTTATCTTTTCCCTTTAAGCGAGTTGCGTCTTCCAAATCCTTCAACACTACTTCTCATTGAGTTGGGCACCACTTCATAATGTCAAAGAATGACAATGATGTCTTCTGCCTCTGTAATTCTACAATAAAATCAAACTCTAAGTCATTCCTAATTTGATATTTAGGAAAAGGAGGCAGATTACCTCTATTATGAGAATCAGAAGGTCCCTTTGGTGGTGGCAGATTGTTATTTGCATTTTGGTTAGGTGGGACCATGTTATTGTGAGGTGCAGATGTAGTAAATGGACCCTTATTTTGATTTCTTAGAAAGTGACCACCTTTAGACTGAAAAGCTTGGGCATCATATACATCCTCCTCTAGTCCATTGTCTCCCTGCATGGGGAATTGATAATTTTTTTCAATTGTCTCATAAGTCATAGCAGTACTTATGATCTGATTAGGATCTAGACTAATTGCATAATTGAATGCTTAATGTTTACAATCTTTAAAATCCAAATTACATAAACGAAATTAACACATTAACATGGTTAATTAAGTGGAAATAATAAAGTGAAGAAAATAGAATGTGAGAGAGAAGGAGAGAGAAAATGCAAACAATCTGATAACGGAGTTTGCCATGAACGTGACTACGTCTCCGAGTCTGCTCAATGGAGTGAGACCGATCCGATTAATCTCTAGAAAATGATAACAAAAGGTCTTCCACCTATTACAAGATTTCTGTCTCCTTGGATGATAATGAATTACAAATAAATCCTTCAAATGAAACAAGCTTAACTAGCTTGAAATGCATAAGGATCAAATTCACTATCACTTGGAAATATTCTCACAACTCTCTCAAAAATTCACTTCCAGCAGTTAGCCAAAAAAAAATTCTTCACAAAAATTGCTTAATCTCACACCCCCATCCTACCCTTTTTATACAAAAATTTTTACTCAAATTGGTTCATAACCAAGTGATTTCCAAATCCCCTTTACATAGAAAATATTATTAAAAATCCCCCCTTATTTACATAGGGATATCCTCCACTCAAAATAACCCATCCATAAAATCATCACGAATGGCCTCTTTTAATTTTATTCCATAATCCATTCAGGATTTATTAGGAGATCTTAATAATTCACCTTTGAATATAAACAGGCTTGATTTTGTTAAGGATTTAATCCTTAATTATAGGGGGTGAATTGATTGGCAATTTGTTTTTTTTTCTTTAAAAAGAATGTTTAAGTTCCCCTTAAAAAGGGGATCTCCCAACCACATGTATTTTTAAATATTAAAGGGGTTTTATCCCATTTAAATAGGGGTAAATTTGTTTTGTTTTAAATTAACACCCCACCTACTTTTTCTCACGTAGGCCTTAAATTAAGGCTTTTAAATGGGAGGAGTGGTAGGCTTTTATATATTGTTTTTTATTTTTTAAATAAAGCCATGTCCAACAAATTTCTGCCACATGTAACTTTGGGAAGCCACCATGTGTCACCTCATGATTCATCCATGTCAACATGATGACATCATCATTGTACCTTCAAGTCAACCTAGTCAACCACGAGCTTTGACCTTCCATATCTCACACATACGAGCTCCAATTTGTGCAAAAGAAACACTATCGGAAAGATCTTGTCAAGCTCTTCACATTGACAACAATTTTGACCACTTTTAGTGACATAAAATTTTGACCTTTTTTCTTGCCCTAGGCCCTAAGTTGACCAGTTATTGATTAAAATTTGACTGGAAATAACTTGGGCTCCGTAGCTCTATTTGACTCCATTCAAATTGCGCTGGAACCAGGACATCAAACTCTTTCTAATGGTGTTGAAATCTAGAGTATCGGAGACACTTCAATTTTTAGTGAAAATATCCCCCGGATCAACTTACTGGCCCATTATCCTAATTGGAATTCCCTGGTGGAGGATGAGCATCAGCTTGTGCAATCTTTACAATCTTCTCCATTTCTGGGCATTTAACCTCAGAATGTGCTGCAGTATCACGTAATTTGCACCAATTAGTCATGAAATTGAGGTATGCTACATTAGCAGTATGTGGTCTCTCCTCACCTGGCTAATAGTTATGGGGTACCCCACCATTGTTAGGTCTAGTATTCCACTACCTATTGTTGTTATTGAACCTTTGGTTATATCCTCTATTTTGATTTTGGTAATTTTGGTTAGAGGAATTTTGAATTTGAAAGTTGCGGTTGGTGTTTTGACTCCCATTCTGATTGGAGTAATTCCTTGGTTGTTGTAACCTCCCTAATTTTGATCATTCTGATTCTAGTTGTGGGGAGGGTGTAGATACCTAAAAATGACCTAGGCCTGCAAACACTATTTTACCACTTTCCATCCTAGCATAATTGTAACATTTGAATTATGTCCCTAACCCACATTCAACTATTAATTAAATAATTCATAATCTCTCATTCTTCATGATTATTAAATAAATAAATCTTATTTATTTAATTTAATATGTCACTAATTGTCAAAGTCTTCTAATAATTAAATAAAGTCATCTTATTTATTTAATTAATCCTTATCATTAATGTCCTCCTGATTATTAAATTAATATATTTTAATATATTGATTCAATATGTCACTAATTCCTAAATCCTCTCTTAATTAAATAAATTCATTTATTTATTTAATTAAGTAATTGTCTCTTAATTAAAATTAAATAATAATTATTAATTATTTAATTGCCTTATGTGACACTTCTATATTTTTTAATAAAGAAAATCATTTAAAAATATCTTCACATAGTTAACTAATTCTTCACAAAAATCAATTACTTATTATCTCACAAAATCTCTATTTTGAATTAATTTAATTCAAAATAGAATTATTCCTCTACAAATCAAGTAATTTCTAAAATTACTGATTTTCTAAAGTCTTATCCTCTTGTCTTCTGATTTTTACTAATTCCATCTCAACTGTCACATTCAATCTTGATTTAATTCATTTAATTAAATCTTATTTACACCTATGGGTATTTTACCCTAACCCTAATTAGGGTTGCCTTATTGAATCTTGACCTTTGATTCTAGGGTATTCTTCAATCTCTCATCTTGTCCGTTCATTCAAGATTGCATTTTCTATAAAATGACAATCTTGATTTCATTTTCGGATCCATGATCATTTAATATAAACTTTTATTATAGGCATTCTAGAGATCATAGACTTTATTTACTATTTGCATATTAGAAATTGCTTTCTAGTTTGCATAGTTTGATATTTTAAAATCCTTCAAAAGCATTGTTAAAGCTAGGCATTAGAGAAGTTTGCTCACAAAGAAATCTGAGGGCATTCCATCATTGCAGCAAGGCTTGAGAAGGTGCAATGGAAGCAATCATGAATAGAGAAGATTGGTGAGATCATTCCATTTCACTTTATTTTCCTTTTTATATTCTTATGTGTTTCATTGCTTGATATTAAACTAACTTGCAGGTACAACTAATTGTTTGAATCTTATCTTGCAGGATTTTTTAGATCATTACATTGGTGAACTTGACAAGTTTGTTTAACACATTTTTTGCAGATTTGTTGCTTTTCTTGTTTGTTTTTGTTGTTTTGCAGGTTACAGCCAAGAATTCGCACAAAATCCTGTCATCTTATTTAGAGCACAGAAAAATGGGCGAATGAAAAATTAAAAAATGATTATCTGGGTTTTGTAGGCCTTGTTTCTAGCTTTCCAAAACTTCAAATGATTTAAAATTTCATTAAGATTTGAGAAAGTTATGGTCATTTTACTATTTACTATTTTTTTAAAAATTCAGGTAAAAATTTCGCCTTTTAGAATTTTAATCTGGATCCGACGCGACCGCGGCCAGTCTTTTTTTTCTGGGTTTTAAATGAACCAATCCTAGGGTAGACACACTTAAGGATTAAATTTATCAACCCTAGGGTAGGCATTTTTTTAAATTTGGAATTTATCAATCTAGGATAGTCACCACACAAAATTTTGTTGAATTAAAATGAACACCATGTCTGTGTGAAGCAACATCTTCACTTAGATTAGAAAATATTTTTTGTGGGATTAAAATTGAACACTTGCTTTGTGTGTTTTGGATAGTAGGCATATGCTCTCCCCTTTACTGGGTGATCAAAAAGCCAGACCTATCTTTTCTTTCATACTTATGCATTTACTGCTTTCATACAACCCTTAGCAGGCCTGCCGTAGTGGGAAAAAGTACTCACCCTACAGGAACGACCTAAGTGGGAACACCTAAAGCCAAGGTTTCCAACCCATTGTAATCAAAAGCAAGTTGTTGATGAAAATCCAACTTGACAGTAGTTGACAAGATAACCATCCCCAAAACCTTTGTTCTAAAGGTTGGGAGGTCTCTCGAGGGAGTATATCCATTGTCACACTGAACGGAAAGACTTACTAAGAACCTAGTGTAGTAGCCAGCCGTGTCAGTAATTAGACATCCTTTCAATCACGGTGCAAGGGGAGGGAAGAATCTCCCCCCAAGACACTCACGATATAATCACCACGAATTGTTTGCTCAGGGGATTCGGTATCCACTTCCGTCACCTTGAGTACGCACCTGGAAAAGACAAAAACACGAGCGCCCTCTAGGGGGTGACAAGGCTGTGTGAGTCAATGTGATTTTAAGATGTGGGCTGTGATTGCGAGGATGACCCACTTGACTTTTAAGAATGAGTCTGTTTGAACAAGCATTTCATATTTTTGATTTTTGTGTTTGCCAAGAATTCTTAAAAATCTTCAAACAAATTACAAAATCACAAATTGGAATCATAAAAACTGGTTGAAAACTACAAACTGTGTTTGGGTTTTTTCCCTAAAAATTGCATATTACAACGCAAGCGCTCTGCTGCACCGCATTTGACATCTGAAAAACCGCATTCGATCTGATGAGCTGCATTTGAGCCATTAGGAGCCGCATTCGCTCTGTGAAAATGCAATTGACAATTAAAGAGCCACATTTCCAATCAGTGAGCCGCATTCGATTAATTGAGCTGCATTTGCCATACCAAATAGCATTTGTTGTCTAAAACACTGCATTTGCCATTTTGCAAAAACAAGTCAAAATCCTGCAACACATCTGCTTTAGTGTACCGCATATGAGACCTTAAACGATGCATTTTCCTGTCAATTGGGAAAACATTAATTTTGTCAAAAACCAGCAAGGCACTTGTCCAAGTCATCCATCTTCGCATTTTAGTCTTCATCTAGCTTGCAATCCGTCATCCTCATCTTCATAGGAAAAGTATTAAGTCCTCAAATTTACACCTTTGGGATAGGAAAACTTTCCTTCCTTTGTCAAAACTTTTGTCTCAAAAATACATTGTCATTGGACCAAGTCAAAACAAATTAATCCTAAGTCATCGTCCTTTGGTGAGCTACTTCCAACTCATAAGTCTAGTGTGGAAGTCTCACCTTGTCATTTTATCATCTTGTCCTACAAATCAGTCCTTTGACAATCCAATCAGAGACATTGGCTAGACTTTGAGCAGTTAGAAAACCTTTCCTAAAAATCATTCGACATAAGGCATCCCCTTTTATCACTTTACATTTTCACCTTGCATAGTCTTAGTCTCATTTCATCCACCATCATGTCTTCAAGTCATGATGACATTCTTGCTAGTCAAATTGAATACGAATTCAATAGTAAGGGTCAAGGACAACTTGCTAGGGACTTCAAAACGCTATACCTACAATGCAAGTCCAAACACACCTCACCCTCTAGTCCTCCGTCCATCCATCCCTCTTACCAATAGTCCAATAGTCCTAGTCCGCTATCCATCTACTATCAAGGGTCCCATAACACCATCCATGGCATTGAGTCACAACAAACTTCCATCAGTCATACCCACCCTAACTTCGACAAGGGAAACTAACCCTCCATTAATCCATTCCAAGCATCCACATCATATCTTAGTCCTTCATCTTATCCTAGTCTGTCATCTACGTCATATCAAAATCTTCCATTCATGTCATATCCTAGTCCTTCATCATATGCTAGTCCTCCATCCATGTCATATCAGAGTCTTCCATTCATGTCATATCCTAGCCCACCACCCACGTCATATCCTAATCCTAGTCCTTCATCCACGACAAATCCTTGTCATACATTCATGTCCTATTCTAGCCCATCATCTCTCAACCAAGTCCAAAGCTCCATGTCATACTCTAGTCCATCATACACCAATCCATTTCAAGACACTCGATTGGGTCATGAAAGCATATCTAGTCATGGTCTCCAAAGTCCCATCCCATCTCATAAACTTGAGGAAACATGTCAAGAGGCAAGTCCAAAGCACAACATTATAACATCACCGTCATGTCAAGATCAAAGTAGTCCATTCCATGACTCCATCTTTACGTCCATTCAAGAAGTCCTCCTAGACAATAATGGCATACCAAATACACCTATCTTTGGTCAAGAGTCCATCCAAAACCATGTCATTCAAGAGGAACCTATCTTCTTTCAAGACACTACTTCCAATCATGACATTCAAAATGCACCCATCTTTGATCAAGACACTATCTTTGATCAAGAAGTCCAATATGATCCACTCCTAGACCTCTATTCCATTCACAATGAAATGCTTGAAGACAATTCCATTCAAACTTCAAGTAATGATGCTCCCAAAAGTGAGACACTTGCCTCCATGGGACACATAGATGATCTACCACTAGAACAAGAATATTCTAGCATGGACATATTTGAAAATAATCAAGCTATAGCTGAATTTAGTGGGCTCTATGACAATGACCATGAAGACGGTTTTGACATAGACTTGGAAGCACCAAGAGAATCATCGGAATCTGACATGTCACCTGATCAGACTAAAGATATAAATCAAAAATCTGTCCAACATGTCAATAAAGCTACAACATCCTATCAATTAGGATCATCTAAGTTTTTCAGAGCAGGCTTTCTTACAGAGGAGAAGATTTCAAGCATTAATCTTCCCAATAAGGATGGGTTAGCATCTTGCTTCCAAAATGACAAGTATCCCATCGCCAACAAAATCTATCAGAACATGCATTATCAAGGCAAAGGATTAGGCCTACACAAACAAGGAATTATGGAACCTGTACAAGTTCAAGTACATTACAAACATCAAGGTCTTGGCTATTCATTAGTCAGAAAATCAAAAGACGTTAGTGGTCCCTCTTCGATACTGGGGGCAACTTTATCTAATACAAATGTCAAAAAGGGTATCATGAGTAGTCCTTGTCATAAGATTGTTGCCAATACCCCTTCCCTCCACACCCCAAACCATCATTCCATCATGAATAAACCTTCCATTTGGAACCAACAAAAGTCTTGCAAAATACAAAATCAAATGTCAGAGGCCATCGAATCAGACAAAAAGTCAAGTGGACAAATGAAGCTAAAATGGATCCCAAAACAAAATGGATCAAGTCAAGAATCAGGCAAAGAAAAGATGCAAAATTCAAAAGTCAATCAAAATGTGGAGCCACAACACAAGAGGATTCCCACATACAATACATGTCCACCTCCATCAAAATGGCCATCAAGAAAGACATGAAAATGTTGGTTCCAAACAACATCCTAACCCAACACCCAAAGTTTGGAGAGTAAAAATAGCTACATCCAAACATCCAACCAACCAGTCCACGTCCACCATCATCCATCATAATCCTACATCATCCTTAAAGTCCAAACATCCCATGTCAAAAATTCGTCGCATCTTGGCAACAACTCTCTATCATAAGGAATCTCATGGCACTCTATCGTGATGTGCGTATTCTGATAAAGCCAACTCTAGTATCAACAAAGATCACAATGACATCAATTAGGTGTATGCAGGCGCTATCATCCTGACAAGGCAACTACTTCAGAAAGGTCACTATTGGCATGTCATGGCACCAGTCTCTATATCGGCATTGTCAAAGGCTTTAGCATAGTCAGTGGTCATATAAAGCATCAAGGCTATCTGGCAAAAATGCAAAAATGCAAAAAAAATCAAAAATAAAAAAAATCGTCCCTAGATGAAAACCTGGCAAACAGGCGTCTTGGTGACACCAAAAAAAATAAAAAATCAAAAAATATCAAAAACAGTGAAGAGAAAAATTTCGTCCAACAGTGAAAACCTAGCAAACAGGCACTTTGGATAAGTATCATGATGAAAACCTGGCAAACAGGCATCATGTGTAGAATAAATCATCTATGTGGACCATTACACTTGAGGGTAAGTTGTCTTATCTCCCATGCATTTCCCATGACATCTTTCCATTCATCCATCTTGGCTCTATCATGTTCATCCATTCTTCTACCTACTTTGATCTTGACAAAGACTAAGGTGCAAACACAAATCAAACTTTGGAAAAATTTTGACATGTCCATCCTTTGGTCATACACTAGTCAAAAAATACCATGTCATTATCTTCATAGCCTTCTTTTCACTATGAAACATCATCCTTGGAGACCATATGATAATTCTCCTAGTCCAAGTCATCAATCTTTCTTGCCTTATACCTGTCACCCATCTTGGTTTCCCTTGTCAATGGTTTACAAATCCCTCGTCATTCCATCCAAGTCATTTCAAATGCAACAATATGGCACCCTAGCACATTATCCAAAACATTCCTTGGCTTTGTCCCTAGACATGCTGCAGAATTTTATACTCTTGTCATAACATTGTCATCTTCACTTTGTTTTGGGATGTGTCCTTCCCACGTCAAACAACATTGTCATTTTCACGTTGTTTCGGGATGTGTCCTTCCCACGTCAAACAACGTTGTCATCATCATCATCACCTGTCCATCGGTATTCTACTTGGCTAGCAGCAAAATCATGGTTGTCCTTGGATTCATGTGCGTCAGCATCATCCACATGCATTTGTCACAATTTTTGTAAAGCATCAAAAAGTCATAAAAATTACAAAAAGTCCTGAAAAAAGATAAAAATTTGAAAATTGTCCTGAGAAAGCACAAAAACATTCAAAAAAGTGTCAAAATCCCAAAAACAGAGTCAAAGTCAATCTCTGTCTAGTCAATCCAATCAGTCTTTTCGGTCAATCTTTGTCATTTGTTTGAACTACGTTGTCTCTGCGCCTTTGCTACATAGGCACGATTCATCTTTGAATCCCCGAGACATTAGGTCAGTCCCTTTGGGTTGTCAAAGTAAAATTCTAAGTCAAAAATGGTCACTTTTGTCAAAACAGTCATTCAAAAGTGTCAACATCAAAATCAAGTCCAAAATTAGACAACATAAGCAAATCAATTACACAGTCAGCATCAGTCAGCTTACCAAAGCATTGGTCAAATTGTCAATCTCTTGTCACTTTTTGCTCCTCTTCAAGATGTGTCCTTCTTGGATTTGGATCCCATCAAAGTGTCATTTTGCCTTTTCAGGATGTGTCCTTCCTAAAATTAGGCACCGTCAAACCGTCAGAACCATCAAAACTATCAAGCTTTCAAACAATTAATCTTCGGCAAACAAACATTGGCAATATAAGTAAATGACTGTGAATTTTTGGCTATTTTGTCTTATATTTTTATTGACTTGTCTTTTGGTCATGTTACTAGCTACCTCAAGGATGTCCCCTGAAGGATTTAGAGGTGCGACAATGTCTCATGACCTATTTTATTTTCTTTGACTATTGTCTATGGATTGTCTTGACAAAAAGACTGAGGCAAATGGGCCTCTAGTATGAGTTAGGACATTCCTTGTCTGCAATTGTCTGTCTTGCAATTGGACGACCTTGCACACCTTAGTCTATGTTATACCCTGGTGTTTGTTGTCTATTTGTGTCATTTTTACCGCCCAATGATGATTCGAGCAACACGTATTAGCACCCTGGAAAATATTGAAAGATTTTAACATGCATTTCCTTCTATCCTAGCATTCATCTTTTTTTCTCTACCATTTCTTTGTCTCGTCATATTCTAGTCTTCTCATCAATTTCGAGAGCACATCCGTGTTCTTGGAACCCAACTGTCCTCTCGAGGGGGCATACCGCTACCTCCTCGTCATTCTTCCTTAACTTATTCTGCACTGGGGC
Source organism: Sequoiadendron giganteum (assembly GCA_007115665.2). Lineage (NCBI taxonomy): Eukaryota > Viridiplantae > Streptophyta > Pinopsida > Cupressales > Cupressaceae > Sequoiadendron > Sequoiadendron giganteum. Next base: position 435,083,321 of record CM021108.1, on the reverse strand, counting down.
ATATTCTAGACTTGTTTTTCTTTGCCATAACGCAACAAGCTGCATTATGACAAAGAGGGGCAAATGTAGATACCTAAAAATGACCTAGGCCTGTGAACACTATTTTACCACTTTCCATCCTAGCATAATTGTAACATTTGAATTATGTCCCTAACCCACATTCAACTATTAATTAAATAATTCATAATCTCTCATTCTTCATGATTATTAAATAAATAAATCTTATTTATTTAATTTAATATGTCACTAATTGTCAAAGTCTTCTAATAATTAAATAAAGTCATCTTATTTATTTAATTAATCCTTATCATTAATGTCCTCCTGATTATTAAATTAATAGATTTTAATATATTGATTCAATATGTCACTAATTCCTAAATCCTCTCTTAATTAAATAAATTCATTTATTTATTTAATTAAGTAATTGTCTCTTAATTAAAATTAAATAATTATTATTAATTATTTAATTGCCTTATGTGACACTTCTATATTTTTAAATAAAGAAAATCATTTAAAAATATCTTCACATAGTTAACTAATTCTTCACAAAAATCAATTACTTATTATCTCACAAAATCTCTATTTTGAATTAATTTAATTCAAAATAGAATTATTCCTCTACAAATCAAGTAATTTCTAAAATTACTGATTTTCTAAAGTCTTATCCTCTTGTCTTCTGATTTTTACTAATTTCATCTCAACTATCACATTCAATCTTGATTTAATTCATTTAATTAAATCTTATTTACACCTATGGGTATTTTACCCTAACCCTAATTAGGGTTGCCTTATTGAATCTTGACCTTTGATTCTAGGGTATTCTTCAATCTCTCATCTTGTCCGTTCATTCAAGATTGCATTTTCTATAAAATGACAATCTTGATTTCATTTTCGGATCCATGATCATTTAATATAAACTTTTATTATAGGCATTCTAGAGATCATAGACTTTATTTACTATTTGCATATTAGAAATTGCTTTCTAGTTTGCATAGTTTGATATTTTAAAATCCTTCAAAAGCATTGTTAAGGCTAGGCATTAGAGAAGTTTGCTCACAAAGAAATCTGAGGGCATTCCATCATTGCAGCAAGGCTTGAGAAGGTGCAATGGAAGCAATCATGAATAGAGAAGATTGGTGAGATCATTCCATTTCACTTTATTTTCCTTTTTATATTCTTATGTGTTTCATTTCTTGATTTTAAATTAACTTGCAGGTACAACTAATTGTTTGAATCTTATCTTGCAGGATTTTTTAGATCATTACAGAGGGTTTTTCCTAAGCTATGCCATGTCATTAGACATTTGAGATAGAGTCTTCTTGAGAGTCTCTAACTCACTAGTCAGTTGGACAGTTTGCTCATTTTGCACATTCTGCACTATGGTCGGGGAATGAATATGGGTTGATCCTCTCGCTTGTTGTTGTTGATTTTGAGGTTGTTGGGAAGAATCTTGTATGCCATTGCCAAAGAAAGGCATGGTAAGTGGAGCTTGTAACTTAGATATAGGTCCATATTGAGAGTAAGACATCCCTGGGATAGTGTTGTACAATGGTGGGTTAGGCATCTGATAATTCATGGGAGGGAGATCTGTTCCTAAACTTCTTGATTGCAGACTTATCTGTTGTTGCAATTTGATGGCTAAGTGATAAACTTTAGACAAAGAGTCTATTTCATTGGTGACATAAGTCCTCTGCAAAAATAGGCCAATTAAAGGATCAACAACTCTCAAATATGCTTGTATAGTAATATTCTCAGCTACTAGATAAGGGTCATGTAACCTACAAAACATTCTTTGGAATTTGGTATTGAACAAAGGTAGTGGCTCATGATGTTCCTTTCTTATGGTGGCAAACTGGTGATACAAGATGGCAGGGTCCATATAAACCCGAAATTGATTAATAAATGCATTTTGTAAACTTGTCCAACCTAGAATGGATCCCCGGGGCAGATTTAAATACCATTTATATGCCATATCACCCAAATAATAAGGAAAAGATCTACATATTACATCCTGATGAGCAACTTGAGCTCGTTTGCAAGCATCTTTGAATTTCTGTATGTGATCCTCAACACTTCTTGATTCACCATGTATGTACTTAGGACAAAATTTTTCTAGGTTCTTTGGTAAGTCATGAATTCCTCCTGGAATAGTCCCTAATGGACAGGGGTTATTCACAAAGTAAGCCATGGGTGGGATTGGTTGAGCAAGTGGTGATATAGGCTGAATTGGTGGAGACTCGGGCCTACCTAACGGTGGTGATGTAGGTGAAACTGATGGTGGTGTAGGTGGATTTGGTGGAAATCTAGGTGGAGTAAGTGGTGGTGGCAAGGTAGGTATCAATATCCTACGAGCATGGGGTCTAGGTCTGACCGGGGTTTGAAGTTCTTCAAATGGTTCAGGATTAGTAGAGGCTCTGAGAATCCTCTCGTATTTCTCTGGTGAGAAAGACACAATGCAATCCAACTTGTTCTTTTAGGCCCTCCTTCTAGCTCCATATCTGTTGATGGTGAAAATGACACAAACAACATTAAAACAAAATATTTCTACTCTATTTCTCCTGAAAAAGAAAGACAACATATAATAGCCTAACTCCCAAGGTCCTGGTAGCTAGTTCTCAACTGTCTGGTGTCACTCAATCAGTTCATGTAACTGTAATGTTCAAGGGGCTTCTGTTGTTAATAAAGGATAGAAGCAATGACTTGTTCATCGAACTATTCTTCACAAAGAAATGGGGTTTTTAAATAAAAGAAAAGGATAGATCAAAGGGTAAATTAGAAAACATGAATCAAACTCATCTAACATTTGGACATATATCTTCAACAATGAATGTTTTCCAATAGATCAAGAAAACCAAAGCATGACACAATTTATAGAATAATCTATGCCATTGTATGCATCTACGGTGCTTATTTTAATTCGCATATGACAACTATTTCAAAAATTCCAAAAAGAACACGCATTCATTCATTGCCAAGATAATAGATCAAAAAACTTCAACAAATTCAATTCAATGATAACCTAAGGAGATAATCCTTAAATCCGGCTTCTTCTAATGAATTTCATCACATAAGAAACAATCATGCTTCAACACAATCACTGGCATACAAATAGATTATAACTCATTAGCCTTATCAAGTAAAACAACTCAATTATAACACCATATTGCGTAAATCTATAATTTTATTTAACTATAAAAAGTCAAGTAACAATGTATTTCTGTAACAACTATGAAGAATTCTATCTCCTAATATCAAGTGGCCAATTCTATTCTTTATTAGCTGACCCTTACAATATGCTACCCAAAGGGTATTTATAGATGTACAAAATTCAGACGTCCCCTTCTATTTTAAGCTGACCCACCCTTTTAGGGATTACAATTATCTTTGGAAACTCAGTTAAACTGGATGAAAAGAGAATATAAGAGAATAAAATCCATGCATCTCAAAAACTGTTAGTGTTGCATGCAACATGCAAAGAAGAAAAAAAAGCCATGCATGCATGAGACTTATGCATGCGAAATCTGCTCCATCATGTATTCATCATAGCTAGAGAAGACTTGTTGTAATGTGTCTAATTCAGGCCCATCCACCCAACTATCCTCAAAATTAATTCTCTCCAACTCCGCTATAGCAAATGCTCTCATATCCTTCAACTTTGTCAACTCTCTCTTGGCTACTCTTTATTCTTCCTTGATGTCCATCAATCAATCTATTAGCAGATCTTCACCAACATCTCCTCTTTGCATAACCTCTTTAAATCTTTCAATCCATTTTTGCTTTATTTGGCTTAGAGGTAAGCCTTCCTTTTCTAGTACCTTCATGTTCACAATAATAGCAAGAATGGCTTCCAACTCCTCAAACTATTCCCTCAAATCCTTAACAGAATCTTGAACCTCATTTCTATGTTTGTATGGGAAATCTGTTCTAAATCAAAGTATACAAGAAGTCTTTTCCATAAAATATTTATTGTCTTCTTCTAATATCAACTGTTCTAGGAGGGTAGTCTTAGGAAATTTATTGGCTTCTTTTAGTTTCTGGCTGTATCCCTTATACTCATCCTCTTGTGCTTCGAAAGTTTTAACATATTTATTCATTTCTTCCATCAGCTCCTCAGTTGCTTTGTAAACCTCAAAATTATCTTCTAACACCTCTTCTATTTCTTGATTCAATTTACTAAGCCACCGATCCAACATTTCTGCCTTGCCTGTCACCCATTCCAAATCCTCTACTTCCTTCTTGCTCAACAAAACTGGGGTCTCAATTGCAACAACCTGTTGTGTTCTTGGAGCGGAAACATTCTTAAGGAAAGCATGTAATTGATCTAGTTGAACCTTAAGCTCATCCTTCCTTTGTTTATCCTTTAACATCCTTGACTTAGTTGAAGATGCTACCACATCAATCAAATTCATTTTCTAATCCCTGGTAGGTCTTCCCAAATTCATAGTGCCTAGCTGATAATCCATTAATTGCATATCTCCTGCCTCCTTTTCTACCATAGGTATAGCACATTCAGCCACAATTTCTCCTTTTTTAGTCAAGCTAGTAGAGTGCAGGATCTTGGCCTTATTTTTAGGCCTTTCTTTTTCAATTTCCTTCATCATATCCTCCCAATTGAGAGGTTGAGAAGGTGTCAGTGTTCTATTTTGAAGGTCGAATTTCAACCAAGTCTGGGCACCTAGAGTAATAGTCATCATAGTTGAAGAAGAGGAGGTAGTAGCTACAGGAGGTTGCACATTTACATGAGGTTGAGAATCAACCATCTGTTTCTATTGCTGCTCTTTTTCCACACTCATTTGTGCCATCCTTTCAACTTCCTCCTTCTCTTTTTGTTCTTTTAGTCTCTTGTCTTCTTCCTCCTTCTTCAATATCTCTTCTTCTAATCTTTCTTTCTCCAGTCTTTCCGTATCCAGTCTTTCTTTTTCCAGTCTTTCTGTCTCTAAAGCTTTAAGCTTTTCTACATTTTCTTCTTTTTCTTGTTTCTTTTTGACCAGCTCTTCGACCTCTTTCTCCTTTTCTAATCATTCCACTTTCTCTTCTTCTATGTGAGCTTCTTCAACAAGCTTTAACTTAGCTACCAGAACTTCTCTTTCCCTTTGGTGTCTTGCCTTCTCTTCCTCAAGTTCATGAATCTTTTGTATCAATTCTAACTTATCATTCTCCTCCTTAACCTTGAGCTCATGCTCCTTTTGCCTCTGCTGCCTCTCTACTTGATCAAATTTTGACTTATCTTCAATTTGTTGCTGCTGTAGTATGGCATCAACTAATTTTTTGTTTTCTATCTCTGGAGCTTGCTCATCAGGAGCCTTCTTGACTTCTTCAAACAATTCCCACTAATCCTCCTATGTCATTACCTATTCTGTATCCTCCTCTAGAGGCATATTTTCTTGTATTCCTTTATCTGACAGAGTCTCATCCAAATCTGTTCCAACATCATGAATTTCTATCTCCACTTCTTTTCCCTTTATATTTTCAACCATAATATGAGGAGTCCCCTTTTGCACTTCCTCACTTTGCTATTTTGTAATTGGGATTTGAGTAGATGACTCACCTAATGTAGGTTTTGAAACAATTGATCCCATTTGAGCATCTCCATCTTGTGTCTTTGATTCATCAACTACTGCTTCAAGTTCTATTTCTTCAATGTCTAGAGGAAGGAACTCCAAAGGCTCCTTGGGAGGTGTCTTTCTCTTAATCATTTTATACCCTTTCCCCTTTTTAGGAGCTGGTCCTTGAGGAATCTTGGTTCTTAGAACCAACCACTAAATGCTTCTATCCAAGACTGGTTGCCCTATCTGCTTAATGCCAATTATTTCCTCACTGTCCCAGTCAATTGGATCTAGGATTTAAGTCCCAATTTTTAAAGCTTCATAAGATGGATCCAACACAACTCCATCATCCACCAATGTGTCAGGAATAATATTTTTGATACCAAGCTCTTCCATGAGTGAGACAGGTAATCTCTCATAATTATTTTTCTTCAAGTCATATTCATCCTACCGGTCACTCTAGAAATCTTCCAATAAATTGAAATGTTTATCAAACATAGAAGGCAACAGAGAATTCATCTTACCCTTCGGGTCAAAGTGCTTCTGAGCTATACACAAACCTAGCTTTAACTATATCAACTCACTGCACACCACCTTTGCTCCTACCAAATGTTGACAATTATACTCACCCAACTTCATGGGGAACTTATGACATCTTGTCTTATGTTTCAACCTAAGCTGGACATTAACCCCTAGAGCCTGATATACAAATTCCATTAAAACTATCCTATTATTGCAGCACCTTGGCAAAAAATGTGGATGACCTTCAAAGCCAGCTAGCCTAAAATATGTAAACCTGGGGTATTGAATGTACCAACATCCCCATTCAGTGATAATTACCATGGCCTCTTGGCTCAGTCTATACCCTGCATCCCCATTGAGTTGGTTAATGATCACATATATGAATGCATCATTAACCCTTCTGAATTGAGTCTCAACAACTTGTAGGGACAACTAGTTATAATGCTCCCACACCTTGTTTTGTCCATCTAACCTTCTTTGGTTGGTCTTCCAACTTGGTTAGAGACTTCTTTTCCATTCTCAACCATTTCTTTTTCAAGTGAGACTTGTTGGATTCCTTATATTTTCTATATTTCTCTAGGGCCTCTGCCTCAGTTAACTGCACCAAGTTCTTGGGATGCAGGACACTAAATATACTTTGAAACATTTGAGGAGTGAGATCAATGATTACATTGTCTTGTGAATACATGCATTTTCGGGTAGCTAGATTATAAGCTCCTACAGATATCAAAATTAACTCTGGGCATTGGACTGATAGAGGAAATAAAGTGATATGAGATAATCCAGACTCAACAATTCTTTGTGTTCTCCCTATGATATCTTCAACAAACATTTCTACAAATAGCTCCTCAAAATTGTATTGGCCTAGATTTGTGTCAGTGATGTCTGACCAATTTGATTCGACTTTTCTTACTGTGACAACAAAACTTCTGTGGTTATACCTCAAGGTATAAGGTAACTGTTCTGGCTTGATCTTCTTGGGTTTACCTATTGCCTTTGATGTTCCAACAAGCTGGTTCCTTTGGATAGCTTCTCCTGATGTTCCTAACATCCTTTAGCTTTCCTCAAAGGCAAAACTTGGCAAAACCTTCTGAAGAAATCTGCAAGCAATTATCTCTTCCTCTTTCAATCGATTCACTTAGAAGAACTCCACTACTGCTCTACTACGCTCTTTGATTTCTGAATAATAATAATAACCACTGTTTAATCCCTAATTAAGGTAAAAATTGGAGTTTCTACCTACACATGGCAGCTATCATTAATGCATTAAATGTAGTTAAGAGGAGTCAGAACTGGAGAAGAACTAACACATTACTGTAGCATGACTTCAGTAAAAAGTCAACGACCAAGAAATAGCAGGACCAGAATCAAAATGAAAACGGATTTGGAAACTTGATTAACTTCCCAACTTCATTCCCGTTCTGGGTCCACTTCCGCCAACAAAGCATAAAAAAAAACCAAACACACTTATAAAACAAAAAGACCCAAATAAGAAAAATTAACATAAAAAATTAATAAAAAATCAAAAGTTCAAAAAGTAGAGGTGGAACCGAAATCAGAATTAATTTTGAAATTTTGAATAAACGATCGACTTAACGTCCACTCTGGCTCTAGTTCCAATAGATTAACCTAAAGAAAAATAAAGTGTTGAAACAAAAGACTCCAAAATTTGTTTTAAAAATCATCAAAAGATAAAAACGAAAAAGGGGGACCCATTTTGCCCAAGGTAAAAGATGGGGTGGTTATGCAAGGCATAACACAATGCATCATTGCATTTATCAAGAGAACATTGTTCACACGTAGGAAAATCATGCAAGGATCCACTGAAAAAACTCATGCCATTAATGAGAACAACTTGCAGAGAGAAAGAACTCCCAACGCAAATGAACATGAACCCAACAAAAATTGAACATGGCAAGTCGGACGACTCAGATTGAGTCAACAATTGTTTGAAAATCCACATCAGTGCCCTAGGAGAACCATTCCCAATCACAACCTAAGAAAACAAAAGGTTGTAATTGGACATCAAGTCCCACCTAGCCCCATCGCTTCAAGAACTAGGCCACGTGTTGCCTCCTCATAGACCTCATAGTACCCTCATGGGCCTTTAATCTAATCGTACGAGATCCACGAGGAAGGATTATCATTGATCTCCCTTGTTAATATCCCACGGTTAGAAAAGACCACCTTAAACCCCAAAACCCTAGCCTCCATCCATGTAAATTTTTAGTCCCACCACAATCCTTGTATGGTCCACATGATTTTTTTATGCTTTGTTGAAGAAAATATTACAATATATTTCTTATTTATGTACATATTTTCCATATATGTTTATTAAAGTTTGAAATTATTAATAATATTAATTTGGCAAGACATTAAAAGAGTGTTGATTGTAAAAAATATGCATCCTAATGTGAAAATGAAAAAAATGGAAGCAATGAATATAACACATAAATTTTTATGTAGTATCCATTTCAAAGAATCATGTTACCCTCTACCTTGAATTTTTTAGTATAAAAAGCTAAGGAAATGCAATAAATAAGATAATAAGTTGACTATTAGCACATACCAATTTTCATAGAGATGTAGATTGTTGGATGTTGTGGTTGTGTTGCTCATGATATGTGGTTGTCATTGATGTCAACACTATTAGCATTAATGTCTTAAAGGTTGTATATGTCGAGGATATTGAGAAATTTAGAATAAATATGTTGTAGATAGTCTATGTAGTTGTGGAGATCAGAGTGGTGGAAATTTTTGTACGTTGATATTTTGAATTCGTGTATTAAAGGGTTTGTTTCTGAGCCTATGTATTATATCCTCTAGAAGTTTGAGAGGTGTGCATCAAGATTGGAGTGAGTTATGACTTTTTGTGTTCCTACAATTATTTTGTTGCTATAGTTGGTGTTTCTAAAAGAAGAGAATGTAATTCTGGTGAATTGAATTGTTGTGTATGATCTTGAAATGTTCATTGATGTTTCTTGATCTCATACTCTATCATTGTGGTATGTCCACATTGATCAGTGTTCTCGTGATCACAGATTTTTCCTTTGCATGTTCGAGTTTTCATGTTCTTGGTTGACATAATGGTGGTAGCATGTTGTAGATCCTTGTGGATTAATTTTTGAATGCTTGGAATGTTCGAGGATGTTGATTTAGGTCTTCATTATGTTGTGACCAATTTAGGTTGGTGCGCATTGAGATTTGTTCATGAATTGGGCCGACAGTTTGTATTCATCTATAATTTATTTTTGGCCGATAAAGTTGTTAATGTAAATTCATGAAGTGGATATATAAGAGCGATTGTTTTATTCATTTAGAGAGAATGTATGTGAACTGTATGCAAGATATGTGTGAATAAAGATGGTGCAGGAGCACCTGGCAAAGTTGGAGCACCTGGCAAGGTTTATGCTTCATTTGAAGTTTTTTGTTATATTTCATTTTGTTGTGTAAGGTTTTGTGGACCATCTTAGTTATGGTTGAGGACCTTTGCTCCTTAGTTTAGGAGTGGTGAAGTTGAATAAGTTAGGAAGCCTATTTTTGGGTTGTTTTCCCTACAATAGACCAAGGTTGAAAAACACACTGTGTTTTCCAATGCTACGTTTTTGGTCATTCTTAGGCTCAGGAAAGGAAACCTAACTATTTTCCAAGGATATGTAAAGTTCACTCTCGACCTGTTTGTGGGTTGGGAAGCATAGAAAACGTTTGGAGTTATATGCAGATAATATGAATATAGTGATTTTGGGTGTGTAAATGTAGTTTTTCTGTTCTTGTTTTTGGAACTGCAGCTAGATGCATTGAGCAAGACATTTGATGGTTTTTTTTAGCATGTAGAGGAGTATTTTGAATCATTCTTGTGGCTAAATAGATAGTTATTTTATCGCTTCTCTCCATTCTTTGTATATTTTGTGTTTATTGATTGTTGTTTTGACTGTAAATCTGGTAAAAATGGGGTTTTAGGCCACATTCTTCCCGTGCCAGCAAGCATGGACTCATTGGGAATGTGGCCAAGCTCCTTACCTGTACATAGTTTAGTGGTAGGAAACATTAGGAGTTCTAAGAGCGTGCTTAAAGTCTTTTCCTAGGCGAGACTATAGGTGCCCAGCTTGGAAAAGATAGTCTTTACACAATCCAAACATGGCAGGGGTGCTGAATGTCTGAAAATGTAGAGTGTGAAGTGATTGCAGGAGCCTTCACCAAGGTTGGCAAGTAGGCAGAACCTTTGACTGATCACCTGGAGGCTGGAAAGTACAAACAATCCAAGTAAAGGTCAAGAAAAGCCCTAGTTCTTGCAAGCATAGGGTACACTTGTGTCAGAAGGGAGGTTGATCAGGAACCTTTGTAAGATGGTTTTGAAGCCATGGAAGCTTTATACACCCCTGCATCAAGTTGGAAGCATTTGGAGTATCAACTAGTCCTTAGGGAGAATAAGGGCTAGTGAGTGAACAAGAGGAAGAGCACCAAGATTTGATTGCTTGAAGGCATTGTAGATGATAGCAGGGTTGGCAAATGAACCAGGGGTGCTTGAGTAGCAGAGGACCTACAGGTTGAGTGGTGGAGGAAGTGGCACCAAGGGTTATCAGAGGTGAGGCTCGAAGCATTGAGATTGTGATTATCTCAATCCAACCTTGTCTCTATCAGATTGGTATCAGAGCAAGTGAAAGATTTGGGAAAGAAATCTTGCATGTCAGACATTGAGTCAAGTGATTCTTCCACCATGGTGACCAATGCAAAACTGGCTAAGATGGTTGAAGAGCAAGAAGAAGACAATAAGCAGTTGAGGGAAAGAATAGCCCAACTTGAGACAGCAGTAAGAAGTGCATAGTTTGAGGGAAGAATTCCAAAAGAAGAAGAGATAGTAGAGGAAGATAAGACCCCTGAACCTGACCCTGTTTTGAAGGAGGAGCCTTTCTTGAAGGCATTAAAAGCTTTGAGTGGAAAAGCAGTTGAAGGTATACTACTTTTTAGTGGAAAGATGGAAGAAGACCTAGTCATGGACTAGATAGAAGGCATGGAGAATCACTTTGAGTGTGATGGAGTCACTGAAGCACAGAAGGTGAAGGTTGCTAAATCAAGGTTGAGAGGATCAACTTTGACATGGTGGAAGTTTGTTTAGACTGAGAGGGAAAAAGAAGGCAAGTAGCCCATATCAACTTGGAAAGGAATGGTTGCTAAATTGAAAGAAGCCTACATGCCAGATGACTATGAGATTCAATTGCACAAGAAGAGGCAAAGCCTAAGGTAGAAAGACCAAGATGTAAAAACTTATACTGAAGAGTTTCAAAAGTTTTGTATGAGGTCTAATGTGATAGAGGATGAGAGCCTCAAAGTGGCTAGGTATCTCAATGGTTTGAAGTGGAATATCCAAGAGGAAATGGCCTTACTAAGTCCAAGACCATACACCAATGTTATTAGTTGGCTATCAAGATAGAGGAAAGGAACAAGAGGAGGCAAGATCAGTCTTCTAGAGGAAGAGGCAAAGGCAGATATCAAAGAGATCAAAGAGGACAGCGTGGTGGCTACCAAGGAAGAGGTAGTGACCAAAGAAACCAAGGAGAATCAAAGCTCACTGAGCATGGAGGTGAAACATCTCTAAGAGGAGGATTTAACAGAGGAAGAGGACCTCACGGAGGTTCAAACAGAGGAAGAGGAGTAGGTAGCAGCAGCTCTTATTTTGCAAGCATGAAATGTTATCACTGCAATCAGCTAGGTCACCCTGCTTATAGGTGCCCAGAGAAAGCATCTTCTTCTAGCAATGAGAAATGAGTGGCTTATGCACAAGAGGACACCATGAGTCCTAAGGCAACTAAGATCAGTCATATAGAATCTGAAATTGAAGAGAGTCTGATGTTCAACAGAGTGCTGATTAGACAACCAGTCAAGGAGGAACCTAAGCAAAGAAGAGCTCTTTTTAGAGTAAGGTACAAAATACTTGGTAAAGTATGCAAGGTCATTGTAGATTCTGGTTCTATAGATAATATAATCTTAGAGGAGGCAGTAACTAGGCTGAAATTGCAGAAGGTACCTCATACCAACCCCTACAAGGTCACATGGCTGAATAAAGGGTAGAGTGTTTTGGTTAATGAGCAAGTAATAGTGGAATTTTCAATTGGAGGGTATAAGGATAAGCTAGTTTGTGATGTGTTACCCATGGATGCATGCCATCTACTACTTGGTAGGCCATGGCAATATGATAGAGGTGCTATATATCATGGGAAGGAGAACACCATTGAATTCAAGAAGGATGGAAGAACCTTCAAGCTGCAGTCATTGACTGAGGAAGATGAGGGATAGTCCAAGGTACCAAATATCATGTTGAGCAGTGGTAAAGAGTTTATCAGCAATCTACATCAAGGGAATGAAGGTTATGTGGTTTTAATGTAGTCCAAAGAGGAAGAAAAGGCTGAAATGATAGTCTTACCAGAAGCAGTCCAAAGGTTGTTTGATAAGTACAAGAGTATAGTGAGTGATGGAACACCTGCAACTCTACCCCCAAAGAGAGCAATAAGTCATGAAATTGACTTCATACCTAGAGCCTCATTGCCTAACAAAGCAGCATACAGGCTTACACCTGATCAAAACCTAGAGGTGGCTAGGAAAGTGGAAGAATTGTTGAATCAAGGTCTAATTCAAAAGAGCATCAGCCCATGTGCAGTCCCAGTGGTTTTGGCAACTAAGAAAGGAGGTAAGTGGAGACTTTTTACCGATTCTATAGAAATTAATAGGATCACCATTAGGTATAGGTTCCCAATACCTAGAATTGAAGATTTGATGGATTGCCTTGGAGGAGCATAGTATTACACCAAGTTGGACCTCAAGAGTGGCTACCATCAAATCAGGATTAAAGATGGAGATGAGTGGAAGATAGCTTTTAAGACAAATGATGGGTTATATGAGTGGAAAGTGATGCCATTTGGCCTTTCAAATGCCCCTAGCACGTTCATGAGACTAATGAATGAGGTGCTTAAGGATTTCATAGGGATCTTTGTAGTGGTCTATCTTGATGACATACTGATTTTCAGTAAGACAGCAGAAGAGCATTTGAAGCATGTGGAGATGGTTCTTAAAAGGTTGCAAGAAGAACAATTGGCAATTAAACTTGAGAAGTGTGAGTTCTTCAAGCAAGAGCTTGTGTATTTGGGGTTTGTAGTTTCTCAAGGAACCTTGAAAATGGATCCAAGCAAGGTGGAAGCCATCCTCAACTGGCCCACACCAACCACAACAACAGAGGTAAGAAGTTTCCATGGTTTAGCTCAATTCTATAGAAAATTCATAAGGAATTTCAGTGGCATATGTGCACCAGTCCTAGATACTATTAAAGGTGGTCTAAAAACAAAGTTTAAGTGGACTCAAGAAGCTGATATAGGGTTTGAAAAACTAAAACAAGAAGTGGCAACTCAACCCATTCTGTTATTGCCTAGTTTTGATAAGTTGTTTATAGTTGAGTGTGATGCAATTGGAGTAGTAGTAGGAGGAGTACTTAGTCAAGAAGGTAGGCCTGTAGCCTTCTTTAGTGAAAATCTCAATGAATCCAAGCAAAAATACTCCACCTATGAACTTGAATTATATGCTTTAGTGCAGTCCCTTAGGAAGTGGAGGCATTATTTGTTACCCAAAGAGTTTGTGGTTTTTACAAATAACCAGGCACTCAGTTACATCAACACCCAAGAGAAGCTGTGTAATAGACACTTGAAATGGATGGAATACATCCAAGCTTTCACTTTTACCATCAAGTATAAGAAGGGACAAATGAATAAGGTGGCAGATGCATTAAGCAGGAGAATGTTGACAGTGCAAGAAATACAATTGAAGAGCATTGGATTAGAGAGTTTCAAAGACCTCTATGGTGATGATGAAGACTTCTCAGAAGCCTACAAGGTATGCTCTAATTTTGAGAATCACTTTCATAGTTAGTATGCTAAGTATACATTGTAAAATGGACTGTTATTTAAGGGTAATCTGTTATGTGTCCCAGGAGGATCAATGAGGGAAAATTTGATTCAAGAAAAGCATAATGGTAGTCTTAGTGGACATTTTGATATTAACAAAAATTTAGAGCTTGTTGAAAGGTTCTATTACTGGCCTAAGTTAGCAAGAGATGTCAGAAAATATGTGGAATAGTGTGTTGTGTGTATGAAAGCTAAGGGAGGAGCTAGCAATGCTGGTTTGTATCAACCCCTGCCTATTCCTAACAGACCATGGGAGTGTGTGAGCATGGATTTTGTGGTAGGTCTTCCTAAGACCAAAACTGGTTTTGACAGTGTGTATGTAGTAGTGGACAGATTCAACAAGATGAGTCAATTCATTCCTTGCAAAACTACCCATGATGCAAGCTACATAGCTCATCTTTTCTTCAAGGAGGTTGTTAGGATCCATGGCTTACCTCTAAGCATTGTTTCTGACAGGGATGTGAAGGTCATGAGTCATTTTTGGAAGACACTTTGGAGTAGATTGGGTACAAATCTGTCTTTTGGATCCGCTTACCATCCTCAGACCGATGGTCGAATAGAGGTGGTCAATAGAGTGCTAGGTAATCTTTTGAGGTGTTTGAAAAAGGAATATGGACATACATGGGATATGGTAATTTCTCAAGCTAAGTATGCTTATAATGATAGTGTAAACAGAACTACAGGGAAAAGTCCATTTGAAGTGGTGTATGGGATGCACCCAAGAGGCATATGTGAGCTCAGAGATTTGGAATCCATGGAGAATAGGAGTGGACATGCAGAGGAATTCACTCAGACCATGAAGGAGATTCATGAGCATGTTAAGAAGACAATCATAGCAGCAACACAAAAATTGAAAGATAAAATTGATGTGTCAAGGAGAGATGTGCAATTTGCAGTAGGTGACTATGTTATGGTCCATCTTAACAAATAAATGTTGTAGAAGGGAATGTCAACCAAAATGCAGATGAAAAGAGTAGGACCATGCAAGGTGTTAGCCAAGTATGGGAAGAATGCATACAAGGTAGAATTACCATTAGATTTGGGCATATCTCCAATATTTAATGTTGTTGATTTAATCAGGTATAAGGGGACAGTCAGGGATGAAGTTCAGAACAGTCAGGAGATATTTAAGGATATCAGTAATATACCCCTTCCTAATCAAGAGAAGCCTCAGGCAGAGAAGATCTTGGAGTCCAAGGTGAAGAAGGCTACAAGACACAAGGTATACATGGAGCACCTTGTCAAGTGGAGGAAAAAACATGAATATGAGGCTACCTGGGTTGAGGAAGCTGACTTTAAGAAGCTAGGAATTGATCTATCATTGATATCACCTCAAGTTCCTTGACCTTTTTGCAAAGAGGGGGAGAATGGTGCAGGAGCACCTGGAAAAGTTGGAGCACCTGGCAAGGTTTATGCTTCATTTGAAGTTTTTTGTTATATTTCATTTTGTTGTGTAAGGTTTTGTGGACCATCTTAGTTATGGTTGAGGACCTTTGCTCCTTAGTTTAGGAGTGGTGAAGTTGAATAAGTTAGGAAGCCTATGTTTGGGTTGTTTTCCCTACAATAGACCAAGGTTGAAAAACACACTGTGTTTTCCAACGCTACATTTTTGGTCATTCTTAGGCTTGGGAAAGGAAACCTAACTGTTTTCCAAGCATATGTAAACTTCACTCTTGACCTGTTTGTGGGTTGGGAAGCATAGAAAATGTTTGGAGTTATATGCAGATAATAAGAATATAGTGATTTTGGGTGTGTAAATGCAGTTTTTCTATTCTTATTTCTAGAACTGCAGCTAGATGAACCGAGCAAGACATTTGATGGTTTGTTTTAGCATGTAGAGGAGTCTTTTGAATCATTCTTGTGGCTAAATAGATAGTTATTTTATCGCTTCTCTCCATTCTTTGTATATTTTGTGTTTTATTGATTGTTGTTTTGACTGTAAATCTGGTAAAAATGGGGTTTTAGGCTGCATTCTTCATGTGCCAACAAGAATGGACTCATTGGGAATGTGGCCAAGCTCCTTACCTATACATAGTTTAGTGGTAGGAAACATTAGGAGTTCTAAGAGCATGCTTAAAGTCTTTTCCTAGGTGAGACTATAGGTGCCCGACTTGGAAAAGATAGTCTTTACAAAATCCAAACGTGGTAGGGGTGCTGAATGTCTGAAAATGCAGAGTGTGAAGTGATTGCAGGAGCCTTCACCAAGGTTGGAAAGCAGGCAGAACCTTTGACTGATCACTTGGAGGCTAGAAAGTACAAATAGTCCAAGAAAAGGTCAAGAAAAGCCCTAGTTCTTGCAAGAATAGGGTACACCTGTGTCAGAAGGGAGGTTGATCAGGAACCTTTGTAAGATGGTTTTGAAGCCATGGAAGCTTTATACACCCCTTCATCAACTTGGAAGCATTTGGAGTATCAACTAGTCTTTAGGGAGAATAAGGGCTAGTGAGTGAACAAGAGGAAGTGCACCAAGATTTGATTGCTTGAAGGCATTGTAGATGATAGCAGGGTTGGCAAATGAACCAGGGGTGCCTGAGTAGCAGAGGACCTACAGGTTGAGTGGTGGAGGAAGTGGCACCAAGGGTTATCAGAGGTGAGGCCCGGAGCATTAAGATTGTGATTATCTCAATCCAACCCTGTCTCTATCAAAAGATTAGATCATTCGAATGCAGAGTAGAGTGTGAAGAAGTTTAAGCAAAGTATGAAGAAGTATTTATGTGCCTAACTGAAACTATCATCAGGCTTTTGAAGAAGCTAATTTCTCAGTTCAATCTCATCAGATGGATTTAATTTGATTATCTTATGTAAGGTAGTGAGCCTTCCCTTTGAGTAGTAAGCTCTAGGCAGTGTTCCTGAATGCATGTGCATTCCTTATTCATTTCTTTTATACTTTTAATAGGGTATAAATTATGGATTAACCTCCATTGTGGTTTTTCCCCTAAAAGGGTTTGTACACAAAAATCTTGGTGTTATGTTTGTTTTTGATGTGTTGTTGATTCATGCTTTCACTATTAATCATTAGATATGAGATTAAAGGTTAATAAGGTTAAATAAGTTTCAATTTTGTAACAACTGATTCACCTCCCCTCTTAGTTGTCTATCCTTGTTTTCCAACATAGATATGTTCCATTTCAAAACACACAAAACAATATTCAGTAGATAATCAACCATCTTTCATTTGTATAGTGATTAATTTATCCCTATAGGAAACAAGTAGAGTATATAAAGAAAACTAACAAAGCCACAACTACCCCTATTTTGTGGTTTGGTGTGCATTCCTTCCTCTCCCTAATCTTCTCTGATTATTTTGTAGAGACCAAGTGTTCGGATTAGGTTTATGTTTAGATTTAGGGTTAGGGTTTAGTGTTTGTGTTAGGATTAGGGTTTAGGTTTAGAGTGGGTATTTAATTAGGGTTAGGATTTAGTGTTCAGGTTAGTGTTAGGTTTAGAGTTAGGGTTAGGGTTAGGAAAAATAAAGTTAGGATTAGGGTTAGATTAGGGTTAGATTTAGAGTTTTGGTTATGGTTGGGATTAGATATGAAATTAGGGTTAGGGTTTAGGATTACAATTAGGGATTATAGTATTAGGGTTATATTTAGAATTAAGTTTTAGGGTTATTGTTATGATTAAGGGTTGTTTTTATATTTGGGTTAGAGTTGGGGTTAGGATTAGGGCCAGGGATAGGGATAGGGTTAGGTTTAGGGATAGGTTTAGGGCTATTAGAGTGAATGCAACTAATTAATAAAAGAAAAAATATTTAGGGTTAGGTAATTAGGGTTAGGGTTGGGGTTAGAGTTTTGGTTGTGGTTAGGGTTATAAAGATAGGATAAAGGTGAGGGTTAGGGTCAAGGTTAAGGTTTCGAGAAAAAGGGTTAGGGCTAGGTTTAAGATTTGGATTATAGTTTAGGGTGTAGCATTTTTATTTAGTTTAGGGTTAAGGTTAGGGTGTAAGTTAATGTTAGTGTTAGGGTTAGATTAGAATTAGGATCATGATTTAGGGTTTAGGGTTAGGGTTGTGTTTATGTTTAGGATTACAATTAATATCATGGTTTGGGGTTTAGGGTTAGAGTTATGTTTATGTTTAGGGTTGTGATAAAAAGGATTTAGGTTATGGTTAAGATTATGGTTTTAAGAAATAGTGTCAAGGTTAAAGTTATGGCAAGGGTTACATTAATGAGAAAATAATGGTTTACTTTCCAAGTAAGGGTTAGGATTAGGTTTATTGTCAGGGCTAGGGTTAAGGTTAGGGTATGAGTCAATCTTATGATTAGGGTTAGGGTTATGGTTAGATTAGGGATATGATGTTAGGTTTCAAGAAAAGGTATAAATTTAAGATTAAGCCATAGTTGGATTTAATGAACATGAGAAAAATGGGTCTAATTTCCTTTTGTGGGAAAATAATGAACTACGACTTAAACTTAAACTTAGAGATTACCCTAAACTATAACCATAACCATAAACCTAATCCCAAACCTAACCCTAAAGAAAAAAAATAACCTAACCCTAATTGTAGTGTTTGAGGCTAGGCTCAAACACTATATAACCTAACCCTATATAACATAACACATAACCTAGCACTAAAAAAAAATTCTTCTCCCAAAAAATCTCCTCTACTTCTATTCATGCCTACTAGAGTTGCAACATTCAACATTGGTGCTTCAACCATTCATTCAAAGCCAAGAATTCCAATAAGAGATTTCAATGAACTAGAAGGGACAAGACTTACAACTTTCCAAGAAGAAAGATCACATGTCAGATACATATTGATAGATGAAATGAGTTTCTTTGGGGAGAGGTTTCTTGAAAACATAGATTCCAGGCTTCGACAAGCGTTCCCAAAAAATAGTAACCAAAGTTTTGGAGGTGAGTTCTGGATTGAAATTGCTAACTTTGATAACTTTACATTACAATATTTTTTATTCAATTCTATTATAGTTCCTTCTATAAAAATTCATACTTATCAATTTAATTAAATATTTTATATTCAGGCATATCTACATGATTTTAGTTGGAGACTTGGCACAATTACCTCTAGTAAATGACATGGCTCCATATGAAAGAAAAAGGTGAGAAAATCTACCATGAGAAGAATTCAAAATGGTCATTACATTAAGTTGTTTTTTTCGACAAGATGGACAAAATGAAGAATAACAAATATTTTGTCAAATTATAACAAACATTAAGGATGTGAATCCCACAATCGACGATTGGATGTTGCTTATGTCAGGAAAAAATGCAAGAACCAATGCTTCTAAGAACAAAGAATTTGAAAGTAGTGCTCATTTGTAATATAATTAATGATTTAACAATATTATAATGATTATTAATTTAATACAATATTAATATTATTAATAATATACCAATAATATTAATAATCTAATATAATTACTATTAATCTATAGATTATATATAATCTTAATATATCAAATATATCATTATAATTCATATAATGTAATATAATATTGTTATATAATATATTAATATTATAACATTACTATTAATCTAATAATAATATAATCCTAATATATTAAATATTATATTATAATATAATATAAAATTAATAAATAATAATATAACATAAATAAATAATATAATCATAACACATAATATATCTCAATTAATATTGACATGTGTTTGTTTCCTGTAATGCTATCGCTGAAACTAGCTTATATACCTTATATATAATCTATATAATATACGCTAAGATTTATCATTTTTGAGGCATATTTTTCTTTGCTTTTTTCTTTTTTGAATCTTAAAAAATACGCCTCAAAAATGATAAATCTCGGCGTATATTATATAGATTATATATAAGGTATATAAGCTAGTTGTAAAAGTTGCATCAATACCCTTGTAATAGTCTCAATTTGTTCGAGTGTCGATTGTGTTACTCAATTTGAAACTCAGTTGTCATTTGTGTGTCAAGTTTGTTGAAATCCAAAATGATCAACTTTTAATAAAATCCTCGATCATGTTGTCAAAATCTAGAATGTCAAATTATTAATTGTTTGTAATTTATTCATCAATTTTATTTTTAAATAATTAATAATAAATAATTTATTATTGATTATTTTTAATAGTTTTAATTAGAATGGTTATTTAAAAATATTTTTTAACTAATAATTTATTATTATGTGTAGTTTTGTAATTTTAAACAATTAATAATCTAAAAGTTATTTTTAATAATTTTAATTAGAATTGTTATTTAAAATTCATTTTTAATTAATAATTCATTATTATTTGTAATTAATTTTTATTTTAAATTATTGTTTCTTGTTGATTGTTTATTATTATCATTATCTAAAAATCTTAACTAAATATCACTACTTCTTACTAACTTTGCAAATGGAAGTTTACTTCTACTTAAAACTTGTGGTAATTTCATTAATCTCTTGCTACCTCTGGTGTTGAATTGGACTAGTTATGTCATATAGGATTTGTTCCTCAATTTTTTTTACTTTTTTCAAAAACAGTTATGATGGTTATACTTGTATTACCATGAATGGACATAAATTTGAGGATTTTGGGTGTTTCATTCAAATTTTCATGTTTTCCCCTTAGCTCCTAATTTATGTGTATTTTTAATGGAAGCCTTTGGATATCTTTTGGCTAATAGTATTTCATGGAACCTTATTAAAGGTGCTAATTTTCGTAACTCTATAGCCCAACTATTCAATGGTCATTTTTCTAATGACTCCTTTCTCACTCTCTTGGAGGACAAAGGTGACATTATTTAGGATATTCAATGCCTAAATATTTTCTGGAAAGCTTTAAGGTCAAATAAATAGTAGCATAAAACTTAGTTATAGGAAATCATTCTTAGCCAAGCCCAATTGGTTCAATTCCTATGGATAGAAGGGGGTTGATCATAAGGAAGTGTTGAGATTCCTAAGCATCTCTTTTACCTTTTAGGTTTCTCCTTCCTCTTTAAGGAAACATATCATTTCTAGAGCTGAGAAAAATTATCATATTAAATTATGAAGCCCCTTTCTTTGGCAAGGAGATTCCATGTGTGTTGAAAAATTCTTGTTGCACACATTTCCATTACTCATGTTGCTAAGAACCTTGCAAATCCTCATATTTGAAGATTGAAAAAATCCAAAGGTATATTTTATGGCCTCCCTTTAACCAAGGAAAATGGTTTGACAAAGTGTCCTAGGAGTTTTATTATTTCCCTCATGACTATAATAGGCTTGGATTACTTTATATTCACTACTCTAAATGGCACCATAATAGGCTTTGATTGCTTTATATTAACTACTCTAAATGGCACCATAGTTTTAGTTTAATTAACATACTCTAAAACCTAACTAAACCATGTTGTAGCTCGTCAAATTGGACAAGTGAAAGGTCAATACCAACGTTGAGGAAGAGTTTGGAGGAGTGAAAATAAGGTCAATACCAGCGTCGATGAAGAGTTTGGAGCTGAAAACAAGGTCAATACCAATGTCGAGGATGAGGTTGAGGGCACTCAGGAAAAATTGACGACCAAGGGACAATGAGTACTGTAAGTTTGGCACCCCCATTCTCTTTAACCTGCAATTTTCATGCCTAGTTTCCAAAGATCTTCTCATACATTGGCCCCCCCATTATGATAAAATGGTATAAGATAAGATAGAAAAAATAAAATAGCTTAGTCTTTCACATTTTAATAGTGATCACTAGAGGCACATAGACCAATTCTTCATAATAGAAAAATTTGATCATACTTTTCCAATGATGGTATTATGAGAAAACCTTAGGTTAAATGAATAATTCCTAGCTAAGTTCTTGAAATTATGTCCAACCGTATAAGAGAAGACCGCTGCTATGTGTACTTGGATAACATAGAGAAAGGCTCTTTGGTCTCTTTCATAAATCTACGTATTATTAAATTTTTACACCTAAAAGTGAGAATGAAGAATCTTTCCTAGGATAGTGGCCAATTATGCTTCTCAACACCTAGATTACAAAATCCTTATCAATATCATTGCCATCACTATTAAACCTATTGCTTGAGATATAGTCATAGAGGTAAAAAAAATGGCTTTCTTGATAGTAGATACATTCTAAACAATTATCCTTGCATCGGAGATTGTTGAATGGGCCCAACAAACTACTCATGATGCCCTTAATATTAAGTTAAAATTTTGACAAGGCATATGATTGCATCAAATGTCCTTTCATTTATAAAAGGATCAAATGGATTTATTTTCAACCCTAAATTATTATCACACATTCAAAATTACAAAATACCAGTTAATGAAGAACCTTCATTTGAAGGTGATGTCGTCATGACCTTTGAATGAAGAACCTTTATTCAAAAATGATGCCATGTCAAGACTTTCAAATGAAGGTATTTTTTATTTTAAATATTTCATGTCCAAAATTCTTTATAAAAGGAACCTTGGCATGAAGGACCTTCAAATGAAGACCTTAATTCAATGGTCCTACATTAGAAGATCCTTCATATGAAGGTTCCTTTAATGCCATCCCATTATAGATCTTAGAGTTGTTAGATATATTTTTGTTTCGAAGTAGAGATTGGACCATCAAACAGTGTCACCATGAATCTACCAAGATATCCATCAAATTAATAAACCCTGAATTAACAACCAAAAATTCACAAGAAAATTGCCCCTGTTAGCCCTAGGGCATCAATCCAATTCCAAGTTTCTTGCTTTAAAAGAAACCTAAATGCAATGAACCTCTATCATACCATGATGTACACCAATCCATCGAGTTATAATTCCAAGACAGTGGGTGGATTGGTGTATTTCATTTCTATTTAGCCCTCAAACCCTTACATAGGCAAAACAGGATAGTCCTTGTAAATCTGGTAAAGACGTGCCACTCCGGTCATCAAAATTCTTCATGAGTTCCTTAATCTTCCTACTCAAATCATTAGGTAAGGCTTGAAAAGCTTGTAGTGATTTTACAAAAACTTGAGTAGGCCTTAATGATTGGGGCATGTTGTCTGCATCGAATCTAGAGGCCTTATACATAACATCTAGGTCATTGGCCCTAGGGATCCACTTCTCAACTAAAGGAAAAACTAATTCCTGATCCCTAGTAATGTTTCTTATTGAATCTAAGAATAAATAATATAAATAATAAACTGATGGTAATCTACCATCAACTCCCTAATTCAAATGCCTTAAACTATGTCTACAACTTCATTTTTCTTGGCAACTGTTCCCTTCTCACTTGATTCTAGAGCTTCCTATAGCTCTCTAATCTTATTAAGCATCTGATTTTCGGTGGGATATAAAAATTACTCAACCTCCTCTTCAACCGGCTCTAATGAAGGACTAGGAGCAGGAGTCTGGATGGGCAACCCAGGAGTAGAAACAATTGGAGAAGTTGGAGGTACTGATCTTGATGTAGAAGGTATGGCCAGGGTACCAGGAGCACTAGAAGACTCCCCCACATGTATGTACTTCAACTTGTCTACCTCAGTTTGCAGCTCAACATTCCTTTACTGCATTCTACTATACTCTCCAATAATGGTGTTATACTTCTCCATCAAACTTTTTTTCTCAGCTTCTTCTCTTTTAGCTATCTTTTGGGCCAATTTAGCCACATTTATAGTCAAGTTTGTAGCTTCTGTAGTTGAAGTTTCATAAGCTCTTTTGATTATTAACCCTCCCCTTAGGTTTGGGCTAATATTAGTAACATAGGGAGTGTGCCAACCTAAACTTAGGAAGTAATAAAGTTAGGAAAAATATTTAACTCAATTTATAAAAAGGGGACCGGCCTAGATGAAACAATGAGACATAAGTCATTTTAATAACCACTCCAAAAAGGTAACGACCGAATATATCTCACCCAAGGTTTTACATGGAACATTAGGATTTTTATGAAAGCCAAGGTAAAACCTAACCTTAGGTTCTTCCCAAAAAATGTAACAAGCCAAGACAAGGGAAAAATATAAATGGAATTCAAAGGAACAAGATTTGAAACTCCATCAAATCCACCATGATGCACACCAATCCACTGAGTTACAATTCCAAGACAGTGGGTGGATTGGTGGATGCCATTTCTATTTAGCCCTCAAACCCTTACATAGGCACAACAGGGCAGTCCCTGTATTTGATTGTTTAATCCCACAAAACACTGATTGAGAACTTCAAAAAAAATGCAAATGAAAGGGAGCACATATATTTATCTACACCAATGATCTCAAAGAATTTCAAGCTTGTATGGATCCATACAACACAAAAAAACTTCAGAAAAATTGTAAAAAAACAAAAAATTGCTTCAAGAATGTGGTATCTGATATGAACTTTTGGTATCAACTCCTCGAATAATTGCAATTTGATGGGAATACAATATGATAGAAGTGCGATAAAAAATGCATCGTTTGAAGCACCAAACCAATATGCAAAGATGAAAGAAAGTGCTAACCCCTTAAACTAAAAATGTTTCTTCTAACTTTAAGTTTTTTCGGTAGCAAATTCTTTTAAGTTATCAAATCCTACCATCATACATAATCAAAATGTTGTTGTTTCAAATGACTATGAGCACTAACTTTCACTATTTGAAGATGTTGAAACCTTGTAATAGAGAATTAGAACATTGATGTAACTACTCATCCTACCTCAAAACATACCAAAAGTCTCCTAACAATTAGACATAGGAAGATTTAAGATGACTTAAACATTTTTATTGCCAAACCATAAACTTATGATGACTTTACCAGGCCTAGTATACACTCTCTCCCTGTTAACCACTTAGACATATGGAAATTAAATGTAAATTTGCTGCTATTTTTAGTCATGTAGGTGTCCAATAAATTAGTTGGCAGTGTTTCCATTCAAGTTTATTTACTTGAATGAAGAGAAAAAGTCATTTGATTACAATTAGAGAATACATTTGACGCCTTGGTTGTGTAACTGGTGGACCATAGTCACTTTTAACACTTTTTACAAAGTTTGGGAGTTAAAACATTAAGTAGATTTGAATTGTTATGGACACATTTAGATGATAGTAACAATAAATTGCAATCTATCAAGACTTGATTACCTTATAACCTATAAAATTCTAGCGATGAAATGATAGATTGATCATAATGTCACCTTCGGATCACATCATGATGAAAGAACTTCATCCAACAACCTTATGAGTGTAGGTGCCACCAAATAGGTATTTGTCAGATTTGTCTTCCTTGAGCAAGGGAAATTGAGGAAGAGAAGAGGAAAGTGAGACGTGTAGTAGGTCTAAAAGAGGGAGATCAACTAGAGGTGAAAAGATTACAATAAAATTCCATAAACGCATGGAATTTTTTCTTGTTGAAGGAGGGTCATGTTCTTATGATGATGAGAGAATAGGCAACATCAAGGTGCCCTTGAGGTACAAACATCTACGAAAATAATGGGTACCCAAGGAAATTCCTCCAATAAACACTGAGCTTTGTGTCAACGAGAGGATATATTGCATAGCACCATGTTCATTACATGGTTTGGGCCTATTTTTCATGGAAGGCATAAAGGTATGTTATGAAAAAGTTACTGAGTTGATGGAGTATGTTAGACCCTGTTACAGTTACAACTATTGGATGCAGCTAGTTCGATATACAAGAAGTATGCGTAGGTATGCACTATCAACAAATTTTATACAACTAAAAGATAAAGATCAAAATAAAGGAGTGGCTAGGTACATTGACGGGAGACAAAAAGAATCAAGGAACATTGTAGGGTTTATAAATAGTACATGACTTGGGTCAACAAATAAGCAACCCAATTGTATATTTGAGGTGCAAGAGGGAAATCATGTATTCATATGTGTGATAAAATCAATAATTGCAGGGGAAGATTTTCTAATCGATTACAATTTGAATTGCTTAGATACAAACACAATTACTATGGGGGTGGTATGTACTATATACCATTTTACCCAACCTCCAATTAATGACTTCAATATACCATTTTATTATTATGTTTTTTTTGTAAGTCTATTAGTTTCCTTTCGATAATATTTTTTATATTTAATTTTTGTCACAGTGGGACATTGATTATACAAGGAAGGCTCTGACCCAGAGCGTAAATTACAATCCATATTTAGGTGCTTCCATATGATGCGTTTACCTCATTGTAATTGTACAAATTAGATACGAGCAAAATTTTTTATTATTATATTTTTTCATGAGTTTATTGGGTTAATTTCGATAATGTTTTTAATATTCTTGTTGTAGTCGGCTAATCGAGGAAAGGCACCAATAGTACAAGAGAACATCCATATGGAGGTGAATTCACTATTTTGCAATGATGACATCGCATTTTACACAAACCCTATGGATATGATGAGGAAGGCCTAAAACAATGCAATCAAGAAATCCTTTAGTTGGTATTCATAGTGCCTCAAACAGATTAGATATGAGAAAGGGTTAAAATATTGTCTAAGAGAGCACATAACTTGCAAGTAAGTTGTCATGAGATATTTAATTATAACTTAAGTTCATTCATGGGTTTATATTTTGTACTCTTTATGTCATGAACTAAAATATGTGTTGTTTTTATAGGATTATTTGCATCCTCATCATGTTGTTGGCCATGATCAAGGTACTGCAAGTGTTTCCTAGGAAGTAGGGGATGGTACAAGTGTCAATCTTGATCTTCTTGCACATACAACACATTATGTGACCCCATCATCCGTGCATATATTGTCGACTGAAATGTCGACAACACATACCATGCAGGTATTTGGTAGTCCACCCTTTGGTAGCGAAAACATGCCACTACATGTGTCAGTACCTATGGATGCAAAGGCCATTAGTACTGGTGTTGTTTTACCATCATTTCTTAGATCTTTCCGTATTACTAGTATGGGAACATTGCCAGTCACATTTGTGGTGACCGAGGTTTTCCTTCCCATAAATATAGAGAAGGTTCTAGGTACTTTAAAATGTTTTAATTATTATTATATATAATCCAATTGAAATTTACTTATTGATCACTCTTTATAGACTAATGATCTCATGATCATTTTGTAGGAAATGATGTTTTTTATAAACATCTAAGTGATATTACATTGGAGCTCTTCGAGCCCACCATACATACATGGTGGAATGCCTAAACTCAAGATTGAAAATATGAGCTCATTAACCATTTAGTTGTCTTGTTCGGTGATAAACATTTAACTGAACCAAGGTCCTTAAGAAAGCTGGTACCTATCTAAAGTATGTGAGGGACCAATATAGGTCACATTTAGAGAGGAATAGAAAGTACGAGCGTCCCCCCATGATTCCAGAAAGGGAGTGGAAGGATATGGTGTGGGATGGAAAGGAGAAGGTTGAAAAGAAGAAAGAAAAGACACCACCAGGCCAAGGAAGGTATGTGATACTATCAACAATTTAATTATATATTGATTACTCTTTCTTTTTACATAATCTAACATATTTCAAAATTTTCATAGGCTGCCTGACACATCGAAGGCAACAAAGGCAAGACTAGAAAAACACAGGCAACACAAACTTGGCTTTGGTGGTTATATGAAAATATCCGCACAATTTGTAAGTATTGATAATGAAATATTGCATCCAAATAATAAATTGCAAACAATTTTGGTTCTATCACACCATATAAGAAAAATTCATGATTGCATGCAAAAATGCAGGGCTTTGATTTCAATAGAGTGCCCACAGAAGAGGACCTGAAGATTGCCTTCCACCAAGGCTATGGAGCCCTGACTGAACAATTAAAAGTCTCGACTGGGCAAACACAATCTTCCAGTGCATCCAACATGCAGGTAAATA
This sequence comes from Sequoiadendron giganteum, assembly GCA_007115665.2. Taxonomy (NCBI): domain Eukaryota; kingdom Viridiplantae; phylum Streptophyta; class Pinopsida; order Cupressales; family Cupressaceae; genus Sequoiadendron; species Sequoiadendron giganteum. The sequence goes on along the minus strand of CM021108.1, from coordinate 435,055,575 downwards.
AACTCAATCAAGTTTATTTCAAATTAAATACTTGTGCAATCTGTTCAATATTAATTTCCACCATAATAATGTGCCTATTTGTTTTACACAGATAAGAAATGATAATACTACACATGACATTGGAATGCAACCTGGTGAGGGTGGAGCACAACCTGCCGATGAAGACCATGGTGTGCATCCCAATTCTGGATGTATTAATGTGCTATACAAAACACAGTATGGATTAATACAATTAAACATCTTTAATTGCATTTGGTGTATTAATCAATGTAACCTTTCATGTTTCGAATTTAGAGCATGTAGAGTGTAATCAACATGTTGAGCATGATCAGGCTAGACAAGATCAGGAACATGATGTGGCTCCATCAGGTAAAGAGGACCACTCCAATGTTCTTTTAAACATATTTAATTGCAATTGGTGTATTAATTAATGTAATCTTTTATGTTTCAACTCTAGATCAGGATTTAGAGGGTATTCAACATGTTGAGCATGAGGCTATAAGACAATATCAGGAACATGATGTGACCCAATCAGGTAAAGAGCACCACTTTGATGTTCTTTTAATTAATGAAATACGTGTAACAATAATAATAAAAGATATTAATTTAACATTTCTTTGCTATTGCAGCAGACCCCCCCTTGTAGCTGCATCCACATTGTGAGTACATGACTAGGCATACATTAAGATCATGAGCAGAGCTCAGAACAACTCAAGAGGGGACAAATGATTTTGAAAATGATACTCCACTTCAACTTTTTTAGCTGCAAAAAAGAAACAAAAAAAATGATTGTAATCATATTATGACAGCCATATTTTTGATAATATGTAAAAACTGAAAAAAATGAAATATGTTAATGAAAAAATGTTATATGTTAATGAATGAATGTTATATGTTATTAATGGATGAATGAATGAATGTGAATATGTTAATGAATGAATATTATATGTTAATGAATGAATGTTATATGTTATTAATGCAGGATAAATGAATGAATGTTATATGTAATTAATGGATGAATGAATAATTAATGTTATATGATCAGTTATGGGGAATTGTGAGCGATGTGAGGGGGGAGAGGGGCCAAATGAGCTTCCACCTTCATGTGGTTGGCCCTGTTAAGTAGAGAATATTAAACTATTCTCAAAACAAAGAGAAGGTCAATAAGATAAGTAATACACTTTTCAATATAAGAAATGCATCCTTTGAAGCATCAAACCAATATGAAAAGATGAAATAAAGTGCTAAATTTTCACTATGAACATTGTGTTGTGTGTGGATTTGGTTTCAAAGCTCTTTTTTTAATTTTTATTTTAGTGGTCTCTAAAATTTGACTTTTGTGCATAATAGGTTAGTGGAAAATTTGATAGCTCTGAAGGGTTTGGAGGCTCGATTGAGATAGATACATGGATATTTGGATCTTGTTTTTGATGGGAGGCTTCCATTTAACCATGAAATTTTGTACCATCTGTAGGTATGCTAAAATATCTTTACATTCATATAACTTACTGTAATATAATATCTGACAAAAATATCCTTTTCATTATACTTAGATGGATTTTCATGCCTTGTTCCGAAGCACATGTTTTAAAACAAGCAAGAAGGATGTTGGAAAGGCTTAAGGAATTTGGCTTTACACATGCCAATTGTATAGTTTACTTCATTCATACAACATATTGTCAATTCATTTCACAATTGTTGGAATCATATCCTACAATTACAGAACTAGTAAAATTAAAATATGACATTACATATATTTCTATGAATTTTTGAAAGAAAATATCAAAATGAAGAAGAATTAAAAAAATAATCTGCATAATTTCTAAGAGATTGGGGAATTTTTTTGTAGAGTTATCTTGAATATATTTAAGACAAAAGTAACTTATACAGATTGAAGTAGAATATCGGTAATCTAAAATCACCAGTTAACACATCTTAGTAGTATCTCAATTCAAGATAACTAGGTCCACTATCCATTAGCCAGTAAAACAAATAAAATCAATTCATAAGATTATTCTATTCTAATAGGGTTGACTAGTTGCTTGTTTCTTTTTGATTGTCAAGAAGTTGTCAATATACACTTGGTTTTCCCACCTTATCTTGCCTCATGGCTAGAGAGTTTCTGTAGAAGGCATCAAAGTAACCTTCAAGATTGACAATGACAATGAGTATAAGGTCAGTATAACTTAATGCTGATTGGGTATGATTTTATTTGTTCAAGACCAATTTCGATTCATTTTCTGCACACACTACTTTTATTTACATTTATTTTTTGCTAATATCCATTTTACTTTACATTCATATTCTTCTATACATATTATGTTTACAATAATGTTTTCCTTAATTTAATTTAGGGGAGAGGACCCAGTACCTGAGCAACTTTCAATGTCCTACTGTTAGGATTTACTGTGAAGCTAATCCAAACTTTTTCATTGTTGCTCAAGGCCATATTGCAGTGCTTTCTCTAGGAAGCCCACATGATCCCCATCAGGTATCTTCTTTTTTTAGTCTCTAAATTTCTTAGAAGAAATCAACAACCAGTTTGTCTAAATGTGGCTCCTTGTTTACACATTAATATCTTTTTTGGCAGCAATGGATCATAGTGGATTCATGGGGTCTTAAAAGAGAAGGCTCTCAAACATGGAGATCAAGAGTGCGACCAGGTAAAACCATTCATAATCATGCTCATATTGTTTTATTGACTGTCTAAGAGCTAAGTATCTAGGATAACATTTTGTATTTTTCTATTGAATTTCTAAGAATGGGAATAATTTTGGGTTTGCAATCCTATTTTTTAGTACACTAGCTAAGTATCCAAGATGCACTGTAGGTACTTTTTCTCACCAAATTGCTCATTTTCCACAAATTTAGATTCTAGTGTGTAGTTTAATATTCACTATTTTGATTTTTTCCTTTTTAGCAAAATTAGAATCTAGTTTGTAGGTTGTCCTTGCTATCCATGACAATCCTCTTGATCTCATGACTCATCATAGGTTTTATATGTTGCTCTAATTGTTGATCAACATCAAATGTGGCCATCATAATATCATCCATAGCCTCCATATTCTACAATTATTCATTTCTGATTTCTCATACATAGAAACCAAATAATGCAGGCCTAGAGCTTGGACTGTAGATGTATGCAAAAAATGATAAATCCCTGCCTCTGTAAGCCTAATTAAACACAACAACTGACATGTTGTTTGATATTTTAAACAGTCATATGATTGTCATTTTTCTACCTTGTAAACACTTACTCAATGCATACAATAATTTATTGAAATGAAAAGTTGAATGGCCTCTTAACTCTTGACACTAATGTCATTGCATTTGTCCAAATAGGGTTAATCATATTGTGATCTAAATTTTCATAATGAAGTCTTCCAATCTATCCTTTAAATCTGAGCATTGATGACAATCCATCTTGTCTTTTACTACCCCTATTAAATGCTCATGGTCTTGGCACATCAACTTTCTCTCTTTGATTGACCTGTCCTTATGTCTTATCAATATCTCTATGGATGCACTTTGGAGCCTCCTACTACTTTTATATATCACCCAGAGTCACCTTGATAAGTATTTCGATCCATTTGTATCTTCATCGACAAGAGATCATCTATCGCTAGGATATTCTATAGTTTCCCTGACATGGTGAGTCTCCCTGATGATTATTCTTTCAATCCCAACTATGTCGCCAAGATTCCTTCTGATGTAATCTTATCAACGTCACGTAGCGGGTTAGGTAGACTTTCAAAACTTACTCTGATGGTATATTTCTTACGGATATTCTTCCCTCGTGCTTCGTCGATGAGACAAGATGTGTATCTCATTGATGAAATGTCATCACTGAGACCAAAATCCAGTCCTCCCAATATATCTTCTCAGGAAATTTTGATAGTTGTAATAGTCTTGATCTTTCACCGATATGCCTATATTTCAAAGAATAGTTTTAAAAAAAAAAAAATTGCATTGTTCCGTCAAAATTGCGATGAACCACAAAAAGCATCTGACGAATCTGCAATGTATCCGACAAACTTTTGCCTTAATGAATTGTCTATTTCTTCGTGAGTTCGACAAACTTATGTTGTTAATCCGACGGTTTGGCAAAGGTATGTCGTCCGTGCTCTGGGTACTGTTCGTTGCTAGAGCGCTAAAACTGTCATCTCACTATTGCGACGCTGTAGCGAAGGTATGCTGCTCCTAGTCCGGCCACTATTCATCGTACGATCGATGAAGTGGACATTGTGGTTTCAATGAGCTTGCATTGTGAGGTCGATGTTTTATAGTCCATCGGGATATAGATGAAAAGTGAGCGATGACGCTGATTTCTATAATTTGTTGGTCAACCGACAGTAGATCGTCGAAATTTAGACAAATCACCATCAAAAATTGGGGTCAAATTTAGTAGAGAGTCATGAGTAGTCTGACGGTTACGCGGTGGACAGTCAACCGGGTTGGTATGCAAGGGACAGAGCCTACTACGGTACCGTTGGTAGTCAAGCCAATGACCGTGGTAGCGAAGTGAGCGGTCAGTGGAAGTAGCTAGTGGTTTGTAGAGCGGCTACTATGGTACCACTAACAGTCATACCAGTGATCATGGTACCATGGTGAATAGGTAAGCGGTGAGCGCAGTTGGTTGAAGCAGCTACCACGCAACCGTGGAGGGTCAAAAAGGAGACTGCGGTGATTATGGTGGATGGTCGAAGACAATGAATGTAGCGGTTAAGAGACTCCACCATGGTACCACTGGTCATCATCACAATGACTGTGGTAATGCAGTTGGCAGTGAGGATAGTGGTTAGTGTTAGTCACTGCTATACCGTGAGTGGACAAAAGGTTGACCGCAATGGAGCAATAAACATAAAGGGAAATACAAAGACAAGAAAGAACAAGAAGATTCACAACAACATATATGACATGAAATATAAAGGCGGGAAGAAGTATTTGTTCAACAAAAACTACCAAGCCTTTTCCATTTTATTTTACCTTGCAACTATGCCTTACCTTTACAAATGCTCAGTGCTCTCGGTGTGTTCCACGTGGCTGGCTCATGAAGTTTTCTACTTTTGTATCGCTTGATTTTTTGTCGATCTCCATTTTCATACCACATGGATTTCTCTGGCTACTTTTCGAGCTAGGCCCGCCTTGTACTTTTGTTTGCTTAGAGCACTCCACGTGGTTCCCTCTCAGAGCTTTTCGCTGGGCATCTCTTTGAATTTTTTTCAAGCTCCGTTTGAATGACACATGGTGATTGCTACTACACTAGTTACCTTGGAAATGCTGGTTCACTTTTTGTACTCACCTGCTACCGTGTTTCTTGTTGTGGCGTCGCGTGTTCTCTCCTCTTGCTGCGTGGTTTTCTGTTCCATGTTGTGGCTTTGTTGTTATGCTCCTAGGTGATCGATGTTTGCTGTGGTGGCTTAGATGATCTGGGTCTTCGGTCTCTACTCGTAATTTTTCTTCTCTTGATAGGTTTTCAGGTGGTGGGCTGGCCTATAAGTTCGGCCATGTTTCTCTTTATAGAGGTTGTTGGTTAAGTTTGCAAAAAACTCCCGAGCATTGGGAAGAACGCCTTTGTAATATTTTTATTCAATTTGAAGACTCTAGACTATGCCAAATAAATTTGGCCTTTCTGTTTATTCATGCATTTAGTGAGACTATTGGTCTATGTCATTATCTTCTTTCATTGTATGAATGCCTATTCTTCAGCTTTCTGTAATCCTTCATAACTCAATAAATGTAGATCATGTTTCTTCAACTCTTCTGTGCTAGCTAAAAGTTACACTATGATTATGTTATGCAAACTAGAAGGTATTCTTATGTTTTAAGTGTTTTTGAGAAAATTAGTTTGATGAACAACAATTTAGTGGTTCGGGCCTTTGCATTCCGCATTGTGCTCTGGTAAATGTTATTAAGACTTTGGTGCATCGCCTGTAGTGTAAATTTTATATTTTTGCTATCTTTCTCACTTTTTACTCCCCCCACTAAATGAAGAGCCGACTTTGGTAAAATCCTGGAGGTCACTTAGCTAGCGCACAATGTCCCCCAATAGCTAAGTTTCCCATGAGATTGTTGCTACATGGAAAATTCTGCGTCAACAGTTCTTTTTCTAGCATGTCCGGTGGGACCGAGAACTAGTATGTTCATCTGGTTTTATAGGTGTGTATGAGTCATCGGCCTGTAACTAGGTCGCGGACTGCAAGAGTCCCTAGCTAGATCATACCACCATTAGTTTCTATGCACACAAGAGGTCGGCGAGGTAGCCCTTCACCTCCTCCGTCTCCTCCATCGCCCACTCCTCTGCCGTCACTTGCTCTGCTTGTGCCTATGGCTGCTAGAAATTATGTAGTATGGGACTCTAGAAGTCCTTTAGTTGCACCTATGCCTCCTACAATATGGGCTCCCATCCCTGATTTCGCTCTAAAAGCTATCCCTAAGTATTTTGGGGATGAGTTAAAGACACCAACGGAACATCTGCAAAATGTAGTAGATGTATGTTTGGTACACGACGTATCAAATGAAAATGTAGCTCTTAGGCTACTGGCCACCTCCTTCTAAGGAAAAGTGTTAAACTAGTACCAGACTTTCGAAGCTAGTACTATTGCAACTTGGGACCAGCTTGGAACTCTGTTTTATGAACGTTTGTCCAATGTTTGTGATAGATCATCGTTGTACCATCAATTGGAAAATATAAAGTGAGCTCCTCATGAAGCTCTGCCTGATTTCAATACGATGTTCCATTTGACCTAGCAGAGAGTGCCTGTTGGCAACCAACCACCTCCGGAGCTGGTGTTCATGTTCTACCTAAAGTCGATCAATGTTGACATCTCCATGCTGTTACAAGCTCTTAGTGGAGAGACTCTACCCAATGCTTATGCCTTGGCTGTCACTATGGAAAATAAGCTAATTGCTGCTAGAAAATTGGCACCAAGACCGATAACGCCACTGTTCCTCGAATGCAATGCCGCGGAGGCTAAAGCTCCTTTCACTAGTGCACCTATGGCTCCTCCCCAATCTATGTACGTGTATCCCAAAAGTTCTCCAAGCACAGCTTCGATGATAGCTCCTATACCTAATCCCTTGGCTAGTGAGATGAATGAGATGAGAGAACAGATGTGAACCATGACTAATGTATTAACTACTATGAAGTGACAACAATATAGCTATTAGAAGTTGGCTTACTAGAATTACCAAGGTGGAAAAATTCCATACCAACCAAATCAGTGGTAGGATAGGTCATGCAGAAATGCCTCAGCTCAGTCGAGTAACCAGATGGTTCCAGTAACCCTTCTGATGTAGACTGTCCATCCTAGTTTGAATAAAGAGATAATTGTGGGGAAAAATAATTTAGCTAAACATGCCAATTCATGGTGCTTTCCTTGCAATGATGCACACATGCCAAGAAATTGTTCGTGGGGAAATTTACAACAAAATATCATAGACCAACATAGCCAGGGCAACACATCTGATCCTGGCAACCAATCATATGCCTCCCAGCAGATGGACAATGTTGTCCTTGCTGCTCAAACATAAGGGATGTCTATCTAGCAAGAGTCTGATATAGTTCCAGATCAAGCACTCTTTTCTTGGATGGAGGGAGAAGAGTCAGAATTTCAGAATGACATCCCTATTGATAAAATGCCCTAGGTGCAATCTGACTACAACACGCTTTCAAAGTATAGATTCACTGGAGACTTCACAACCTTTCCTACCAATGCTTCATCACAACCGATGCCTAGCCTAGCGGCAGGCCTATTGCCCATCCCACCATAGTCTAGGGTGGCTATTCCTAGCTCTCCGAGTCCACTTCCTCCAAAGGTAAAGGCTCCATCGATCACCCCTACTATTACCAAATAGCTAGACACGCCGGCCATGAAGCCAATGTCAATTGCGAAACCTAAAGAGCAAGCAAATGCGACTCACCAGTCGAGAGCGCAGTTCAACATGGTGGAACAACTAAAGAAGTCATCTCCCAACACTTCTTTGTGGGATCTCTCGGCTATTCCAGAGTAGAAGGTTTTATTACAAAAGGCTTTTTTAGGAGAGGAGGATGCAAAGATACATACTCAGTCTAATGAAGAGAAAGTATCTAGGCCCAACCTGGATAAAGTGCTAACAATTCAACCAGAGGAGAGGATTGAGTCTGGAAAAGAAAGTAAGCCTAAACCTAAGCCTTTATTTCTAACACTTATTATTGGTGACAAGTTGTTACATAATTATATGATCGACTCTAGTGCTAGCACCACTGTCATGCCAAAGCAAGTAGCTGATGCTTTGGGTTTAAAATATGAGCCTCTAAACAAAGGAGTCATGCAACTAGATGGAAATAAGGTTGATATGATTGGGGTAATCAAGGGTTTGCCTATGACTTTGTTTTCCTACCCTAGTATCACTATAAATCAGGATACTGTACTCATTGATATTCCTCCTCTATTTGGGATTTGTTTGTCCCAAGAATTCACAGTAAATGTTAGAGGATATCTAGCACTGGATTGGTCACACCTAATCATGAGGACCAAACATGGAGCCAAGATGAAACTATTGTAAGAAACTTTGCATTCCAAAAATGTTGCTGACGAGGCCCTACTCAACTTTGAAGCAACACATAATTTAATCACTCGGGAAGAAAGGTTCAATGTGGAATTTCTGGAAGAAGAAGAGGCTACAGGAGTTAAATAAATTGATCGCATCCTGAATAGTATTTCTGATCAAACACAACACTTGGGTGTCAAACCTAGTGCCAGTCCGGAAGAAAAATGGGGACATACGCCTGTGCGTAGACTTCCGAGAATTGAATAGAGAATCCTTAAAGGATCATTACCCCCTACCTTCAATGGAGGTAATTTTGCAAACTGTAGCTGGCTCCGAAATGGATTTAATGTTGGACAGTTTTTCGGGCTACAACCAGATTCAAGTAAAGGAGGAGGACCAACACAAGAAAGTGTTCACCACAAAGTGGGGGAATTATGCATATGCCAAGATGCCTTTTGAAATTTCGAATGTTGGAGCCACTTTTTAGAGGGCTATGGATATTTCCATTAAATATTTGATCCATAAGATTATACTCATCTACTTGGATGATTTGACAGTATTTTCAAAATCCGTTGATGATCATTTTGATCATTTGGAGCTTGTCTTCCAGAAGTTCCAGGAATTCAAGATTTCTTTAAATTCAAAGAAATGTGTGTTCAGAGTTCCCCAATGGAAGCTATTGGGATATGTTGTCTCTAAGGAAGGCATTGCCATTGATCCAGAAAGAGTTTATGCGATTCGAGAACTTCCGTTACCTGTCAACAAGAAGGGTGTATAGTCTTTCCTAGGTAAGGTCAACTTCATCAGCCGATTCATTGTAGATTTTGTAGGTATTGTTCATCCTATTACCTTGATGCTAAAGAGGGACCAAATTTTTAAATGGACAGCGGAAGCCAGAAAAGCTTTCGAGCTTATAAAGGAGCCTATTTCTTCTACTCCTATGTTGGTAAACCCCAACCTATCAAAAAAATTTATTATGTATGTTTTTGGTGGTGGAAATAGTATTGCCATAGTACTTATGCAAAAGAATGATGAAGAGAAAAGGGAGTCTCCTGTTGCTTTCTATTCATGAACCTTGAAAGAGTATGAAGTAAAGTATAATTTTGTAGAAAAGTAGGCCTTTGCCATTGTTAAAGGGCTAAAGTTCTGACATTTGATATCATATAACAAGGTGATTGTTAGTGTACCGCACCTTAGTGTGCGGGAGTATATCATGGAGGGAGAAATCATAGAAAAGAGAGTTAATTGGATCAAAAAGATCCTGGAATATGATATTGAATTTAGACTTGTCAAGACTTTCAAAGGAAAGGGATTGTGTGAGTATCTCACAGAAAACAGTGAAACAGTGACGAAGCTTGAGGCTCCGAAACCTGTGTTTTTGAATGAAGAAACGTCCCAGGGTGACTGGCTGGAAGATAAAATAAGCTTCATGCAGATAGGAATGTATCCAATCAATCTTTCTTCTTTTAAAAGACATTTCTATCATTTGAAAAATAGTAATTATGTTCTCCTGGAGGGTGTCTTGTTTAAAAGAAATTTTAATGGCGTTTTGCTAAGGTGTGTAAATGACGAGCATGCAAAGAAAATATTAGATCAATATTACAATAGCCCGGCTGGAGGACATTTTTCTGCAAGGACCACAACAATTCAAGTTATATGTGCTGGTTATTTTTGGCCAACACTTTTTAATGATGCATTTTTACTGATTTGGTCTTGCAATGAATGTCAGTTTCATGTCGGGAAGAGAAAGAATGTTGCTATGCCATTGAGGCCTATAGTAGTAGAAGAACATTTTGCTCAATAGGGCTTAGATTTCATTTGTATGATTAACCCTTTCTCTTCAGCCAGACATAAATGGATATTGACAGCTACAAACTACTTCACTAGATGCACAAAGGCAGTGCCATTAAAAAATGCAATAGAGGTAGAAATTGTTAATTTCCTAGAGGAGTTGGTAGCCAGATTTGGCCTGCCCAAAACAATCATTTTTGACAATGCTAAAGCATTCCTCGGCTCAAAGATGAGTTGGTTTGCATTGAAGTATGAGGTTTTCCTAAAAACCTCTTCTAATTATTACCCCCAGGGGAATGGCCTCGCAGAGTCTACTAACAAAAACCTCATCAGGTTAATAAAGAAAATATGCTCGAAAAAGTAGAAAGAATGGCATAGGAACCTCTAGATAGTGCTATGGGCAGACTGAATCATGCCCAAATAGATACTGAAGACATCTCCTTATGAGATGGTGTACGAGAAAGAGGTATTGTTGCCTATTTCCATGAAAATTTCTGCCTTGTAGTTGCTTAAATCTCTAGAAATTGAACAAAACAGAGCAATGGAGGTGAGGTTTTCCGAGTTACTCAAGGTACAAGAAAAAAAGAGCACACTCTTGAGGCAATGAAAAACCACCAATAGGTGGTTAAGAAATGGTTTGAAAAAAAGGCATCGGATCAAGGGTTACAATGCAGGGATTTGGTGCTCAAGTTCAATGAGCATGGAGCAAGGCCCGGTCAACACAACAAGTTTGACAGCCTCTAGGAAGGGCCTTTCAAAATTACCCAGTGCAAACAGTTCAACTCTTTTGAGTTGAAAGACGAAGAAGGTAACACCCTTAGTATTCCAGTTAATGGAATACATCTTAAATTTTTTTATTAACCCTGCCTATGTGAAGGCCATGTAAATTGTAAATATATAATTAATTTTTCCTCCTTTAAGTTTTGGGGTATTCTCAGTGCTTCGTAATAGCAGAAATGATGCAAGAAATTAAAAGAAAAACATTGTAAATGGGCCAAGATTTCTAAAAACATATATTATATTTATGAGCCAAAAATTTACATTATATTGGGGGGCTAGAGGCCTTGTATCGATATTTACATATGTCCACTATAGAGCGGAGCTTGAAAGGTGAAAAAACAAAAATAGGGATCATCTTCATTATCAAGTTATCAATGGGAAGGACCAACAATCATAGCAACAGGCGGCGCGAGACTTGGGAACACCATTCTTTCAAAATATTTGTACCACTAAATATTTTGGAATGGTTCTATGTAGTGCACATGCATAAGGAAGTAGCAACCAGCGTAGACCTTGGCATGATGCTACTCATGAGTCTCCAGCTCGATGCCGAAGAGGAAAGGCCTGGTTGGAATAGGTCCTCCATGATGTTGTAGCAGGCGAATGTTATGAACCAAGGGGATCCCATGATCAAATTGAGCTGCATGCATGATCTACTCTAGGCCTCTGAGGTAGTGTCGAGGGAAAACCCACTTTGTCAGCTTTAGGATTTTGCATTTGGAAACACTGATGTCCAGCAGTGAGGCAACAAAGTGAGATCAGATGCTAGTATTCACCCGGTACTACTCCTCATACTCCATGCAATATTTCCCCAGGACCCACTTGATTTCCTTCACATACAACAAGTTCTTCACACCTGTCATTCACTTTAAGCACCTGCATCTAATTTTTCCTAAGAAAACAGCTTGAGTCTTCTTGCAAACAAGCTTTACTAGCGTTTGCATGCTGTTTGCTTTTCTTGCTAGAAAAATGAAATTACTAAGATAAGAAGCTTGCTAAACTAGGAATGCTATAAAACCTTATGATTTTGCAATGCTACTAGGGGTCTTATTTATAGACTGGCTAAGGTTCACCAGCCGAGGAAAACCATAATTACGACTGGGCCAAAGTGTGTCACATTTGTCTCGATTTTCAGTATTGCGGCGTGTGAGGTGATGAGAATATGCAAGTACAGTTGCAACTTTCTCTGTTAAGTTTCCACATTCATTAGAGATTGGCCAGGTGCCAACACAAAGAGCTTCCGTCCCATACGAATCAAGGTAAAATCTTAAAGAAAGGCTATTGGGTGACGCACCCAAGTATGTTCAATGAAAACAGTAAATGCATGAAGCCTACGAAAGGATTTTTGCAAGGTTGTCTTGGTTTGTCTCTCAAGAAAATCAGGCGCCACCACACGCGAGAGGTTGTTTCTTAAATGTAGAGATAAATTTGGTAGGTTGGTGTTTCTTTCACACGTATGAAAGGCTAGTAACGCATAATGGCAACTTGGTATGAGCGGCTGACATGTACCCTTTTCGGCTGTTTTTCTCAAAGATAAAAAATGAAAAGTTAGGCATGCATAACACATTAATTGTAAGGAGTTGTCTAAAGATAAAACAACTAAGGCATTCGTAATAGGGAAATAATTCTTCAAAAAAACTGAGTCATTTGCAAAGGTTTGCAGAAAAGTTCTTGTGAATCTCGAAATGGCTGAAATTGCAGACAACCCAACACAGACCCTGGCCCCAACAAGTTTAATCAAGAAAATGAGAAGGGCGCCCTGCATGTAGCTCTATGACCAAGAGTCTTATGCTACTCCTAGAATCCCCACAAAGCCTTGCTGGCCATTCACCCATCCGGTGGACCAGAGAATATTAAATGCAATTCCTCACAGAGATCAAGCTTCGGTTGCAGAGGATTGGGATAACGTCTTTGATCCTGAGCTATCCCAAAATCCTAAGAGCTTTAGGGAGGCCACATGCGAAAGAATGAAGCATGTAATTGACTCTTTCAACAAGCATTTATGGTTCTGTGGGCTTCCATAGTACATTGTTCCTTTGGTGCACCCGTGCCTAGAAATTGTGGTAGCATGTGTGAAACGTTTTGACGCAAACACTGGAGTGATAAGTGGCACTAATTTCAGGGTAGTCATTAGCCCTGAAGCTATTCAAGATATATTGTGTGTCCCACTTCCCTTGACCTTGGAGGTCAATTTTTTTGAAGTGAACATAATGCAACAAAAGTGGGGAGGGCTCCAAAAGGCGCAACAGTTTTACCGCTCTGAGATCAATCAACCAACAAGTAATTCAGCACTGCCCAAATTCCCTTTTGGTCTGAAGGCCCTGAAAGGTGGGTTTTCCTCTATCACTTCGATGCTAGCATTGGTGTGTGGTCTGGATACAGACAAATACGTTTTTGAGTTTTAAATGTGCCTCAACTTCATGTTGAAGAAGAATTATGAGGCTCCGCTCCTGGATTTTGCAAGAGTTATCAATGATGGGATTTGGTAGCAGCTGCAAGAATTCTAGGTTGGCTCTAGGTTCAGGTATCCCTCCTTCTTGACCTACTTGATTTTACATCAGAATCTAGATTATTTTTCAACATTTATGTCTCTAGCTATTTTTGAAAAGGGTGGTTTGAGAAAGCTAGTTTCGACATGGGCTCCTATCATGCCAAAAACCTTTGATTTCTATGCATTTTCGGATTTATTCTTAGCCCCAACTCTAAGGGCTTTGGATGGGGCTAGCATCAATATGAACGAACGCATATCACCCAATAGAAGTCCTAGTTGGGGAAGCTGGTACTACCCTATGATTGGTTCTTTGGAATGGATTTCACCATACTCCGCATAGCAGGATTCACCTAGGAGCCCTTTCGACTCCCTTGTTATCTTTCAGATAGAGTGCTGGCCCTAGAAGCAATGAGGCAACAATGTACCATTGATAATGATTACTGGGAGGGGAAACACTTAACCTCCCATTTGCTGCTGCTAATCATGTTTGGATCCGTGTCCCTGATCAAGAAGAGGACTTCGAAGATTGATACTTTAGAGATTCTGCTTTCACATTTGGGTCATCTTGGGTTGGTATTGATAGAGGATACCTAACATTACAACCCCAAAAATAGTTTATCAGGGGTCGACATCGAAATCCCACATTCACCTCGGCCATTTTGGCATCTTCGGAGAAATGCCGAAGAGGGTAATTTAAGTAGATATGTAGGCCTTGAATATTTGCCTACTGAGGATGATCGACCGCCATGGATGAATTTTTATTACATCGTGGGGAAGGCCACCCCAAGGCAGAAGATCAACCCGTCCCTGAGCACACAATTGAATAAGCTCAATTGGATGCCCAAGAGAATTCAAAACTTTAGGGTATACCGATAGGAGACTCTGGAAACTGGCAAGCTTCATGAAGAGGTGGCCCTAGATGAAAGATTTGATGATATTTGGGAGAATGAGCATCCGAACTTAGAAATGTCTCTAAACCATTCAACATCTGTGCAGTAGTACAGAAGAGAAGAGATTTCCATGAAGCCTGGGGAGGAAGTAACTCAGAATCCCCTTGCCATTGTCAGGAATCCAATGCACAAGAAGGATACTGGTAAACAACCTACGCAAGAGGAGGATTCACACGCACAAACATCAGAGCCATCCAAATCCTCTAAATCAACATGGAAGCAAGTGAGGACTACTAGTGGTCAGAGGCAGGTCATTCTTAACCTTGGTGATTCTTGAAAGGAAAAGTGGCAACGGACTGGAGAGTCTAGCGGAGAGGAAGAGCGGTTGAAATGTTTGTAGCTCTGCATGAGCCTCAGGTAACTTTTCCTCCCTCTTCTCTCTATACCATGTCTCTAGTCTCTTCTTCATCTGCCCCTGCTTTTTCATCTGCCCCTATTTTCTCTGCCGCTGGATATCTTGGGAAGTCCAGTCTTACCCCTCCTGGTTTCCCACCTTCATCCTCCACCTTTCATCCCTTGCCTAGAACGTAATTTGGTGTAATAATTGGGCTCATGAGCCAACAATTTTTATCTCCAAGGCCCAGCCCTGCAGTTGGCGCATCTCCAGTTTTCCCCTACACCGCATTATCATCCCCTCCATTGGCCATTTCATTCCACCATTCTCCCCAGCCATTATAATAAGGCCCAACAAAACTTCTGATGCATTGAGTACGCTATCTTTCCTGCTGACCATCCCTTGGGAGTACCCTTTTGCTAGTGGCTTGGGTATCCCTGGCCAGGAATATTTCTTGCAGGTTGATGCAAACAAGAGCGCCCGTGCCAACCGGATAAACAAAAGAAGATAGAAAGATGCAACCAGGTAGGTGAAGCCCCATTTGCAAACTGTATTCAATGAAAGTCAAAATTTCTTGATGTTTGCAAAAATCACTCGTAATGTGATTAAACTGGTAGGAGAAATGCTATCGAGTGATTATTCTATAAATGTTATCGGGCTAGACTTCCAGCAGGCCTGCTCACGAGATAAGGTTGAGTTAATGGAAGAGACCCAAAAAATAGTGACCACTGATTATCTCAAGCTCAACCACCAGATGAAGAAAAAGGATGATCAGATAGTAGAGCTCAAGGGCAAGGTCGACATCTGGGTAAACAAGTTTAAAGCCCAAGAGAATGAAATAAGGTGACTAGAAAAGGAGAGGAGCACCTTCGAAAGTCAAATCAAGGAGTTGCAGGATACGAGCACAAAGATCATTCTAACTCTCCAACTGGAGGTTGAGCAGAGTCGAGCAAATGAAGAAAAAATCTATGCTACATCTGAGAAGCTAAGTGAAGGAATGAAGGAGCTCCGACAAAGCATAGATGCTGAAATTAATGAAATAAATGCCAATTTGGAGTTGGAAATTCAAAAGGCAAATCGGGCCGAATTGGCCCTATAGGAAAAAGAAAAAGAGGTTTCCACTCTGAGGGAGCAAGTGTCCACATTGGACAAAAACTTGTCTGAGCTAAAGACAAATTTGAGTAGCAGAGAGGCAGAATTGGCTACCCTAAGGACCCAACCTCTTGCACCCCAGATGAGCTCGTTGGTGATTGCCAAATAATTGTATGCATCATACTAGGATAAGGTGAAGGCATTGTGCATTACTTTTCAGCCCACCTTAAAATTTATGGTGCAAGCAGCTAGCCTTTACAGAATAGTGGGTGAATAAATACAACAAGTTTAGGAGTTAACTTCTGATAAAGTTTTAGAGGCTAGGATTTTATTGGGCAAGTTGTATACAACTTTCGATGAGGTTTTGAGCAGCATGGGCATCAATGACTGAACAATGGTGGCCATGGGCATTAGCATCCTCATCTCTATGCACAAGGCCATTCAACGGGTGCCAGAATGGAGAGCTTGGTTGAACCAGGTTACCAACGACATGCAGGCAAAATTTTCCTGTTTAACTCAGAGAGGCCTCCCTTCGCCTTTCATTGCGGATCAGGTGGTAGCGGGTGTGGAGCACATTGTTTCTATCATTGAAGAGAAGAAGAAAGACCTTTATGTCTTCCAATCTTTTGATCAATCTCTGACCATCGAAGAAATTGAGGGGATCATGCATGAGTTGGCGCAACTCTTCTTCCAATTGGAATTAGAAACAAAAGTATCAGGTGGATTGCCTTTCAAGGCAATTATCAATCTTAGGTTGGCTCATGAGAATATGTGAGCTCTCTCTATGCCATCGAATGGAGTCTGGACCAGTCTACAGGCTGCCCTCTCGAGGTTGTGAGCAATTTTGGGATGTTGAACCAAAGTTTCTAGGGTTCTTCATTCCGCGCAACAAAATGCCCTTGTGAATCACCAAACTGTTCAAAAAAATTTTCCAAGCCTTTGCCATTTTATTTTATCTTGCGACTGTGCCTTATCTTTACAAATGCTCACTACTCTTGGTGTGTTCCACATGGCTGCCTCGCAAAGTTTTCTGCTTTTGTATTGCTTCATTTTTTGCCGGTCTCCATTTGCGTATCGCATGGCTTTCTCTGGCTGCTTTCCAAGCTGGGCTCACCTTGTACTTTCTTTTTCTCAGAGCGCTTCACATGGCTCCCTCTCAAAGCTTTTCACTAGGCATCTCTTTGAATTTTTTTTGAGCTGCGTCTGAGTGACATGTGGCGATTACTGCCACGCCAGTTACCTTGGAAATGTTGCTTCACTTTTTGTACTTGTCTGCTGCGGCGTTTCTCATTGTGGCGCCGTGTGTTCTCTCCTGCTGCTGCATGGTTTTCGGTTCCATGTCATGGCTTTTCTAGCATGGTCCTAGGCGATTGATGTTTGCTATGGTGGCTCGGATGATCTGGGTCATCGATCTCTGCTCTCATTTTTTCTTTTCTTAATGCGTTTTCAGGCAGTGGGCTGGCCTATAAGTTTGGCCATGTTTCTCTTTATAGAGGTTGTTGGTTAAGTTTGCAGAAAACTCTTGAGCACTAGGAAGAAGGTCTTTGTAATAGTTTTATTCAATTTGAAGACTCCAGACTGTGCCAAATAAATTTGGCCTTTCTGTTTATTCATGCATTTAGTGAGACTATTGGTCTGTGTCGTTATCTTCTTTCATTGTATGAATGCCTGTTCTTCAACTTTTTGTAATCCTTCATAACTCAATAAATGCAGATCATGTTTCTTCGACTCTTCTGTGTTAGCTAAAAATTATGCTAAGATTATGTTATGCAAACTAGAAGGTATTCTTATGTTTTAAGTGTTTTTGAGAAAATTAGCTTGATTAACATCAATTTAGTGGTTTGGGCCTTTGCATTCTACATTGTGCTTTGGTAAATTTGTTTAAGACTTTGGCACATCGCCTGTAGTGTAAATTTTATATTTCTGCTATCTTTCTCACTTTTTACTCCCCCCACTAAACGAAGAGCTGGCTTCGGTAAAATCCCAGAGGTCACTTAGCTAGCGCACAATGTCCCCCAATAGCTAAGTTTCCCATGAGACTACTGCTACATGCAAAATTCTACATCAACAGTATTAAAGTAAAATTAAAAGCTCAAATATAGTTTTAAATATTTGATTTTTCGATAAGTAAACTTAATCAAATATTTTATTTTCTATCAGAGAATGCAAGCTGTTGTAACAGAAAAATGAAGGTTCATGACCCTTGGCATTTACTATATAAATGTTTTGAAAAATCAGAAGGAGGGGTAGTTGGATGGGAGGAGTTAGATTGTTCTAGAAAAGGGATTGGGGAATGTAAACAATGACAAAGCCATTCCTGAAACATATCAATGGAGAAATTTTTTTAAATTGGTGAATTTATTTTGGTGTTCAGTTGTTGTGATGAAATAATTCAAATTCTATATCTGGTTGTCTCCAACTTGAGATCCTTTAATTATTTAAATCAGCATATCAAGTATATTTCTGATTTATCAAAATGTATTCCCATTTTGTGTGATTTAGTTGATTGGTGTCTGCAAGTCAAATTTAAACTCTTTTAAATAAGTCATAGTAATATAAGGATTTCTTTTGGATTATTGAAGTAGAACATGATAGAGAAATATCCCAACACAATTTATGCAAGTCAAAAATTTACTAAGGTTTTATGCTAGTCATAGAATTTTCAAAGTGCCTAACAACTAGA
The DNA here is from genome assembly GCA_007115665.2 of Sequoiadendron giganteum. Lineage (NCBI taxonomy): Eukaryota > Viridiplantae > Streptophyta > Pinopsida > Cupressales > Cupressaceae > Sequoiadendron > Sequoiadendron giganteum. Next base: position 435,036,922 of record CM021108.1, on the reverse strand, counting down.
GTTAATCCAAAGAGGGAAACACATATATTTTTTATTTTTGACTCCATTGCCCATGTGGATAGAAGACACTAATCTACCACAACCCAGAGAATTTATTTTATATACAAACAACTTATTCAAATTCTTTTTGTTGTGCAGTAGGAGTAGCATTAGTTGTAGTGATTTTCATCTATTCACTTCCATTTGCCATTGTGGATAGATTGCTCAATCAGGAAACACACTTCAAAATCTGCATCACTTTCATAGGTACACCCACCTAGGTCTTGCAAAGCCTGAAGAGAAAAAGGTACAATTGCATCAATTGGCCTTGTATGTTGGTCAAAAGCATTGTGAGTGCTTGGCAACCTCTTGTGGTTCAAACCTGCATTTTTGAGACCCAACACTATACAAAGTGTTAACTAGGATTATCAATAATTTTAACAACAAAACAAAATTAGGACCCATGACTATTAATCATATCACTAGCTAACTATGCACAATGATACAAGATATCTTGAAAGCTTATGTAAAATAATAACCATATATAAATCCCACTATACTAATTCAATTAATAACTCTATTCGAGCTAACAAATAATTGACCAACAAGGACATTAGGTACTCACCTTTTTCCTAAATAAATTGGCTACACAAATGTACAGTCTTTAGTAATTCTTATCATGTTTAGATCAATAACTTCTTTGTATTTATTCCATTAATAACTAACTATCTATTTAAAATGATCTTCAAAATTATACACAACTAGCTTGATATTGATATAGGAGGATTTTCCCAAGGTTAGAAGAAATCTTATCACTAGCTTTAGTTAATTGTAAGAGATTGTAAGAATTATTAAGAGATAAGTATTTTGTAAATCATCTCACATAATGTAATATAAACAAAATATCTTCCTAATGAAAAGGAAATCAAGGAAATAATATCATGACTAGTAACTACCATGATTCTTCATTTAGTAGTACAAATCATAAGTATCACCAATCTACTCATTTACTATGTGGGATAATAAATAAAAGATAATGTATGCACATAGAGTCTCTTAATATTTTCAACATTCTCTTTACCTAATGGCTATAATAATAATCAATAGAATAATGAGATACTGCATAACACTTGCAATCAAGTAAAGGGAGAAAGCATATGATGTGCAACAATACACTAATCAATTTTCATGTGATCATTTATCCAAAATGAAACCACTTATTCCATATTACTCTTAATGTCATAAACTTCACCTCATAGAGAAATTCATCTAATCTTATTATTTCAAATTACCATGATTGGGGTGATAGAAAAATTATAATAAATAGCTCAATAAAAGCATAATAAAATATCCCAAAAATAGAAGAATGATATAAACTTATTATAGCATGTAAAATGAAAGGATTGAAAGTATACAGAGTAGATTTCTTTGAGTGAGAGCCAATTTAAAATTTAACTATATACAAGCATCTTTCAAACTTATCTACTTATAATTTTATGTGATAAATTTAGCAATAGAACTAAATGAAATTGATGATATATAGTAATTGATATTAATCAATGATAGCAACATATGATACAATTCTTAGGATGATAGCGACTTCTTACAAAATCATAATGGAACATACAAGTTTAGAACTACAATTCTTTCTAACCATCAATATTCTTCCATTAGAACTTAAATACAATTAATGACACTATATACAACTAGAGATAATTAATCTTAATATTATCAATTATCTTATTCATCAAAGCTTCTATTTAAATGTTTAAATTATTATATAATTAGATGAAATTAAAATACACAAATGTACAAATACAAATGATTATCAACACATTTATGGTAGGAAATGGTCTAAATTTGGTAATTCTTCAATTAGAATATGTTTACAAATAGTATGTAACAAATTTCATGTTATACATATGATTTTAATACAAGATTCATCATTCAATATTTACGTGATCTTATGTGGGTAAATATTTCCCAAAAGCTTGAAGTCAACTTTTAGTTTTTTTGTTTGTAATCCAAAATTGAAATTATCAAATAGTCCTTAGTCTAGAATATGTATATAAAAAAAAATTAATACTAGAATTTTATAGGGAAGTTGATTTCTAGATATGATTTGGGTCCATGAAATATATCATTCTACTAGAACCAAAGTAAAAGAAAACTAAAATTTTACTATGAAGTTGCATGAATTTACAAAAGAAAAATAAATATTTTCCCCCTTATTATGTCTTCATTACTACCATTATCAATGAGTGCAACAAAAGGTTAATGAACATGTTTCAAAGCATACACTTGGATTGGAAGTTTAAGGATAAAGGAGTGATACTAGAATCTTAGGATTGAGTCCCATTTGGTGGCCTAAGAGTAGAAGTGCTCATTCTTAAAATTCCAGTATTAATTCTTACTTTTAAGATGTAGTTACTCAACATAAAAGAATGCAATTAGCTCATCCAAAAATAGAGATATCAATATCAGGAAAAGGAACAGATAAAGTCACATCTCCAAGATATTATATAGTTCATATGGTTCAGAGGTAATTTTATGGCCTTTAAGTATTGAGTGCTAATGATAAATGAGATTGGGGATGGTTAAATCATGGATTAGTACGATCACCCCTTCTTATAGTCCACAGTCATATTTTTTTATGAGATTTATAAAATGGTTTTTTTTCCAAAGACTTTAGAAACTTTCAAATAATCTTAAATGGGAGGAGTAAACCAATTTCCATGTCCTTTTTCAACATTCTGCCTGCTTGTGCCTAATTTAAGTCTTTGGAAAATCCGTGTCTCACTTTGACATATATTCAATTCAGGATTTAAAATGAGGATGAAAACCATCTACTTATTTAGAAGACAAATTTTAAATGGGTTTGCTGAAATTGTATTGGTACTTTCAAATAAATACACATGGTAGTTGTAAAAACAGCCCCACAATTTGAACTTGCACTTTCTCTATTTACACCATGTTTGTATAGACATCCATTAAAATGTAATGGAAGGAGGACATTAGAAAGAAAATAATGTATGTGTAGGCATCGTCTGCCTTATGCAAACTGGTGAAATGTCTCAAGAAACTTCATATTACGGTTTACAATTATTGTATGACATCACAAAATGGATTTGTTGAAAAGGCTTTCAAAACTATCATACAAGAAGCATTTGATAGTTTTAAAGCCAAATCCAATGGATTTCATTGTCTTCCTCTTGACTATGGTGAAATGAAAGCTTGTAGAGTGAATATGGACATCCACCAAAATATAATGTTAAACATAATTTATCAAAAACATTAGTTACCAATACGTTGGCCTATACAATACGAAAGCATGAACTGAATAAAAATTAAAAAAAAAAATGTATTATAAAAAAAAATTTGATAAAAAAAATTAGAAATATGCAGCTACTAATATGCCATGATTTGTGAGAATATACAACCATTGTTGAGATCCTCCCTGTTGTACGAAAATCAAAGTTCAAATACAATATCAGAAATGAAAGGGAATATGTATAGGTAGGCCGTAGGACTATATGTATAATTTGGAAGCAAGCCATTTTAGAATCGAATGTTCAAAAAAATAAATTCATTTAAATAAGTGAAATGGTATTTAACAGAAGGGAAACTTTATTATGTGTAATTCTTATCTATTGTTTATAGTTACAGGTGTTCTAATCAACGTGCATGCAAGATTGGGAAGCATGTACATGATACAAAGATTCATTTAAGGCCATGTTTAAAAGATATGAACATAAGATAATTTTGATTAAAAGGCTTAGAAATCCCACGCAAAACTTGTGACCCCTATCATTAACCTACCCGCACCATATGCCAGCATATAAACTGTTTGGCAGGATGATTATAATTATTATAGTAACTAAAATTACATTGATTAATTTTAAAAAAAAAAATACTAAATTACTAATAGGAGGAGCAGTGACCATTGAAGAATCGGTTTATCAACTAACGCACAGTTAAGAATCTAGTTGGATCTATACAATTGACTTATATAGAACGGTATAGTTTACATAATGATGAAAATCATATGAATGATGGTAAATCAACTCCTTTACTTAAATTTTTTTATTTTGCATGGTTCAATTAATTTTTACTCAAACTCATGATATTTGGGTATACGAAAGATAGAAAATTCATCTTCATGGAAAATTCACTGCGAGATGTGCTATTCTTTAGTTGAATGAGGAGATCAGGGAATGGTATTCACTTAGAGCTCTACACCAATCTTTTGGCAACGACAATCTCAGAAATTTTTTTATATTTCACTATTGGTAGTGATGGGAATTCAAGAAAGAGGTTAATAATAATAGTAGATAGAACAAAGAATAATAAGTTTACAAAATGTTGTGTCCTTTCTTTGATGATCTTCCCTTCATTTTATGCTTGATCCACCTTCTATCATGCTCATATGCAAGTATAGTTGTTGTGCTAAATGTGAAACATGGCAGTGTTTTCTATAGTTGAGTTTTAATTTACTAGTGATGTGGGAGTGACATCCCTCCTACATAATTCTTTGTCATTTGGTGTGTGGTACAAATCTCTTAGTTAATCTCCATGACTTGGAGTATAGTTAGATAATCACTCATAAATTGATTAACTTGTGTCTTTTTATCTATCTTGTTTACAAGTGTTATGCCAAAATGACCACAAAGTTTCAGTTACTATGCAAGGTGGTGTAGGGTAATTTCCTTGGTGCTTTATTGACTCAAATCAACTTTTTTTTCAATGTCATGAATGTAATCAGAGTTAATTAACATACACTTATTTAATGGTCACATTTAGGGTTAGATTGGAAATTAATTTTAAAACATTTAACACAAAAATAAATATTAACTAGTTTATCAAAATAAATAACATAATATTAAGTAGACTCATGACACATTGATTTCTATGGTATACATAACATCCTTCCCTTGAACAACAATCCTTCTTGAATGTATTACTCTAGCCATGTAATTTTATCCTTCTCTACTGGATGTTTATACGCTATCCATGATTCCTTGAAATTTGCATCTTCTTCATATAACTCTCTCATTGAATCAAAACCAACAACATTCACTCTTAAATCATTTAGCATTAAACACCTCCTATTTGGTGCATCGACTACTCAGTTTGATTTATCACTTCTATGTTTTGAAATAAATGAATAACTTTGTGAAATTATACCATTTAATATGTGTTTGACTTAACTTACCTTGACTATTTATATATTGCAATGCATGGTGATCTGTATATAACACAAACTCCTTAGATAGACAATAATGTCTCCACTTCTTAAATTCTTGCATAATTGCATAAAATTCCTAGTCATAAATTAAATATTTTCTTTTTGTTTCATTCAAATTCTCACTAAAATAAGTGTTAGCAAAAAAATTGGGGAAACACAAATCAGAGTTCTATGCCCCAAGTACTTTCTGAGTGTTGTATTTTATACCCCAAAATTAGTCACATAAAGGAAGTACCTTTTTAATTTAGATGGAAGATTGAGTAACTAACTATATGTAATAGAATGTTAGACAACACAATGTATATAAAATTCTGGTACCATTATATTATTTATCTTAATGGAGTACATTCATGCCTCCTCATATCTCCTTTTACATCATATATACATTTATCATATATCTTCCCCTATACTGTGTACTTTATTCTTCTTACATATATTGTCTTAAACATATATTCTTCATACAAACAACTTCTTACAAACAATCTCATACATATATCTCCTTACATTGATATATATATACGAGATGGGACATTATCCATCTATCCTACCTTTACCCTAGATGGTATCTCTTGAATCTTACAACCTGCAAGCTCATTGAGGAAAGATATGGTAGGATTTCCTTGTCGATATTTGAACTCTTTCTCTTTCCTACCAACATCATCCCCCCTTTCAAAATATTGACTTGTGCTTAAGTCAAGTCTATTATGCAAGGATAATGGTAGTGTTTAAGATACATTCCATTTATGAAGGATAATAATATTGTGTCGTCTAATGTTCTTAGTTGCATTGCTCCTGATTCATGAATGTGGTAAATTTGATAAGGGACCAGTCATTTGAATTTTAGTTTGCCTTGTTTCTTGAATTTTCTATCATAAAGTAAGACCATATCATCAACCTTGATTTTTTTTTTGACATGATATTCTGATTGTGCAATGCTTTATGTCTACATATTTTTTTCCATAGATGGCATGTAACCAATTTTCTTGCTTCATCTAGCTTATCTAGCTCTTCAATGAGGTGTTTGATGGATCCTTCATTAGTGAGTCTTAAGGCCAGTGTTGTGTGGAGGTTATGGACCATGAAATTTAGAGGTTACAAGAGATCAAATGAAGTGTGCTTGGTAGATTGTTTGTATGTAGTGTGGTATGCCCAAAGCACTATAGGAATTTTAATGTCCTAGCTAGTCCTATTTGTATCACACATTTTGGTCAAAGTAGCACCTATAATCTTATTTAGTGTTTGACTTATCCCATTTGATAATAGATGGTATGGTGTGCTATGGTTATGGGTGATCATGAAATTGGCTAATAATCATTTATTATCTTATTTGACAAAGTGTTTTCCCTACTCATTGGTTATGCTCAATTGACATTTGAATTTGGTAATTATGTTATGGTAAAGAAATCTTGCTGCAATATATGTGGTGTAATCTTTGGTTGGTTCAGATTTGACCCATTTATTTAAGTAGTCTATACCAATACTAATGAATCTAGATTTGGAGAACTTACCTAGAGGGTCTATATATCCTATGAAGTCAATAACACATTTCTCAAATGGGACTTGGGCTAATACTTGCAAGAGGATAATTTCATCTCAAGTAGTAGGTCATCATGTTCTCTAGAAAATATCATAGTTCTTTGTATATTTCTTAGCATTCTTATATATACTAGGTCACCATAACCCAACTAGTTGTATTTTTTAGGTTTCACTGTCTCTACAATTATAACCCCCTACAATTCATTCATGTGCTTCTCTTAAGGTTTTCTCATGTTCATGTTCATAGACCTCTTCGAAGGATTTCATCTCTCCTCTTTTTATATAGTGCTCCCTCAATTAAGGTAAAAGGAAGGGATTTTCATAGTAACTTGTTTATCATGTGTTTTCATGTTAGTGGAATATTCACTTGTAGAAAGTAATTAAGCTACATCATGAGATTTCTCTAGTACCATAATTATCCAGAATAGAAGGGTGCCATGAAATTCCTCTTCCTCAGCTTCCTTGGGTTCTTTGCCTATATCAGTTTTAGATAAGTAGTTTGGGCCTTGATTATTCCTCCCTAGTTTTACCATTATATTGAAATTAAATTCTTTAAATAGCAATAACCATTTGCATATTCTTCCTTGTATCACTGGTTGTTTAGTATAAATTTAAAAGGCTCAAATTCAATGCAAAATTTGAATGGTGTGGATATGAGATAGTGTCAAAAATTGTGTAATGTTTAGACCATGTCTAAGGCCTCTCATTTAGTGGTAGCGTAATTTCTCTTACCTTGGAAAATTTTGTGGCTAAGAAAGCAATTAGGTGATCTTTATTTTCTTGTTATTGTGAAAGCAATGCTCCTATCACTATTGTAGAAGCATCTACATGGACATGAAAAGGTACTAACTAATCTAGAAATATAAGGTCAGGAGCTTCTAATATTTTTGTTTTAATGTGTTCAATGGTTATTGACATTTTTTGGTCCAATTAATAGCTTTATTAGTTCTCTTTTTGAGTTCTTCTAAAGGAGCTGCTAGGGTGGCATATCCTTTGATAATTTTTTTGTGATACCTTGTATAGTCTAGAAATGTCTTAACCTCCAGTGTTTTTTTAGGTGGTGGTAATACAAAAATCAAGGTGATTTTCATTAGATCTACCATTAGTCCCTCTTTACATATAATGTGCCAAAGGGTACCATAAAAATGTATTTCTTGATATTCAAAGATATTTACATACCTCTACCTTTTTTTAGCATGGTTCAAAGTGAATGAATGTGGTTCTTCACTAGGCCATAGATAGTTCGATCATCTAGATACACTTCTAATACATCATGAATAAACTCCTTAAATGCATTAACCGTAATTTTTCTAAAGAATATTAGTGCATTTTCAATCCAAAAGGAATTACTGTATACATGAACAATCCCCACTCTATGGTGAATGTAGTTTTAGGTTGGTATTATTCTTTGATCTAGACTTGGTGATATCTAGAAAACCCATCGATGAATGCATAAATTTCTCTCCCTACGACAAATTCAAGTATATCCTTGGTGAAGGGAGTAAGAAAGGTATTGTGAATACATGCTTTGTTAAGTTCCTTGAAGTCTACCCATATCCATATTTCTTTTTCCTTTTTATTTTGTACTATCACAGGTCTAATCCATTCAGAATCTTCCACCAGTTTAATAATACCTACTACTACCATTTTATCTAATTCTATTTTGAATCTTTTCTTCATGTTAAGGTTGAGACAGTACGCCCTTTTTTCATGTAATTTAGTTCCTTCTTTTAGCTGTATTTTAGTGACTCCTAATTCTTGTATTCCTTTCATTTATATGAATGCTCATGAGAATAGTTCCTCATATTTTGATAGTAATTCAATGATTGATGCCACAACTGGTTCTTCCTAGTAAGCACCATTTTTTTCCATTTTAGGATTCTCCTTAAGGGCTATATTCTCTTCTCTTAATTTGAGAAGTTGGTTATAATAAGGGTCTTTAGAATCATTGTTTAGTTTTATTTCCGTTTCTCCTTCTTTCATAGTGATCTAAATTTTTAGGTTCAGTTCTTCTTCATCCTTTTATATTTTACAACATCTATTTTTAATCGGTTGTGCTTTTTTCTCCATCCATTCAATAAGTTTCCAGGTTCCTTGGTTTCTAGGTGGTGGATTTTATAGTTTTTGAGGATGGATGTTTTCTAGAATTGGTTTGAAGATAATATCCTTGAATTTTTTAATGCGGTATTTATTAGTTCATTTTCATCCTCAAAGGAAAATGTGTGGATGAAGTTTTGTTGAAGTTACATCAATCCTTAGTTTGTTTCCTTCTTTCCTAATTAATATACTAGGTCTGTACTATCAATATGAAGGTCTAATAAAATAGTTGAGTGTAGAGGTGGTGGTCATATTCTCCATCTTCTTTCTATGAGGTGATACAAATTTGAATATGATCCTCTTAGTTACTTACAGCTTCATATTTGGGGACTAGAGTGTATTCTCCATCTTGTGTGTATCATTCCTTGATTAGGATTTGGAAGGCATGCCATGTAGGAGTAGTATGCTTGAGTGTATGCCACCATAAGTTGACATTACATACCAAGGCATCGTAAATGGTAACAATCCTTATTGATTCATCTTGTAATGTGTTTTTCATGTCCAATATATACTCCTTTACATATCCTACAATAGAAAAAATTGGTAGTATGATATGTGATGTACCTCTTTGGATATTATTGATGTCTTTTGTATTTTCTATCCTTGTTGATTGATATTTTTCTGATATAGTAGCTAAGAAAATTTATATCATCAATACCCTTCTGAATCCATATTTTTGTTGTTGTTGTGGTAGTTGTGTAGTAGCAGAGTTTTTGGAGATTGAGTAGAATGGTCATGATTTATTTTCTTCTACATAAGTTTTGTATTCTATTTCTCCTAGTGGAATATGCAGTCTTATTGTGATCCACCAAAGATATATCTTCCTTTCTTGAGTCTATATCCTATTATAATTAAAAAACCATCTCAATCCTACAAATTCTCTAAATGTGTTAAAGGATTCCTTCATCTCAACAACCTCAAAATCTACAATTTTCTTGAGTCATTTGATATTTATTTCCACATTCTTACATGTTCCTAAATTTTCCATGCCAGATCCATCTACCAAACTGCTATTTATTCATTTTTTGAATGAATGAGTTTTTCCAACCTCTCCCAAGTGGTTTCATGAATATTTTTTAGGTCCACAGCTAAATCTACCATGAAAAGTTTGACTTTGATATTATTAAGGTGTGGGGTAATTAGAAGAAAGCCATTCTTCCAATTCTTGTCTTCTATAAGTTGATGGTGTTGAATGAACAAGACAACTGAGATGGGGGGGAGTGAATCAGTTGTATCCAATTAAAACATCAAAACCATCAATAGTAATCAGATCCACATGTATTCATTAAACCATTAATTTGTTATAATGTTTAAAAATGTAATGCAGATAACAAAAATTGAAACAACAACACCATAAACAAGAAAACACAAGATTTATATGGGAAACCCTAGGAGGGAAAAACCATGGTGAGGATTAGCTCACAATATAAGTAATTTCAAAACTAATACAAAAAGGCTCACTACCAGAATATGACACACTATCTAAAAGGGCTCACAGCCCAGGGTCATTTCAAAAATAGAATGAAGAAAGAAGAAAGAATGTTAGAAAAAGAACATGATCTCAATGTAATAGATAATCCACCACAATAGCTCCAAACACACTCACAACTCTCAAGAGATCAAGATACCTTTAGCTCACTACATTCAGCAATCTTGCATTATAGCTCACAATACATTTCACATCTCCGCGGTTAATTTTGCATAAAAAAACTCAAATATATTCCACACTCCATATTGCATCAACTCACCTTGCATTTATACCATCGAAATCTTGAAAAAAATCTTCAAGTTGGCTACACACACCTTACACTTTACAAATTTAAAAATAGGTTAGCACTAAGCATCCCCGTGGTGGATAGGAATGAAAGTAGGCCAATAAAAAACTTAATTGGGACCAAAATCATCACTCACATGCCACACTACACCTTCATCAATACTTAAACATCTTCAAATGTAGTGTAAACACTAGGTTGACTATTACCCATGCAAACACCATTAGAATTTGAAGTACACACTTCCTCAAATCCAAGGATGACTTGAAAACCACACACCATGCTTCTAGACAATCTAGAATAATCCACAAACCACCTAAGATCCAACAAATTATTTGCACCAAATCACACCTTCAGATTGTACAAGACCAATAAACTCAAACTACACTTCCAAACACTATAACTCTAAAAACCATCTTTTGGAGTGTAAAACCTGAAACCAACTTGAATGAGGTAAGCTATCAACACCATAAAATGTCCTTCAAAACTAAGAATATTGAAGCATAATTGTGGAGAAACACAAAGAACAAACATTTCTCTCAAACACCTTTGTAAGCAATAGTGCAAATCCAGTTCACACACTGGTGAACATAACTTCTTCTACTCATCGATCCAAAAGACCAAATTATAGATATAGAAACTTTGAACACCTCTAACGAACATATGCAAACCACACAAGCATATATTCAACCCAAAATAAATGCAAAGCAAAACCAAAACACCTTTGCAACACCCTGTTTCCTCTTTTGATCGATTTTCTTAATATCCTCAACATCTTTATCACTACCACAACCATAAATAGAAGCTTATGAAAGAAAAACTAGGGGTTAAAACCAATAATTTAATTGATGACAACATAATGCAAATAATCAAAGCAACAATATTTGTCAACCAATATTAAATTGACACCAATGACAACACAAGCTTGTTGACATCAATGAAAACACCTTCATACTTGCAACAATCGCCCCCTTTATCATTGATGGAAACACAAGATGTGAAAAGCCATCAAAGACAACATACATACTCTATTTTTTTTTATTAGAAAACCTACACAACATTCCTATGTACTCTCTCCTCCTTACAAGATTCTCTCCCCCTTTATAGATAGACTATTTCTCATGATTATCTCTCCCCCTTTAACATTAATGGAAAGAAATATATTTTTGTATTGTTCTCCCCCTTTGACATTGAACCAAGATACTTGCCACTACTCTAAATACTCTCCTTTAGGAGTATACACCAACCAAATTAGCAACCTTTGAAAAGTGACAACACTCACTACATACTACAACAATGCCACTACCTAATCCCCCTAAGAGGTAGTCACCAACATCAATCTAGATGGACAATGAATCCATAGATCCATTAGATTGATGCATCTCCATATGCGTTTAGTTTAAAGGAGGGGAAATAGACCCCAAATTATCTCAGAGATACTTAAAAGTATCCTTAGGAAGAGCCTTAGTAAATATATCAACAATTTGATCCTTCATAGGTATATTCTCAAGCTTCACTTCATTCTCCAAAACCTTCGAGCTCTTAGAAAGTGATATTTGATTGAATTATGATTTTTCCTTGAATGCATCACTGGGTTCTTTGAAATATTGATTGCACTTGTATTATCACAAAATATAGAAATGGGTTCATCATACACCACTCTGATATCATTCAATATTTGCCTCATGCACAACAGTTGTGTGCAAGAAGATGCTGCTACAATTTACTCAGCCTCTACTATAAATAAAAAAGCTAAATCTTGTTTTTAATTAGCCTTGATATCAATCTGCATCCAAGAAAGAATTCACCACCACTTGTACTTTTCCTATCATCCACACACCCAACCGAATCTGCATTTGTGTAAGCACTTAATGTGAAATAAGTATCCTTAGGATTCCACAAGCCATAATCTGGAGCGCCCTTCAAATATCTAAATATCCTCTTCACTGTTGCAACATGTGTCTCTTTAGGATCCTCTTGAAATCTAGCCACAAGACAAACTACATGCATGATATCCATTCTAGTAGCAGTTAGGTATAGAAATCCACCAGTCATAGATCTATACTTGCTCTAGTCAATCTTAGGAGATTCATCATCCTTACTCAGTGTGCAACCAATAACCATAGGAGTCTTCCATTTCTAACTTCTTAAAGAATTATTTAACATACATTGATTATGAAATGAATATTCCTTTATTTTTTTGATTGATTTATAGTACAATTAAGAAATTCATCTCCCCAAACATAGACATTTCAAACTCTTTCTGCATCTCTTTTGTGAATTTATTGCACATAGCTTCATTGCCTCCAAAAAATATGTAATCAACATATACAACCACTATCAAGATTTTATCTTTCTCAACCTTAAAGTAAAGGTTACTATCTCTAGTACTTTTATTGAATCCTTGTTATATCAAATACTTATCCAACCTTGCATACCAAGCTCTATGAGCTTTATTTAATCCATACAATGCCTTCTTTAATCTACAAACCATATTAGTTTTTTCTAATAACTGAAATCCTTTTGGTTTTTCCATGTAAACTTCTTCCGATTCTCCATTCAAGAAAGAAGACTTCACATCCATCTGATAAAATTTAAAGTCCTTATGTGCTGAAAATTCCAGAAACATCCTAATTGTATCCATTCTATCGACCCAAGCAAATGTCTCCTCATAATCTATTCCTTCAACTTGTGAGTAACCCTTACACACAAGCCTTGCCTTGTTTCTTATCACTTCTCCATTCTCATTTAGATTTTTTTTGAATACCCACTTTGTACCAATTATGTTCTTGTTTTTAGGTCTAGGAGCAAGTTCCCAAGTCTGATTCTTCTCAATCTACATAAGTTATTCTTCCATTTCCTTCATTCAATATTCATTTGTGTATGCCTCACTCACTATTTTAGGTTCAACTTTAGAAAGTAAACATAGATTTACCTCTACTTCAAAAACTCTTCTTATCAAAACACCTTTTCTTTTGTCTCCAATAATCTATTATTCAGAATGATTTCTCTACACATACTTAGGGGTCTTCTTTGGAGATTATTCCTCTTCATTTTTTACTTATTTTTCCTTATCCTTTCTTCTTCTCCTTCTCTGCGAGCAAGTTCATCTGATTCATATCCATCTATCACCACTGAATTCCACAATTCTTCTTAGCCTTTTTTGTAACATCTATGAGATTTGATTTTAGAATAATATCTAAGGAATATACCTTCATCAAAAATTGAATCAAACTTTCCTAAGTTTTCATCATCTCTTCCGATATAGAATTTTCCTCCAAACACTCTAAAGTACTTGACAATAGTGATCCTTCCATACCACAATTCATAGGGAGTCTTTGTTTTGTTATCTTTTTCTTGACCTCTATTAAGTATTTAAACAACAATATGAATTTCTTCTCTCTAGTAGACTTCCAGTAGGTTAGCTTCTTTCATCATAGTCCTTGTAGCTTCTTGAATAGTCTTGATTTCCCTTTCAACCACTCCATTTTGCTGAGGAGTCCTAGGGGTATACAAGCTCATTTTTATGCCATGATTCTCACAAAAGATGTTAAATTCATTATAGATGAACTCTACACCTCTGTCAGACCTCAAACATTTGATCTTCAAATCTTTTTAATTCTCAACCATAACTTTAAATGCTTTGAATCTATCTAGGGATTAAGATTTATCTCTAAGAAAATTAACCCATGTCATTCTAGAATAATCATCAATCCAAATCATGAAATACCTGTCACATTGAAGAATTATCACTCTTGTAGGGCCAAAAAGTTTTGTATGCACCAATTCCAACAATCTAGTAGAATATTGTTCTTTTCCCTTGAAAGTACTTCTTGTTTGTTTTCCAAATTGATAATATCTACAAACAAAATTGATAGGCTTTGAAATATTTGGTAGATCTCTCACTACTTGAGTTGAACTGATTCTAACCAAGTTATCAAAATTGATGTGACACATCCTTCTGTGCCATAACTAGCTATCATTAATCTAAGTCATAAAATAGTGACCATCAACACCCTTGAGATGGTAGATATTTCCATTTGTCCTCTTTCCAATCCAGATCCTTTTTTGATCTCACATCCATCATGCTAAAACATAAGATTGTACCCTTTGGTACACATTTTTCCAACACTCAAGAGGTTATGCCTTAAAAATTTAACATAGTAAATTTTTTTAGTATTATGCTTTCCATCAAAATTGATTGAACCTATTCCACAAATCTTAGCATTTGAATCATCCCTAGATTTAACAAGTCCTCCATCATATTTTTCAAGTTTAAAAAACTTAATATTGTCTCTGGTCATATGATTTGAGCAACCACTATCAATAACCCAATATTTTTTATTCTATCTAACATGAAATGCAGATACCAAAGTACCTCTAGTCTTATCCTTTTTCTCTTGAGCACTTTCCTTCACACAAATTTTAGAGTTAGTAGAAACAAATTGATATTTTAAAGCCAAGAACAAACATCCATTATCATCAACATATCCATAATCAAATTCATCATAAAAAATACCAACATCTTCTCTAACATAATAGCTTTTCTTGATCATATTTCCCTTTTTTTCCTTATTCTTATTGTTCACAGCTCTATTTGGACATCTTGAAGCATAGTAACCTATTTGTCAAGAACCGAAACATTTGAAAGGTAATTTAATTTTGTACTTACTAGTGTCCTTTTTCATCCTTCTTACAAAGTTACCTTCTACATCATTAAGATAATCTTCATCTGAATCTTCAACTTTTTTCTAATTTTCTATCCTTGAAAGCAATCTCTATTGGGATTATGGAGCCTTGCAACATGAACATTAAGCATGGATGGTTTATGTTGGTTGTTCTTATTTTTTCATTGATTTCAACATGGAGATAACTATATGGGAAGTCTACTTGGTTTAACAGAAGTTATTCTCTACTGGAAATTCCCTTTTGTGATGGATCAATGTGTTGGTATTTGAGTCCAGAGTTCACCACAAGATCTGATATGACTCTAATCTCTTAACCATGTTATCATGACTCATTCAGACAACTATATCCTTGATCTTGGGATTTTTTTGGTTATGAGATTTTTTTATCTCTGACATAGTTCAACTCTGTATTCTACTGTTGTTCCTTGCTTGGAATACTATGTGGGAGATTCCACATTTTCTTAAGGTGAATATTCTTATGTTGCAGTTTTTTTGGTAGTCTCTATGTTGGTAGTATGATGGGAAATTAATGTGTTCTCATATCTAGAAGGTGTTTGCTTTGAGGTTATTTTTTTGTTTGGAGAATTGTGTTCTAGTCTTGTCTGACTTAGCATATGCAATACATTATAAAGACTAGTTATGTTTTATGGATGTTAGAAGACTTGGTATAATGCACTACATGGATAAAATGTTTAAATTATATATGGTGTTGACAAAGAGAGTTTTGATTTTTTTTTTTCATCTAATTAGGTCAACCTAATTGATGAATAAGATATACTTGTATATATAAGTTTCCTTGAAGAGATAATGAATGTATGTGGAAGAAGAGGTGTGAAAAGGATTAAGGGGTATGTGAAGATATGAGCCTAAATGCTTTATCAGTTGTGGATCAATACAAATTAGTTGATTGACTATTGTGTGAGGCATTACTTCATATTCTGAGCTTCATTGGAACTAAACCCTACACATTGAAGGTCTATACTATCAGTTCAATCTTTTGATAGTGAGCCACTATCTTTGTATCTTGGCGATTGGCCATCTTTTGTATTCAAGAAGTGAGCATTTTTAAGGATAACGAGTCCTAGCAGTGAGTCTTGTACTATTTTGTATTTGGATATAATATATTTTGAGTTAACCCTCACCATGGTTTTTCCCTTTTTGGGTTTTCCATGTAAAAATCCTAGTGTTCATGTGTATGGATGCATTGATTTTTTTTTGTGTTCCTTCTTGCTTATTCGATTAGAATTGTGATAATGATAAGATAGATTTCATTGTGGTTTTATGGAATACTGATTCACCTCCCCTCTCAATATTCTAGATGTTCAAAAATTGGTATCAAAGCATGGTTCCTTGGAATAAGCCTAACAACTTGAGGAAGGTATCAAAATTTGAGGGTAAGAGTGGTTTAGGGTTTAAGGTCAAAGTTATAAAGCAAATAAATCTACTAGTAAGAAGAATCGATGCAAAGATGGTCAAATCAAGGATCTAAAAAACAATTTTGAAAGAGCTCATGTCAAATGACATGATGCTAAAAGGTATTTATCTTTCAATGGTGCTTTTTATTTATGTAAGAAATTTGGTCATAAGACAATGGATTGCAAAAGTAAAAAGAATGATTCTTTATCATTCTCTAAAAAATTTCTTAAGTGCAAGAAAAATAGATATAAAGTTAGTCTGTGTGAAGATAAGTTGAATAAAAGAAAAAAGGGAAGGAATAATGTTGTTTGTTGTAAGTAAAGCAATCCAAAACACTCTAGTAATAACTGCAAAATAAGAAAAAACAATTAGTCGGTGAATAAGAATGATCAAATCATAGAAGTGGTAGTTCCAATAAGGTAACATATGCATTAACAAAATATGTTTGTTGATGTTGTTGGATTTTCTACAATGAAGGAGTTGTATTTAGATGATGTTGATTTTAAGGAAGCATGAATAGCTAGTATAAGTCGATTGGAAAAAGACAAGACTCCATGGTTGGAGTATTTCATTCAAGATGGTTTTTTGTTCAAAGAATAAAAATTATGTATACCTAAGGGTTCAATGAGAGAGAACCTAATAAGATAAAAAAATGTAGTGGAGTCTTGAGTAGACATTTTAGAGTTGGCTAGCTAAATGAAGGTTAATTTTGACCTAGAATGAGTGCAAATGTGAAAATATTGGTGCAAGGTTGTAGAATTTTCCAGCATGCAAAAGGAGTAAGATAGAATACTGTTGGATGCATATTTTGTAATTCATTTAATATTACAAAATTGTAATATCAGCCATGACTATGATAAGAAATTAATCTCCCCTCTCAGAAAGGGGAGGCTCCCTTCTTACTGCTCTCTAAACTAGCAAATAACCAACCTAGATTATGTACACTAAAACTAGCCATTGGGTGTTAGAGTCATCCTTTTCTTTTCTTTTTCAGAAAAGACGTTTCTTTCTTACAACAATACTATTATGACAAACAATCCACTTCAAAGTATTATCTAGAGAAATAATTACCGATATATGACTTGACTAAACTTAAGAGTAGTAAAAAATATACCAGTGTGTTATGTTGCTTGAAAACCCACAAAATCTCAAAGACTTTTGTTTCTTCCAATTATGATTCCAAAAGATAACAAGTGATGCACATTATAGCTCAAAGACTCCAAAAAACAACACCAAGAGATCCACACAAATGTATAAAATAACCACAGCTCAAAGTCTTTGTGTTATCAACCAAGTTCTCATACAAACATATAATCTCCAAATGTAATAAGGTAGCACAAAGACTATCAATATTATCTCTAGATTCCCTTTCAATAATTTGATATCACACAATTTTATTAACCAATGCAAGAAAATGTGATAAGAAAGACGTAAGAACAATCTTACACATAACCAATATGATCCAAAATAAAGGTTGGATGCAAATTCACCTCTTTTTATTGATCAAGTTTTGAGATGCACATTAAAACCAAAGATTCAAGTATGCTTTTCAAATGGGCAGCACTTCGCTTCAAAATATCAAAAGGTTCTTTATAAATAAACTCCCTCATATATATAGAGGAGATTTGAGAGATAATCTAGGAAAGCAATAACTAATTTGTCCTATTCAACAACACAATCCGATTTGATTTAGGACTCATGTTGTTTTTACATGTAATTACATATTATCAAAAACTAATTACATAAGCAAAAATGTTGAAAAATAAACTAATTCTAGGAAAGACAAGTCCATCATTCTCCACTGCATTTCCCCAAAAAGTCCTCATATTTCTTTAGAATCACCTGGACTTGTTCATTATCAAGACCTAAAGTATGCTTGGAGATAGCAAGAACTTTTTTTATTGAGTTCTTGATGGTATTGCAAGCTTTCCTATGTCTTTTCAAAATATCTTGTGATTATCTAGGATGAGATGAATTTCTAGCAATTTTTCTATTGAAGCCACTAAGAAGGCTTGATATTCGAATTCTTTCTAGATCATAGATGTGAATTCTTGGGTAACTTCATCAGAGGGGAGATTTTTTGATTGTCATCTAATAATTTGCAAGGCAACTCCTCAATTTTGTTGACAAGATGTAAATCATTGTCTTCACTGACTTCCTGAGCATCCTACAATTATTTGATCAAATATTTGATGAAATTTATCTTATGTCTCATTGTTTCCTTCACCTCAATAAACATCTCTCTATTGGGAATTATCCCAATATCTACTAACATACTGAGCTTTAGTTCCTTCATTTTAATCCAATCTTCTAAACTAGCTTCTATTTCTTGTTTCTCTTGGGGAAATGTACATCAATAGTTCTATCTAGCTTTGATCTTACATTTTCCATATTTCTCATTCTATCCACAGAAGAACTCAGAAGTTGCATCCCTTGTGCTATCATCCTATCAAGAAACTCGTTGATTGTCTTGCCCCTTGAATGTACCTTCTCAACCTTCTGAATAATTGGATTTTCAACATTAGTGTCTAAAGACTCTATTGACTCTAAAGATTGGGTAATCTTCTAGAATATTGAGGTTAACTGCTCAACTTTGGCCTTGTACTAATCTTTGACCTTCTTTACCTTATCAAACTTTTCAATAAGAGAATTCAAAGTTGACTATGTATCTACCTTGGCGCTTTCATGGGTTATTTTTTCCAACTAAACCCTTGTAATGGAATACTCAGAAATATCACCTTCCTTAATAGACTTATTAGGAGGAGGTTGTGCCACCTCTGCATACTTTCATCCTAATTTATCCACTAACAACCTAGAAAGAGTCTTTGGCTTATTTTTGGATTTGTCTTTATAGGCGCCAAATGTCCAAATTCAAAGTCATTTGGGGAGACAACTTTCTTCTTTCTCTTAGGTGTCTAGCTCTGTAACCAAGGTGGAAGAGGAGATGAACTCCCTTCAAGTCCCATAGTCATAGTCTAAGTAGAAGGAGTTGCAGTCACAAATATAGTGGTAACATGTGGTGGTGTGTTAGTCAAAACCATTGCAGGTATTTTCACACTTGTTACATTTTGCACAGACTCTGGCATAAACTTATCTAAATCTAAATATGAAGTTATGTCAAAGGAAGGAGAAGACAAACTTGGAATATTGGAATTTGAACTGAAAATATTCTCAAATTCATTCCTAGGGATATCAAAAATAGATCCCGATGTTGGGGTTGAATGAATTGGCATAGAAGGTGTTAAAGAAATAGTAACATCAAAAACAACTATAGTAGGAGTAATGGTGATAGATGGCAAAGGTTCTTTGATAGAAACAACAAGAGGAGTAGGGGTAGGAATGGTAGCGATGATTGGGGAAGATGAAATAGGATAATTTTCAAGAACATCCTCATGTGGAGACTCATGTGCTACTTCATTGAGTCCTTCCTTTTCTTTCTCTTCTTCTTGTACTAGAACGTCTTCTAGAATAATTGATGGTCCTTCTGTAATCTTACTCTGACTCCTTCCTACCTTGAATTTAATTTTAGGATTTTTTCCAATGGTGGGTGCATCAGCCTTGTTCTTCGTCCTCTAGTCTGTCCTCTTTCCAGTTTGTCCTTCAAGATCCTCCCCATCATATCCAGTGGGCAAAGTGTTTCAACCTTATCCCCTTTTGTTGCAACCAAACATTAGTATTTGCAAGGATAGGGTGAAATATTTCCCTAATAGAAGTTGCCTCCTTTTGGGACCATTGGATTAGAGGGAGAGAACTTGACAAAACATTATTCTTCTCATGTACTGGATTCAAAACATCACCTTCATCTTCCATATCCTCTGGAATATCCACCAGATCAAGATTATCAATCTATTCCAATGTCAACCAGCAATGATCAAGTTTCCTTATGTCCTCATTTTGGCAGTCAGACCAAATGTTCTCCACTTAGTGCACATGTGTATGGCTCTTTTTAATCTTATCCTTCATTCCTCTGTAGTCAAAATCTAGACTCTTGAAGGTGACGAGTTGCATTTCAGGTTATACAGCCTTAGCTTTTGGATATGTTAGGATGGAATACCTACCAATAGAAAGAGGAAATTTGAAACCTAGCTTATGAGATTCCATCTTCTTATTATGGGCATACATGATCTATCGATAGAGCTCCGTAAGAATGAGCTTGTCACTGGGGTATCTTGGGAGCATGTAAGGATAACCCATAAAACAACCAATTCTCAAGTAAGGGAATGTGGTAAATTATAAGTAAAGTCAACCAAATCTGTTGACTATTTCCCATCCTTCATCAAAAACCCTTTTCTTTTGGGATCAAACATGCATAGGAAAAGAGAAAGAGAGAATTGTTAACCCTTGTAAAATGATGAATACTTCCATCTAGGGTTATCTGTGGATAGTACTTGTATACTAGAATTATCCTTCTATCACCTTCTAATGTTAGACTTGGAAAAATCCCAATGGATGCTACAACATATAACAAATAGGAGGTTATATAGAATTTCAAATAAGTAGGAATCTTAATCAATTGCTCATGAATAGTGTCATTGATCTATTGCCCCCAAAAAATTGTTGCTTCCTCTTTTTGATGACATGAATGTATAAGTATATCTATTCTTGAAAGGTTGAAGAAGTAGGAAAACCTTTCACTCTACTAAGAAGAGTGATTAAATTATTCACTCATTCAATGAAGTCACTGTGTGGGAAGCTCTTGGGCCATCTTGAAATGTTTTGCCTTGGGTTTTTCAACCATCTTTCATTTATCACCTTCTTGCAATGATCTTGATCCTTATCATAGTGTTCTTGTGCCTTCTCAATTGTGAGATTTATATATGAGTCAATGTTAGGACATTTAAAGATCAAATCAACTAATTTTGCATCATGTCTAATAACCATATTCCCATCAGAATCCTTGACACTTCTATCAGCTTTGTTATAGTGTGCAGCCATTGCAAGTACAAAATCAGGATTGTGTGCAACAATTGGGAAGGACACCAGTTGAATGTTACTCTCAACTACGTATCTCATCCCTTCACTCAAAGGTTACTTCTTAGTACGTTCTAGAAATTTAGACATGTACACATGCCCTATCTATGTATCCTTTATGTCATCAATGTTGGAAGACATTGAGGTTTTAACCCTGTGATATTTATACTTCATAGCTTTGGCTTTGCTTAGTGAAGGTTCAAACATTGATGGATTTTCTTTGTGCAAAATAAAATTCTCGTAACCATTTTAGAACTTAAGTGTCAAGGAATCAAACAACATGCAAAGGAAACTGCAACAAGAAGGTAAAATTTCCTAGTGTTAGAAAAATTTAGGATTACATGCACTCGTGGGAAAATTTTGAGTTGTTGCATATGCTTGAGGGGTTCAAATGCAATCGTGGTGAAAAATTGAGTGGGTGCAAGCGAACTGGAAACTTGGATGCGAAGGAAAAAAATCTTAGTGTTAGCATGAAAATTTGCATGTTTAGTGTAATGGTGCTAAACTTTAACACTTTTGCATGTGCTAGCTTAATTGGCTATAAAGGCAGTGAAATTCTAAGTCATTACATGTGTTTTTAAATTTGGTGTGTAGTCATGCTAAATTTTAGTGCTATTGTACAGTGTAGATCAAAAAGATGCAAGGATAGAGAAAAAAAATTCCCTTACATGGGGTAAAACACTTTAAGTGCAAGGTCAAAAAAAATTCCGACCCTACATGTGGTAGTAAAATGCCTAGGTGTTCAGGTGAAAAAACTATCTGCTCTTGAAGGTAATATGCATGAGTACAAGTGATAAATTTCACCGCTCTTACATGTGGGCTCTATAACAAGTGTTGATCGAGATTTAAGCCCCAACTTGCATATGGTAAGATTGACTTCACATGTACCAATGGTAAAATTTACTGTTGTTACATGCATCCTTGGCATTAGAAATGTAACATATGCATTATCGAGAAATTTTCTCAACAGGTATGCTGAAACAGAAAATTTCACCGTTTCAACATTGAAGGTATGTTGAAATAGAAAATTTCACCGTTTCAACATTGAAGGTATGTTGAAACAGAAAATTTCATTGCTTCAGCATTGAAGGTATGGGTCGATTTAAAGGGTGTGTGTTATACAGTGGATTTTACTACTCAACAAGAAAAGTGATTTTCATAAATATGTATTGCAGGGTTTAAACCCCACGATACACATGCATTTGAAGGAAAAACATGCCAACGAGAACTTTGAAAACTTCATTCACATGAAGTTTCAATATTTAACACAGAGAATGAGGGTTGGGTTTGTAAAACCCAACCATCGTTCTATACATATCAAATGCAATGAGTAGAACATGGCAATGGGATTTAAGACCTAAAGAAGAGGAAAAACCCTAACATATAATACCAAAACACAGGGCACAGAGGAGATGGGAAACAAATGATAAATAAACCAAAACAATATACATTTAAAGCATGAAAAAGAGTAGAAACAAAATGCAAAAAAAATATGAAAAGACCTAAACAAATACATGCACAGAGAGTGAAAAAAGGAAAGGAGAAAACATCATACTTAAAAAACTACGAAAAAGAGGGAGAAAAACTCGATGAAAACCCTAGTGAAATAATGCTTGAATCTTTGTGAAAATATGAACCTAGAATCTTCAAAGAGATACACGAGAAAAGTATGACCTCAAATAGAAAAATGAAAGACTAAAATGAAAATAAAAAGGATTAAAATTGATTTAAAACAGGTTGAAACAACATTTAAAACCCCTCATTAATTGCACTCGTGTGAAGTTGAGATGCATCAACAGAGAAAAACAGTGCTTAAACAAGTGTTTAATGCATTTTTGGAAAATTCATGTAGGTGCACTAAATTTTAGTGCCTCTAAATAATCATATGAAAGGGCATTGAATTTCAGCACTCTTGCATATGCAGAAAAATACCTAACTCTGAAAAACTAAACTTTGCAACATTTTCCTTTTTGCAAATTTCGAAAGGTGGAAAGAAGTGATCACTCGAAATGAATTTTCGAGGCTTGGGACCACGCATGAGGGAAAGTAATATTTTCCAAATTTTTTGTGCTTAAAGAACGTAGGTTACAAAATAGACAAGTTTCATAGGGATTATCCCACGAATTGAGCACAACTAAATTCGAGGATAACAAATACAAGAATTTTCAACCATTTCCTATACCAAAGAGACCATGGGAGCACATTAGCATGGATTTTTTTTGGGGATTTCCTCGAACATAAAGAGGTAATGATTCAATTTTTTTGTAGACAACATATTTTTAAAAATGGTTCATTTCATACTATGTTAGAGGAGTAATGATGATTCCCACATAGATATTTATTTTTTCAAGGAGGTAGTTAGGTTGCATGGGTTTCCTAAGAGCATTGTCTTAGATAGGAACACTAAATTTTTTGGCCATTTTTGGTGTACACTATGGAAGAAGTTGGGAACAAATTTAGGGTTTAGTTCAACCTATCATCCCCAGACTGATGGGTAGACCAAAGTTATGATAGGATTTTGGGAAACTTGTCAATATGTTGGGCGGGTGATAAATCAAACTAGTGGGACTTGACATTAGCTTAGGAATATTTTTCCTAAAATAATTTAGTCAATATAAGTGTTGGAAAAGTCATTTTATTATTATTTATAGATATAGCTCAAGGGGTGTTGATGAGTTGAGGGATAGTGCATATATGAGCAAAAAAGTGTGGAAAAAAATTCAAATACATTCATGAGATGCATAAGAAAGTGAAGGAAATTTTAAAGAAGAGTGTTGTCAAATACAAAGAGTATGCTAATATTTGTAGAAGAGAACAAGATTTTCAAGTGGGTGATATGGTTATGGCATATTTGAGAAAAGAGAGGTTCCCACGGGGAACATACAATAAATTAAAGTGGAAGAAGATAGGCCCATATAGGGTGTTGAATAATTTTCCATCTAATGCTTATGAAATAGAACTTACAACATGTATAAACACATCTCCCATATTCAATGTCGATTTATAAAAGTTTCATGAAGGGAAAAAAGTACACAAGGGGATCCACATATAATTTTATAGGATGCACAAGGATAAGCACATCAATTACCTAGAAATAAATTTGAAGACTTAGACAAGGTGATTGGTTCTCGAGTGGATAAGAGAACCAAGGGGAAAGAATACCCAAAAAACCTAGTTTATTGGAAGGGAAAACCTACAAATGAAGCCTCTTAGATGAATGTTATAGAATTGGCTAAGTATGGAATTTCAATTTCATACTAAAATATATTCATGAGTTGTAAACTCATGGAACTTTCATTTACCCAATGTGTTTGATGCAGGAGCATTCTGATCCACATGCAATCTTACATCAAATTAAAATATTTCCTTTCAATAAAGTTACTTTTGGTTTCTAGTAGTGTTAGCTTTGGCTAATTTTTTTAGGAGGATTTTCAAAAATAATTTGGGCAATCTAATGATGTCACCTTGTATAGGAGCCTAATGGGTATCTGTGGGTACAAATAGGTAGAGAATGGACAAATTTTTCTATTATAGATTTGTATATTTTTAGTTTGTTACTAGTTATGAACTTTCAAGTTGTTGCTAAACCTACCTTATGTGGATGTTTGGTCTCCTTCAGGCCTTTATAAACACTTTTTACTAAATAATATATTTTCAATGGGTTATAATGTATTTGATTGATTCTGATGTGTTTTCCCACATAACTAGTAGTGATAGGTTTTCTTTCATTTACAAAAAATATATGTTAAGTGAACTAGATTCCTTGATTTGTCCTATACTTTAGTTGGTCCTAGTGAATTTTCTTGCACAAACTAGTACTGATGGATTATTTTGCATAAAGTGAAATTCAAAGTCATTTTCCTCTTTTGGGTTCCATATCCAATAGAAGTTTGCATGATCCTAATGGTTATTTGAACCTTGTAGTTAAAAAAATTGCATCGAACATTAATAAGTTTAGTACATAAATTTAGATGAATAGTTTTATCAATGGAATCAATCGACTTCAGCAGGATGATAATGTCACCAAGTACAGTTGTGGGGTTTTGTTTGCCTATTGAACCTAAACCAAAATCTCCTATTTGATCTATCTAATTACAATTTTTTTTCACTTGCATCTACATCTATAGACTTTTAGCTTGTTTTTTGTACTTGTATACTTTCAAGTTATTGGAATGTATTGTCAATGATGTCAAAGGAGTATGAGAGATTGTTAGAATAATGGCATTGATCTCAAAGGTCAAAGAAAATTTTTAATGCCAAAGGCCACTATATTTCTATTCATGATCAACTTTGTCTATAATATGGCAGCAATGAAATATTGTAAGAACCCTTGCTTATTTTGATCTAATTTTTCAATTTTGGTTGTTTGACATTTAGGGATATCAAGTTTCCACAATCCATATAGCTAACAAATTATCATTTCTAGATTTGATTGTGTATGAGATTTTTGCATCAACGTTTCAGATCACACTTTGTGATCCATCATTAGGATAAAAGAGAGCTAGAGGAGAAGAATGATCATTTGCAGACCAGAGCTAGCTTAAAAAGGAAGAGGTGGGAAGAGGAGGAAAGGTGGAAAGAGGTTCAAGGACCAAGAAAAAAGGCCCAAAAAATGAAAAAATGGAAGGGAGA
Organism: Sequoiadendron giganteum; assembly: GCA_007115665.2. Taxonomy (NCBI): domain Eukaryota; kingdom Viridiplantae; phylum Streptophyta; class Pinopsida; order Cupressales; family Cupressaceae; genus Sequoiadendron; species Sequoiadendron giganteum. The sequence continues at coordinate 435,010,586 of CM021108.1, read as the reverse complement.
AAGACTAGGTTAAAAGAATGACCAAAACAAACAAATGTAGAAAAAAATCCTAAACTAATAAATAAAAGCAAAAATTATAATTGACAATAGGACTAATGAAAATAAAGGAAAAAGAGATGGAATAATAGGAAAGACAGGAAATAGTCAATCAAGAGAAATCTAAGAATGAAAGGAAAGAAAAGAGGAAGATAATTATGAAAAGAAAATAATTTTGAAGACAAATAATAATATAATATAAAGACATATATTGTATGAAGACAATAGCAATAAATGCCAATAAAATTCTTAATAATATTACAAGAATTCAAAAACATAAATAATAAAATAATTTATGAAATGAGTATAAAACTATAAATATGAGAAAACAACTAATATAAAAGCAATAGAGAGAAATTGACCTAAAAAGTAACATGTAAAAAGTATGAAATTGGAAGAAATTTATGGAGACATATAATAATATAAAGATATATTGCTATATATGTCCATATCTTTCTTTATATTATTATATGTATTCATAAACAAAAGAATAATACAATATTAAGAAATGATTATGAATACAAATAATATAAATATATATAATATAAAGACATAATATGAATACAAATTAACTAGATATAAAGAAAAACAATTATGAAAAGGAAAGAAATTTAAGAAGACAAATAATAATATAAGATAAAGACATATATTGTTATATGAAGACATATAACAATATATATCAACAAAATTTCTAATATTATTATAAGAATTCAAAAAAGAAAAAAAAGAAAAAAAGCAAAAGACTAAAAATCTAAGAAGAATTTTTTTAGCCTTTTGCTTATTTCTTATTATTTAATTTTTTTTGAATTCTTATAATAATATTAGAAATTTTGTTGACATATATTACTATATATCTTCATATAACAATATATGTCTTTATGTTATATTATTATTTGTCTTCTTAAATTTCTTTCCTTTTCATAATCTTTTTTCTTTGTATAGCTAATTTGTATTCATATTATGTGTCTTTATATTATATGTATTCATAATCATTTCTTAATATTTTATTATTGTTTTATTGATTAATTTATGAATACATATAATAATATAAAGAAAGATATGGACATATATTGCTATATGTCTTCATATATAGCAATATGTCTTTATATTATTATATGTCTCCATAAATTTCTTCCAATTTCATACTTTTTACATGTTACTTTTTAGGTCAATTTCTCTAATTTGTTTTTTATATTAGTTGTCTTCTCATATTTATAGCTTTATGCTTATTTCATAAACTATTTTATTATTTATGTTTTTGAATTCTTATAATATTATTAAGAATGTTATTGACATTTATTGCTATTGTCTTCATACAATATATGTCTTTATATTATATTATTATTTGTCTTCAAAATTATTTTCTTTTCATAATTATCTTCCTTTTTTCTTTCCTTTCATTCTTAGATTTCTCTTGATTGACTATTTCGTGTCTTTCCTATTATTCCGTCTCTTTTTCCTTTCTTTTGATTAGTCCTATTGTCAATTATAATTTTTTCTTTTATTTATTAGTTTAGGAATTTTTTCTACATTTGTTTGTTTTGGTCATTCTTTTAACCTAGTCTTTCTCCCTTCCATTTTTGCATTTTTTGGGCCTTTTTTCTTGGTCCTTGAACCTCGTGCCACCTTTCCTCCTCTTCCCACCTCTTCCTTTTTAAGCTAGCTTTGGTCTGCAAATTATCATTCTTCTCTAGCTCTCTTTTATCCTGATGATGGATCATAGAGTGTGATCCAAAGCGTTGATGTAAAAAAATCTCATACACAATCAAATCCAAAAATGATAATTTGTTTGTTTGACATTTTGTCAACACTTGGCATGAAATCTATTTTTTTGAATGTTTCTTGAGGTTTTGGTGATTGTTTAATGGTTTTCAATTTGTGTTTTGTAGAGAAATAACATATAATGATGACACATAAACATATATTGCACAACAAATGAAAGGACACAAATAAACTTCTTATTTCTCCTTAATAAACAATAGAAATCAGACCTGATGTAGTTCTGATTTAATTACACCAGCAAGGTACAATTTTCTTATTTCAACATGATATGGATTCTAAATAAAATTCAAACATACCTAAATCCAATATTGCAATGTTGGACACTCGAAACAATGGAAGTGATGAGATATAGGTTGATTATGGATTGATTTGTGTGAAATATTTAGATCGAAAATTATTCATGAAGAAGAGTTTGAAATGGCCCAAATAAATCTACAATAAACATTCCACCTTCAATCCCTAAGTGATCGCAAGCCTATATGAAGATTTGACCCTCAAACTATCAAACCCTAGTTTCCCAAGTGCATAAATAATTTAAAAAAAAATAAATTATAGCTTTTAAAAAATATGAAACCCTTGCCAAAAAGCCTTCAAAAATGCATCCAATTAGGCCACCTAGGTGCAAAAAATTTATAAAATTATTAGTGACCAAAATTTGCAAAATGGCTCCAAATAATGGTGAAAAACCCTAACATCGAGCTCCCAAAAATAATCCATAAACCCTATCCACTCAATGAGATATGAAGATATAATCAATAACTCCTCATATTTATCATAAAAAGTCTTCAATCAATAAACAAATATTCAAACCCTAGTTGATAGAAGCCTCAAATGAAGTAAAATTTGCAAATAAGCTCAATGATGAACCCTGGATGAATTCACCTCACAAGGTAGAGTTGGCTTTTCATCCAACCTAAATTTTTGAAGGTTTTTATCCTCGGAGATTTAGTTGAACCTGAGATTCCAGCCTTTGCAATATTACATAAAAATATCAACTCAACAATCGCTGCCCAAATGCCTTGCACTCAAATCCTTTTAAAGGCTCAATTGAATCTTCTAGAATAATCCTATTTGTAACTAACTTCATCTTCTAGAAGAACACTTTATTTAATAAAGTGGCCCTTTTTAATATTTATTATTTGCACTCAGCAGTGGATGCCCAAATGTCTTGCACTCAACTCCTTTTAAAGGCTCAATTGAATCTTCTAGAAGAAGCCAATTTGTAACTAACTCCATCTTCTAGAAGAACGCTTTATTTAATAAAGTGACCCTTTTTTATATTTTATTATTTTCATTTTATTTTAATTAAAATAATCAATTAAAGTCATCCTTTTGAAATAATATTAATTTTTGGACAACTTAATCAATTATATTAATTAAGTCACTTTACCAAAAATTTGGGGACATTACAGTCCTCCCTTCTCAGAGATTGCATGGCCTCAAGCAATCCACACCTACATGTCAAAGTTGAATACCAGGATCCCATATCAATATCTGAAATACATATTCACCCATTTTTTTCGCTACTCTGATATAACTATCATTCAACAACAACCTGGGAAGCATCCCATTAATAATCCAAAGTCTTGGATCCCAAATATGAAAATCATCCTCATATAAATTGTGCACAAGAATCTCCTCCACTTTCCATTTCTTGAATTTAGTCATCCAAGAACACAAGATACTTTTGGGTGCAACAATTAGTAGTCTCTCATCTGGAAACTTGGTCAAAAATCTCTAAATAAAATTAATAACCTTATTATGTAAACTCCAAGTGATTTTTTTGTAGTTCAACTTCATCTTCAATGTATGCCCAACAATTGCAAGTGTATTCATGGCATACATCACAAATATTTGAAATAGAGCAACCACATACTCTACCAAAGAGTCATCAACATGATGAGACTCATCATGAGAAAACTCTTCAAGTGCTCCATGAATGATCAAAACCCAAACCAAATCGGCATCACACATATCTTCATCTACATATGAAGGCATAATACTAGTGACTGATCCACGAAGTGTATGCTCCATAATGCCATCAATGCCTTTGATGTGAGCCTTCAAATGGCTCTCCAAAAGAGGAAACTTATGAATCGCATGATGCAAATTAGATACCCAAACATAATTTTCATACCTCTTCTCTTGTTCACACACATTTGAATGTTCTTCTTGCTTCCTCATCCCAAGAGGCTCATACCTTGTATGCTCCATCTCCATGAATTCTTCCCTTGGAAGAAATAGTGATTGAAGATAGGCTTCTCTTTGTTGTCTTTCTTGATCTATATGATTGCAACGCTCCTTGATTCCTTGTGGATGTTTTTTTGCTTGGGCAACCAATAACTTTTCCTTCTTAGCTTTTTGTACCCATTCATCACACATGTCTTGTGTCTTCTTAACATCCTCCATGGTATGTGTAGACAAATAAAATTGACCTAACACTTATCACACATTTTAATGACATTATCAGATCATCGACATCATTATTATTGAATACCATTGCATTCACATCAAAAGCATCAGAAACCCTAATTTTTGCTATTAATTGAATAAAATGACATTATTCAATTAATTCACTTTTTCATCAAATCGACCAATTAAATAAATTTCATTTATTTAATAAAGTCCTAACCTAACTTTATTCCCCTGGATTAATTAAATAACACCAATTATTTAATTATGTTGCTAATTCACTTTCTTCACCTAAGTTGATTAAATTATTAAATCATAATAATTTAATTAACTCACTTTCCCTCCAAAAAATTGAATAAATAAACTATTCAAAACATCATAAAAAATAAAATCAAACTAATGCAACTTTTTTTGCAAAATTCAAACATGATTTGCATGTTCAAATCCAAAAGGAATTAATTAATTAATCATTCTCAACCACTTTCTTGATTGAGAAAATTACAAATCACTGATTGCTCAATCTAATCTTTGACTTATCAATCTAATTCCTAACTGATCAATCTAATCCCTAACTGATCAATCTAATCCCTAACTGATCAATATATTTCCTAACTGATCAATCTATTCCTCAATCACTCTAATTATGTAATCTATTTTGTACAGATTATGCCCATCTAAATCCTCTCAACATCTTTCGACGGTTGATCAAGATATTCTACTACGCGATCCAAAGCATTCATTTCAAATCATAATTTCTATATAAAAAACCTTTTTCCTCACAAAAAAGGATCAAAGAATCAATACAATTTACACAACGAAGTAATGCCAAATCAACTTTGACAAAGCTTCAACCAATATGTTTGATCAACATGCACATTCTGCAAAGCTCTCGCAACACAACTATGGAGGCTTTGTATTGATATGAGAAACCACATCTTCATGAATACACTCCAACACGAGATGGGTAACGATTTAGTATAGTGAATTTGTTTGTTCTTATGTTATTTCATTTACATTTTCTTGAATTAAGTGTTCTTAATCATTCATTTAGTGAGTGAATGGGCATAGATCTAGATTCTTTTTTTTATTAGATTAGTTTCTATTTCATTGTAATTATCTTGTTTACACTCTCAGATTCCCCCCTCACATATTCTAGCATGCCCAGTGGGACCTTGGTCCTTAACACTAACAATTTTATGAGCTACATTTGAAGTTACAGGTCCTGAAAGCACTCTGGAAAAAATCATCCTGCATAGTTCTAGAAAAATTTCGCATTTGTTGTCACGGTTCTGGCACTTTTGATAGAGATTCTTGTTCTTTTGATAGTGATCTTTGTGCCTTTGAATTTTTCTAGTGCTTCTATCTTCTGGAAGAGGGTTCTTTTGATTATTTCCAATGCTTTTTCTGTCCAACAAAGGGAACTTTTGCTGATTTTTCCTACGCTTTTTCCTTGTTAATCTGTGTCTGAGATCTGCAAGTCAAAATTTGATTTCTAATGCTAATGAATGCCTAATTTTAATATGTGATAGGTACTAATGTCGTTTATGCAAGGTTTGAAGATGTATAATTGATGGTCATCCAAAAACAACTAGCACATTTTTTATAGGGAAGACGAGCAATCGAAGAAGCTTTAATTTTCAAAGCTTTGTAAAGTTAGAAATCTTGCATTTGGTGCCTAAAAAGAACAACACAAAAAAAAAACTTTCGATTTAGTGCTCTAATATGAATATTTTAAGATTTTTAATTTAGGAAATCTTTCATTTGGTTCCTAAAAAGAACAACACAAACATAACTCTTTCAATTTAGTGCTCTAAAATGAATCTTTTCCAAGCTTTCTAAGTTAGAAAATTTCAGATTGGTGCATAAAAAGAACAACACAAAAAAACAATTCAAAGGGTGCTCTAAAAATGTTTTTAAAGCTTTCAAATTGATACTTGGAATGTTTGATTTTCTTTTTTTTGGACCAAACAATTTCCTTTTGTTGACCAAGTAAGACCAGTATTGATTTAGAAACACTCAAGTTTTAGGCTTAAAAATGAACAAATCAATCTTTGTATTGCACCTTTGCTATCTCATTGATTGATATCTAGAACACTTCTATTTTATGCTTTAAAAATAACCATTTCTATCTTATTCACACTTTTTTGGGGATAGCATCGCTTGAGGTGCTTAAAAAATAATCAAATTGTGATGAAGTATATTCCATGTATTCCGTGTTTGGAAAACTAGATGACTATCGTCTCCCCTCGTACATGTTTTTGGTGATCTTGTGTGACGAAAATCATCTTGAGTTTCACACTTTTTAATTCAAAGAATACCTTTAGAGGGTTTGCCTTTTGAGACACATCCCATGTCGAAGAACTCAAAGGCGACCCAAGTGGCACTCTATTTTGGTCCACTATATAAATTATTGTGGGTGTGAGGAAAGTTCATCATCCATCGGGTGTTGTTGTTTAATACCGACATTAGTCTCCCCCAGTATCTGTGTGATACGTAAAAACTTGCAAGGGCTAGGAGGCCTCTTAATTGAGAAAAATGTTGCATGCATAGACATCCAAAAATGATAATCCCAAAACATGACTAAGAACCAACATTTGTAGAAGCTACCCTTTTATCCAAAAACACTCTTTGAAAGTGGTGCATCATAATTTACTTATGAGAAGTTACTTTCCATGTTCAAATTTAGGCCTATGCCATAAGTTGCATGTAAAATCATCCCTTTGAGGCATGAGGCAGGCCTACCTAAAAGGATGGTTTCTATCTCTAGGGTTGTCATGTTTGTTTATGTAAAACTTGTCAAAAACATTCAAAATAAATTTTGACATCAAACAAATTACTTGAATTTCAAATAAAAATTTCAAAACAAACACTAAACATGATGTTGCTCAACAACTTGCTACAAAATATGTAGAAATGAGGCTAAAAATTTCCGAACAAAAGGTTCCCAAGGTTAAAATTCCAATTTTTTGTCAAGGTGAGTCTCCTATGTGTTCCAATCTTGAAATTCCAAGTTTTAGGAGCTTTTCTTCATTTCAAGAGCCTATTATTGAGCAAAAAACTAGCCCAAATACGAGTTTTCCAAACTCATTTTTTGGAGAAGGTATTCCTATGTTGAAAACACTATGCTTCATACAAGATAAATCTATTCTTGAGCAGGTTCAACCTACAATCCTTCAAGAGCAGCCTTCCCCCAAGCTTGTGCATGTTGGCCTCATAGTTGCCATTGCACCAAAAGATTGACCTGTTAATGCCCGATACAACCAACAGAGTTAACAGATCCATGGGAGGTGGTTATTCCATGTCATGAATCCCGAGGGGAGCATTGAACATTTCCAAAAAACTCCCCATCAACGTTACCTAAGGGGATTCGAACTCGACGCCTTTGGCTCTGATACCATTTGTTGGCCCCACAATTGTCGTTGCACCAAAAGATTGACATGTTAATGCCCGATACAACCACCAGAGTTACGGATCCACGAGAGGTGGTTAGTCGATGTCACAAAACTTGAGGTGAGAATTGACCATCTACCAATAGTGCATCCTCAAGAACCTCAACAAAATCAGATTTCTTGTTTAGACACAATCACCCCATTGATAGATGAATCCATTAATATCTTGATTTCTCAAGATAATCAGGTTTTAGATCAAGAAAAATCAGATGTTTCTTATGGCCTAACTGATATGATTAATGAATTTCCATGTTTTGTTAATGATGAGCAAGAAGAGTCTCACATCACAGTAGTATTAGCCTCAAATTAGAAAGAAGAAGGTAAAAAGGTTGATGTTCTAAATCCTTAACAAGGTTGTAATAAGGTAAAAAATCCTCTTCCACAAAAAAATGAAAATTAGAATGAAGATGACTCATTTTGGGATGAGCTTGAGGTATTTATTTCAAGTTTAAACTCTAGACTTCCATATTTTGAAAAATAAATTCAGAAACAATAAGTTGTTGAGGTAGAAAAGGATGTTCAAGTTCAGATTTTTGTTTATTTATTTGATGAAATTCTAGGATTTATACATGAAATTCTAGGATTTAATGCCCAATTTTGAGCAAAAAGATGAAGGGAATCAAGTAGGCGAAGTGCAGATTCAAGAAGAAACAAATGAGGACAGTCATGTTTTGAAAGTTCAAGGGGTTGATTCACAAGAAAAGGTTGTTCGACTAGAGAAAGAAAAGTAGAAAATCATAGATTTTGAAGGTATGAGATTTGAAAACCATCATGAGAATAAGTTAGAGCATACACTACATAATGAAATTTTTCATGAAGAGGACTTTTCTCAACTATCATTGAATATTTTTTCTCTAACATTGTTGACAACCTAACATCTTTCAAAGAAAAGCTTTGTGATCAACATAATCAAGTGATCAAAGAAGTTGTGGTTGAAAAAGAAATTGACAAAGGAGAAGTAAAAAAAATAATTATCAGTTTATCATCTCAAAAGGATGCCCAATCAGACATCTTTCTAGGACTAAGATTCCAAACATACATGGTGAATTTTTAGTAAAAGGACACAAATTAAACTTGTCCTTTCATTCCAAACCAACAACATGGTTGGTCATATTTAGGTTGAGTGAGTTTGTCTACATTCTTTATGAAGCACTGTAGTCATTTATTGAGTATCTTTTTGTGCTTCATCTAGTTTTAGTTGTTCATGAGCATGTAAATCAGTGTTTATTGTTTAGGAAGGGAAATTATTTCTCACAACCAATGAATGGTCATGTTTGAGCACTAACATTATTGGGTAGTGAAGGGTAGGGTAGTTTTCAGTTAATAAGTGCCCATGACACATTTAATTTTGGTTTTGTTTTTTTTCTCAATAAAGTGCAAACGTAGTGTTTGTTGGCCCTATCCTAAATAGAGCCATGTTTAGTTTCTTTTTTATTTTGTTGTTGTTGTTGTATAGTTCTAAACAATTGAGTTATAATGGTTTCAAAAATTTGAGAAGGGCTGATTTTATTCCATGCCCAATGGATTACTTAAGGAAACTAGTCTGGCATGCTTAGCAAGCAAGCATTCAGTAGAAATCACTAGAAATGTTAGAAAAAAATTCACCTCAGCTCATTTTGGTAGAGCTCAAACAACTGATTACTTTTAAGGTGAAAGGTATTACAGTAAAATTTTGCTAATCATTATCATTTGCATATGAAGTTATCAAACAAAGTTCAGTTCTTATTATGAAATGTTTTACAATAGAAAGAGATCAAAAGTTTCATGATAGTTTTGTATTTCATTCATTTAGAAATGCAAATGTATACAATGTTGTTGTCTTGTTCATTGAATATCAAAAAAGTCTTCAAAATTCCCACACAATCCATGAGAGTAACTATCTCTAAAAAGATATAAAATAGAAAATATAAATACAAGAATAGATAGACATAAAATTAGAGATGGGACTCGTCATTTATTGGTGAATGATGAATCTCGTTGTTGAAGATTTTTCCAACATTGTTGAGTTTTCTAAGTGAAGCTCCAAGAGAAAACCTACAAGGGTGAAAGAGGATTGATGTTAGAGCTCAACCATTCATTATTCTATGCATATCTAATCAAGGAAACACTTTCTACCTTATAAATGATCAAGGAAAAGTAGAATTAATGGCTATAAGCAGGAAATCCATATCATCAAATGAAAGTCAAATCATCAAGAGAGCATTGAACTTCATTATTTTTGTAACTAGTTTTCTCATTGTGTAGGTACAATTTTATCATTTTATGGTTAATCTTTTCAACATTTTAGTATGTGGAGATCAATGGGTTCCCACAAGGGTTGAGCCCAACATACTGCATCCTCTCATTTACAAGAGAGGAGTAAAGGTACACATTCATTATTGCATATGAGTAAGTTAGTAGCATACAACATTCATTAACAGGAAGGAGGAGTCGTTAACAATAGAAGAATTCATGATAATGGTGTTTTGATGAGCATGAATATGGACCAAGTGATTTTTTCCTTGCCAAGAGTGTTTGGATGATAGTCAACTAATGTGTAAAAAATAACACTGAAAATGATTTTCAAAATGCATTGATAGGGCCAAGGTTTCTTATCATGAAGACACAATGCTAAACTAGAGAAAATTGCATTGAAATAAACATACATAAATGACAAGTCCCCTTTAAGTTCAAAAGCACAATGACATCAAGAGGTAGTCTATGAATGTGCAGAGACACAAGGTCAAAGAGTAGTGAAAAGACAAAATTTGAAGGTTGGGAGAGCACAGTATTATATTGAAACATTTAGAATCTGTTGTCAAGTGTTGGCAACCAGGAGGTTCTTGCCTAATTCTTTTGTTTAAGGGTTTATGATAGTCTTGAAGGAGTTCCTAGTCATTGTTGAAATGAATGGGCAAGCATTGTTATATTGAAGTCACACTAAGTTGAAGAGGGATCTCTTCTATATCCTAGAAATCAAAAGAAAGTTAAGTCCAAAGCTTGCATGATTTAGTTAGGACTGTCAAACATACATTAAGGAGTTGTAAGGAATGTTATATAACTTTGTTTTATTATTTATTTTCAATTTACTGTGAAATATGTCTTGTAGCAGAGGAAATTGGTCATAGAATGTGTTGATATAGATAATAGCTAAGGCTAAATCAATTCTTAAAGTGGTTTTGAATATCCAAATCTATGAAAAATCCTTCCTACAAGGATGATAGTTCAAGGGAAGTATGGTGCAAATAATGCTAATATATCCCATAGCTTCCTAACTTATTTGAGCAAGTTTTTATTTTTAGGGTTTTAAGAAATCTATGGTAGGCACTCCAATTGAAAATTTACTATTGTAAACATTTCTATCCTTCTCCAAGAGTATTGGAAGAAATAATCAAAGAAAGAGCAGAAAGGTGATAGGAAAGAGGAAATATTACAACAAGTTGAGAATGTGGCACCTATTTCCAAGGGTGGACTAAGAAATGTGATGGAAAATAGTGAAATAAAAGTGAGACATCACAACTAACACAATATACTCATCTGCCTTTTCCCAAGTCAAGGATTTAGGTCATAAATGTTTGAGAATTGTCCAAATATGAAAAATTCAAGAAGAGCAACAAACAAACAAAGAAAAAGCTCATAGAATGGTTGTGGGTACGATGCAAGAGAATCAAAAAACTGAGGACGTCATCCAACAATCAAAAGGGATAATATCAACTTATGAGTTTATTTAGGATGTGAAGAGAATTTAAAAGGAGAATATATGCAATCATATAACATTAGTTATAACTAGAGTTTGCAACTAGTTTAGCAATTAGCAAAATCTGCCAATATTTATATCGGAAAGAAAATATTGTTACCCAACCATGGAATCTCTCTCTATAAAGCTATGTATGCCATTTATTTCTAATGTAGAAGTTAGCTAGTAGAGTTGGCAGCAACTAAGAGAATTTTTTATGCAAGACATGCAACTTCCTGTGTGAAGCATTGAATTAAAAAATAACACTCATGTTGATGAAATAAAAAAGCTAAGTTTGATTACAGTAATCAAGACTCCATATTTATCAAATGGAAGTTTTGATATTCAAGCTTATAATTCTCTGATACATAAGAAAATTCAAAATGGGGTGGAGGGTGTCATTTTTGGAATGAGAACACTTTTTATTTTCAAGAAGCAACATGCCAAAATCCAGAAATACAAGAGGAATAAAGCGACTATCATAGTGAAATGATAAAAAACCCTTAGGTTTTTAATAAGAAACCCCAATAGCCACAACCTCCTAAAAGAGATGTATATATGCATGAAGAAAAAAGCTTTCTTGAATGAAAATAATAACATATATGCACAAAAAATAAAGCACAAAGCCACAACCTACAAGTTTGAAATGAAAGGTTGAACATAGGGAAGTGTACAAATAAGGATAAATCTGAGCATTTTCATTAAAGAATGTGGTTTTTTGAGTAAAGAATAGCATACCACGTGGGTTTTGTGATAAACATCCTCCATTGAAAGCTCCAGATCTGGCTTCCAATCACCATTCAAACTCCTATAAGAAGCTCTAGTTTGAACCCTAGCTCATGGTGGTGGCTAGCAATAGAGTTTTTTCCAAAATGATTAATGTGAGAATGTGACCGAAAAAGTTAGGCCTTCAAATTTTTGTTCTTTTCCCTAATTTGAATTGTGATATTTATCACATCTAATTAAATTCAAATATCTCCACTAATACCTCCATGACCTTTGATATTATCATTTGACACTAAGGCATGTGCTTTTGAGAGGGTAGACAAAAATGTGATATTATTGCATGTTCTAGTAAAGGAGTACTTCACTTATGTTTTGCATGATTTTAAACAAATAAAATATGTAATTAAATATTAAAGGTAATATTTTATTACCTTAATATTTACCATGTAATGTAAAACAAGACTATCACATTATAAATATTAAAATAGTCACATTGATTATCTTTAATATTTAGTCAAACAATTCCTTTTTCCCTAAAATCATGTAAGAGATACAAGCGAAGTAAGATTGAAGTTAGTGGGACTCATCTGAAGTATGGCCATTATTTATGGAGATTTTTGAGACATAAATTCAATTTCACATCAGTTTTGGAGGGCTTTTGATCATGCACATTGAGGGGAGGAATTTGCAACATTCGGAGTTCAATTTGCTTCATTTGTGGGCCCTCTTTTCTAGTCTTTTCTTCTTTTCTTGTGAGAAGGGTTTTGGAGATATTTTTCACTTTAAGTTGACTATTTCTTCCACCTCTTGGTGCCTTGGAGTTACCATCTCTTGTATATATTGGAAAATACTTACTCTTTTTCCTTAGTTCTTGTTTTCTTCCTTTGTATTCTGCAAAGAGACTATCTTGTAACTCAGTTTTATTTACAGTTTAATACATATAGTATCTCTTATAGGTTATGATATATTGCCAATTGCAAATTTTTCTTTCATCTTTAAATAGTGTCAAGTATTTTCCTTCAAAACTTTAGGTGTCATCCTTATGTTTGATTTGATAATAAATTCATTGTGTTTCAATCCTGAAACCTTTATTTTTCCATCTCATCCATAAGAGTATGTATGCAATTAAGTTTAATTCATAGATTATAAACTATGCTTGTGTTTCAAATTTATCATTTTAGTTGTGAAAACATTTCTTTTGCTTCAAAAAGGATAATCTTGCCAATGCCTATGTATGAAATATTTATGTGATTGAGCTATTCAGGTTTAGCTGTGCAAATAGAAATAGTGGAGGATCCTTGTGAATCAAATTGTAATTTATCATCATTTAGGTGTACCACCATAATTTAAGTTCAGTTTTTAATTTCATTTTAAAATCATTCTATCCCTTTTCCTGCATTAATCATTAATCTCATAGATAATAAAAAGGGTAACTAACCCATAATCTAGAGATTCACTTTCGTTATGAGCAACACATAGGCTCAAAAGTGTTTCCATGTTACGCAAGATTTATGAGCTTTATAGCTTTTCATTTGCGTGCAATCCTTTCATGATAACATTAATAAGGGGGATGGGGGCTATAAATGTCCTTTTGTTGTTCTAGATAGTCACTATGCTTGGCTGATGATGTTGGTTACCCTTTTTTTTTTTGTTCTTGGGCCAATTTTTTATAGTTTTCTCCCTTTCATCTTTCTACTATTGGGAATTTTTTGTTAACTAGGCCCCTTTCTATTATATGTATCTTCTTTTATATTAATAATATTTTAGGCCTTATGTATTTTACTTAAAAAATCAACTATATTGTACCTACTTGTATACAAATCATTTTTAAATGACTGCCAATAACAATTAATTTACTACTTATCAAATCAAACTAAAATCAAATGAAGAAATATATATTAATAATTTATTCTAATATTAATAATAATATAAACTATGAGGATTATTGCAATACCTCAAGTGGACCTTACTTGGGTAGCTACAATTCTAGAGTACCTCTATCAAATCTCAACTCAAAATTCCATTGGTTGAATCCATTTTATTGCAATTTTAAAAGAATAACACAAATTTATAACAAAGTATTGATTGATAAAAGTGTTGATAACCAAATCCAATAGCACTAGATCCTTGAATACTCATAGGATCTAATAGATATATAGGATCTTGAGAGTCTGATTATTATTCAACTCAAAACAACTTTAAAAAAAATCATCTTCCCCAAAACATAGGGAGAGGACTTATTATTATCCTAAAAAATCATGGGAAAATAATCATGTAGAAGTGTGAATGTCATAACCCCATTGAGACTATACATCATAAAGAATTTAGTTATAATTGGAAATGTGTAAAATAGAGAATAACTATTTATGAGCCATTATCTACCATTATCACAAATATATTCTCATTCCCATGATTATGTTTATTCCTAGTGGCATCATCAGTAAAATAGAATGATTTATACATAAACCATTACCACAATATTTGACCACTACCTTCATCAGCTAGGGGAGACTGTATGTGATATATGTGATCATCCCTTTGTTGTGGGTTGACATACATACTTTGCCGCAAGTGGCTGGTCCTTTGTTATAGGGGTTATTTTACTTCAAAATCATCTCTTCATCATTAATAATCATAATTACATTAAAATCTATCACATTTCATATAAATTCATAAATACACACAATAATTTATCAATATAACATATATCGTCCTTAATTATTTAATAATTAGGATAATTAGAAAAGTTTGGATAATATCATGGCATTATCAAAAATTTCATGAGAAATGTGAAACTTAAAACAAAAAATTAGCGCAATTTCAAGATTCATTAAGCCCCAAATTGGTGTTATTATTATTTCTATATTTCATTGCAAGGGTTATGATTGAATAAGTGAAAATAAAAATAGAAAATATGATCATGGGAGTTGACACTTGTGTTCCTATTTTATTTTGAAAAGAGGCATTGATGAGATTTTTTGCATTACTAGTTGATGTCATAATGCTTGAATACACTATGTGATCTAGGATGCATAGAATTTCTATACCTTGTGAATCACTAATAAATTTCTTAAGGTTGTCTAAAAGAGGGATAAATTCTCTAGCTAAAGATTCATAAGTCAACTATAGTTGGAGACTTTCCAAGTCTTGATTTAGATTTTGTAGTTTATATTCATGAACATAAGCCATGCTTTTTTCAAATCCAAGGTATTCATGAAGATTTTATTGGCTATAAGTCATTGGAATAGTGGAAGTGGGATTAGGATCAAAAGGATCTTGTGTTTTAAATGTTCCTTGAGTTAAAGAGTTAACCAAATCAGGCTCAACACCAAATCTAGTAAAAGAACAAGGTTTCCTAAGTCTATAATCTCATCTCACATGAGTGTTGGATATAGAATACCGATTCATCAAACTCATAAATAGAATTCAAGTTTCCACACATAAATGTTCCCCTGAGTGTAAGAGAAGTGGAAGAAAGGAGATGACAAGACAAAAATGTTGATTATGTTTTAGAATTTTTTTTGGTTATTTTTTTACAATAAGAAAGAGAAAACAAATTTAAATTATTTTCTTTCTAATGTAAATATACAATACTTGCATATGAAAAATAATATCTTCAATGAATGGAATTCTTTAATGAAATAAACCAGATTTGAAAGTATGTACTTAAATCAATCATTCTTACAAAATATGATCTAGGTTGAGTTCACTAACATGGTAAATGTTTGGTGAACAAGGAAATGAAATTATTTATTTTAAAATTTTATACATATAATGAGTGCATATGAAAAATATATATTCAAATAACCTAATTTATTGATCAGTTTATAAAATATATGTTGTGTAAATAAAAAAATTGTAAGTGGATGAGATGTTGGGTTCACTAAAATGTAAGATGTTGAAATGGGATCTAAGCCAATTTCCTAATCCAAATCACTAATTCCATAATAAATATTAAGGGGGGAAAAAGTAACCAATATAAACTATTTGGTTGTTTTTGTTAAGCGAGAGACAAACAATTAGTTAGGGGTTTTGTTCCCCTTTTTTGTTTGATGACGAGATGTGATAATTGATTGGAAGATGTATAAAAATATGTGAATTAAGAGTAAGTTTATATATTGTTATATAATCTAGAAAATATATTATAGAAAAACATAATCAGGAAGAAAATCTAGAAAGTGGAGATAGATAAGAACCTAGCACTCAAATCTGAGGCTAAATTGGCAAGACAGGGGTGTTGGGTTCCCTAGTCCATAAATGCTAAATTTTAGTGTTTGAAAGATATAATAGTTTTAGCAAGGTCTGTAGGTTTTAAACTATGAAAATCTAGATCTAATTTAAAAAATAAATCAAATAATAACATTTCCTCAATTTATTGATAGTAGACCTATTTCAATTCTTGAATTTGAATCCTTGAGATCTCAAATCCACTTCAATAAAATTCAAATGTGTAACCTATAAGATAGACAAGGGGAGAATATTTGTGTTGTAAATGGGATTTCCTTGGTAAACCCCCATTTTTGTGTTTCCATCTCCACAAATGGCTTTGATAATAATGATAAAAATTGCATGTTCTCATGGGATGAAAGATAAATGGACAAATAATGAATGATAAAGAACATAGCTAGAACTTACCACTCAGATATAAAATATTTGTAGGATTGAAGTCATTTTTCTCATCACATACAAGTTTGATAAACTAGAGGATTCTTGGAAATCCTTAAAGATTTAGTGCTCATACAAATAATAAACATAAATAAAAAATATCTTAAAATACATGAACAATAATTTTTTGATGTGTTGTAGATGCTAGAGTTGATAGTAAACCCCACAACTCCTAGAAATCCTTTTAACCAAAACACCTATAACAAACAAGAGATCAAAGAAACTAATTTTCTATGCAACCAAGAGAGAAAATATTGAATCCACAAAAACGTTTGATATGAATTTTTTATTGAATGAATACACATGAATTGTTATGGATCAATGATTATAATAAATGTGCATGCTTATATAAGCAATCAAAATCAAACCCTAGATGAATATTTGACTAGATAGTGACATGTGTTCTAATCTCATGTAATGAGACAACTTTTCCTAAATTTATCTACAAACAAGGATGATATGTTTTAAATATGTGAATCCCAAGTAGTTATGTCTATAAGATGATGGATGTATTGTTTCACTAAACCAATAGGGGCCAAATATGTGGCAATGCCAAACTGATCAGGAACAATAGAATATGTTGTAGTCTCTATCTAAAGAGTGGGAATATGAATGCAAGTCTTTAAACCATTAGAACATGCAAGACCTGTGATATACTCAAGCTCCTCTAAAGTATCATCATCAAAAGGTATGGAATCTACATCTACAAGAGGGATGGGAAAATATATAATAGGATATTTTGGGTATGGAGAGATATGAGGGTCTCCATGGATCTCCCAAGGTTGTTTCCTAAGTATGTGGGGGAATTCAATGTCTGATACAACATACATAGTGTCAAGATAAATACTAGAACATATAACCCCTACAACATGATCACTAATGATTCCTTGTGCTGATAAAATCCCTGGTGTGTCTGCTGTAGGTATGAGTTCATATAGATAAGGAAAAATATCAAGCCACCTGAGATGTGTTAGGATGCCATTTTTCCAAGACTCATAGTTGTCCTTTTCCAAGTTGATCATAAAAGCATGAATAGGAAAATTCATGATACTCAAATGAAAAAATCAGACTTATAACTTCAATATTGATAAATCAGATTAAAATATGTCATCTCATGCAAAAATATCCTTTCCAGGTGTCAAGACATCCAAGTAATTAAGAAAAGTGTAAAAAGAAAAAATAATAATTAAAACATACCTGGGGAATATTCTCGAAAAAGTGTGAATTTATTTGAAGAGCTTTGAAATGCCTTTCCAACACTGCTTGAATTGTGAAAATCAGAGATATAGGTAGAACGTTGTGAGCTTGAAAGTGCAAAATGAAGATCTAACTTTGATTGGGAATAAAAGGAACTAGTATAAAAATATGATAGTGAGATCTAAACCACTAGAAAGCTCACAAAACCAACTTTTGATGATATGTTGTTTTCTTGATTTCGACACTGTATGCCCAAGTTATGCCAAAAAGAAAAATATTGCTCCTTTAGGACAAATCAAGGCTAGGAGGGGGGCTTGAGTGGTCAATCATACATATTATGTAAGAATGATGTCATGATGACATCAGTGATTCAAGATCTTAAATTTGATAGAAAAATGACTGCCACTAGAAAAAATCACTCCCTACCAAGAAAAAATTGCGATCACCAAGAAAAACCTAGTTTTTCTTGAATTTTTTTTATGGCTGCCAGTATCTTGCAAGATCGTTGTAATAGATGAAGGAATATTCAAAGATTCTAGAATTTCCACACTAATTTATTTTAGGCACCGTTGATGGGAATATTCTGAAGTCCTAGAAAAATATTATATTGTCTTAAATTCCACTAGTGCTGGAAAAGGGCAACTATATTTTTCTTCACCGGTTGGCTTTTATATTGCCACTGAGTATGCTATGGTAGTGGGAAAACTTGCCATATGAAACCTTTAGGTTTCCAATGATTTTCAAGAGGTGGAAAATGTTTCATGTCATCACCTAACTTTGCAAGTGGCTACCAATTTTTGTGTGTGCCTATCGATTTCTTAAAGGGCTATGGATTTGATATGTCTACCCTACTTGTCAAGTATGGCTTGCAAGAAACATGGATTCGAAAGACCCTTTTTATTTTATTTTTTTATTTCAATTTTTATTTTATTTCTCTATTTATATATATATATATATATTAAAAAAATTGCTAGATAGGAAATTATGAAAACTAGAATAATTTTTTTTGAGAACCTATGCACCAATTTTGAGGCAACAAGGCCATATGGATCTATACAGAGGGCCCTACTACTAATTTTTTATCCTTATTTTGTAATTTCTCCAAATTCAATAAAACTATAGGAAATATTAGGGTCTTTCCATTTTGGACTCAATGGTGATTTCCGTTTTTCCCTAGGATGAGCTAATTTTTTCCTCAAGGACAAATCTCTTAGAATTCAAACAAGAAGCTGCAAATCTTGAGCTTTGATACCATGTTGGAGTTTGATAGTAAACCCCACAACTCCATAATTACCTACAACCAAAACACATGTCACAACACAAGAGACCAAAGCAACTGATTTGCTAGGCAACTAAGAGAGAAAATATTGAATCCACAAAAACATCTAATATTCCTTATATATTGAATGAATATATGTGAGTTGTAATAGATCAATGATTATAATGAATGTGCATACTTATATAAGAAAGAAAAATAAAACCCTAGATGAGGATTTGAATAGATAGTGACAAGTGTTCTAATCTCATGCAATGAGACAACTTGTCCTAAATTTAGTCCAAACTAATAATAAAAATGCACTCCTAAGTTTATTAAGTGGTTAAATTAATAAGGGACTTAATAATTAATTAAATATCAAGTGATTTTACTGATTACTCTAATAGTAGATTTGTAATGGACTATAATTGTGTTGTAGATAATTTTCTTATTCTTCTTTTGATATTGCATTAATTTCCTTTAGGATGTTTAAGAGATAACAAATTTATTAGATGTTCAATGGAGGGAAATACTTATATTTATACAAGTTTAAACATATTTCACATTAAATATTAATATAAGCCAACATTTGTATTTAAATTATTAAACATATTGAGTCCAACATTAAGATATAATATCTAGGGAATGATTAAGCATGACAAGGGAATTGGGTACCCTAGTGCTCCCCCTTTTATCTCTTCAGAAGCTTGTAAAATGTGGATTTAATTGAATTTATCAAAAATGAAAATTAAACGGGTAAATTATAAGAATAATTAGGAAAATGCACTTAAGAGGGTATTGAACCTAGTGAAAAATTATAAAGGGTGATAATTTATTACACTACACCAATCAATGGCTTTGTTTTATCTATTTTCCTATTGGTTAGTGTTGAAGTGAGTGTTGGAAATGCACACCAACAAGAAAATAAATTTGCACCCAAAGAATGTGGGAACATACCTTTCTTGAAAGATCCACCAAGAACACCTAGATCTAAAGGTAATTTCAGTTGATCCCAAGGCTTGAGAATGTTAGGTCTTGACACACTATGTTCACTTAGGGTTCATTGTGTAAATTTTTGTTAATCATGAGGGATCTATGATTTCTTAGGCTTACTAGTAGCCAAAGGATCATATAACAAAGTTTTGGTCTGATCAGACATGTGTTGCTTCACAACTTCATGAAACTAAATATTTTCATGAAATATTTCATGAACTTGAATTATTTTCAAAGAGTCAACAAATTTAACATAAATTTCTCTATAACTTCATTAAACTAAATATTTAAAAAAATACTCCAATTTAAGGTTCTCCCAATTATTATCCATAAATGCACCATGAAACAAACTAAATCAAAGAAAACCACTCTATAATTCACCAAATTTCTTTATAGCTGGGCATAAAATGATGCAATAATTTTAAAGACATAAGATCATTTGCCACCAGATAGTGTCAATGTGCACCCAAATTGGGTACAACACATAGGATTTTCTAGTAGGAACAAATAATCAACTGTGTAATATTTTGTATCATGAGATAGCTTTAAACTGGATTTGACATAAATTACCTTCAAATGGAGCATACAAGTTTTTATGCTAAAATGGTACAAAAAACAAGGAAAAGAAATAAATTTGGCAAGAGTTCCATTTTAAATTTTTTATAATTTTACAAATTTTGAACTTAACTAAAAAATAACAACTCTCGGCCTTTTATAGTAAAAAGTCAAAAAAAGAGTCTAAAAAAAACACATGAAAGAGATTCTAGGGAACGATTCATAGAATAAAATGTGGCATGTGATAGTTAGCAGATAAATATTTTGGAATAAGTCAAAAAATATTTTGACTTTCTTTAGCACCTAAAACTTTAAAACTTGGGTCTCTGGGACATGGGTACCTTCACACAAAATGAAAAAATTCTCTTCAAAATATTTGGATCTAGTCAACTTACATTGGGCCTGGGAATAAACTTGTAACATTCATTTTCTTAGGAACTCATGATCACATCCATGCACAAAACCCCATGGGATTCCACTACCCAATCATGAGCACTCCCTCATTGGATACCCCATCCATAGACTCATCTTCTCCTTTCTTCTATTGATCCTCCAGAAAAGTGACTAAACCCCAATTTATATGCTCCCTGGGAACACTCTATGTCATTTTCCAACTATATTTGTGCCTTGTATATTATTTCACTAATTTGTTCATGGCTTCATTCCTTTGCAAATTTTCTATCTCATACATGTTCATGTGATTTCTATATTTTATCACCTCATCAATGACTTCCCATCTGAAGGACTGAAGAGGGTCTTTATTTATTTTATTGATCCAACCTCTAAAATCCTTTAATTTTGTATCATTATATCCCATGTTTCTAGGTTCACAAATATGTTGTGCCAACATCTTGATGACGTTCAAATCCTTATCCATGCACTTTTCGCTCATCTTAGTGACCTTTTCCAATCCATTTACACATTGTAGTAGAGTGTCATTTTCTCAACTTGGTTGCAATTTCAACTTTTCCAACATTGAAACTTCTTGTTCTATAATCACCTTTCTCTTATCAATTCTTGGACTTCTTCCTTGATAAAAACCTTTAATTTTTGCATTTCTATATCATTATGTTTCTTACAATCTTTGCACTCATCTTTATGTTGGAAGTGGATTCACTCTGAGAGGGGGGGGGGGGTGAATTAGAGTGGAGTAATTTTAACTTTTAACCTTGAAAGCATATGTAAAAATTTTCTCAGTTTACCCAAAGAGATAGATTTGATTAAGTGGGTGAGCATTAACATTTCAGGTAAGATTGACATGAGACTTGACTAACATTTGCAACTCATATCAAATGATATTGTTCAAATAAAGCTTTATGAACAATCTTGTTGTGCTTTATCAACATAACTATAAATCTTCATAATATGCAACTTTGACTTGCTTATGATAAAATCTTGAGCATTCATATAATGAGCACATAATGCATAAGTTAATTCACCTTATGAAAGACATTTTGCACCAGATTTGCCCAATCTAAATTTGCATGATGAACATGAGGAAATTGACATTTACACTTTTAAATAGCCTTAAAGTATCAGAGCCTTGACCAACTGAAAGAGCACAATAACATAAGTGACTATAAGAAAGGGTATGCAAGATAAACATAAATCACACAAAAAGGAGACACAGAAATTGCCGAGTGGAAAACCCTCCTGGGGTAGAAAAACCACTCCTAAATTGCCTTACTGGCTTAATTTCAAAACCATTGTTTACAATGCCTTACAAGATACTTTCTGAGCACCAACTCAAAGAGCACTATTCCCTCATTTAGAGACACCAATCTCAAGGAGCACTGACCCCTCATTTAGAGACACTAATCTCAAGGAGCACTGACACCTCATTTAGAGATGCCAATCTCAAGGAGCACCAATCCCTTTACTGTTTTAGTAATCATACAATAATACAGAGGATCTCTATGTTTCTCTTTTATCTATCAAGTGACTCTTGACAAAAAATAACTAAAATCCTCAAAGTTCCAAAATGAACCTTCAAAATTTCAGGCATTGTCAAGCCTTAATTCAGCTTGATTATCAACTCATATTTTAGATTTTCAATCTTAGAGCTCAACACTTTTCAACACAATCACTGTGATGTACTCACACTAGTTTTTCCCTTTTTTTTTCATATATTTATTATTGTTCTTCTCTCACTTTCTATTTTTATACCCTTTTCATGGATTGTCACATAAAACTATTAACCTTTTGCTCTTTTTCTTTTTCCTTTATATTAGAGCCCTAATCTCTCTATTTTCTTCTGATTACAGATTTCATCATTACATTCCATGAAGGGTTACAAAAATTTCTTGTTTTTCACTTTCAAGGAATTACTCAAAGATGATTATCATGTTACCATGCTACAGTCAAGCAACAGTGACAAATGTTACCATGATCATAAGGGAAGGATCATTTTGAATAAGATCTTCTGACAGGAGCACTCAAGCATTGTGCAAATATAACAGGTAGACTGAAACTTGTTCTCTTAAGCAGCCTGCATAAACAATGCTAAAAAAAAAACAACATAAGATCTATAATAAACCAACTCTTCAACTACCAGGTAGAAGCAAACACTTATCCCTTATTAGCCTTATCAGAGAAGGTAATAGTTCTGTAAAGATAAAATAGATGAATACCTATGAGGACTAAAAATAAATTTTCCATAAGCAATTTACCAGAACTGTAGAGTAGCTGAGCAACCCAAGCCACATTGCTATTTCGAGTATTCACCTGATGCCAAGAACTTGACAAGAGAAACGACCATGGTGATGGTATTTCAAGCTTCTCCATTCGCTATCCAAGATTTGCAAAAAATGACAATCGAATTCATAGTGAAATAGTCGAGAAAAGAGATTCCATGGAGGTGACAAGATTAGGGTTCCAAACCCTCGAACAACGAAGCATAAAGATTTTCCCAAATTTCCACAAGAAATCCTTTGCATAATATGATAGCCATTTGGAGTCCAAGAGGAAAAACATTAATCAATCGAAACCACATAAAACACTTTTAAATCCATGGGTAGATCAATGATATACATGTCGAAAGGAGTAGATTTGACATTTGTTCCCTTACCGCACAACTGCGACCACCCTTTGGACTACTCACGGTATAATGGTAGCTCCAAGCTAACTACTAGTCATCTCCACCACGTTACCACAATTAGCTACCTAACAACTCATGGTATAGTGGTAGTAGTCTTTCTTGTCACTGGTAGTTTCCACCACGTTACTGTGGCTACACATCTGACAGTCCGTGGTATAGCGGTAACTATCTTGCTCGGTTCCAATGGTTACCACCACACTACCATAGTTACCTTCTTGACTACCCACGGTGTAGCAATAATAGTCTTGCTTGCCGCTAGCTGCTTCCACCACACTACTATGGTTACTAGCTTAACTATCAGTTGTAATGCGGTAAGCTATATATTGGTTGTCGGCTTTCAAGCCATGTTATTAATCATGATGCGGCCTGATAGAAATATAAAGTGCACTACAATATAAAGTGCCAAATAATATCCAATAATAAATATCAAGGTCAAATTTCCACTTTAGAATGTCACGGAAACTCAAGGACTTGTGTTGAGTAAAATAGGCTGATATACATGTTGATTTTTGTATGCCTTTCACCCATGCCATAAACACAATGCCATATCCAAAGACAATTATCAGTTTGTTTACCTTTGACCAAAATCAAATTTCCACCTTATTGATATCCAGTGCTGTATGATATGTCCAATGGTATCCAAAACTTTGTGAAGATTTAAAGACTGATTTCATGTAAAGGTCACAAAACCATAAACACTATAATGATCAACCTTAATCAAGATCAAATATCAACTGTGCCAATCAAATTCCATACAAAGGCCAACTGCGAAATGCTTCCAAGGCACCAACCCAGGGTAGTTTTGACATCAAGGAAAATTGCCAGAAAAGAAGTCAACAAACTCCCCCTTTGTCCTTGATGGCAAAAATCCGAGCCATCTAAACCATCATTTTCTCCCCCTTTTTTCCACAAGGACAAAGGAAGAAACTTATGATATACAACCACCATTTTCTCCATGTAGTACAACAACTAATCAATAGTCAACTGCAAATATAACACGAATGCAGCAAAAATTACAGAACCAATACCATAAGTCATTATGATCACAACACCAATGAGTAATGAGCCAATCCTTTCAAGCACCTATGTTTTGATGTGAATCCAGAGGAATCCTCTTTTTAAGAACTAATACCGTAGTCAATTGTTATATCAATTTGTACTTGAAACAAATACATGCCCATGCAAAACTGTGACCCGTAACATAATTCTCACTGTCAGTCCAACAAAAAGCATAAGAATTATGAATATCCTGAGAAATAAGTTCTGTAAGTTGCCACACCATGAATGCCAATAGATATCATCTTAATGTCATGAATTTTAAACAAATGCATCAATCTCGAGTTTGACATTTATGGCAAACCAACATCATAAGACTATAAATTTGTACACCACTGTACATTCACAAACCAAGCAACCTGTCAAAGATTCATAACCATAACTACACACCAAGGCCAATTGTTCCACCATTTGGTCATATTAAGCTTCATTCTTCATAGTCAATTGTAAACAAACTGTTACCACTTACCAGTATGAATGACCATGCATTAATGCATATCTTTCTATATTGAACATATGACAAACATTAGTACCATCATATAAAAACTAAGAGCATGCCATGAAACATGTGAACCAAGAACCAAATGTTCACATTAAGTACCACCCAGATAATGTAAGTGTGTGATCAAAAGCCAGTATTTTTACCAAGAACAAACAACCAATGAACCAGCTGAAAATACAATTAGAGTAGCAAATAGATATCAACAAGCTATAAGAGAGTAACCATAGAACCAAGCTCCCTCAATAAATAAGCTTCATAAAAAAAATTCTTTTCTGATCCGTAACACACCATTTCTTTTCTCAAACTTGTTAAAAATGTGCAAATTCTTCAAACAATGACTTTTTGATTCAAAACTTACTACACATTTCTCCATGAACATAATAAAACTAGTATGATGATCAAATTCATTTGCAAATGAAGCACTTAAGTATACTGCTGCCAAACTAGACTTATATACCTCAACAAGAAAGGAGATACAACTGCATATTCAACACTTAATTGAGGAACCGGTAGTAAGATAATTAGGTCAACATATTTTCATTGCAACTAACCTTGTTCTCCAGAATAACATCATTGACCAGAATAACACAAAGAAGCCAATTCTGTAGCATGCAGTCCACTACATATGTCTCAAGATGCTAAACAATCAGTATAGAAAATAATCAACTATCGAAAGAAAGTATTGATCATTAGATTCATATTTAAAACCTCATCATTTAAGAATATCCAAACTTCTGACAAGGTTGTTTGCTGTCCTCAAGTTCATGTATACAATACCAACATAATCAAAGCTAAAAATGTTGCATCAGCAACCACAATCCCAGAAACAAATGAATATTTAGCAACAACTTAGTATGTTGTTCATATATTTCAAGCACAACACTATAGAACTCAACATTTATAGTTTAATGCTTTTCAACTAACTGCCTCTATCATTGTTCCAATTTAGACCACAACGAATTCACTATCATAACATGCTTTATCAAGCTGCTGAATTTTTATCAAGTTGTTGTTATAGATGGTTTCAAAGTATTGAATAAAGATGAGACAATATAGCAAGTTTTGATGATAAAGATAAAAAGAGCACTGCTTGACTGTTCAAGCATCTTAACCTCATGAAGTTCTCGAGTAACACAAACCATCATAGATTCTAATAAGTAACAAAAAAATTATTGATCCTTCTAGCCCAACTAGTATATTACAGCAAAGTAAGGTTAATCACAATTTGTTCACCAGTGGAGGATAGTGTAATTTTGTCACACGTATCTTTTATTGTGGACACTCCCAAAGACACAAAAAGTATCAACTTGTAGCAACACCAAAAGTCATATGAGAAGATCATATTCTAACTTAATGATGATATAGATGGATCATTGCAATACGACAGTTATCATCACACACTGTCACTATTATTCCCAACAAGACAATAAAACAAATTTTGTGTCTTGCATTTGATGGTAAATAGGTTATGAAACAACAAAATTCTGCTACCTTTTATTCGATACTAAAGGGGTTTATTCAAAAATCATTAATCATCTCCCCCTATCTTCACACTGTCTTTCAAATGCTTAATGATGATTCTTGTGCAGCATGCACAAGATTTAGTTCTTCATTTTTCTTTTCTTTCTTTCTTCTCCATACTTGTATAGGATTTATCTTCTCCTTACTCAAGGTATTATTTTCCTTTTGTTTGAAAATGTAGTCCCTAGAAGGCTTTATCAAATTTTTATTACACCACTATGCTTTGTGTCCAAACCCATTACACCTATAACATATAATAGAGTTGTCTAGACCATAGTGAGAAAAATTTCTTCTAGGTGCATTGTATGAACCTCTCTTGACATATCTCTCATGATTATGAGTTATATTCATCCAACAATTTCTTGCTCTATGTCCATAAGCATTACAACAATAACAATATCCATGAAATTGAGAGTGGTTGTACCTGATAAATGAAGATCTTGATGGTCTTTTTGTCCTAACCCATTTTTATTTTGTTTGAGCATCAACAATATGGTGATCAAGATCAACCTTCAATCTTGGTGTATTCTTAGTATTAAATGACTTTCCATCTACCATAGCAAAAACTGTTTCATTCTTAGATTCTTCTATAGAGCCTTGTCCAACCTCATATCCCACTCTGGTAGGATCTTTAAATCGCTTTTGTCTGCCAATCATCTCATTCAATAAATTAGTATTGCAATCAAATTTATAATTTTTAATCAATTGAATCTTAACACTTTCAAGCTCTTTTCTTAATACAACCACTTCTCCTTCAAGGTTTAGACATTCAGTCTTTTTAACTTCCAAATCAGACCTTACAACATTTGCTATCCTTTTACGTTCTTCAATTTCAATTTTCTTACTAATAATCAAATCATCTTTAAGAGTTAGTTCTTTTAACATGGAATCATTATTTGAACATCTCTTAAATGAGGCAAACTCATTTTCTAGTTTATTGCATAATTCATTCTTGTCTTTTAGCTTGGCTTCTAATCCTTATTCAATCTTTTTCTTATCAACCATTTGGGCTTTCAGTAATTCAATAACCCTTTTATCATCATTATGAGCTTGTATTAAAACTTTATTGACACTAAAACTTTCCTTTAAGTGTACCTTAAGATCTTGATTTTCTTTTCTAATTATCTTAAGCTCATCTAGGGAAGCAAGTAGTTCTGCCTCCAAGTCAACTTCAAACTCATCACCTTCACAATCCTTTTCGCCAAATTCTTGTTCAAAGTCACTTACCAAGTGATCTTCTTCACCAACTATAGGATCACTTTTAGTACTAACTGGCAGGGGTAATTTTTGAGATAAAACTTCACTAGACTTGGCAGGTGCTGATTTATCAATTGTTTTCTTGATACAGGTAGCTTTCTTTTGACCTTTGTTCCTTTTGCACTTAGCCATGACAAAAACTCCACGATGCCCAAAAACAAATTTCCAAGACCATAATCAATCCTAGGTATGAAACCTAATGTAGGACGCTATGCTCTGATACCAATTGTTGGAAGTGGATTCACTCTGAGAGGAGGGGAGGTGAATCAGAGTGGAGTAATTTTAACTTTTAACCTTGAAAGCATACTTAAAAATTTTCTCACTTTACCCAAAGAGATAGATTTGATTAAGCGGGTGAGCATTAACATTTCAGGTAAGATTGACATGAGACTTGACTAAGATTTGCAACTCATATCAAATGATATTGTTCAAATAAAGCTTTATGAACAATCTTGTTGTGCTTTATCAACATAACTATAAATCTTCATAATATGCAACTTTGAATTGCTTATGATAAAATCTTGAGCATTCATATAATGAGCACATAATGCAGAAGTTAATTCACCTTATGAAAGAAATTTTGCACCAGATTTTCCCAATCTAAATTTGCATGATGAACATGAGGAAATTGACATTTACACTTTTAAACAGCCTTAAGGTATCAGAGAATTGACCAAATGAAAGAGCACAATAACATAAGTGACTATAGGAAAGAGTGTGCAAGATAAACATAAACCACACAAAAAAGAGACAAAAATTGCTGTGGAAAACCCTCCTGGGGTAGAAAAACCACTCCTAAACTGCCTTACTGGCTGAATTTCAAAACCACTATTTATAATGCCTTATAGGCTACTTTCTGAGCACCAACTCAAGGTGCATTATTCCCTCATTTAGAGACATCAATCTCAAGGAGCACCAACCCCTTTACTATTTTAAAAATCATACAATAGTATAGAGGATCTCTCTATTTCTCTTTTATCTATCAAGTGCCTCTTGACAAACAATAACTAAAATCCTCAAAGTTCCAAAATGAACCTTCAAAATTTCAGGCATTGTCAAGCCTTAAGTCAGCTTGATTATCAACTCATATTTTAGATTTTCAATCTCCGAGCTCAATATTTTTCAACACAATCGCTGTGATGTACTCACACTAGTTTTTCCCTTTTTGTTTCATATATTTCTTATTGTTCTTTTCTCACTTTCTATTTTTATACTCTTTTCATGGATTGTGAGAGAAAATAGTGAACCTTTTTCTCTTTTTGTTTTTCCTTTATATTAGAGCCCTAATCTTTCCATTTTCTTCTGATTACAAATTTCATCATTACATCCCATGAAGGGTTACAACAATTTCTTGTTTTTCACTTTCAAGGAATTACTCAAAGATGATTATCATGTTAACATGCTATAGTCAAGCAACAGTGACAGATGTTACCATTATTATAAGGGAAGGATCATTCTGAGTAATCTCTTCTGACAGGAGCACTCAAGCATTGTGCAAATATAACAAGCAGACTGAAACCTGTTCTCTTAAGCAGCCTACACAAATAGTGCTAAAAATAAAATAGCATAAGATCTATAATAAACCAACTCTTCAACTGTCAAGCAGAAGAAAACTCTTATCCCTTATTAGCATTATCAAAGAAGGTAATGGTTTTGTAAAGATAAAATAGATGAATACCTATGAGGACCAAAAAATAATTTTCCATAAGCAATTTACTAGAACTATAGAGTAGCTAAGCAACCCGAGCCACATTTCTATTTCGAGTATTCACACGATGCCAAGAACCTGACAAGAGAAATGACCATGGTGATGGTATTTCAAGCTTCTCCATTCGCTGTCCAAGAGTTGCAGAAAATGACAGTTGAATTCACAGTGAAATGGTGGAGAAAAGAGATTCCATGGAGGTGACAAGATTAGGGTTCCAAACCCTTGAACAACGAAGCATAAAGATTTTCCCAAATTTCCACAAGAAATCCTTTGCATAGTATGATATCCATTTGGATTCCAAGAGGACAAACATTAATCAATCAAAACCGCATAAAACACTTTGAAATCCGTGGGTAGATCAATGAAATGCATGTCGAAAGGAGTAGATTTGACATTTTTTCCTTACCGCACAATCGCGTCCACCCTTCGGACTACTCGCGGTACAATGGTAGCTCCAAGCTAACCACTAGTCATTTCCACTGCATTACCATAGTTAGCTACCTAACAACTCATGGTATAGTGGTAGTAGTCTTTCTTGTTGCTAGCGGTTTCCACTGCATTACCATGGCTACACATCTGACAGTCTGTGGTATAGAGGTAACTGTCTTGCTTGGTGCCAACAGTTACCACCACACTACCACGGTTACCTTCTTAACTACCCGCGGTGTAGCGATAGTAGTCTTTCTTGCCGCTAGATGCTTCTACCACACTACTGCAGTTACTAGCTTAACTATCAGTGGTAACACGGTAAGTTACATATCGGTTGTCATCTTTCAAGCCATGTTTATTAATCATGATGTGACCCGATAGAAATATAAAGTGCACTACAATATAAAGTGCCAAATAATATCCAATAATAAATATCAAGGTCAAATTTCCACTTTAGAATGTCATGGAAACTCAAGGACTTGTGTTGAGTAAAATAGGCTGATGTACATGTTGATTTTTGTATGCCTTTCACCCATGCCATAAACAAGATGCCATATGCAAAGACAATTATCAGTTTGTTTACGTTTGACCAAAATCAAATTTCCACCTCATTGATATCCAGTGTTGTATAATATGTCCAATGGTATCCAAAAATTTGTGAAGATTTAAAGACTGATTTCATGTAAAGGTCACAAATCCATAAACACTATAATGATAAACCTTAACCAAGATCAAATATTAACTGTGCCAATCAAATTCCATACAAAGACCAACTGCCAAATGCTTCCAAGGCACCAACCTAGGACAATTTTGACATCAAGGACAACTACCACAAAATAAGTCAACACTTTAAGCCTTCTGGACTTGTCAAACCAGCGGTATGCCTCTTTACATTTACCATTTACCTCCCTTATTGACTCTTCACCCTATTGCACCAAATTCTCTATCCCATCTTCAAACAAATTCATTTTTTTCTTTAGCTCTTCAATGGTATCCGATTATTCTTTTGACATGAACACTAGATTTTGTGGGAGCTCAGTCAGGGATTGATTGGGCTGTGCTATAGATCTAATAAAATTATCTAATTGGGAAACTTATTCCTTTGGTTCTCTTTTCTTTTTTTTATCCTTCCTCATATAGGCAGTTTCCCCTTCCAAATTCATTCT
Source organism: Sequoiadendron giganteum (assembly GCA_007115665.2). Lineage (NCBI taxonomy): Eukaryota > Viridiplantae > Streptophyta > Pinopsida > Cupressales > Cupressaceae > Sequoiadendron > Sequoiadendron giganteum. The sequence continues at coordinate 434,979,065 of CM021108.1, read as the reverse complement.
CATTTCTTCCAACTCCTTATCCTATGAGGAATTTATTAGATTGATTGTAGTAACTTGATAATCCCTATTTTTTACTTCATTCTCGTCTTTTTCTCCTATAGGAAGGGCTATTTGGAGAGTTTTCCTTCCATCCAAATTTCACTTAACAATATTTTTGATTCTTGCTTTAGCCTTGTTATAACTGAATATTTCCATTAGAATCCTAAGGTCTTTACCTGTTTAAACCCATAATTTTTCCTATCTTTCATAAAATGATTCATTTATTCCTCGACCATGAAGCCAAAATGACTAATATATTCTATCACTAGCTTTTACCCTTTGAAATTACTATCCTTTTAATTCCTACTGCTACACTACAGACAATCATGAAACCATCCATGGTACCACAGTGGAGGGAAGGCACAATCATGATGACTGTAACTGCTATACCATGAACAGTCATCTGATTGACCATGATGACTATGGTGATGGAGGGTGATGGTTAGGGAGCAGGGAATGAAGAGTTTACCATGCTACCGCGTGTGGTTAAAAAACATACTATGGTAGCATGGTAAGCAGTTAGCGGACAATGTGTTGGCATGAAGTTTTACGACCACACTGCGTGTGGTCAATTCATTGACTGCGGTATCACGGTGGTAGTGAGATAACTGGTGAATAGTGGCAAGTTGATGATGGGGATAACAGTTGACAAGACACCACCATACCATATGAGGTCAAGAAGTGAACCGCGATAAAGCATTAGCTAGAGGAGATGACAGTTAATGTTGGCACCACATTATTGCTGACAACAAAAGTAAAGGCCGTAGTAGGGTGGTAGATGAAAGGAAGACCGCGATGATTAACACTTCCATACCACACCCGGTGAAGGAAGATACCGCGTTAGTGTGGTGACATGGAAGTCACAATGAAGAAGGTTTGTTGAGAGCCTACCGTGGTACTGCTGATAGTCAAGCTGGTGACTATGGTAGCATAGTGAGTAGAGATAGATGGAGCTAATGGTTAAGTGATAGACAATGATGAGACCATGGAGGTGACAATAACTATTTACCGTAGTACCACCGAAAGTTGAAATGAAACCCACGGTAGAGCGGTAACCACAAGGGAGGTTGTGGAGATGTGAAATGTTAAGAGGCCGGTATAAATTAAATATAAAAGAAATAAAAAGAGTGGTAAGGCATGAAGTAAAGGATGAAGGCGGTCAAAAATATAAAAGCCAAATCAAAAGCAGGACTATAGTTTAAATATTTATGATTTGTCATAAGGAAATATAATCAAATATTTTATTTTCGATCACAAAATGGGAATGGTTGTATCTGAAAGTTAAAGGTCACAACTCTTAAAATGTAATCTGTATATACTTAATGAAATCAAGTAGAAAAAAAGGAGGGAGAGATTATAAGGAGTAGGTGATACAATATTTTTAAAATGTTTGAAGGAACCATGATGCATGTATGAAGTTTTGAGGAATCAATGAAAGAACTCTGATTTTGTGGTGTCCTTTTGGTATCAATTATTTGTTAAATTAATTGAAAATATTATTAATTTGTCTCTAAGGTTGATATCTATTTGTTATTTAAATTGACACATTAAGTATATTCTCAGTTTATCAATACACATTTGTTGTATTTGTGTGGTGTGATTGGTTGGTTCTTTCAAGTAAAGATTAAATCCTTCAAGTCATTCACAGTAATCTGGAAGTATCATTTGGATCACTAAGAAGAGCTTGGTAATTAAATTCTTGCATGTTTATACAAGTTATAAAATAATTTCATATTCCAAATAATTAGAGTCTCTGCTAGATAGAAGTCATTCATCTAAGGCTTTCACTTGACTCCGTTTTACCCAAAAAGGCACTGGTCTCCCTTATTTTCATTTTTTAGTTTTATTAACTTTGCTTAACATCTATTAACTAAACATATCAAGCTTCACCTTGATATTTATTATACTATTTATACCAAATTTAGTTCATATCCAATATTGCATATACAATTTATACCAAATTTAGATCATATCTCTCCACTATCAAATTTCTATTGTGGATAGTTTAGTCAAGTAGGAAGCACAGTTCAAAATCTGTAGCATTTGTATAGGTACACCCACCTAGGTCTAGCAGAGCCTTAAGAGTAGAAGTTTCAACTATATTGCTTGGCCTTGCTAGTTGGCCAAAAGCGTTGTGAGAGCTTGGAAACCTCTCGTGGTTCAAACCTACATTTTTGAGACCCAACAAATTGGTGACTTTGCTGGGGAGTAACTTGAGAAAAGTTTGGTGGTTGGAAGCCTTTCCATATAGAGTCATTGATGAGAGATTCACAGTTAATAAATTTGAAAATTGACTCCACTGGGTGAAATAATAAATATTTTATCACTTTTAAAAAAGTGGGTGGTGACTTTGAATGAACAAGTGCATTGAGACTGATAAAATAAAATACAGATCAGAAAGAAATCATCCTAGAGCTCAAACTATCACGATTACTCCCAACATACAAGGAAGAAGATATTTGTATAGAGATGGTGATGGTCCTAGTGATAAAAGGAAGTGGAATTACAAAAATGATTAGGGCAAGAAAGTGTTTGATGACTGGGGCCAAACAACTAGAAAAAAAACATCGAAACCACCGGTGAAAACACATAATTCATGTGATGCATTGAAAAATGAAAATAGTCTGTCTAAAGAAGTTCACACTCCAGAAGAGAAGAGAAACCCCCTTCTGGTGAGTGAACAATGAGAAGGATGATGAGTTCATGGTTGATTTTGAGGCTAAAAAAAGGAGAGAGTTTGAGTATGAGCATAGAACATCACTTTTTGAGGAGGAACTTGAATATGAAGAAGCATCTGAAGAAAATCATGATCTTATGGCCCAAAATGAAGCAAATGCATAGTTGGAGCACATGAGGCAAGAAATAGAAAGATCAAGGGTAGAATATGAGCAAAGGCTTTAGGCAATGGAAGAATTTGAGAAGATGAAATTGCACAAAGCTCAAATTAGAATGCCAATGGCTGACTCACCCAAATATGTGCCCCCTCATAAAAATATTAATATGAGAGTATCAAATTCCCCATAGGCCCACCAAAATCAGCCAAGGAACCAATGTGGAAATCAAAATGCTCCACCACAACATAAGGGTATTCAACCACCTCCTTATCAGTAACATGTACCCCCACAAGGTCAACAATATGTGGGAAATAGTAATCCATTGTACCAGCATCAACATTACCAAAATCCTCCTCCACAATATACAACCATGATCAGGCAGTTTGATTTGATCAGATTTCAAATATACCTTACCCTCTGGATAAAAATTGGAGAAACCTAGTCCCAAAATTCACAAGAAGTAGTGCAGTCATAGCCGAGGAGCATTTGAGAAACTTTAAAGAAGTTATTCAAGACCTGGATATGCAATATGAGGATGTAGAGATGAGATTATTTATGATGTCACTGATTGAAGATGCCAGGGATTGGTTTAACAGATTGTCAACAATATTCACTAATCCCATTCATATATTTTATGAGCAATTTCTCCAACAATATGGGAATCAATGTGCATTAGAGTTTTCTTTGCATGAGTTAATAATTATCCAAAAGAGTCAAAATGAGTCAGTTTATGATTTTAATCAGAGGTTTTTCAAACTACATAATAAGATACCTCATGGGTCCAAGTTCACTGATCCTACTACATTGAGCATCTACTTGAAATATTTTGATCCCAAGATAGGATATGAGCTTAGGAACAGAGATCCTAGGAATTTGGCTGAAGCTCAAAAAATAGCACTCACAATTGAGAATAATAGGAAGGTTGCAAGGATGATCTATAAAATGAAAAACCCTAGGGCTCCTCCATATGCTCCCCCAAATAGACAAGAAAACACATATAAGAATGAAAGACCAAGGTTTCATGACATGCCTTATAATACAAATTGGAAGGATGGGAAGCTGATAAGTGATAAACCAAGAAATAAAGAAACACCAGATCCATTAAAAAGGAAGGGAGCATATAAGGTGTATAAGAGTCCTTGGTGCTCATTTTGTTACACACCACACTCCCCAGAGCATTGTGTTACAACTTAGTTAGTACCAAAAGAAGACATAATGGAAAATGATGGTGGTGAAGACCAAAATATCTATTTAACTTCCAACACTCTTAATTATTTGGATCGGGAGTCTTCATCTTTAGAGGAAGGAGGATATGAGTATGATGTTAATCATCAGAAATACAATATTCATATGGAAGAACAACAAGTCTTTTTTGACTATTAAGAAAGTGAAAATGAAAAAGATCCCCCTACTGCATCACATCAGACTAACATATGCAGTATAAGGAGATCGAGTGAGGAAGAGATCAAAATATTGACTATTGCAATGGTGGAAGAAGCAAGAATAAAATATCGGCTAAGGAACATAACAATAAATGAGGATGAAGGTGTCTTGAGAGGAATGTTTGTAAAAAATAAAAAGGTATCAAATGAAATATCAAAGAGGATAGGTGATAAGCAATCTAACAAAAAAGAATAGAAGTGTGCTCCTAAAAAAGAAGATAAAGAAGTCCCCAAGGATAAACAAAAGCCAAGTCAAACAGGTAAAGGGGAAAAGGAGGAAAACAAAGGAGAATTGACAAAACCAAAGAAGGTGATTAGAACCGAAGGTACATCTTTTGATTTCATATAAACCTTATCTCAATTAAAAATGTCTGTCCCATTACTTGAAATGATAAAAAATAAGGAGTATAGGGAAGGTGCCATTCAATTGATGTCTAATGGGAATCAAAATATAAACCTTGAAAATAAGGAGGTCCTTGAAGTCACTAATAAGAGGAAGGAGATTAAATTTCCAAAAGCTTGCTTAATGAATACACCACAGATTGATCCATTTTTTACTACCCTACTCATATATGGTAAATTGGTAAGAAATTGGATGATAGATTTAGGTCCTTCTATGAATATTATGCCAGTAGGAGTAATGAAAAAATTTGGTATGTGGATGGATATTGAGGGTGGTAAATGTTATGCCATGGATAGTAGGCATGTCCCAGTTGTGGGGATTATGAAAAATATAGAAGTAAAATTAGCAACATACCCACAGGCAACCTATAATATTGATATAACTATGATTAATACACCTCCTTAGTTTGGAATGCTTTTGTCAAGACAATGGACTGCAACAGTTGGAGGTAATGTGCAGTTCTATTTATCATATGCCACTATACTAGTAAATGGTGAAGAGGTCAAGTTATATAGGGGGCCAAGAATGAATCAAATTGTTGAATGTGTTCCTCAATAGAAAATTAATTACTTCTGTGATGTGGATTTGGGGAGTTTTAGAGTAGAATTATCACAACCTAAATTAGTGAACAAAGACCCAATTGGTAAACATATTTCTGAAAATCAACAAGGGGTATGGAAAATTTACTTTGATGGGGCATGTAGCCAAGAAGGTAATGAAGCTGGAATAGTTTTCATATCGTGTGATGGTGCAACATTTAAATATTCATTTTTTTTGGCGTTTGAATGTACAAACAATGTGGGGGAGTATGAAGCCTTGTTAACTAGTTTGAACATGGTTGTTAAGCACAAGATTAAGTTGTTAACTATTTTTGGAGACTTTGAGATGGTTGTATCATAGGTCAGATCAAAATATGTTGCAAAGAACAAAAGGTTGAAGCAATACAAGAATGCTATATGGGATACAACCGAGCTATTTGACGCTTTCTCCATTGATTGGGTGGATAGGACGAAAAACATAATGAAAGTTTTCCTAGCCAATATAGCACTGAGAAAACATGACACCACATTGGCAACAGTGTCTCAAATTGAGTTCAAAACAAGATGCATTGTTCCTGACAATATATATAGTTGGCAGATTTTTAATGATGACACTGACCTCCTGAAGTTTCTTCACTATAGAGATCAATATGAGGCTCAAGAAATTGATTTCAATGCCTTTGTAGAGGAAATGGATGGAGAACAGATAGTATTCAGGAAAAGGGTCTTACAACTTAAAACTAATAAACTTCCCAGAGGACTTGTAGCATTGGAGAGGGTATATGATGGAGATGATCGGTCCCTCATGAAATAGACACCAGCCAAGGAAGAAGATATTGAAGAGGTAAACTTAGGGACTGAACTAGCACCAAGAAAAGTATATATTGGGAAGAAAATAAGCCCAATAATTCAGATAATGTTGATTTCATTACTAAGAAAATATAAACATGTGTTTGCATGGTCTTATGAAGATCTTAAAGCATATAGAGAGGACCTATTTCAACATGAAATTCCATTGAAACTAGGTGCAAAGCCATTTAGACAGAAGCAAAGGCCTATTAATCCTACATTGGAGCCAAAAATGCAAGAGGAATTGGCAAAAATTAAAGATGGAGGTATCATTAAACCAGTCAGGCATTCAACATGGGTGTCAAACCTTGTTCCTGTGAGAAAGAAGAATGGAGATATCAGAGTGTGTGTGGACTTCAGAAATTTAAATGTGGCATCCCTTAAAGATAATTACCCTCTACCTAATATGGAAGCTATACTGCATAAAGTAACATGGTGTGAGCTATTGTCTATGATGGATGGTTTCTCAAGTTATAATCAGGTTAAATTCAAAGAATCTAAACAATACAAAATAAATTTTACAACTCCACGGGGAACATATGTCTATGTGAGAATGTTTTTTGGTCTCACAAATGTGGGATCAACCTTTCAAAGAGCTATGTACTTAGCATTTGTAGACTTGATTAATTCTATAATGGTAGTATATCGATATGACCTTACTGCTTACTCAAAAAGGGCTAAAGATCATGTAGAACATCTGGAAACAATATTATTAAAGCTTTAGAGTATGGAATTAGTTTGAACCCTAAGAAATGTCATTTTTCTATCACAAAAGGAAAAATATTAGGGCATATTGTGTCAAAAGGAGTTAGAATATATCCTGAGAGAGTTGAGGCCATAGATAGGGTTCCTATCCCTAAAACTGTCAAAGCCATCCAATCATTCTTTGGGAAGATTAACTTTGTTAGGAGATTTATGTCTAACTTTGCTGAAATTGTTAAGCTCGTATAAAAAATGCTAAGGAAGGGAAAAAAATAGAATGGAATCCAAAAGCATTGGAAGCTTTTGTATCCATCAAAAGAGCCATCACAGAAGCCCCTGTCCTCAAATCTCTCAATTTTGCAAAACCTTTTCAAATATTTTCATTTGCTTCCTTACACACCATAGCTGCTATTATGTTACAAAAAAATGAGGATGGTCATGAGCAGCCTGTGTCCTTGTTTAGTAAATCATTGCAGGGGTCATAATTGAAATATGATATAATGGAAAAACAAGCCTTTGCATTAGTAAAAGCCACAAAATATTTTAGACCGTATCTTGTTGGAGCCAAAGTGATTGTTTATGTTCCTCACATGGCTGTTAAAGACATTTTAACACAGTTAGAAGTAACAAGGAAGAGATGCTGGTGGATTAATAAAATCCAGGAATTTGATATGGAAATACAAATCACCAAATTGGTGAGAGGGCAAGGTTTGGCCAAGTTAATGGCATAAGAAAATATTGAAGCAAATCAAATTTGCAATATAGAAGATGAAGGAAATGCAATTGAAAGTATTGAGCATACACCTTGGTATACAAACATCATGTATTACCTCAAAAATATGAAGTTCCCTAAAGAATTTAATGATAACCAGAGAATAAATTTGAAATTACAAGCATCCAAATATGTATTCATAGAAGGTGATTTGTTTTGGAAGAATAGTGATGATGTGTTATTGTTATGTCTAGATGAGTCACAAGCTACACATGTTTTAAAAGAAATACATGAACGGGTGTGTGGAGGTCATTATTCTGCAAAGACATCTACACATAAGATCCTTAGGGTAGGTTATTACTGGCCAAAGGTCTTTAATGATTCTTTTTCATATGTGAGAAAGTGTGAGGTGTGTCAGAATTTTTTAGGAAAATGAAATATCAGGGAGCTTTACCACTTAGACCTATGAAATTTGAAGCCCCTTTTCATCAATGGGGGATTGATTTTATTGGAGAGATACAAGAGAAATCGAGTGGAGGACACAAGTGGATACTGGTAGCCACTGATTATTTCACCAAATAGGTAGAAGCAATCCCAACCAAGCAAGCAATGAGTAACGTTGTGATCAATCTTTTGATGGACAAAATTATTACCAGATTTGGTACACCATTAAGATTAATTATAGACAATGGGATGCATTTTAGATCTGATGATTTTAAGACTTTCTACAGTGCACATGGTATTAATGTTTCTTATGCTACCACTTAGCATCCACAAGCTAATGGTCAGGCATAATCCAACAATAAAAGCCTTCTAAAAATAATAAGAAGAATGCTATGTAGAAGTAAAAAGGTTTGGGATTCAAAACTAAAATTGGTTGTATGGGCTGATAGGATTACTATAAAAATGGCAATTGGAAAATCCCCATTTGAGCTAGTATATGGAACACAAGCCAGAATGCCTTTGCACAATTTATTGCCAGTTTAAAAATTTATCCTTCAAGAAGACATAGAGGTTCCAGAACCAATGGAGGAGAGAATGGAACAATTGGTAGAACTTGATGAGATGAGAAGACTAGCTCAAAACTAGAATATGAAGTTGCAAGCACAAATGAAGTATTTGTTTGATAAAAACGAAAAAGATAGAAAATTTGAAGAAAATGATCTAGTGCTGATGTGGAATGCAAGATGCCAGGAGAAAGGAAAGCATGGGAAATTTGAAGCATTGTGGTTGGGGCCTTTTGTTGTTGTTGGTAAGAGAGGAGAAGATTCATATTTCTTGCAAAGCATGTCTAGAGAGGAACAAGAGTTTCCTGTACATGGGAAGTTCGTGAAGCATTTCTTCTCTTAAAGAAGAGAAAAAGGTTAAGGATTTCCAATGCATGGAAAATTCTCATTTTAAAACCCTTTAAACATTCTTTTCCATGCACAATAGTTTAGGAAATTTGAAAATTGTGGGTTTTCCAGTACATGGACATTCTCAAGAATTATTTTCTTTGAAAGCATTACTTTATTTACATGTATAGTAGAATAGGGTGCCCCACTTTCCATTTTCCATATCCTTCACTTTTTGATTCACTTCATTCTCCATTTGTCATCATTTTGCATCCTTGTCTCGGTCTGCTCTCCCAGAGAGAATTCTGGACTCTTGTAGTGATTTGCAAAATCACTCATCCCCAATAGGAGCCACTGTTAGAACCAAAAATTTCCATTAGAATCCTAAGGTCTTTTCCTATTTAAACCCATAATTTTTCCTATCTTTCATAAAATGATTCATTTATTCCCCGTCCATGAAGCCAAAATGACTTGTATATTCTACCGCTAGCTTTTACCCTTTGAAATTGCTATCCTTTTAATTCCTACTGCTACACTGGGGACAACCATCAAACCATCCACAATACCACAGTGGAGGCAAGGCATAGTCATGATGATTATTAATGCTACACCATGAACAATCATCTGACTGACCGTGATGACTGCAACGATGGAAGGTGACAGTTAAGGAGTAGGGAATGAAGAGTTTACCGCGCTACCATGTGTGGTTAAACCATAGACCATGGTAGTGCAGTAAGCAATTAGTGGACAATGGGCTGGCATGAAGTTTTACCACCACACTGTGCACAGTCAATTCATTGACTATGGTATTATAGTGGCGATTTGATCATGGGGATAATGGTTGACGAGACACCGCCATACCGCACGAGGTTAGGAAGCAAACCACGGTAAAGCGATGGCTAAAGGAGATGTCAGTTAATGTTGGTACTGCATTACCACTGACAACAAAAGTAAAAGCTGCAGTAGGGCGGTAGATGGAAGGAAGACTATGATGATTAAGACCACCATACCGCACGTGGTGAAGGAAGAGACCGCGATAGTGCAGTGACAAGGAAGTCACAAAAAAGATGATTTGCTGAGAGCCTACTGTGATACCGTTGGTAGTCAATCCAATGACTGTGGTAGCACGATGAGTAGAGATAGATAGAGCCAATGGTTAAGTGATAGATAATGATGAAACCGTGGAGGTGACAATATTTTTTAACTGCAGTACTACCAAAAGTTGAAATGAAACCCGCAGTAGAGCGGTAACCACAAGGGAGGTTGCAGAAATGTGAAATGTTAAGAGGCCAGTATAAATTAAAATTTAAAAGAAATGAAAAGAGTGGTAAGGCATGAATTAAAGAATGAAGGCGGTCAAAAATATAAAAGCGAAATCAAAAGTAGGACTATAGTTTAAATATTTTATTTTTTGTCATAGAATGGGAATGGTTGTATTTGAAAGTGAAAGGTCACAACTCTTAAAATGTAATCTATATATACTTAATAAAATCAAGTAGAAAAAAAGGAGGAGGGAGAGATTATAAGGAGTAGGTGATACAATATTTTTAGAATGTTTGAAGGAACCATGATGCATGTATGAAGTTTTGAGGGATCAATGAAAGAACACTAATTTTGTGGAATTCTTCTAGTATCAATTATTTGTTAAATTATTTGAAAATATTATCAAGTTGTCTCCAAGTTTGATATTTCTTTTTTGTTTAAATTTACATGTTAATTATATTTCGAGTTTATCAATACACATTTGCTATATTTGTGTGGTGCGATTGGTTGGTTCTTTCAAGTAAAGATTAAATTCTTCAATTCATTCATAGTAATCTAGAAGAATCATTTGTATCACTAAGAAGAGATTGGTAATTACATTATTGCATGTTTATATAATTTATAAACTAATATCATATGATAAATAATTAGAGTCTCTACCAGATAGAAGTCATTAATCTAAGGCTTTCACTTGACTCCATTTCACCCAACAAGGCACTGGTCTCCCTTATTTTCATTTTCTAGTTTTATTAACTTTCTTTAACATCTATTAACTGAACATATCAGGCTTCACTTGATATTGCTTATACTATTTATACCAAATTTAGTTCATATCCGATATTGAATATACAATTTATACCAAATTTATATCATATCTCTCCACTATCAAATTGCCATTGCGGATAGTTTAGTCAAGTAGGAAGCATAGTTTAAAATCTGCAGCATTCATATAGGTACACCTGCCTAGGTCTAGCAAAGCCTTAAGAGTAGAAGGTTCAACTATATTGGTTGGCCTTGTTAGTTGGCCAAAGAGTTGTGAGATCTTGGCAACCTCTTGTGGTTCAAACCCGCATTTTTGAGACCCAACAAGACTTAGGCTTAAGGATTTTCAACTCCTATAATAAACTTTTGAAATCTAGAGGCACCAACTCCACTTCCACTAGTGGAGCTAATTATAACCCCTAAATCTTTCAATTATCTACTCTTTGTGACAAGGACTCTATATTTACATGGCCTGAATTGCTACATTTTGGATCTCCTTCCTCTCTCTCTTTAAGGTTTACATTTTCTTTTCCTATATTTTTATTTTCAATACCCCCCTCCATTGCCATTTTTCTATGTCATCTTGAGGCATCAAGATTTTCACTGTTCCCCTACTCCTTGTATAGGATTAAAGAAGATTATATATTTGGATTTATCTATTGTTCTTAGGGTTTCTAAACAATGGTTTGAGTATCCCCTAGAAAGGGATGATCTTTAGCTACATGACATCAAGTGCTCACTCATGATCTTCATCCTCATCAATTGTGGAAATGTGGATTTGAACTATAGTTCCCCTTGTTTCTCTTTGTGGAGATACACCCTTCTTATATTAACTCTTTAGGATTTCCCAACTCTTCAGTGAGTTGTCCCACTAAAAATTTAGTTTCTTATTTATCATCTAGAAATAATCTTGTATTCAGAAACTCTTCTATCACAAGTTGCATCATTAAGTTTCCTCTAGAATACTCCTTAAAATTTTGTATTATAGCATACAATTTTTATACCTTCATCATGACTTGTTCTATAGTTACTACCGACTCTTCCTCTATAATCAAGGGTGTCCTCCCTAGGTTCTACCTCATTATTTCCATGCTAACAGAATGCGGGGAGGTAGACATAGCAACCACTTGTTGAGATGTCTATTGTGTCCTTGCAAACACCTATGCTTTCATAATTTCTTTTTCTAGAGTCAAGGGTTGTGCTCTTGGGAATTTGGTAGAAGAAGATGTCATCATTGTATTTTAAACATATTAGTGGGAATGACCAAGGTTTCTTTATTTGGATCATTTTTCTGTGAAGCCACTGAAACTCCTTGGCTCAGAACACCAAGGATTTCTTCTCTACCTTGTTCAACTACTCTAGCTTCAAAAATTATTCTTTTATTCTCCACACCCTCATCATATTCTAATTCACTTATCATCTTTTATTTTCTCTTTCTACCTTGTGGTTATGCTGGTGCCATTGCAACTTCATTTATCACCTAGAGGTAACCATTTATCCATGATTGAGTATAATCTATAACTTTCCTAGAAACTTCTTCAAGGGTTACTACCTACTATCATCCCTAATCTAGGTCCAAGATTGGTTCATCATATACCTATTTGATTCATAGGAAAGATTATTTACTTCCCCATTATCAATATCCATTCTCTCAAGAACATCATGTGTTATGTAATCCTTAATTTGGGCCAATGACAACCTTTAGTATGATTTTTTCCTATTATCATGATTGTCTTCTTAGCCATACTAGAAATCATCCAAGTGGGGATCATGAGCATATTCATTGTTTATCTATTTGGCTAACTAGTCCACTAGATCATAATTGTCCCTCTTGAACATGAAGATCTCTAATCCATATGCTTATAATTCATCTTCATATAGCTTGGCACTTTTAACAAATATGCACTTATAATTCCCAATGGTGATAGGAAATTTCACTGGTCCCTTTTTATGTAGGTGAAAAAATGCATCATGAGATGGTATCACCTACCTCTCAAACTCGAGCAACATTATTTTATCTATAGGATGCTTGGGTAACATATAGGGGCAGCTAGTGAATCCTTCCACTCTAATATAAGTAAATGAAGGTAATTGAATGAACTAGCATCCAATAGTACATATAGCATCATGTGCTTCGAGGGACAAACTCTTTTCTTGATCTCCATCCATTAATCTAATCAAATTCATGGAAAATACATCATTTAGCCTACAATAATATTCTTCATAACCCCCAACAGTAATCTGTGGATTTTTTTGATAAATTAATTTGTTTCCTAGTTACCTCCCCAAATTTATCACTCTATTCAATCCCTGAATATTAGCTCTTCGGGCATAAGAATACACAATGTGTAAGGAAATAGTGAACCACTAACAGGTAGGGAATTTTTGTATTTGATCATGCAATCTGTCATGAATAAACATTTCCCAATGAATTCAAAAAATTTCTTCCCTCATTTTCCTAATAATCTCAAACATCCATAGTTCAATGTTTTTGGCATCTTTGCAACCAACCATTCTTCTTAGTAGTTTTGTCATTTTTTGGATTTCATGAATAAATAATGATCTCACAATGTGCTTCGACATCATTACCATTTTCTCTTAGAACCATGTTGATATCATGACCTTTTTATTTTGTTCTTCCATACTCATATAGGCTTCTATTGAATTCCCCATTTCAGTACATTCATGTTGGTAAACACAAGGAGACTAAACATGTATACAATACCATATGTCAAGAGAGCTACATAACCTCTCCTATTTTTTATGACTTCTCTACTATATTATTCATACCACTTCATGCATTCAAGGACTAATTTAGAGGCTTCTATTTCTAACAAGAACCCTTTCACCAAGTGTATTCCATTGGTAAACATGTTCTTAGTAAATTGGATAGCATCTAGTTGTTGTGTCCTTCACACAAATTCATGTTCACTAAAACCTCCCAGATGGGTATCCATTATCATCCCATAAGTGGGTACCACTTGCGAGATAGGAAATTCAAACTCTTCCTTAGGTTTCTTCTTTCATGAATTAATCATGTGTCTGTTAATTTATTTCATGATTAGCGTATATATTCTCTACATATGAATCAGGGCTAGTTCTAACCATACATTCTTAATAGTTCATCAAAATTCTTTACCCACTATAACTATGGATTTTCTTGCAAGATTAGATGTTAGAAAATTACATGCATATTATATCAATCCACAATAAACAATGAAAAACATAGGAATAAATGAAATCATCTCACCCAGTTCTTCATCCTCCATGCCTGACTTCCATTGCACCTTCTAGTTTGCTGAAATAATGAAGTACCCTCAGATTTTGATGAGCAACTCTATATTATGGACTAGCCCGAAGCAAGTGTTGAAGGATTTAAGTACTTGTGCAAGAGAAAATTAATCCTACATGCAATGATCTAAGTAGCTAAATGACAAAAACAAGACTATGTTAAAACTCAAGGGAATGCAAGAGATTAAAAGATCAAGAGATAAAATTAAGAGATATGCCTATGAGATTTGAAAATGAACAAAAAATTGACATTTTATGAAAAATGCAATTATGAATGGATGGATAAGATTAAAGATTAAGAAGTGCCCTAGAATCTATGGTCAAGATTCAAAATAACAACCCCTTAATTAGGGTTAGGGCATATTTAGGATGAAATTCAAAATGAGTAGACAAGATTTAATTTAAGAAATTAAATCAAGGAATGAGAATAGGTGTGACAGCGAGATAAAAATTAGTAAGTGGAAAAGGATGAATTAGAAAATCAAGTTATTTTAGAAATAACTTAATTTGTGGAGAGAAATGTTATTTTGAAATTAATATTTTAAATTAATTCCAAAATGGTGAATTAATGTGACAGTAAATAATAATAATTTAAAATTATTTACTTGGAAAAAGGGAAATTACCAATTTAAATAAAATGCTTTTATTTAAATTTAGAAAGAAAATCGATAAGACAATTAAATAATTAAAATTTAATTATGGAGGAAAATTAGAAAGTGGGTAATTTTATTTAAAATTAGAAAGAAAGTTGAAAAGGATAATAATTAAATAAATAATAAGAATTTATTTAATTATGAGAAGACATAAATAATTAATGACATATTTAATAAATAAATAAAGTTTATTTATTTAAATAATCAAGAGGAAATAATGGACAAGGGATAATTAAATAAATTTAGGAATTTATTTAATTATAGAGTGACATAAGAAATTAGCGACGTATTTAAATACTGACTATAATTTATTTATTTTAAATAGTCAAGAGGAATAAAAGACCTAAATTAATTAAATAATTAAGAATTATTTAATTAATAGTTGACATTGGACAGGAGGACATAATTAATTGTTTTAATTATGTTGAGACAAAGCATGATATAGAAAAATGTGGTTTGCAAGTCTAGGCCATTTTTCTGTGTCTACATTTGCCCCTCTTTGTCATAATGCAGCTTGTCGCATTGTGGCAAAGAAAATTAGTCAAAAATATGCCCCAACATAAAATAGGATGAGGAGGGTTGTGGTATACCCCCTTGAGAGGACAGTTGGGTTTAGAGGACATGAGTGTGCTCTCAGAATGGATGAGAAGACTACAGAATGAAGGAATAGAAGAAACATTAGGTTAGAAGACATGGATGTCAAAATGGGGAAGGAAATACAAGTTAATGAGGAAAAATAAATGCATGTTAGAATCCTTCAACATTTTCTAGAGTACTAGTAAGTGTTGTTTGAATCATCATTGGGCTATAAAATGACATAAATGGACAATAAACACCATGGTATGACATAGACCAAGGTGTGCAAGGTCACCCACTTGCAAATAGACAATCATAGACAAGGAATGTCCTAAATCATACAAGAGGCCAATTTTCCCCAGTCTTTTTGTTAGGACAATCCACAGACAATAGTCAGAGAAAAACAAAATAGGTCATGAGATGTCATCACACCTCTAAATCCTTCATGGGACATCCTCGAGGTAGCTAGTAACATGACCAAAAGACAAGTCAAATGCAAAGATAAGACAAAATAGCCAAAAATTAATAGCCATTTACTTGTATTGCCAATGTTTGTTTGTTGAAGACTAATTGTTTGCTAGTTGACAGTTTTTGATGGTTTGACGGTTTGAAAGTGCCTAAGGTCAGGAATGACACATCCTGAAAAGGGAAATGACATTTTGAAGAGGTCCAAATCCAAGGACACATCTTGAAAGGACCAAAAAGTGATGAGATTGACATTTTGACTAATGTTTTGGCAAGTTGATTGATGTTGATTGTATGCCCGATTGGCTTATGTTGTCTAATTTTGACCAATTTTGACCTTGACATTTCAAATGAATGTCTTGTGTCAAGTGCGACTATGTCTACTTTATTTGACTGAAGCAACCATGTTTGACTTGTGATTTTATTTTGACAAACCTAAAAGGACTGACCTAATGTCTTGGGGACTCAAAGATGAGCCTTGCCTATGTAGCAAATGCATAGAGATAATGTAGTTCAAACCAGGACAAAGATTGATCAACGTGTCTGACTTGACCAAAAGTTACTGACTTTGACTCTATTTTTGGGATTTTGAGATTTTTTTGGATGTTTTTATGTTTTCTTTAGGACATTTTTCAAAAAATTTAGGTCTTTTTCTAGGACTTTATATGATTTTTAGGAATTTTTCTAATTTTTATGATTTTTTCAAGACTTTTCTGATTTTTAGGACTTTTGATGTTTTGTGAAAATTGTGACAAAATGCATGTGAATGATGCTGATGCACATGAATCCAAGGACAACCATGCTTTTTCTGCTAGTCAAGTTGAATACCAATTGACAGGTGATGATGAAAACAACAACGTTGTTTGATGTGGGAAGGACACATCCCGAAACAATGTGAAGATGACAATTATATGACAAGAGGATACAAGTCTACAGTAGGGCCAGGGACAAAGTCAAGGAATTTTTTGGACAATGTGATAGGTTTCCATATTGTTGCATTTGGAATGACTTGGTTAGGACTAGATGGGATGACGAAGAATCCTAGACCATTGAAAAGGGAAACCAGGATGGGTGATAGGTATAAAAGGACAATGGTTGGCTTTGGTAAAAGATAGGAGACATGGATGGATTGGACTATGATAATTATCATATGGTCTCCAAGGATGATGTATCATAGTGAAAAGGAGGCTATGAAGGTAATGACATGATATTTAATGAAGAAGGTATGACCAAAAGATAAACATGTCAAGAGTTTTCCCAAAGCATGATTTATGTTTGTACTATAGTCCTTATCAAGATCAAAGTTGGGGGGAAAATGGATGGAAAGTGATAGGGTTTAGATGGATAGATGGAAATGTCATGTGAGGGGCATGGGAGATGAGACGACTTGTCCCCAAGTGTAATGGTCCACATAGATGATTTATTCTACACATGATGTCCATTTTCCATGTTTTCATCATGGTACTTATCCAAAGCACCATAAAAATGTTTTTCACTATTGGACAAAAATTTTCTCTTTACTTTTTTTGTCAATTTTGATTTTATTTAATTTTTTATTTTTTTTGGTGTCACCAAGATGCCTATTTTCCATGTTTTCATCAAGGTGATAATTTTTTTTTTTTGTATTTTTGCATTTTTATGGATAGCCATGATGCTTTAGATGACCGCTAATTGTGCCAAATCCTTTGATAGTGCTGATGTAGAGATTGGTGTCATGACATGCCAATAATGAACTTTTTGAAGTAGTTGCCTTGTCAGGATGATAGCGCTTGCATACAACTGATTGATGTCATTACGATCCTTGTTGATACTAGAGTTGCCCTTATCAGATATGCACATCGCGATAGAGTACCATGAGAGTCCTTATGCTAGAGATTTGTTGCCAAGATGTGACGGATTTGTGACATGGGATGTTTGGACTTTAAGGAGGATGTAGGGTTATGACGGATAATGGTGGATGTGGACGAGTTGGTTGGATGTTTGGATGTATTGGTTTTTATTCTCCAAACTTTAGGTGTTGGGTTAGGATGTTGTTTGGAACCAACACTTTATATGTCTTTCTTGATGGCCATTTTAGAGGGGGTGGACATGTATTATATGTGGGAGTCCTCTTGTGCTATGGCTCCACATTTTGATTGACTTTTTGATTTGGCATATTTTCTTTGCCTGATTCATTCTTTTCTTGACTTGATCCATTTTGTTTTGGGATCTATTTTAGCTTCATTTTTCCACTTGTATTTTTGATTGATTCCATGCCCTTTGACATGCGATTTTGGATTTTGGGTTTGTAAGACTTTTGTTGGTTCCAAATGGAAGGTTTATTCATGATGTATTGATGGTTTGGGGTGTGGAGGGAAGGGGTATTGGCAACAATATTATGACAAGGACTACTCATGATACCCATTTTTATGTTTGTATGAAATAAATTTTCCCCCAATATCGAGGAGGGACCACTAACATCGTTAGATTTTTTGACTAATAAATAGCCAAGACCTTGATGTATATAATCTATCTCAATTTTTACAGGTCCTATAATTCCTTGCTCATGTAGGCCTAGTACTTTTCATTGATAATACATGTTCTGACAAATTTTTTTTGCGATGGGGTACTTGTTATTTTGGAAGAAAGATGCCTACCCATCCTTATTGTGGAAATTAATGCTCAAAATATTCTCTTCTGTAAGAAATCCTACTCTGAAAATGATAGATGATCCTAATTGATAGGATTTTGTAGCTTTACCATGTTGGGAACAGGTGCCTCAACTTTTGGCTTGCACCTTTGAAAAGACTTGGAAAAATTATCATCTTTCTAAGCCTTTAACTCTCTACCACTAAAAGTCTTTCATAGAGGTGCAATCTGACAGTTTATCGCTTTACCGCGAGCCTTTGTTGGTCTATTCATGGTTGGGCGGTGTTACCACCATACCAAAAGGTCTTTGTCTCAGGCTGGTGGTAACATGGTTGATGAGCGACAGTTAAGCAATGCTTCACCTCCATACCACAGGTATGGTTCGGTGATGACACGACGACTCGATGAAAGGTGGCGGTCAATATGATGGTTACTGCATTAACATGGGTGTCGCTCTATGGAACTGTGGTGGCTACAATAAATGGATGGTAGTCTACGAAGAATGCTTACCACCCTACCATGATGGCCTTTTCTCCATGTCACATTGGTGCGGTAAGTCATGGAGGTCAATGCAAATGGTTACCTCCTTTCCATAGAGGTCTTGTGGTCAGAGCCCGGTAGCATGATGGAGCTCGATGCTTAGTGTAGGTAGTTACTGCTAGACCATGGGAGGATTTTCTTAGCCTCATGGTTGAGTGGTGGCACTGTCATACCTTGGAAGGTCATGATGAGCTCGGAGGTGATGTGATGCTAAGTGGTGGGCTAGAAAACAAGCCACTACCTTGGTAACACGACTGTGTTAGGAGAGACCTATTGTTGGGCGATGGAACCGCCATACCATGGGAGTTCTCATAAGGCTTGGCAGTGGTATGGTAAGAGAATCTTAGAGTTTGGGTGGCAGTTTTGACTCATGGTCAAAGCGATGAGAAAATGGGAAGGCGATGCATGGAAAGAAATCAATACTTAATTGGTCGATGTTTGGAGAGGTGAAAGTAGTAAATGCAAGTTTGTTTTGGTTGGTGAAAAAATATGATTGAGGCAAGGAAGTTAATGCTTGGGTGGACTAATGTAGAGAAGATCAGTCAGAAGATCAGATTACTTGATTGGGTGATCAATACATCATTAGGAATAACAATTGGTTGGAATGTTAAATGTGATGTAAGACTTGTACAATAAATTACATTGATATAAGTCATTCGAAGGGTGATGGTAAAGAGAGAGAGATGTTAGTATGGTATTCATTGTATACTTGTAGTAGTATTGTAACAGTGAGTGTATGAATAATCAGGTCTTCTATTGTGAGCTAACTATCAGAGAGTGAGGAATATGATCTTTGTATGTAATTTATTTTACTATAATACAAAGTGTCTTTTCTTGGTGTGGTGGGTTTTTTTCCTGAAAGGGTTTTCCCACGTAAATCTAGTGTTATCTATGATTTCTTATTTTTTTTCTCTTTTACTCTATATGTGTTTATCTCAGTTGTTTTAAGAAGCTTTAAAAGTGGTCTTTTGCACTTCTCTTATGTTGTATTAGCATTAGGAAAGTGATTCCACACCTCTGTTTTCCTTTCAAGTGGTATTAGAACTTGGCTAGTTGTGTTATCCTTGTTACTAAGGTTGGTTTTTTGTGCTAATACTGTTCTAGTATGAGTATTGTAAAGTTAGAACTTGGTTCTATTTGAGATGGAAAGTACATCAAGTAGAGTAGAAATTGAGAAATTCAATGGTGGAAACTTTGAGTAATGGAAACTCAAAATGGAAGACTTGCTTGTGGATAGAGACCTTTGGGTTGTTGTGTTTGGAACTATGCCACAAAGTATGAAACAAGAATATTGGGACCTTATAGATACAAAAGTGATAGGTCTGATAAGACTTAGTCTGGCTGATTATGTACTCCTAAAAATTCATGACGAGAAGTCTACAACTTCATTATGGAAGAATCTTGGTGATATCTATCAGGGAAATTCTTTGGTAAATAAGTTGTTCCAGAGGAAGAAGTTATACTCCTTGAAGATGGAAGAAGGTGAATTTGTTGCAGACCATTTGATCTCATTTAATATGAGTGTTTCTAAGTTGGCATCTGTGGGTGTAAATATTGAGGAGGAGGATCATTGCATGCTCCTATTATGTTCGTTACCTAACACTTGGGATCATCTTGTAATGGCCATTTGAAGTATGACCACTACTTTCAACATGGAAGACATTGTTGCCTCACTATTTTATGAAGAGATGCATAAGAAGTCTTTAGAGATGGAAAATGAGGCCCTTGTTGTTCAAGGGAGATCGAAGGAGAAAGACAAGAAGAAAGAAAAGAAGAAGGACAAGAAGTCCAAATCTAAATCTGTAAGGAGATCACAGTCTCCTGGTAAAAATTCCAAGCTGAAATGTTGGAACTATGGGAAGTTTGATCATATCCAAAAGGATCGTAAGGAGAAGAAGAAGAAGAAGAGTAATGATTCAGAAAATGACTCTTCTCAAAGTGATGTGGATTCCTTCATTGCAGCCCTAGTGATTTAGGCATTAGATGATGTCTGGCTGGTTGACACAGGTGCTTCCTTTCACATGATTTCCAATAGAGAATGGTTCACTAAGTATGAGAAGCATGATGGTGGAAAGGTGTACCTAGCGAGTGATTCAATATTGGATATTTTTGGCCATGGAAGATGTTGATGGTGAAAATGACACAAACAACATTAAACAAAATATCTCTACTCTATTTCTCCTAAAAAAGAAAGACAACATATAGTAGGCTAACTCCAAAGGTCCTCATAGTTGGTTATCAACTGTCTAGTGTCACTCAATCGGTCCATGCAACCGTAATATTCAAGGGGAATTTTTTGGTAATAAGGAATGCAAGCAATGACTTATTCATTGAACTATTTTAATTAAAAAAAGGGGGTTTTAAATAAAATAGAAAGATAGACCAGGGCGTACATCTATTAAAAATGAATAAAAGTTATCTAATATCCAAACATATATCTTCAACAATGAATGTTCTTCCAACAGATCAAGAAAACCATAGCATGATGCAATTTATAGAATAGTCCATACTATTGCATGCATCTAAGGTGATTAATTTAACATCACAATCACACATCATAAATATTTCAAATATTCCAAGAGAACACACTCTCATTCATTTTCCAAGATCATAGATCAACAAACTTTCAACAAATTCAATTCACAGATAATCAAATGCAATAATCCTTAAATCTGGTTTCTTCTAAGGAATTTCATCACAAAAGAAACACTTATGCTTCACCACAATCACTGTCATATAGATAGACTATAATTCATCAAATTTATCCAATAAAACTTAATTCCAACACCATATTGCATCAAAAATTGTATTTATATTCAACTGTAAATAAAGTAACAAAGTATCTCTATAAAAAATATGAAAAAATTATATCTCCTACTATCAGGTGGCTAATCTTATTCTCATTAGTTGACCCCTACAATATGATACCCCAAAGGTATTTATAGATGTACAAAAATTTGAAGTCCTTTCTATCTTAGGTCGATCCAAATTTTTAGGAATTTAAGTCTTCTTGGAAACTCAGATCAATTTGATCTCTAGTTCCCACCTTGATCTTTTAGTTAAACTGAAGAAAAGAAGATAGAGGAGAAAACAAAACCATGTGCTTACAAAATGCCAGTTATGCATGCAGAGGAGAAAATAAAATCATGCATGCATGAGATTATCAATTATGCATGCAAAGCTTGTTCTGTAGTGTACTCATCGTAACTGGAGAAGACTTTTTGAAGCATGTCCAAATTTGACCAATCAATCTAGTTGTCTTCAAACTTGATCCTTTCTAACTCCACAACAAAAAATCCTCTGATGTATTTTAGCTTTGTTAACTCCCTCTTAGCAGTCCTTACTTCTTCTTTAATATCCATTAACCAATCTAATAGCAGATCTTCTCCATCATCTCCTTTTTTAACGACTTCTTTAAACCTATCATCCCATTTCTCTTTTATTTGGCTCAAAGATAGGCCCTCTTTTACTGATATATCAACATTTATAATAATAGCAATAAATAATTCCAACTCTTCAAACTGTTCATCCAGATCTTTGACAGAATCTTGAACTTCATTTTTATGCTCGTATAAAAAGTCAGATCTAAACAAGACTATGTTGGAGGTCTTTTCCAAGAAATATTTATTGTCCTCTTCAAGTATTGATTATTCTAGAAGAGTGGACTTTGGAAATTTATTAACCTCCTTCAACCTTTGGCTATATCCTCTGTACTCCTCCTCCTATTCTCCCAATACTTTGATATACTGGCTCATCTCTTTGATTAACTCCTTCATTATCTTGTGAACCTCAAAACTATTGTCTAACACCTCACCTGTTTCCTGATTTAGTTTATCAATCCATCTATCCAACATCTCCACCTTACTCCTTACCTTCACCAAATCATCCACCTCTTTCTTGCTAAGTAAAATTGGTGTCTCAATAGTGGCAACTTGTTGTGACCTCGAAGTAGAAACACTTTTCAAGAAAGTATGCAATTGATCTAATTGATGCTTAAGCTCATCCTTTTTTTGTTTATCCTTCATCATTCTTGATTTAGTGGATGAAGCTACCACATCTATTAAGTTCATTTGTTGACCTCTGGTGGGTCTCCCCATGTTAACCATGCCCAATTGATAATCAGTTAGTTGCATGTCCCTCACATCCTTGTCCACCATCGGTATTGCATATTCAACAATAATTTCTCCTCCATTAGCGAGTCTAGTGGAATGCAAGATATTGGCCTTCTTCTTGGACCTTTCCTTTTCAATTTCCTTCATCATATCATCCCAATTGAGAGGTTGTGAGGGTGTCACTAATTTATGTTTCAGATCCAATTTCAACCAAGTGGGAGAACTTGGAGTAGTGGTCATTATAATTGAAGAAGAAGCAATAGTAGTAGAAGAGGGTTGTTGCACATTTACTTTAGGTTGAGAACCAACCTCTTGTATCTCTTGTTGTTCTTTCTCCACATTTGTCTATGCAAAATTTTTAGCTTCCTCCCTATCCTTTTGTTTCCTGTATCCTCTTGTCTTCTTCTTCTTTTTTTAACTTTTCTTCTTAATTTCCCGGTTTCTCTCTTCCTCCAATGCCTTAAGTCTGTCTACATCATCCTTTTCTTTTTGTAGGCCTCTTCAACCAGCTTCAATTTGGCTACAAGGACTTCTCTTTTCCTTCGTTTCTTTTCCTTTTCCTCCTCTAGATCATGAATTTTTTGTACTAACTCTAGCTTATCACTTTCTTCTTTGATCTTGAGCTCCTTCTCCTTTTGCCTTTCTTGTTTTTCTATTTCATCAGCTCTTCATTTGGCTTCTACTTGTTGTTTCTGGAGTAAGGCATCAAGTTGTGCCTTAGCATCAATTTCCTTTTGCTTCTCCATTTCCTCTACATGTGATTGAGCATCCAAGGCTTTCTTTTCTTCCTCAAACAGGGCCCATTGATCTTCCTCTGTCAAAATATGTTCAATTTCCTCTCTAGAGGCATCTTTTCTTGTGCATCTTTCTCTAATAAGGTCTCATCAGAGTCTATTTCGACCTCATGGATCTCCATCTCTACTCCTTTTCCCTTTAATGCCTCAGCTATACCATGAAGAGTTCCTTCAAGCATCTCTCTGCTTGGTTTCTCTATAAAAGGGACTTGAGTAGATGACTCACCTATTTCTAGTGTTGAATCCACCATTCCTATTTGGGCATTCCCCCTCCTGCACTCTAGGTAAATATTGGGTAGAGGCTTCAAGCTCAATCTCCTCAATGTCAGTAGGGAAGAACTCCAAAGGCTCCTTGGAAGGAAATTTCCTCTTGATTCTTTTATATCCATTCCCCTTCTTAGGAGTTGGTCCCTGAGGAGTTTTGGTTCTTAGAAAATCCCAGTGGATACTCCTATCCAAGACTGGCCTCCCTATTTGCTTGATATTGATGCTATCCTCATCATCCCAATCCACTGGATCCAAAATTTTGGTGCCAATATTTAGTGTTGCATATGATGGATCTAACACAAATCCATCATCTACCAATGTATCAGGGATGTCATCTTTGATCCCAAATTCTACCTTGAGTGAAACAGGCAACCTCTCATAATTACTTTTCTTGAGGTCATACTCATCTTGAAGATCAGCCCAGAAATCCTCTAATAGGTTGAAATGTTTGTCAAAAAACCAAAGGTAGCAAGGCTTTCATTTTATTCTTTGGATCAAAGTGCTTTTTAGTAGTGTACAAACCTAGCTTCAAATGTATCAATTCATTGCAAACTACCTTAGCTCCTAAAAGATGTGGGCAATTGTATTCACCCAATTGCATGGGAAACTTATGACAACCTATTTTGTGTTTTAACCCAAATCAGACATTGACCCCCGAGCTTGATATAAAAAATCCATTAGAACCATCCTATTGCTGCAACATCTTGGAAGTAAGTGGGGATGACCTTCAAATCTAGCCAACCTGAAATAAGTGAACTTGGGGTATTAGATATACCAACATCTCCATTTCGTCATAAAGGCCATAGCTTCCTAGCTCAATCTATATCCCACATCTCCATTAAGCAGATTAATGATTACATATAAGCATGCATCATTAACTCTTATAAATTGTGTTTCAAAAACCTATAGAGATAGTTGATCTTAATGATCCCATACTTTCCTTTGTCCATCAATTTTTCCCAATATTCCCACTCTATTCAAACCTAGAAAGATACCTCCTGTAGTTGCTGCATAGACAACATAAGAAGCCATGAAAAAGCTCTTGGTTTCCCTTATACTACTTAACTGGTCATGAATAGTATTAGAGAAAATCATTGGCCAATCAAATCGTTGTTTGCCATTAAAGATTGTCTGAATGAAGGGAAACATCCATTCCTTAAAATGAAATGCATCCCTCTTCCCAAAGGCTCTAGACAACATCATTATTAGGTCCGATACTTCTTTGTAGAATTTTATCCTCTTTGGTTGATCAAGGAGCTTCATCATTATTAGGTCCGATACTTCTTTGTAGAATTTTGTCCTCTTTGGTTGATCAAGGAGCTTGGTCAAAGACTTCTTCTTTGCCCTCAACTAGTTCTTGTTCAAGTGAGCCTTGTTAGTATCCTTTTATTTTCCATATATACCTAAAGCATCTACCTCATTTAACTATACCAGGTTCTTTGGATCAGGGACATTAAACATGTGCAGAAACATTTGAGGAGTTAAATCAATGATAACATTGTCTTGTGAATCCATACATTACCTAGCTACTGGATTGTAAGCTCCTGCTACTATCATAATCAACTCTGGGCACTGGATAGATGGAGGAAATACAATGATGTGAGCCAGGCCAAACTCAACTATTCTTTAAGCTCTCCCTATTACATCCTCAATGAGTGTTTCTAAATATAACTCCCCAAAATTGAATGAGCCTATATTGGTGTCAGTTATGTCAAACCAATCAGATTCCACTTTGCTTGCAGTGACAGTAGGATGCCTATGGTTATACCTCAAGGTATAAGGTAGCTACTTTGACTTAATCTTCTTAGGCTTAGTTGTTGCCTTTGAAGTTTCTACAGGTCGATTCCTTTGGGAAGCTTCTCCTGATACTCCTGACTTTCTTTAGGTTCTTGCATAAAAACCTCTAATTAGATCTTTGAATAAATATCACAAAATATTATTTAAAATCTTACCCTTCATATATATATCGAGGGAAAAACCAAGCATAAAACATTCTAAACAGTCTATTTTAAAACACTATCAGGATCAAAGCCAAAAATTGTTATTGAGATTACAATAATAACAAGTGGGTCCGGAGTCAAAATTGTAATGGTAATCAGAATTCAAATTAGAACAAAAACTAATTTGGTTTCATGAAGATTTTCTAATTTCACATTCAGTTCTAGTTCCGCTTTCACCTAGGTTATCGTCATTTTGAAAACCTACTTCTAACTATAAGCGGTTTCAGAGACGGGATGGAAAATGAAATTGATACTTATTACATAACTCAGTTCAAAGTCTAAATCAATTCTGATCCTGCTTCCGACTAAAAATATCCATGACATCATAAGTGATTTTAACAGTCAATAAATAATTTCATGATTTAAGGATTAAATCATCCCAAAATGAAAGGGGCTTTAAAAATAACCTAATAAAACCATCCCCATATGACTGAGAGGTGATTGTACTATTTAGGGCATCATATTTAAAACAAGAATGCCTCAAAACCCTAAAAACCATCGTTTGCAAATAAATAGGGCATGAATTTAATCCTATTTAAATTAATTGGATCTAAAGTGAAACAAGATTCCTAAGTAAAAACCATCATTTATCAAACCCTAATCACTGTAAAACAGGAAATAACCTACTCACTTTTAAAAACTAGGGCATCATTATACAGTCATGATTAAAACATGAAAATAAACACCAAAAAATAAAAACAAAAAACAAGAAAAGAAAACAAATCATACGAACTCACTGTAGAACAAAGAAACATGAATTTGCATGAAGCTAAACAACCTGAAATGAATAGAAACAGAAATAGAAAATGTGAAATACAATGAAAGAGGAGAATAGAAAACCCTACCTGAAGCGGAAATAAATAGTTTAGTTTCCTGAAGCAATCCACGCGCAATTGTCCCTCTCTTGATCGAATCACTCGCACAAAGCTCCATTGAAACTCTGGTTCACTCTTTGATCTCTTAACAATAATGATGATATCTACCCATTAATCCCTAATTTAAGTTAAAAACTCAGAGTTTCACACATGCATGGCACCTATAATTAATGCCATAAATGTGGTAGAGCGAAGTCAAAACTACAGAGAGAACTAGCACATTACTGATGTGCGACCTTAGTAAAGTCAACGACCAAGGTAGGAGCGGAATAAGAATAGAAAATGTTTTGGAAACTTTGTCTAAATTTCCAACTTGGTTCTTGTTTCAGCCCTGGCTCTACCAACAAAGAAGAAAGAAAAAGAAAACATCAAAATAAAATAAAAAAGATCAAAATGAGAAAACTTAACATAAAAAACCTAGTTTAAAATAAAATACCAAAATGTGGAGGCAAAAGCGGGAGGGGATTTGATTTTGAAAGTTTGAATAAATTCGGACTTAACTTCCACTCCAGCTCCGGTTCCGATAAAGGCAAAAAAAAACAAAACAAAAAAAAACAAAAAATAAGACTGTTGGGATGGGAATTTTGGACAAGTTTTGAAAGAAGTTTTTAAAACCCGATTTGGTTCCGGTTCCAATTCTGACAAAAGAAACCAAACAAAAACAAATTGTTGGAAAAGAAAGATTCCAAACTTTGTTTTAAAAACAACCAAGGATAAAAAACATGAAGGGGGGCCGATTTTGACCAAGGAAAAAGATGGGATGGTTATGCAAGGCATAACAAATGGTGACTCGACTGGGAAAATGGTTTACCCATTTTCAGGATACCCAAGAAAAATTCAGTCACCCTTAAAATACTTGGCTTATGAAGCATGCTAACTTGAATAAGATTAGATATATCTAGAATAAGGTTGAGCTAGAATCTTAGATGTATGTGCTCATGAGTTATTTCTGAATTTGAGTGTGTGTGTATATTGTGCATCATTATTTATAGATACTTTCTTTGGTCCTGAACAACTATACCTAAGATTCAAGCTACATAGGTTGAGCCCTTTAACTATCATGCAATAAAATCCTTGGTATTGCTCCGCTACCAGACATGTGTCCATAGCCCAGACGGAGATACCTCTAGTTCTCTCAAAGCATTGCTCTACTACCAGTCAGACGTTCATAGCCCCGATAGAGATACTTGATTACCAATTTAATATTGAGTTTTCCTTTTCTTTCTTTCTTTTCATTTATTTCATTCATATTTTTACTCAAGCTTCACTTGTGGAAATCTTCTATGCACCTTCCTGAATACTCAGACACAATGGATCTGAAATGTGGGTTGAGAACTACAATGGATTTCATGATAGTCTTGGAATCGGATTTTTCACTTGAATCAAAGGTAAAACCATTCTAAAATAGATAGGCATTTACTTAGGTAGATGTTTTTCTAATTTGGTGACAAATTTTTAATCCCAATTCATGAGATATTCACAATGTGTCTTCTATCCTTAATAACTTTTTAAACCCAGATTAGAATGATCATAAAACATGAGTTTCATAACAAAATCCTTTTTAATGATGATGATGAAAATAACCAAACCAATTTCTCTCCTAGTACCAGTAGCATACTTTGAATAACAACCCCTTGTTGTTGCCCACAAAAGGATATAAAAGTCACGACAAATCCTAATCTGGGAATTGGACATTCCAACAGGTGACTAACATCTTCTCATGGTTGTTCATTTACTTGTCAAACCAGGGAATGTATACTTGAAATGGAGCGACACTGTATATGCACTAAGAACTGATTTTAGCCACAACCTATTAGAAATAAATGCTTGAAAGGAATTATGTCTGTGATGTAGGAACATGAAAAAAAGTCTTACTAACTTAAGCATTAC
Organism: Sequoiadendron giganteum; assembly: GCA_007115665.2. Lineage (NCBI taxonomy): Eukaryota > Viridiplantae > Streptophyta > Pinopsida > Cupressales > Cupressaceae > Sequoiadendron > Sequoiadendron giganteum. The sequence goes on along the minus strand of CM021108.1, from coordinate 434,950,095 downwards.
CTAACTAAAGTGGGAATCATAATAATCATTACTGGGAAAACAAACCATGAACTTGCCTTATGCCGTAGGAACAAACACAGGGATGGATTCCTTATGCTGCAAGAACAATTTAAGACTGAGTTTGCATTAAAACTTATTGGAATGAAATTCTAACAGATAAACAACAAGAAATAAATAGCTAACTATGGATACTTACTAAGTGGGCCCCCTTAGCAAGCATCAACCAATTTAAACAAGAGTTGAACTCAAAACGCCATTGGCTTTTTATTCATGAACTCAAAATCACATACATGACTATTTTGTTTGTAAGAAAAATTAATACAAAGCTCTGTTTTTCTTTATAATAGTAATCTCACTACACTATGTTGTATCTCTACTCTCTAGTCTAATCTCTTTTCAATCATCCCATTCACTCACGCAGGAGGAACATTTATTTAAAGAGAAATAGCTAACTAACTAACTAACTATCAAAGAAAGATGCAGACATAGATGCTTCCTAATTCTGAGGAACATATTTCCATAAATGAAAGTGTATCCATCCAACTGATTCAGAAAGAATCCAGCACTCCACTCTTCCTAGATTGATGACCATTTAGATCTCCTCCTGATGACCCGGGCAGAGCATCTTCATAGGAACAACATGCTTGGTGTCGTGATGAAATGATCTTCACTTCAGAACTAAGGTTCACTGCGCATTGACTTGTTCATACTATCTTCAACAACCTATGGAACACATGGAAACAAAGGTGAAAGAAAGCATAATAGCACGATACTTATCATTAATCACACACATTAAATTCATCTCATTTATCCAAAAACCACACGTATCATATCAGTCAATTGGGAGGTTAAACAGGGCCATGAATATAGTCATATGGAGATATTAAGCTACAGGAATATAGGAATGCATTGTCATAGAATACTACCCATTAACATGAAAATTTTATAACCACAAACTTTAAAACAACCATTAGAAAGAGTAAAGGTATTCAAAAATACATCATGACACTCAAATAATGAGCATATTTTAGGCTCATCATTTGCCCGCTACTTATGCTAATGCTGATCCTCCAGCATTAACCTTCTTGGTTATTTCCCTAAAGTCGGTAGCAGTAGCATGGCCTTGCTTTGCAGTCCCAAACTTGTAGTAAAAGTCTCTAGTTTTCTGCAACCTTTCATACCTACGAGCTTCATTAGTTTCATCAATATTTGTGGCCTGATAAAGGTACATTGGCCATAGTAAAACAGGGGGGTGAAATGTCAATGGAAACCACAGTTCAAACCTCTATTGGAGACCTAGCTAGATACACCTTTCTGCCCTTCTGATGGCTGCTATAAAATTTAGGGGGCTATGGGGTTTGAACTTCCTTAGACCAATCATTAACCTATCCCATCTTGCTTTAGTCCTGGTGGAGGAGAGCTTCCAAAATGAATATGGTCGACCTTTAAACTCATCATATACTTGCCTCCTAAGATCAAATATTTTTATCCTTGCTGCAGGATCATAAATTCCATATGCAACTATGAGCCAAGTTTTTAGAATAGTTCGAGGATCTGAACTTTCAGGTCTCAAGGGGATAGGCTCTTTTCTTTCAGCTTCCTCATATTCTTCTAATTGCCTCCCATAGTTAATTTCATTTGCCGCCCAAGACATAAGTGACCTCAAATGAATGTCACCTATGTAAAGGAGCGGATTCCACTCTGTTTCTATAGGAATGAGAAACCATGCATGCACAATTCACACAATGAATTTCTCAGCCAATTTGGTGCTACCTGGTATGCATCATAAAATTCTTTGGCTGTATGAATGTTAGGGTCTAGATTCTTGGAAATCCTCATTAATTGAAACCAAAGAAGCTATTCTTTTAGGCACATGGCATACACTCTTGGTAGTGGTCTGAATTCCATTATTTTTTTGGCCACCTTCGTCATTTCATTCATCTTTTCCTTCATTTCTTCAATTTCCTGCTTTTTCCTTTCAATCTCTTTTTTCAAATTCTTCCTCTCTTCTTCCCACAGACTTTGTTGCATTTGAGTTTTAGCCAGATGGCGGAAACTCAAGGTCTGAAGTGTCACAGGCTTCCAATTTTTCTGAAGGTATTCTAAGTACTCAATCAATAATGTCCTTTTATAAATAACCAACACTTGACATGATTCATAGGGCAATGGTGCTTCATTGAAGGTTTCAGTCTATTCAAATTGTTCCTCTTCTTGCTGTAGTGCAAAATCTTGTTGCTGCCTAGGAGGAGACTAAGCTTCCTTGGAAATTTTCTCAATTACATCAACCAAGTCATCAAGACTTGGCATCCTCTTTTTGTTACTGCCATCATGCTATACCTTTTCAACCTCCACTCTTTCATTTTGCAGTTCTTCAGGAATATCAATTGAATTTTGTGGAAAATTCTCGGTTATACTCTAGGAATCATCATGTCTGATTTCCTCTGATTCTTCAAAAATAACTATAATTTTTGGTTGTGTGGAGGTTGAAGTGACTTTACTTCATTTTCTTGGTGAAATCCTTGTTGGTAATGTAACAGGTGTATGAGGTTCTTTTGCAACTTTCCTATTTTTAGTTTGTCTAAAAGATTCAGACTCGGTAGGAGAAGGAGATGGGGAAGCAGTGATGGTAACAGGAGTTGCTGCAGGAAAAGACTGAGGAGAGCATTATTTTTTGAATGCCAGGGATTGATTCAGGGGTTTGCTCGGTCCTAGATAACTCTCCTTTTTTTTTCCCTTTTCTTTCCTAATGGAAGATCTTGTTAGCACCCGAGTAGAGGGCTCAGTTATGGAGGTTATAGGACTAGGTGCTACAAGAGCAGATGATTCTTGCTCAGCCTTCCTACTCATGGATTCTATTCTCATTTTTCTTTTCTTGGGCTATGCAGGGAGTGCTCTAGGAGGTCGCAGAGGTTGCAAACCCTTTTGGGCAATAAATTCTTCCCAAGAGAGGGGTGATACGCCTCTTAGTGAATGCTCAATCAAAAGTTTAATAAGGCCATGATGGGTGACAAAATTATCTTTACCTTTCTGGGTTTCACAGGCACTATGCTCCAAAAGATTCAACAAAAAATTTGGGACATTCATAACTAATCTGTGCCTCATATGACTTAAGAGCTTAAAATGGTAAGAATGTAGATAGGAGAAATGTCCATCACAAGTTAAGTACCTGATTATAAAGGATGCATATTCTGAATATGGGTAAGGTAGCAACACCCGCTTGCATCCCTACTTTGGAACCTCCAAAGGTCCATCAGTTGGCAATGTGAATTCAGCCCTAGATGAGACAACATCCCTACTTGTAGGAAAGTTCTCTTCGACTGCAGGAAGTCCTGTTACTTCAACAATTCATTCCTCTGTCATTGCTACTATTAAACCCCATACTGTAGCTTCTCCTTCAGAAAGTGTTCTTAAAAACTCACTTGGAGCCTCTTCATTAAAGGAATTTATCCTTAGAAAGTAGTTCAACCACCCACATATACTGAATTCCTGAACCATTTGAGGGCCCTATGTCAAAACTTCATGAGCCACTAGCTCATGTCTTACCAGCTAACCACCCATCTTCAAAAACTGTTTCTTCAAGAAAACCCTGAAACTTAACCTATTCTGAGAATTTGAAAAACACCTTTTTCCTACTCTGTTTCTTTCCTTTTCGGTTTGTTTGCCTTTCTTTTCGCCAAAAATGATATAAAATAAAATTGCATGCAATGATTTTTAGACACTACTTAATTAAGTATTTTACTTGTTGATAAGGAAAAAGCATACATTCACTCGCATTCATTCTTGGGAATTACAATTAAAAATTGTTTTTATAAAACGTGGCGCTGGCAAAAGAATAAGGTTTGAAACAAACAATCCCCGCCCCCTACTTAAGATTTGACATGTGTCCTCACATGTGTGAAAGGATAGGTGAAGGATGAGTAGTAGTGACTGATAGACACTTGTAATAAATGAATAAATAAAACAATTGAATGATGTGACAAACGAAAAGAATATCGCGTACCTTGTATTAAATGCTCGTAGATGTTGGAAGATATCACAACACAGCTGGAAATGACTGCTTGGAAAGGAGATCATGAATGGTGGTGGTACGGTAAAATGGGGGACATGGATGGGTGATGTAGACAAGAAAGGTGAAATTATGGATGGTGATGGATGGTGATGGATGGTGATGGAGAAAGTGGTTTTCATGAAAAAAAAACCTTTATTATGGACGTTCAACATAATTTCAAAGAGATGCTACAGGAAGAAGATCGAAGCCCTTTGTTGCATGAAGATCACTGATCGTAGGGGAAACAAACTGCTGCATGAATTCTACTTTTGAAGCCGGCTTATGGTACAATCGAAGATGGTGTCCATTAACCAATAGTTTGAAGCAGACAGGATCAATTGTTTCCAACTATACCGAACCATTATCAAATACATTTTCAATTTCATACGGACCAAGCCACCTTGTTATAAGCTTACCTTGATTCTCTTTATACCTAGAGTCATAGAGTAGGGCCCAATCACCAACTAAGAAATGCTTTGTGTAGATATTGTGGTCATGCCATTTCTTCCTTTGCTATTGTATTGTTTCTGTATGCTGCAGGGCAGCCTTCCGCATCTCATCTAATGCATTCAACTGGAGGAGGCGTTCCTTTTGAGCTTCAGAAAGATCAATGTGTAATTGAAGACCAGTCCTCAAAGTCTTATGTTCAAACTCAATTGGCAACATGGCAGTTTTTCCATAAAGTAACTCAAAAGGGGTAAACCCTGTAGTTGTTTTCCATGTTGTTCTATAAGCCCAAACTACTTCTAGAAGATGACTGCTCCAGTATTTCTTGTGTAACTGGACTATTTTTGTAAGGATGGCCTCTAGTTCTTTGTTAGTTACCTCTGCCTAACTATTGGCTTGAGGGTGATAAGGGCTTGATTTTCTATGTCTGATCTTATAGTCACTCATCAATGCAATGATCAGGTTTGAAGTGAATTGAGCTCCCTGATGAGTAATAAGTTCTCTCGGGACTCCAAATCTGGTAAAAATTTGTTCATAAAGGAACTCAACAATGTTGTTGCCTCATGCATGTGTCATTTCCTTTACTTCCACCCATTTTGTCACATAATTAGTGCAAACTAAAATGTAGGATTGTCCATTGGATGGAGGATCAATTGGCCCAACAAAATCCATTCCCCACTTATCAAAGGGAGTAACCACCACTTGTGGATACAAGGGCATTTCATCAAACTTCGTTGGTCTCCCCATTCTTTGACATCTGTCACATTTCCTTGTGTAGGCTACAACATCCTTGTGCAGTGTGGGCCAATTGTACCTTGTATTAAGCACTTTCATTGATGTTCTTTTAGATGCAAAGTGCCCACCACATGGCTCATCATGACAAGCATGCAGAATGTCATATGTCTCATCTTCTCTGACACACCTTCACATGACTTGGTTAGGACCTGTATAAAAAAAACAGTCTGCAATCCATAAAAAGTTAAAACTTTTCTCAATCAACAAGCTCCTATCCTTTGATGAGAAGTGAGTTAGTATTTTGCTAATTGCTAAGTAATTTGCAATATCTGCATACCATGGAGTTCTAGCAGCAATAGAAAATAGATGTTCATCAGGAAACCTATCATCAATTATTTCAAATGTGGTAGGTGTAGCTGTTTGAAGTCTTGACAAGAAATCAACCACCATATTTTCCTTGCCTGGCTTGTCGATAACTGTGATATCAAATTCGTACAACAATAGTAGCCACCTTTTCTAATCTACTAGATATGGTAGGTTTATTCATAAGGTACCTTATTGTTGCATGGTCTGTATGAACAAATATTTGGTAACCAGTGACATAATGTTGAAACTTGTTCAAAGCATACACAACTGCTAGCAATTCTTTTTCTGTGACAGTATTGTTTAATTCTGGTCCTTGAAGATTTTTGCTGATGAAATAGATGGCATGCTCTATGGAATTCTCCTTCTGTCCTAACACTGCCCCTATGGCATAATCAGAAGCATCAGTGTGTATATGAAAGGGCACTCCACTTCGGTCCTTGAAGAATAGGTGCTTCAGTAAGTAAGTCTTTAAGCTACAGGAAAGATTTGTCATAGGCCTCAGTCCAATGAAATTCTAAATCCTTAGTCAATAAGGCATACAATGGATTGGATATTTTGCTAAAATCCTTGATAAATCTTCTATAATATCCAACATGTCCTAAGAAGCTTCTAACATCCTTTTGTTTCATAGGTGTTTGTAATGTTAGAATAACTTCTATTTTTGCAGGGTCAACCTGAATTCCAGCCGGAGAGATATGATGGCCTAAAACAATTCCCTCTTGCATCATCATAAAAAACTTCTCACTATTCAAATACAAATTATGCTCCTTACATCTTTTCAAAACTTTCTCCAAATTTGATAATGATTTTTCATAAGTTACTCCATAAGTGGTTAAGTCATCCATGTAGATCTCCATAGAATCATGAGAAATGTCAGCAAAAATGCTAATTACTGTTCTTTGAAATGTGGCAGGAGCATTACATAGGCCAAAAGGTAGGACAGAGTAAGCAAAAGTCCCCCATGGACAAGTAAAGGTTGTTTTATCCTAATCCTAGGGGCAATTTTAATTTGATTATACCCACTATATCCATCTAAAAATGAGAAATACTTTTTACCAGACAATGAGTCTAATACTTGACCAACAAATGGCAGTGGAAAGTGATCCTTTTTAGTGGCAATATTCAGCTCCCTATAATCTACACAAACTCGCCACTTCCCACCTTTTTTAGGAACAATCACCAATTGAGATACCCATTGACTATCCAAAATAGGGTAGATGAAACCAGCATCAAGCAATTTTTGGAGCTCATTTTTAACTATTTCCCTGAGTGTTGGGTTTATCCTTCTTTAAGGCTACCTAACAGGTGAACAATCTTCCTTAATGTAGATCCTATGAGTACAAAGTTGAGGATCTATTCCCTTCATATCCCTATAGTCCCATGCAAAAACATTGTGTTGATCTTGCAGCATTGTGACCAGGGAAGTTTGTTGAGCTTCAGGTAGCTGATTGTTGATATTCAGATAATGGCCTAGAGACAACTCAATTTGTTTGGTGAGATCATTCATGGAATCAACTGGAAAATGTGGTGTCTGTATTTCTTGTAGAAGGAAATGTTGATAAACTACAGGGATTTTAAATGGTAGGCTCTTAAGACTCAGTTGCTGCAGGAAAGATTGCTGAGGACAATTATTGGGTTCAAATGGGTTACTCATATCAAAATTTGATAGGAAAATTTGGAAAAGCAAGTCATATTCACTCTAAAGTTGGAAAAATGGATTAGTTTGTAGCATCATTAACTGGGCCAATGAGCTGACATCTTCTATTTTTTCTCCTAAGTCTGGCTGAGGCTGGGCAAGTGGGTATAAAGCCAATTATTTTGTTGACTGACCATCAGAGATTGTCATGTCTCTAGAACAACATCCTATAAAGGCATTAGCTATGACTAACCATGGTCTACCTAGGATGATAGGATATCCTCCCAAAGTTTCCTTTGTGGACAATATGGTGAAATCAGCGGGGTATTCCCATGATTCAAGATTGACAATTATATCTTCCACTAGGGCGTCAGGTGTTACAGTGGAACTATCAGCAAGGTGCAGAATGGTGGGTGTAGACCTAATGGCTAGGATATTCAAATATTCCATAGTATACTTGGTCATTACATTAATGGTTGCACCTATGTCAATCAAAACATTCTTTACCATCTGACCATTAATATTGACTTGTACCACAGGACTTCCAGGGTCAGCATATTTTGGCATGACTGCCTTCCCTAACATAATATCTGCCAATTTTCCAAGAACATGGATAGTTTGGGGATCCTCTTTTCTTTCTTCCAGGTTTCTTCAAATAGGCCTCCTTAATGGCTTTTCCATAAATTGGGACATCTTTTATGGCTTGAAAGAGGGGAATTTGGATATGTACATTCTTTAGCTGATCCAAAATCTCAAAGGTAGGTGCTTCCATGGACTTGGGTGTAGTGTCTTGCAATCTCTGAGGAAAAGGTGGTTTTATTGGATACTATAGGACAAGCTGCTTAGAGGTATTTTCTGATATAGGTATCTATTCTACAGGACCAATCAATTTTTCAGCAAAGGGAGGATCCTGTATTTTAGTAATTACTGGTGGCTGTGGAGCAAGCAGGGTGGTTCCAGACCTGAGATGGATTTCATTAATATTCAGGGCATAGGCTGGATACTAATTAAATTTTGCAAAATACATAGGTTGCTATTGCTTATGCTTATTATTAGGATTTGGTAATGGCTGAGCAGACATAGGCATTGATTTTGGAGGGCCAGTATTTGTAGGAGATGCAGCAGGAGGTGGCATAAGAGCTGGAGGTTATGGTTGTTGTGGTTGCAGGAATCCAAGGGATTGGTTTTTCCATTGTTGAGAGCTTCTCCAATGAGGATTTTGCTGCTAGTTACCTTGGGGTGGAGCCCATTGTCCTTGTGGGTGCTGCCAAGCTCCTTGAGGAGATTGCCATTATGAATTTGGATAGCTAGGCCATTATGGCTGAGAGGTATTCCATGATGGTGATGGGCCATATGTAGGTTGCCATTGGTTACTATAATTAGAGTAAGGATTACCAAAAAATTAGAGGGTTTTGAGGCATACCTTGTCTTTGAGCCCATGGACGCCTTTGTGCAATGCAGAATACTTGGTCATCATCACCTTCTACTGCCTTAAAGTCAGTAGGTAATTGCTTAGACTCCATATTAGCCACCATCTTATATCTATAGTCACACTTCTTTTGTCGATAATGTGGATAGAACTTGGCCAAGATTGCTTCAGCTTCCTTATGTTTCTTTTGAGCTTGTATAGTATCCAACTGTGTAGCCATATTATTTATGATATCATGCTTGAAATCAGACAGCAAATTTGAAATCTCCATCCGTGAAACTCCATTATTAGAAGATTTTCCCATTGTGGCCTGATGACCTCTTCCCTTCTTGACACTTGCTCGAGAGTAATTGCAGCATATGCCCTTAATATCATCCCAAGGCACTTGCGCTATATCTTCTCCCCCTATTAGATCTAGAGCATCAATACATGAATCATTGATTCCCCTCAGAAAAAGTAATTTCTGAGATTCTTCATTGAGAGTATGGTTCGAATTCTTCTTCAAGGAAAACAAAAACCTTGAGACATAGTCTTCCAACCTTTCATCCTCCTTCTGCTAAATTCAGAATATATCATCACCCTTATTACCACTCTTGCAATATTCCATATATTTCTCAAGAAACTTAGTTTGCATGAGTTCCCAACTATCAACAACATTCCTCCCCAAACTCATGAACCATCTTAAAGCACCCTCCTTCAAAGTAGCAGGAAACAACTTCAGCTTATGAGCATCTGTGGTATAATCATAACTTCGACAGAGGATGTCGAACTCAAACAAGAAAGTGTCTGGGTCCTCAGTAACTAGTCCATAGAACTTGGGAAGTAATGAAGAAGGAATATTTTTGAGGTTATCATTATCTTGCTGGGAAATAATAGGGAATTCAAAAGCAAGAGGTCGATTAGATGGATTTTGTGCCATATCTGCTTGATGAAGTATCAGAGCAAATGGATTTTCTTGGGGTTCTTCGTCAGCAAGGTCAAAGGGAAATTCAGTGAATGGGTCTTTAGCAAATGGATTGATATCTTGGTTTCCTTCTTCCTCAGATAGATTATAATCTGGTTCAAAATCGTTATCAATGAAGGAAGGGTTTGGTAAGAATCTCCCTAGAGTGTCTCTTCTTCTATGCATGTAACGGACTCAACTGAAAATTAAAGGTTTTGAAAATTTCTAAGTAAATACACTAAGCTACTGCTAACAATGACTATAATAGGTTCTTAGCTTGACACCATCCTTGGCAACGGCGCCAAAAATGGTTGTCGCCCACAAAAGGATATAAAAGTCATGACAAATCCTAACCTAGGAATTGGACATTCTAGCAGGTGACTAACATCTTCTCATGGTTGTTCATTTACTTGTCAAACCAGGGAATGTATACTTGAAATGGAGTGGCATTGTATGTGCACTAAGAACCGATTTTAGCCACAACCTATTAGAAATAAATGCTTGAAAGGAATTCAAACTCTGACGCAAGAACGTGAAACAAAGTCTTACTAACTTAAGTATTACTTAACTAAAGCAGGAATCGCAATAATCATTATTGGGAAAACAAACCATGAACTAGCCTTATGCTATAGGAATAGATACAGGGATGGATTCCTTATGTTGCAGGAATAGTTTAAGACTGAGTTTTCATTAAAACTTATTGGAATGAAATTCTAATAGATAAACAACAAGAAATAAACAACTAACTATGGATACTTACTAAGTGGGCCCCCTTAGCAAGCATCAACAAATTTAAACAAGAGTTGAACTCAAAATCACATACATGACTATTCTGTTTGTAAGAAAACTTAATACAAAGCTTTGTTTTTCATTATAACAGTAATATCACTACACTCTGTTCTATCTCTACTCTCTAGTCTAATCTATTCTCAATCATCTCATTCACTCATGCAGAAGGAACATTTATTTAAAGAGAAACAACTAACTAACTAACTAACTATCAGAGAAAGATGTGGACGTAGATGCTTCCTAATTCTGAGGAACAAATTTCCATAAATGAAAGTGTATCCATCCAACTAATTTGGAAAGAATCGAGTGCTCCACTCTTCCTAGATTGACGACCATTTAGATCTCCTCTTGATGACTCAGGCATAGCGTCTTCATAGGAACAACATGCTTGGTGTTGTGATGAAATGATCTTCACTTCAGAACTGAGGTTCGCTATGCATTGACTTGTTCATACTATCTTCAACACCCTATGGAACACATGGCAACAAAGGTGAAAGAAATCATAATAGCACGATACTTATCATTAATCACACACATTAAATTCATCTCATTTATCCAGAAACCACACGTATCATATCAGTTAATTGTGAGGTTAAACAGGGCCATGAATATAGTCATATGGAGATATTAAGCTGCAGGAATCTAGGAATGCATTGTCATAGAATACTACCCATTAACATGAAAATTTTATAACCACATAGTTTAAAAGAACCATTAGAAAGAGTAAAGGTATTCAAAAATACATCATGACACTCAAATAATGAGCATATTTTAGGCTCATCAACCCCTTGGTGTTGAGATGAACAAAATGAAGATCCTCGATGAAACAAGACAAGACAAAACAAAGAAAAACAAAGAAAAAGAACAAACAAAACACAAAAATAAATAAAAAATCTAAAAAAAAAGCTTAATTACATATGATACAGTATAATACATTTCCATTAAAACATCAGAATTTCTATGAACCAAAATAGTGCTGGGGAAATTGACCATTAACTAGTAATGGAACAGGCTCTCCTATTATGGTACTTAAATGAAAAGCATTCTCACCTAGTATCTCAACCACTTGATATGGACCTAACCAGAGTCTATCAAACTTCTAGTGATCTCCTTTCTTTTCTCTGACTTTATCCCATAGTAACACAAGATATGATATCCTAAAGGCTTTTATCTTGGCTCTTTTGTCAAACCAACGTTTGATGACAACTTGATGTTTAGAGAATTGTTGCAAAGCAACATCTCTTTTCTCTTCCATGTTAAGAAAATTAAGTAATCTAACCTCAACCCTGTCATGCTTGGTATAAAATTCCTGTATGAACTTAAGAATAGGTATCTATAAATGGATCAGAAAGACTAGGTCTTGGCCATAGACTAACTTAAAAGGTGAATTTCCTACAGTTGCTTTGATTCAAGTTTGATCTGCCCATAAGGCAAATCTCAACTGGGTGTTCTAGTCTCTAGGATTGTTTTCTAGCAATTTTGTTATCACTTCCAACAAGTTTTTATTAGTGGACTCAACCACTCCATTTTCCTAAGGGTAGTAATTAGATAAATAATTCAAAATAATTTTATGTTCATATGTCCATTGAATGAATTCAGCTGAAGAAAAAGAAGGGCCATTATCACATACCAAAGAAAATGGAACTCCAAACTTAGTTGTGATGTTCTCAGTTAGAAATTTGATGACCACCTCTGTGGTGCTATTTTTACTGGGTTGGGCCTCAATCCAGCATGTACAGTAGTCAGTTACAGTCAAGATGAATTTATGTCTTACAGAAGAATTGGGATTAATAACACCTACAAAATCCAGAGCCCATTGAGAAAATGACCTTACCTCATACACTGATTGCAAAGGCATTGCAAGATTTCTTTCCCTGGCTACAAAAGTTTGGCATACATGATAGGTTCTGACATGTTGGTGTGCATCCTGAAATACATAAGGCCAATAATAACCTGATCTAAGAATCTGATGGGCCAAAGCATCTGTAAATCCATGTCTTATTCCATGTATTCCATGAAAATCATAAATAGCATGCTTGGCGTCTTGCTGATCTAAACAACGTAAGTAAATCCCTTGAAAATCATTTCTATAGATGGATCCCCCTTTAAGCATGTAGTGAGCACACTTCATCCTCAATGCTCTCCTCTGAGTAGCATTCATTTATTTTGGACATCTGTTATTAAGGAGGGAGAAAATCAAGTATGTGTACTAGGGATCCTTACTAAATGACTAGACAGTATACTGCTAACAAGTGATGTTTTTTTCCACATCAACCATTGCTTTTGATAAACCTTTCCCTCGAACTAGTTTCATCGGATGAATCTCTAAGTCAAATTCTTGTAGAATTTCCATCCACTTTCCTCTTCACTCTCCTAATTCACTTTGCATCAGAAAAGACTTCATAGTTGGATCTGGAACTATAGCCATTACTTGACTTCGAAGGATGTAATGTCTGAACTTCTTTACCGCTCGTACCAATACAAAGGCTTGTTTTTCTAGTGGTGGGTATATCACTTCTACATTTTAAAAATGGAGAGCTCAAAAAGGAAATAGGTCTCTCCTCTCCCTCTCCTCTTCATTGTGTTAACACAACTACACATGAATGGTTAGATGCAAAAGAATAGATATAGAAAGGTTTTAAATAATCTTGGCTTGTCAAAAGGGGTGCCTTAGATATTGACTATTTGATCTAAGAGAAGGAAGATTTAGCCTCATTACTCCAATCAATCTTTGCCTCTTTCTTCATCATTTCATTTAGAGGTTTGACGATCTCCGCAAACCCTGTTATAAAATTTCTAACAAAATTAATCCTACCAAAGAAGGATCTCATTTCTTTCTTGTTGCCTGGCCTTGTCACTTTCAAGATGGCCTCCACTCGATCAGGGTCTATGGATATCCCTTCTTTTGATATGATGTGACCTAGGATTTTCCCTTCCGATACTCCAAACACACACTTCTTTGGATTGAGAGAGACACCATAGCCTATACATTTTTTGAGAAATTTTTCCAGATCAGCAGCATGGTCTTCTCTATTCTTAGAGAAAATGGTTAAATCATCCACATAAATAATTATACATTTTCCTATCAAATTTTTGAAAGCTACATACATTTCCCTTTGAAAGGTTACTCTAGCATTGATAAGACCGAATGACTTCCTTCGATAGGAAAATGTGCCCCATTTGGTAGGGAAAGTTGTCTTCATTCTATCCTCATGAATGACAAGAACTTGATTGTATCTAGAATAACCATCCAAAAATGACATCTGAGACCCATTAACCTTTTGTAGGATTTCATCTAGTGAGGGCAACAAATAATTATCTTTCTTAGAGGCTTTGTTTAGATTCTTGAAATAAACACATAATATGATTTCACCATTCTTTTTGCATGCAGGAACTAAATTTTCCACCCAGGTAGAATGTCTAATAGGAAAGATTATCCTTGCAGATAGGAGCTTCTATACCTCTTTCTGGATCAAGGGATCAATTAAAGCATTGATCGAGCATTTTTTTTGATGGAAGTGTTTGATTTCTGGCTTGAGAGGTATGGTATGTGTGATCACTAATGTTTCAAATGTTTTTAGATCATCATAACTCCAAGCAATGGCTGCAATGTTCTACTCCAAAACTTTAACTATCTTGTCCTTAATTTCTTGAAGACAAGTCTTTCCTATGAGAACATTCCTTTCAGGGCATGAGTTAGTTAGATTGATAGATTCATACTTCCCTCCTTCACTCTCTGTGGGCACTCTTTGATGAGCCTGTAGGTCAAAATCAAATATTCTCTCCAAAGCTATCATCCCTTTTCGAATGTTATTAATTTTCAAATCCAATATCCCTTCTTAACTCTCTTTCTCAAGATCCCAATCTCCTTGATCTCTTTCAGATTCATCTATTATCTATCCTTCAAAAAAATTAGAATTTTCCATAAAGGCCAATATATGCTGATCACCATCGAATACCTAAAAATTTTGGACATTATCAAGGACAGTTGGGACTGAGATTAATTCAACTAAAAATATCTTTAGATTAGAATCTTGCATGGGTTCCAATGTGCTAGTAGCAACAACAAGTGCATTTTCAATTTGATTATCTTCTCTAGGGATCAGAGTAATCCCAAAAGCAATAAAGTCTTCAATTAAATTCCTAACTTTGTTTATGTACATAGCCAGTCTTTTGTTATGACATATATACTGGCTATGTACCTTTTTTACAATCACTTCAAAATCCCTCATAACTGTGAGAGTGGTAACCTTGTTTTTATGAGAAAACATAAGTTCATGATCTGGTGCTTCATACTCAGCCATGTTGTTTGTGCAGCCAAATTGCAATCTGTAAGATGCAAAGTAAGTTTTCCCTTTGGGGTTGGTCAGTTCAATCCTTGCTCCACTTCCCACTTTAGATTTGGAACCATCAAATTTAAGAGTCCACAATTGGTCTTTGGTTGGGGATTATTTATTTTTAGGGATAATAGGGGATGACTTACTTGGGATGTGTGGTGGCTTAGAATTTTTTTGGTCCTTAGAAATTGACTTGGGACAAAGCTCACTTGAAGATTTTTCTATGTTTTAAACTTGTTGAAAAATTTCCTCGTGAACAACTTCTTGGGTTAAATTGTAATCCAACTCATCTTTCATCAATGCCTTAGGCATTGACAAAGTATCTCGGGTAGGTGTATTGAATAGGAATTGAGACACCTCCACCTCTTCTTGAATTTTAGAACTCAGAACCTGAGTCTATTCTACTGGTGAGGAACCTTCTTCTTGAGAAAAGCTAGTCCTAGTAAGAATGGTAGCATCCTTAACTTGAAAAGAAAACTCATTTATAGGGGTTTGGAGTTTCTCCTAACATATTTGTTGATGCTGGTCTACATCACTTGAAATATCTAGGCACGATTGGCATGTTAACTCTGAATGATTGTGATAATGAATCCTACACCAATTAGGAAGAAACAAACTACTCAAATCAATTTCTTCCCCCAATACCAACCTGTCTTGTTATAATTTCCTTATTAGAACTTGTTTTTTGATGTAGAACTTTGGGTCACCATGTTCTAGAGGCAACGTATCCCCAAGATTAAGTATAGATAAAGTAAGGACTTCCTCTTATTTGTAAACTCCTATCTCAATCTCAAAATATGCTAGTTCACTTGAAGCATCATAATTTGTAATCATATGCTTGAGTCTTGGTTCACTTTCAATCCTTATCTATGTTGCAACCCCTTTCTAAGGTAGCCACATGTGAGAGAAATCCAAGGAAAAATATCCCCCAATAATTTCCATTAGCTCCCAACTTAGCAGCATACCATATGTCTCTGAGATATTAGCCACTTGGATATCTATGTAGGTCTGGATCCTTGGATCTGATCCAACTTGTACATGCATGTTTTTTAGTTCTCCTACAACATTGACCTCAGTTTTGTCTAATTGAGTCACTTTCTTATTGGTCAGGATAGGATTTAATCCTAACTTCTTACATATTGTAAAGGGCATAACATTTCCTAATGCTCTAGAGTCCAATAAACAGTTATGCAAATTCTTTCCAAAAATTCTCAGGCTTAAAAGAAAAGGTGGGGTACTGGTCTTACCTTTATAGATAGTTGCATTTGTCTCCTTCACTAGAGTCACTTTACCTTTTCCTTTTAAGCAATCTGCCTCATCCAAGGCTTTCAATACCACTTCATGTTAAGTTGGGCACCACTTCATGATATCAAAGAATGCCAATGACATCTTTTGTCTTTGTAGTTTTGCAATAAAATCAAATTTTGAATCATTCCTCACTTGATATTTGGGAAAAGGAGGCAGATTACTCCTATTCTGAGAATTAGAAGGTCCCTTTGGTGGTGGTGGATTATTATCTGCATTTTGGTTAGGTGGGACCATGTTGCTTGGAGGTGCAAATGTAGTAAATGGGCCCTTATTTTGATTTCTCAAAAAGTGACCACCTTTGGATTGAAAGGCTTGGGCATCATACACATCCTCCTCTAGCTCATTATCTCCCCACATGGGAAATTTGTATTTCTCTTCAATAGTCTCATAAGTCATAGTAGTACTTACTGGCCCATTATCCTAATTGGAATTTCCTGGTGGAGGATGGGCATCATCTTATGCAATCTTTACTATTTTCTCCATTTCTGGGCAATTAACCTCTGAATGTGCTATAGTATCATGTAACCTGCACCAATTAGTCATAAAATTGAGGTCAACCACATTAGCAATATGTGATCTCTCCTCACCTAACTAATAATTATGGGAAACTTCCCCATTGTTAGGTTCAATATTCCATTGCCTATTACTGTTGTTGGACCTCTGGTTATATCCTCTATTATGATTTTGGTAATTTTGATTAGAGGAATTCTAATTCTGAAAGTTTCAGTTGGTGTTCTTATTCCCATTTTGATTAGAGTAATTCCCCTAGTTGTTGTAACCTCCCTGGTTTTTGATAATTCTTATTTTGGTTGTGGGGAGGGTTTTACCTAAGTTGTGCCATGTCATTAGACATTTGAGATAGAGTCTTCTTGAGAGTTTCTAGCTCACTGGTTAGTTGAATAGTTTGTTCATTTTGCACATTCTGCACTATGGATGGGGAATGTACATGGGTTGATCCTCCCGCTTTTTGTTGATGATTTTAAGTTTGTTGGGAAGAATCTTGCATGCCATTTCCAAAAAAGGGCATGGTAGGTGGGGCTTGTAACTCAGACATGGGTCCATATTGGGAGTAAGACATCCCTATGATGGTGTTGTACAATGGTGGGTTAGGCATCTGATAATTCATAGGAGGGAGAGCTACTCCTAAACCTCCTAATTGCAGACTTACCTATTGTTGCAATTTGATAGCTAGATGATAAACCTTAGACAGGGAGTCAATATCATTGGCCTGATAAGTTCTCTACAAGAATAGGCCAATAAAGGGATCAACAACTCTTAAATATTCCTAAATGGCAATATTCTCAACTACTAAATAAGGGTCTTGCAGCCTACGAAACATCATTTGGAACCTAGTGTTGAATAGAGGCAATGGATCATGATGTTCCTTCCTTATGGAGGAAAACTGGTGATACAAGATGGAAAGGCCTACATAAACTCATAATTTATTAATGAATTCATTTTCTAAATCTGTCCAACCTAGAATAGATCCCCGGGGCAGATTTAAATACCAGTTATATGCCATGTCCCCCAAATAATAAGGAAAAAATATACATACCACATCTTGATGAGAAACTTGAGCACATGTACATGCATCTTTGAACGCTTGTATATGCTTCTCAACACTTCTTGATTCACCATGCATGTACTTGGGACAAAAAAATTTTGGGTTCTTGGGTAAATCATGGATTCCTCTTGGAATAGTCCCTAATGGAGAGGGGTTATTCACAAAATAAGCCATGGGTAGGATTGGTTGAGTAGGTGGTGTGATAGGCTGGATTGGTGGTGATACTGGCCTAACAGGTGGAGGCAACACTAGCTGAGCCAATGGTGGTGATGTAGGTTGAACCGGTGGTGGTGTAGGTGGATTTGGTTGAAATCCAGGTGGAGTAAGTGGTGATGGAAATGTAGGTATCAATATTCTATGAGCATGGGGTCTAGGTCTAACCGGGGTTTGGATTTCTTCTTATGGTTCAAGATTAGTAGAGGATCTGAGAATCCTCTCATATTTCTTCAGTGAGAATGACCCAATGCAAACTAGTTTAATCCTTTGGCCCTCCTTCTATCACTAGATATGTTGTTCATGAAAATGACACAAACAACATTAAACAAAATGTCTCTACTCTATTTCTCTTGAAAAAGAAAGACAAAATATAGTAGCCTAACTCCCAAGGTCCTAGTAGTTGGTTCTCAACTATCTGGTGTCACTCAATCAATCCATGCAACTATAATATTCAAGGGACATTTGCTCGTAATAAGGAATTCAAGCAATGAATTATTCATCAAACTATTTTAATAAAAAAAGGGGGTTTTAAATAAAATAAAAAGATAGACCAGGGCGTACATCAATAAAACATGAATAAAACTTATCTAATATCTGGATATATATCTTCAACAATAAATTTTCTTTTAAAGGATCAAGAAAACCACAGCATGATGCAATTTACAGAATAGTCCATACTATTGCATGCCTCTAAGGTGCTTAATTTAACATCACAATCACACATCATAAATATTTCAAAGATTCCAAAAGAACACACTCTCATTCATTTTCCAAGATCATAGATCAACAAACTTTCAACAAATTCAATTCATAGATAATATAATTAAATAATCCTTAAATTTGGTTTCTTCTAAGGACTTCCATCACAAAAGAAACACTTATGCTTTAGCACAATCACTGAAATACAGATAGACTATAATTCATCAAATTTATCCAATAAAACTTAATTCCAACACCATATTGCTTTAAAACCTATATTTATATTCAACTGTAAATAAAGTAACAAAGTATCTCTGTAAAAACTACGAAAAAATTCTATCTCCTACAATCAGGTGGCTAATCTTGTTCTCATTAGCTGACCCTTACAATATGTTACCCCAAAGGTATTTATAGATGTACAAAAATTTGAAGTCCTTTCTATCTTAGGTTGATCCACCTTTTTAGGAATTTAAGTCTTCTTGGAAACTCAGATCAATTTGATATCTAGTTCCCACCTTGATCTTTTAGTTAAATTGAAGAAAATAAGATAGAGGAGAAAATAAAACCATGCACTTACAAACTGCTAGTTATGCATGCAAAGGAGAAAATAAAATCATGCATGAGATTATCAATTATGCATGCAAATCTTGTTCTGTAGTGTACTCATCATCACCGGAGAAGACTTTTTGAAGCATGTCCAAATCCAGCCCATCAACCCAGTTGTCTTCAAACTTGATCCTTTCTAACTCTGCAACAACAAATCCTCTCATGTATTTTAGCTTTGTTAACTCCCTCTTAGTATCCCTTACTTCTTCTTTAATATCAATTAACTAATCTAACAATGGATCTTCTACATCATTTCCTTTTTGCATGAATTCTTTAAACCTATCATCCCATTTATCTTTTATTTGGCTCAAAGATAGGCCCTCTTTTACTAGTATATCAAAATTTTTATATCAACATTTATAATAATATAAATAACTACTTCTAATTCTTTAAACTATTCATTCAAATCCTTGATAGAATCTTGAACTTCATTTTTATGCTTCTATAAAAACTCAGATCTAAACCGGACTATGCTCGAGGTCTTTTCCAATAAATCTTTGTTGTCCTCTTCAAATTTCCACTGTTCTAGAAGAGTGGACTTCAAAAATTTATTAACCTCCTTCAGCCTCTGGCTATATCCTATGTAATCCTCCTCCTATTCTCCCAATAATTTGACATACTAGTTCATCTCTTCTATTAAATCCTCTGTTATCTTGTGAACCTCAAAACTATTGTCCAACACCTCACTTATTTCTTAATTTAGTTTATCAGTCCATCTATCCAACATCTTTGCCTTACTCATTACCTACACCAAATCATCCACCTCTGTCTTGCTAATTAAAATTGGTGTCTCAATGGTGGCAACTTGTTGTGACCTCGGAGCATAAACACTTTTCAAGAAAGTATGCAATTGATCTAATTGAGCCTTAATCTCATCCTTTTTTTGTTTCTCCTTCATCATTCTTGATTTAGTGGATGAAGCTACCACATCTATTAAGTTCATTTGTTGATCTCTGGTGGGTCTCCCCAAGTTAACCATGCCCAACTGATAATCAATTAATTGCATGTCCCTCACATCCTTTTCCACCATCAATATTGCACATTAACAATAATTTGTCCTCCATCGGTGAGTCTAGTGGAATGCAAGATCTTGGCCTTCTTCTTAGGCCTTTCCTTTTCAATTTCCTTCATCATATCATCCCAATTGAGAGGTTGTGAGGGGTGTCACTGATTTCTTTTGCAGATCCAATTTCAACCAAGTGGGAGCACTTGGAGTAGTGGTCATTATAATTGAAGAAGAAGCAACAATAGTAGTAGAGGGTTGTTGCACATTTACTTTAGGTTGAGAACCAACCTCTTGTATCTCTTGTTCTTCTTGCTCCACATTTGTCTATGCAAGATTTTCAGCTTCCTCCCTATCCTTTTGTTCTTGTATCCTCTTGTCTTCTTCTTCCATTTTCAACTTTTCTTCATCTAATATTTTCTTCTCAAATTCTCAGTTTCTCTCTTCCTTTTCTTTATGTAGCTGCTTAGTTGGCTCCTTGACATCTTTCTCTTTTGCACATGTTTTGCTTCCTCTTTCTTTTTATAGGCCTCTTCAACCAGCTTCAATTTGGTACAAGGACTTCTCTTTCCCTTCGTTTCTTTGCCTTTTCCTCCTCTAGATCATGAATTTTATGTACTAACTCCAACTTATCATTTTCTTCTTTGATCTTGAGCTCTTGCTCCTTTTTCATCAACTCTTTGTTTGGATTCTACTTGTTGTTGCTAGAGTAAGGCATCAACTTGTGCCTTAGCATCAATTTCATTTTGCTTCTCCATTGCCTCTGCATGTGCTTGAGCATCCAAGGCTTTCTTTTCTTCCTCAAATAGGGCCCATTGATCTTCCTGTGTCAAAATATGTTCAATTTCCTCTTTTAGAGGCATCTTTTCTTATGCATCTTTCTCTGATAAGGTCTCATCAGATTTTGTTTCAACCTCATGGATCTTTAGCTTTACTCCTTTTCCCTGTAATTCCTTAGCTATACCATGAAGAGTTTCTTCAGGAATCTCTTTGCTTGGTTGCTCTGTAAGAGGGACTTGAGTAGATGACTCACCTATTACTGGTGTTGAAACCATCGGTCCTATTTGGGTATCCTCCTCTTGCACTCTAGGTAAATCTTAGGTAGAGGCTTCAAGCTCAATCTCCTCAATGTTAGGAGGGAAGAACTCCAAAGGATCCTTGGAAGGCAATTGCCTCTTGATTATTTTATATCCCTTCCCCTTCTTAGGAGCTAGCCCCTAAGGAGTTTTGGTTCTTAGAACAACCCAGTGGATACTCCTATCCAAGATTGGCCTCCCTATTTTCTTGATATTGATGGTCTCCTCACCATCCCAATCCACTGGATCAAAAATTTTGGTGCCAATATTTAGTGCTTCATATGATGGATCTAACACAACTCCATCATCTACCAATGTATCAGGGATGTCATCTTTGATCCTAAATTCTACCGTGAGTGAAATGGGAAACCTCTCATAATTCATTTTCTTGAGGTCATACTCATCTTGAAGATCACTCCAGACATCATCTAACAGGTTGAAATGTTTGTCAAAAACCAAAGGTAGCAAGGCATTCATTTTATTCTTTGGATCAAAGTGATTGCAAGCAGTGTAAAAACCTAGTTTCAAATGTATGAATTCACTGCAAACTACCTTAGCTCCTACAAGATGTGGGAAGTTGTATTCAACCAATTGCATGGGAAACTTATGACAACCTATTTTTTCTTTTAACCCAAATCGGGCGTTGACCCCTGTTCATGGTGTTTTTATGCACTTCTCAACATAGGTAATGCATAGGTGCATCACCTCTCTTGAAAGACAATCTTCCACAATCAAATTATAGAACACTATCCCAAGGTCTCTCGGATGTCAGGTCTTGATAGTGCTTGGAATATCTTAGTTGATTTATGTGATTTGCTAGAATCACAAGGTGGACTTATGGATGAGTCACAAAGTGGAAAAGTTGGATCAAAAAATAGATTTTTTAAGATGGGAGAGTTGTTGTGCATTTTCTGTAGGTTCAAACAACAGTCTTGAAATCTATTTTATCATTGGATTTAGCTTTATAATGTGCAATGAACCTTGCCTAAGGTTACTTATTAAAAAAAATAAAAAAGGGTAGGGAAGAGAAAAGGTTCTTGGATCTAAAACTATGATTGAACAGTGATCATGGAGGTTGCTACAATAGAAAAACTCCCTAAACTGGGTTTTGTTTGGCCAAGAGAAACCTACAATTACACAAAACCAGTGCAATCTTCTAAGGACTGCAAATTTTCAGTTTGCATACACACATCATGAACATGCAAATGAACTAAGTTGCAACAATCAAATAAAGAAGCCCAGGCTAACTTTTCATAGTAGCTTGTCATCAACAAGTGCCAAAAGTATGGGTTTAAAGGTCATCAAATACTATAATATTAAACACCATTATCACTTCCATTCGAGAAACTAATAACTAAAACTAACTTGGAAGGTAGAACCATGCACACATAATGAGAAAACTCAAAAGGTAACACCCATAGATCATGCAATGCTACTTTCTATTGTTGCAAAATATTTTTACAAATACTCTCCAACCCTTACGAATGAGGGGAAAACCCCTATTTGTAGTTTTCCAAAGCCTAAATGAATTGCTAGGATTGAATTACATTGTGTGGCCCAGATTCAATTACATTAGGGCTTCACCTACCCCACAATATTCAACAATTTAAAATACATCTTTGATTTTTTTTCCTATTTTGTCTTGTAGTGGCCAATCACTATAGTAGTTTTGTGTTCTAGTTGATTTCCCCTTTACTGTAGCTGAAACTACCTGAAAGATGCCTCCTCCCAATGGACTTGCAAAATTCTTCACTGGATCAAATGGGTTAGTTGATGATTGGCATCAATGGATTGGTTTCCCTTGATTTAGGAAGACAACCCCAAAAGGTCATCATCATCTGGTGAAAAGTAGGACAACCCCCCTTGCATTTTGTCATTGACTTCCTTGGCATAGGCCTTCTTCTGATGCCAGCTCTATTGATGTGCACCATGAGGAGAGGTGGGAATAAAATTAATGGTTATAGGAGCCACATGATTTTCCTTGTTCAACTTTCTCAATGGGCCTCCCGACGGACCCGCGGTAGGCTTCTTGAAACTGGAATCGAGAGGCCAAAATGTTGTTTTAGGAATGTTGTTTTGAAAAGGTTGAACAGGGCATGGTGACCTAGATGGTATCTCTCGACTACAAATTTGGAATTTGAAAGGTCTAGGGAGGATAAGATCTAATTTTAGCATTTGGGTCGAAGTCCATTTTCAAATCGGAGGAGCACTTGTATGTTCCAGAAACAAGAGGTCGGAATGTCATTTTGGAAATGTTGTTTTGAAAACGGTGAACAGAGCATGGAACTTCGGATGGTATCTCTTGCCTAAAAATTTGGAATTTGAAAGGGTCGAGTGGGATAAGATCTAATTTTGGCATCTGGGTCGAAGTCCGTTTTCAAATCGGAGGAGCGCTTGGATGTTCCGGAGACAAGAGGCCAGAATGTCATTCTGGAAATTTTGTTTTGAAAATGACAAACAGAGCATGGAACTCTAGATGGTATCTATCGATTGAAAATTTGGAATTTGAAAGGTTTGAGGAGGATAATATCCAATTTTAGCATCTGGGTAGAAGTTCATTTTCAAATCAGAGGAGCGCTTGTATGTTCCGGAAACAAGAGGCCAGAATGTCGTTCTGAAAATGTTGTTTTCAAAATGGTGAACAGAGCATGGAAATCCGAATGGTATCTCTTGGATGGAAATTTGGAATTTGAAACATTTGAGGAGGATAAGATCCAATTTTGGCATCTGGGTCAAAGTCCTTTTTCAAATCAGAGGAGCACTTAGACATTCTGGAGATAAGAGGCCAGAATGCCGTTTTGGAAATGCTGTTTTGAAAATGGTGAACATAGCATGGAACTCCAAATGGTATCTTCTGGCTGAAAATTTGGAATCTTAAAGGTCTGAGGAGGAGAAGATCCAATTTTTACATCTGAGTTGAAGTGTGTTTTCAAATCGAAGGAGCGCTTGGATGTTCCAGAGACAAGAGGCCGGAATGTCATTCTGGAACTGCTATTTTGAAAACGGTGAACACAACATGGAACTCTAGATGGTATCTCCCAACTGAAAATTTGGAATTTGAAAGGTTTGGGGAGGATAAGATCCAATTTTGGCATCTGGTTCAAAGTCCATTTTCAAATCGGAGGAGTGCTTGTATGTTCCAGAATCAAGAGGCCGAAATGCCATTTTAGGAATGCTACTGTAGAAATGCTATTTTGAAAATTTCAAAACTTCCTAAAACTTAATGAAACCTTGGAATTCCACTTGGGCACAACAAAACATCCCAAATCCATAGGAAACCTATCTCAAAAGTCAAAAATGAAGGAAAAAGAAGAACCAAGTGAGCGAGAAGGCGGAGCCCGAAAAACGCAAGACTTAGCCATTTTTAAAATTTAGGGGTGAAATATGGTCAGCCAAAAATGAGACTTTGAAAGGCACATTGACCAAATAGGACACAAAAATGAGGTGGGAGCAAAGCAGCCCGTCACGAGCGAAAAAAGAGGGTCCCTACCTATGATGGGGCATGTGTGCAAAATATGCACAACAACCCCCAGAGCTTGATATACAAACTCCATTAGAACCATCCTATTGCTGCAACATCTTGGAAGTAAGTGGGGATGACCTATGAATCTAGCCAACCTGAAATAAGTGAACTAAGGGTATTCCATATACCAACATCCCCATTCCATAATAAAGGCCATAGCTTCCTGGCTCAATCTATATCCCACATCTCCATTAACCTGGTTAATGATTACATATAAGAATGCATCATTAACTCTTCTAAATTGTGTTTTAGAAACCTATAGAGATAGTTGATCGTAATGATCCCATACTTTCCTACTCTATTCAAACCTGGAAAGATACCTCCTGTAGTTGTTGCATAGACAACATAAGAAGTCATGAAAAAGCTCTTGGTTTCCCTTATTCTAGTTAACTAGTCATGAATAGTATCAGAGAAATTCATTGGCCAGTCAAACTATTGTTTTCCATTAAATATTGTCTCAATGAAGGGAAACATCCATTCCTTAAAATGAAATGCATCCCTCTTCCCAAAGGCTCTAGACAACATCATTATTAGGTCTGATACTTCTTTGTAGAATTTTGTCCTCTTTGGTTGATCATGGAGCTTGGTCAGAGACTTCTTCTTTATCCTCAACCACTTCTTGTTCAAGTGAGCCTTGTTAGAATCCTTGTATTTTCCATATATACCTAAAGCATCTACCTCATTTAAGTGTACTAGGCTCTATGGATCAGGGATACTAAACATGTGCTAAAAAATTTGAGGAGTTAAATCAATGATAAAATTGTCTTCTGAATCCATACATTTCCTAGTGGCCGTATTGTAAGCTCCTATTGATTTCATAATCAACTCCAGGAACTAGATGGATAGAGGAAATATAGTGATGTGAGTTAGGCCAGACTCAACTATTCTTTCAGTTCTCCTTGTTACATCCTCAGTGAATGTTTCTGAGTATAACTCCCCAAAATTGAATGAGACTAGATTGGTGTGAGTTATGTCAGACCAATCAGATTCCACTTTGCTTGCAGTGACAATAGGACCCCTATACCTCAAGGTATAAGGTAGCTGCTCTGACTTAATCTTCTTAGGTTTAGTGGTTGCCTTTGAAGTTTCTGCAGGGTGATTCTTTTGGGAAGTTTCTCCAGATACTCCTAACATTCTTTAGCTTCTTGCAATAAAACCTCTAATTAGATCCTTGAATAAATATCACAAAATATGCTTTAAAATCTTACCCTTCATATATATATATATATTGGGGGTAGAAACAAGTAGAAAATAGTTTCTTTTAAAACACTATCAGGATCAAATCCAAAAACCGTTATTAAGATTACATTAATAACAAGTGGGATCAGAGTCAGAATTATAATAGTAATCAGAATTAGAATCGAAACGGAAACTGATTTGGTTTCATGAAGATTTTCTAATTTCACATTCATTTCCGGTTTCGCTTTTGCCTAGGTTATCATTATTTTGAAAGCCTTCTTCTAACTATAAGTGGAGTTGGAGATGGGATGGAAAATGGAATTGATACTTATTACAAAACTCAGTTCAAATTCTAAATCAATTCTGATTCTGCTTCCACCTAAAAATATCCATGACGTCATAAGTGATTTTAGCAGTCAATAAATAATTTCATGATTTAAGGATTAAATCATACCAAAATGAAAGGGTCTTTAAAAATAACCTAATAAAACCATCCCCATATGATCGAGAGGTGACTATACTATTTATGGCATCATATTTAAAACAAGAATGCGTCAAAACCCTAAAAACCGCCAATTGCAAATAACTAGGGCACAAATTTAATCCTATTTAAATTAACCAGATCTAAAGCGAAAAAAGATTCCTAATTAAAAACCATCATTTATCAAACCCTACTCACTGTAAAATAGTAACTAACCTACACACTTTAAAAAACTAGGGCATCATGATACAGTCACGATTAAAACTTGAAAATGACTATGAAGAAAAATAAACAAAACATAAAAACAAACATCAGAAAAGCAAAATGAAAAACAAGATAAGAAAACAAAAAGAGAAAGAAAACAAATAATATGAACTCACTATAGAATAAAGAAACATGAATTCACATGAAGCTAAACAACCCAAAATAAATATAAATGGAAAACATGAAATACAACAAAAGAGGAGAATAGAAAATCCTACCTCGAATGCAAATAAATAGGTTATTTTGCTGAAGCAATCCACGCGCAACTATCCCTCTCTCAATCGAATCAATCGCACAAAGCTCCACTACAACTCTAGTTCACTCTTCAATCTCTTAACAATAATGATGATAAATTCCCATTAATCCCTAATTTAAGGTAAAAAATTAGAGTTTCATGCATGCCTGGTACCTGTAATTAATGCCATAAATGTGGTAGAGCAAAGTCGAAACTACAGAGGGAACTGACACATTACTGCTGTGTGACCTCAGTAAAGTCAACTACCAGGGCAAGAGTGGAATCAGAATGGAAA
The DNA here is from genome assembly GCA_007115665.2 of Sequoiadendron giganteum. NCBI lineage: Eukaryota > Viridiplantae > Streptophyta > Pinopsida > Cupressales > Cupressaceae > Sequoiadendron > Sequoiadendron giganteum. The sequence continues at coordinate 434,922,916 of CM021108.1, read as the reverse complement.
ATGTTATGGAAACTTTGTCTAAATTTCCAACTTGGTTCTCATTCTGGCTCCTATTCCGCCAAGAAAGAGGAAAGTGAAACAAAACATCAAAATAAAACAAAAAGATCGAAATGAGAAAACTTGACATAAAAAACCTAGTTTAAAATAAAAGACCAAAAAGTGGAGGCACAAGTGGGAGGGGATTTGATTTTGAAAGTTTGAATAAATTCGGACTTCACTTCCACTCTAACTCTGGCTCCAATAAAGAAAAAAAAAACAAACAAACAAAAACAAAAAGAAGACTATCAGGATGGGAATTGGGACGAGTTTTGAAAGAATTTTTTAAAACCCGATTTGGTTTTAGTTCCGGTCCTAACAGAAGAAACCAAATATTTTTTTTTTTGGAAAAGTAAGACTCCAAACTTTTTTTGAAAAACAACCAAGGATAAAAAAAATAAAGGGGGACCTATTTTGGCCAAGGAAAAAGATGGGGTGGTTATGCAAGGCATAACAAAAGAGTCAAAATATAGTTCACTCATGGTAGAATCAAAGGGATTGGTGGCGTACTGCACATACCAAGTTTGGCTCATAACTTACTTTATGTCAATAAGTTAAATGATGCTAGTGTAGATGTTCCTTTATCTAGTAGAGGATGTAAGATGGATAGAGGTTTAATGGTGTTGGCTAAGGGTGTACACACTTGCACTCTATACAAGCTGGATGCATGTCCTGTTCAATGCAACAGTGCCTCTGTAAAGTCAAGCAATGTTGTTCCTATAGAGGAAGATGAAGATGCTTCTTTGGCTACAAATGCTTTGGAGGTGAAAATACCAACACAAAATACTATGTTGTGGCATCATAGACTAGGTCACATAGGTGAGAAAGGTTTAAAAACCTTGAAAAATAAAAATCTTGTTGAAGGGCTTGATGATTGTAACCTTGAGTTTGATTTTTGTGAACACTATATTTATGGAAAGAAACATCGTGTTTCATTTTATTTGAGTCCTCACAAATCTTTTGGTGCATTGGATTATGTTCATTTTAATGTGTTTGGTCCAGTCAATGTCCCTTCATTATCGAAGTCTAGATATTATGTTTCTTTTATTGATGATTATTCAAGAAGGGAATTTATATACTTTCCTGAGAGTTAATCAAAAGTGTTCAGTCGGTTTAAAGAATTTAAAAATTTGGTAGAGAATTAGACTAGAAATAAAAGTAAATGCTTGAGGATAGATAATGGCAGTGAGTTTTTTTCTATAGGATTTGAAAGGTTTGCATAGACCGTGGAATCAAAAGGCATAAAACTACACCTTATAATCCATAATAGAATGGAGTTACTGAAAGGTTGAACAAAATGTTAATGGAGAGAGAAATAATTATGTTGAGCAGTGTTGGTCTAGAGCAGAACTTCTGGGATGAGGTTGTGGCTACAACATGTTACCTGGTAAATCGTTCACCTTATTTTCCTCTTGTTGAGAAGACACCTTTGGAAGCATGTTTTAGTAAGAAGGCCTCTCTTAGAAATATTTGTGTCTTTGGATGTGAGGCATATGTATATGTGCCCAATGAGAAAAGATCAAAGTTGGAGAACAAGGCTATTAAATGTATCTTCATCAGCTATGGCATTGGTGTGAAGGGATACAGGCTTTGGGATCTTGATACTGAGAAGGTTATGTACAATAGAAGTGTAATATTTTGTGAGCTGAAACTTTTAGTAGTTGATCCATAGCTAGAGACAAATAAAAGAGAAAAGAAGAATGATGTAGTTTAGATTCCTCAAACTCCAAAAAAAGGAGGAACTACATGGTGTACTTGAAATTGAGGAGAGTTCAATTAGTTTAGAGAGTTTTGAAGATGAAGAACCACAACCTTAACCAGTAAGAAGGTCTACACTTGAAAAATGACAACCTAATAGGTATGGTTTCTCTATGTTAGATAAAAACTATGCCTATGCTTTGATTACTAGCACTGAAGAGCCAAAGCCTGTTGGCTGTAAATGGGTATTCAAGAAGAAAATTGGTCTAGATGGTAGTGTAGAAAAGTATAAGGCAAGCCTGGTTGCAAAAGGTTTTTCACACATAGAGGGAATTGATTATGGAGAAATATTTTCCCTTGTAGCAAAGCTGACATCTATCAGATTTTTTTTATCATTGGCAACAACATATGACTTAGAGATTGAGTAGATGGATGTGAAGATAATGTTTCTCCATGGAGATCTGGAAGAAGAGATTTACATGTCCCAACTTGAGCACTTCATTGAAAAAGGTAAACAAATTCTAGTTTATAAATTAAAGAAATCTCTGCATGGTTTGAAGCAGTCTCCTAGAATGTGGTACCAGAAATTTGACACTTTTGTGTTGTCTATGGGATTTGTGAGATGAAATTTTGATCATTGTGTTTATTATAAATCTTAAAATGACCATGTGCTTATTATTACCCTGTATATGGATGATATGTTATTCATAGGAAATAGTAAGTCTATGATTTTTGATCTTAAATCTCAGTTTTCTGCAAAGTTCAAAATGACAAATCTAGGTGCAACAAGGTATATTCTAGGGATGGAAATAGCCAGGGACAAAATGAGTAGAAAGCTATAAGTAAGTCAGAGTAAATATGTGAATATAGTTCTAGAAAGATTTGGTATGGATGATTGCAAGTAGCTAGTTATTCGAGTTATGTAGGGAGAAAAACTATATGTTGAAGATTGTCCAAAGTCTACTATTGAGATGCAAGACATGACTAGGGTGCCTTATACAAGTGTTGTTGGAAGTCTAATGTATGCAATGGTCTGTACAAGACCAGACATTGCCCAAGCAGTGGGAGTTCTCAGCCAGATTTTGGAAAATCCAGGAAGATCACATTGGGATGTTATGAATAGAGTGTTCAGATATTTGATGGGGACTTCAAAACATGCTCTATGTTACCATGGTAGTTTGTTTGCATCATAGAGAACACTCAACATTCGTGGATATGTAGATTATGATTGGGTAGGGGATGTTGACAATAGAAGATCCACCAATGGATACACTTTTATACTAAATGGTGGTGCAGTCAGTTGGATGAGCAAGTGATAGGTTGTAGTCTCTTTATCTTCTACAGAGGCTGAATACATGGTAGTAACACATGCTTGCAAAGAAGCAGTTTGGTTGAGTCGATTGTGCTCTGATATTGGTTTCAATGTAGGGTAGATCATAATTTTTTGTGATAGTTAGAGTGCCATTTGTTTGGAAATGAACTCAAATTTCCATGCTAGGACAAAGCACATTGATGTGCAGTATCACTTCATGAGGTACATGGTGGAATATGGAAAGATCTATTTGGAAAAGGTTAACACCTTAAAGAATGTTGCAGATGCATTAACGAAGCCAGTGAGCACAAACAAGTTCAGATAGTGCAAATATTTGATGGGCCTTGGGGCCTATGATCATCAATAATTTTTTGAAGTCTAGAGGAAGCTAGTAAAGCTTCGTAAAGTAAGAGCTTGTTGGGAATAGGTGCCTCAACGTTTGGCTTGGACCTATAAAAAGACTTAGTGAAATTATCATCTTTTTAAGCCCTTACCTCTCTACCACTGAGAGTCTTTCATAAAGGCACGATCTAGTGGTTTACTGCTTTATCGCAGGCCTCTATCGTTTTGTCCATGGTTGGGCGGTGTCACTGCAATACCACGAGGTCTTTGTCTCAGGCTAGTAGTAGCACGGTTGAGTGGTGACAGTTAAACAATGGTTCACTGCCATACTGTGGGTATGGTTCGGCGATGGCATGCCGACTTGGTGAAAGGCGAAAATAAGTATGATGGTTACAACCTTACCGTGGGTGTTGCTCTTTGGAACCATAGTGGCTACAGTAAACAACCAGTGGTCTATGAAGAATGCTTACTGCCCTAGTGCAATGGCCTTTTGGCCATGTCATAGTGGTGTGGTAAGATGTGGCAGTCAATAATAATGGTTACCTCCTTTCTGTAGAGGTCTTGCATTCGACACCCGATAGCATAGTGGAGCTCGACGATTAGTGTAGGCAGTTATTGCTAGACCATGAGAGGATTTTCTTAGCCTCACAGTTGAGTAGTGACACCACCATATCTTGAAAGGTCATGATGAACTCGATAGTGATGCGGTGCTAAGTGGCAGGCTGGAAGAAAAGCCACTACCTAAGTGTTGTGACTATGTTAGGAGAGACTTGTAGTTGGGTGTTTGAACTGCCATACTACAGGAGGTCTCACAGGGCTTGACGGTGGCACGATAAGAGAAGCTCACTGCTCAGGTGGAATTTTTGACTCATGGTCAAAGCGATGAGAGAATGGGAAGGCAACACATGGCAAGAAATCAATACTTGGTTGGTCGATGTATGGAGTAGTGAAAGCAGTAAATACAAGACGTGTTTTGGCTGGTGACAGAATCTGATTAAGGCAAGGAAGTTAATGCCTGGGCGGGCCAATGTAGAGAAGATCAATTAGAAGATTAGATTACTTTATTAGGTGATCGATACATCATTAAGACTTGTGATTGGTTGAAATGTTAAATGTGATGTAAGACTTGTATGGTCGATTACATTGATATAAGTCAATCAAAGGGTGACGGTAAAGAGAGAGAGTGAGACAAAGAAGTTAGTATTGTACTCATTGTATACTTGTAGAAGTATTGTAATAGTGAGTGTATGAATACTCAAGTCTGTTGTTGTGAGCTAACTATCAGAGAGTGAGGACTGTGATCTTTGTATGTAATTTATTTTACTGTAATAAAAAGTGTCTTCTCTTGGTATGGTGGGTTTTTTTCTTGAAAGGTTTTTCCCACATAAATCTAGTGTTATCTGTGATTTCTTATTTATGTTATCTCTTTTACTTTATATGTGTTTATCTCAGTTTTTTTAAGAAGCTTTGAAACTGGTCATTTTCACTTCTCTTCTTTTGTATTAGCATTAGGAAAGTGATTCCGGACCTCTATTTTCCTTTCATACTGACATGTTGGATAGATTTATCCTTGACATCTTTGGGACCTAATTTTCTAACATATCATATTCTTATGATTCTATTGGTGCTTCAAAGTTGATGTTGAAACTTTCTTCATGGTCATTGTAATAGAGCCCACTAAATTCAGCTATAGCTTAATCATTTGCAAATATTTCCATGCTAGAAGACTCTTGTTCTAGTGGTAGATCATCTATGTTTCCCATGGAGGCAAGTGTCTCATTGTAGAAAGTGTCAATAGTCAAAGCCTAGATAGGATCATTAAGTGTTTGGTCTTGAATGGCATAGAGATCGAGGAGTGGATCATTTTGGACTTCTTGATCAAAGATGGAGTTGTCTTGAATTTCATGATTGGAAATAGGATCTTGACCAAGGATAGGGTCATCTTGAATGAAATGGTTGTGGATGAAATCTTGACCAAGGATAGGTGTATTTGGTATGCCATGATTGTCTAGGAGGATTTCTTGAATGGACATAAATATGGGGTCGAATGGACTACTTTGATCTAGACAAGACGGTGATGTTATGATTTCATGCTTTGGACTTGCCTCTTGACATGTATCCTCAAGTGTAGGTAAGAAGATGGGACTTTGGAGACCATTACTAGATATGTTTTCATGAAAAAATGGAGTGTCTTGGAATGGATTGGTATATAATGGACTACGATATGACATGGAGGTTTGGACTTGGTTGAGGGATGATGGGCTAGGATAGGAAATGAATTCATGACAAGGATATGACATGGATGGAGGACTAGGATATGATGTTGATGGAGGATTAGAATATGATGTGGATGGTTGGTTTACCTTGTCAAAGTTAATATAAGGACAATAGGTGGATTTTTTTGTGGATGAATGACAATATTTGTGTTAAAAGATTCATGATAGGGAGGGGAAATGGACACAGGACTAGAACTTATAGGTTTTTGGTAAGTGGGATAGATTGATGGAGGGCTAGGGGTTGTAAATTTGGACTTGGATTGGAGGTATAGTTTTTTGAAGTCCCTAGCTAGTTGTTCTTGACCATTACTAATAAATTGGCATTCAATTCGACTAGAAAGCATATCATAGTGACTTGAAGACATGATGGTGGATGGAACGAGACTAAGACTAAGACTATGTATGTTGTAAAGTGAAGAAAAAGACTAAAAGGAATGTCAAATGCAAAATGGTAATGAGTGTCTTATGTCAATTGATTTTTAGGAAAGGTTTTCTAACCATTCAAATTTTGGCCAATGTCTTGATTTGGATTGTCAAAGGATTGGTTTGAAGGACAAGATGACAAAATGAGAAGGTGATATTTCCACACTAGAATTATGAGTTGGAAATAGCTCACAAGAAGACAATGGCTAAGGATTGATTTGTTTGACTTGGTCTAATGAAAATTTACTTTTTGAGACAATGGTTTGACAAAGTAAGGAAAGTTTCCCTATCCCAAGGTGTGCAAAATTGAGGACTTAAGACTATGCCTATGTTGAAGATGATGGTGGATTGTAAGCTAAATGCAAACTAAAAATGAAAATATGGATGACTCGAACAAGTGTTTTCTGGTTTTTAGATAGAGACTACTAGAAAAAGATGTCAGGAAATTTGTTTGCAAATGTTGAACCTCGATTTCTGATAGTAATTATATTTTTCCAGTTGACAAGAAAATGCATCATAGTTTCAAATATGTCTTTCCAAGAAGCAATTACATTGCAAGAAGGAAAATGCATTGCAAGGTAGTCAAATGTGTCTCAGATTCAGGAAAATGCATTGCAATATGTCAGATGCATTGCAAGATTTAGCTGGTGTTGTGCAAAATGACAAATGTGATGTTTCAGATGGCCAATGCGGTTCAAAATATCACTTGCGGTGTTTGAGCTAGCAAACATGACATATGAAAGGAAATTGCATTGTTTGAGATGGTGATTGTGGCTCGACAGAGAAGATGTGGCTCAAGAATAAGAAATTGCAGTTCAATATGGCAGATGTGTCACAGAAAGCAGTTTGTGGAAAACATTTGGCAGATTGGAAGGAATTTGTTTCAATTTGGTAGTGTTGTTTCAGATTTTGGGGTTGAATTTTTTTTTTTCATTTTTTTTGAATACACTTGGAAAACACATGTTGTAGTATGAAAGTGAAAAACAACCACATAGAAAACATTTACAAATCCCTATGGTTGCAAAGATAGTATTCTTTTGGATCCCATGTGGATTTTACTCCAACCTTATATTCTTAGTGGATGAATCTAGAAGCTTGGCCCCACAGGCTCCCTCTTACAGTGTACTCACTTCTCAGGGAAACCAAGCTTCCAACCTCCATGATTCTCCCATGGAAGGTTGATCATCTCTACTAGAAACTGCGTAGGTATGGGTTCCTTAGCAACGACCGTTGCTGCACCAAAGAATAGAAGGTTTTTGGTCACACTAAAACAAGGGTTTTAATTTAGGCACCCATTCAAGCGGCCATACATGGGGCACAAAATTAAGCTCCATTAAGGAGGAACTCCAACTTGAAGAGGTTAATCTCAATAGGGTTTTGGGGAGTACTACTTGGTATTTATGACATATCTACACTCGTAATCCTAGGCTTTCCCTTAGGATTCACATTTGTATACTAGTCGGGAGTAGCTCGGCTAAAGAGATTCCTTTCCGGTTTGAGTCGATTTGGGGTGAGTACTTTTTCCCACCAAAGTAGACCTAGTTTCTAAGGTTAACAAAAGCAAGAAAACATATTCATAGTTCAATTAGTCTTCATTGAAAAACAAAGAGAGAGCACACCAATATGTTTGACTCACACTTGCATGGTTGTTCTTTTTAAACCCAAATTGAAAGTGTGAAGGTGTGACAAAGTAACTAAATCACAATACACATCAAACACACATTCATTTTAACCGTTTGTAGTGTTATCAAGGAGGGGATTCATTTTAACCATTTGTAGTGTGAGCTAACTAACAACTCATTTTAAACCAATGAAAAATGTGATTGGTTTTTTTAAACCAATGCAAATGCATGATTGTTCATTTTACCGATGAGTGGAATGCATGATTAATTAAATTATGGAAAAAGAAAAAGCAATAACAATGGGTTAGATTCTAGTTTGACACACACTATCACAAAAAGATTAGTATCTCAAAAATCTTTGATCTAAAAATAGAAAAAATAGAAATCTAAAAGAGAAAACAGAAAAATCCCTTTTACTAGTCGCTTGCATCACAGTAGGGAGAATTCGTCGTTTGGGCTTGCATATGTGGCTCTTTATGTCTACAGTATGATTTATGTCGATTGCAGCTCACTGTCTTTCGAATGTGGCTCAATTTGGCAGTTATATCACTTGAAGTGTCAGATGCATCACAACAAAACAGTTGCATCTCTTGAAATGCCAAATGCATTGCAATAGAGAAATTGCATCATCAAAACTATTGAATGCGTCATTCTGTACCTGTACCTACAAAAAATGACCCAAAAAAAATTCGTACGACAACCTACAAAAATGTGTTAAAAGTGTCGAGTTCACCAAATGTAACCATGGATTTTCCTGCAAGATTAGATGTTAGCAAATTACATGCATATTACATCAATCCATAATAAACAATGAAAAGCATAGGAATAAACAAAGGAATAAATGAAATGATCTCACCCAGTCCTTCATCCTCCATGGCTAACTTCCATTGTACCTTCTAGTTTTCTGAAATGTGAAGTGTGCCCTCAGATTTTGATGAGCAACTCTATAATATTGACTAGCCCTAAGCAAGTATTGAAGGATTTAATATGAAATGTAAGAGAAGATTAATCTTACATGCAATGATCTAAATAGCTAAATGACTAAAATAATACAATATTAAAACTCAAGAGAATGCAAGAGATTAAAAGATTAAAAGACTAAGAGATATCCAAGATGTAAGAGATGTTGAAAATGAGGACAAAATTGACATTTTATAGAAAATGCAATTTTGGATGGACGAATGAGATTAAAGATTGAGAAATACCCTAGAATCAATGGTCAAGATTCAAAATGGCAACTCTCAATTAGGGTTAGGGTAAGATTTCCAAATGAGTGGACAAGATTTAATTTAAGAAATTAAATCAAGGATGGAGAATAGATGTGACAGTGAAATAAAAATTAGTAAAATCAAGAAGATCAAGTTTGAACAAGAAGATGAGATTTGGAAAATCAATAATTTTAGCAATTAATTGATTTATAGAATAATATTACCATTTTGAATTAAATTTAATTCAAAATATGGATTTAGTGTGATAGTAAATAATTGATTTTGAGATTATTTACTAAAACAAGTGGCAGTTAACCATGTGAGACCATTTTAAATAAAAAAAATTATTTAAAATGAGGAAATGTCAAATAAGGCAATTAAATAATAAAAAACAATTATTTAATTTAGAGAATGGGCTCAATAATTAAATAAATTAATAAATCTATTTAATTATAAGAAGAGTTAAGAATTGTTGACATATTAAATAAATATGATGTATTTATTTAATAATTAGGAAGACACAAGTGGCAAAGATTAACTAAATAAATTGAGAAATTTATTTAATTATGAGAAGACTTTAGATAGTTAGTGATGCATTAAATAAATAAATGAGATCTATTTATTTAATAATCATGAAGAACAAAAAGACATGAATTAATTAAATAGTTATGAATTATTTAATTAATAGTCAAAGGTGGGCCACAAACATAATTAAAATGTCATAATTATGCTAGGACGAAAGTGGTAAAATAGAGCTTGCAGGCTTAGGTCATTTTTATGTGTCTACACCCACAACCTTTTATTTATTAAAATTAGGTTAAGTCTAATCAAATTGAACAATAATTTCTTTGAAAATTACCCAAAGGAAACATTATTTCATGAAAATGAAGAATACATGAAATAATTTATAGAGCTCAAGGGAAATACTTGGTTTTATTGATAACAGGGTCGAATAGACACATAATCAAACTCTTATAATTGTGTCTTTCTTGTATCGTGATCTTAGTTTCCTTCATGTAACTCGATTGTTGTTTTAATTCATTAATGACCTTATGAATATGTTTCCTTTCATGGAGTAATGTATTACAAAATAAATTGCATGCTTGAGGTGGTGCCAAGTATGCGCATTTAAAACTATGCATTAATTACCCTAAAAAGTGGTACAATCCTAACAAGTTAGGGTTCACGTTGTGGAGCCTTTGATTTCTATGCCATGGCCCACTTTTGAAAAGAAGGTAGTGAGGGGAAGCTAACATGAAATTCTTGCAACTCATGTTTGTCCACATTGGACAAAGGCCAATGAGTAAGCACCTTGATCATATGCTAAGAAACTAGCTATCAATTAAGGATGAACCATCCAACACTCGATTCTAGGAGAAAGGTGGGATCATTCTTTTACTTACCAAGTGCAAGGGGACTAGGTGCAAAGGGTACTCGGGTGTGGGAAAAAACAAGACTGATATGGTTCAATGAACTGATTTTCCAAAACTTTCATTCTCCAATTCTGAAGGAAAGAGAAATCGACAATACGTTTAGCCAACGGATGTTGATGCATGTGAACTTGGGAAAAAATTCTCTGATTAAAAAGCAAGTAGGTGAAAGCTCGCCTAGTAAAATGACCTTCCAAGCATAACATGAACCTTGCATAATTTTTACCATGCTTAGATTACCAACACCTAACACTCAAAAACCTAGGAATCTGAATATATGATAAACTTCAAGGGAACTTAGGATTTGAAAAATTCCAAGTTAATAAGACCACCAATGCAACTAAGAGTTGGGAATTTTAGAAGAAGACCTTCATTTTACCATTTACCGTAGAAGGAAAAAACTAGCACAAGTAGGAAGCAAAGAGAGGAAAAAAAGGGGTCCACATTTTTCCAAAAGTGAAATGTGGCATCTTATGAGACCACACAACAACTAGAAACCAACAAAACCAATAAAAAAAATTATAGAAATGAGAGTCATACTCTAAACCTCTGTAATCTTCCAATTATAAACAACCAAAAAAATTCTTTAGCATTCCTAGCACTTTAATCAACATAACAAGATCAGATTTCATTGGGCTCACATGTGTGCTAGTGATTCATTTTGTTACAAAAAAATTAGAGCCTTAGAAAATACTTGCATTGACCTAAATAGTTCGGTAATTCAATTTTATCCAACCTTAGATGTTGTCTTGCTTCCAGTCAAGCATCTATATACCCAATAAGGTTAACTTTGTAATCCCCCCAAACATAGCTCTACTACCAGTCAAACATCTATAGCCCCGACAAATATATTTGGATAGCCTAAAGAGTTGAATTTTCTCTTTTGATGTCCATTTTTTATTTGATAGTTCTTTGAAATCTCTTTTTCTTCAACTTTTGAACAATGAATCTTGCTATTAGGTTGGGAATAATAGTGTAGCAAAGGTTACCTTTTAATTTTTCACTCAATGCAAGTAACTCCCATTTCCCAAATTTAAGTATTTTTTTATAAATGTGGGCATTTGTAGTCGAATACCAGCATGATGATTTATGCAAATTAAAGTAAAAAAATCCAAAACAATTTCCCAGTCATCCATAATTGGAAAATTACTTTCATCCAAAATATGATCCGCATTTCTAGAATTGATGTTCTATAATTTTGATTGCTTTTGTGGGATGCTAATTGTCTAGCATATCTCAACAATGCAGGACCCAAAAACTAAAAAAATAGAAACACAAAACCAAAAAAAAAAGAAAACTACTTACATATTTACAGCAATGGACAATGACCTACACTAGGGTTGGAAATAATTATTTAAGAACTACCCATTGGCAGGCAATGGGGAATCCTCTCTAGTGATGGTTTTAATCCTGTAGGTTTTGTCACTGAGAAATTTGAATACTTGATAAGGACTAGTCCATAACTTGTCAAACTTACCATGCTCACCCTTCCTCTTGTGGGCTTTGTCCCAAGATAGGACCAAGTTAGATATCCTAAAAAAATTTACTCCATCCCTCTTGTCAAACCAATGTTTAAATATAGACTGAGGTTTAGCTAAATGGTCTATTTCCCTAGTGTGTTTTTCATCTAAATGCATTAGTATTAGAAACCAAGCCTCATTTTGGTCATCCAATCCAACATATTCCTAGGTAAATTGCCAAGTAGGGATCCTCAATTTTATGAGAAATATGGGGTCAATTCCATAAACCAAATTGTAAGGGGAATTCCTCAATGCAAATTCATCCCAGTCCTATCGACCCAAAGGATGAATTTTAGAAAGGAATGCCATTCATTGGGGTTCTTATTAATCAGTTTTATAATTATATATAGAAAATTCTTATTTGAAGATTTTTCTAATCCATTTCCCTATGGGTAATAATTATATGGAAACTTTAATGTTATACCATATCCAAATTCCCAATTGGAAAACTTCAAAGAAGAGAAAGTAGGGCCATTATCACAAACCAGAGCGTATGGTACTCCAAACATGATAATGATGCTTTCTTCTAAAAATTTGATTACCACATTTATGGTGCATTACTTACTATGGAAAGCTTGCGTCCACCTAGTATAGTATTCAATAGTTGTTAACAAATACCTATGACCAACTAATGATGGTGAATTAACTGTGCCTATGAAATATAATCCCCATTATGCAAAGGGACATATTTCCATCATGGGTTGCAATGGTTGTGCATTGAATCTTCTTTTTACCACAAAAATTTAGCATGCATAATAAAATTTCACATCTTTGAATATGGTTGATCAATAATAGCCAACTCTCAGAATAAGGTGAGTAGTGGCTAATTGGGCTCCATGACTTGAGCCAAACCTGTTGTGCAATTCCTATAGAACCTCACCCACTTCTTTCATGTTCAGACATCTTAAGTAAATTCCTTCATGGTTCTTCTTAAAGAGAACCCCCCTTTGATCATGTAACACTGAGATTTTATCTTCAAGGCTCTCCTTTGATGCCTCTGCATATTATCTATAAATTTTTCACTAACAAGATAGTAACAAATTTCTAAATACCAATTGTCTTGATTTTTTGTATCCAAGATATATTGTTGGCTGGAGATTTGAGGATCAATCTCAGCAACAGATCTAACAAATTCTTTTCCATAAACCAACTTCATGGGTATGATTTCCAAATAAAATTACTGTAGAATGGTAACCAATTTAGCTCTCTTCTCCCCAAGTTCACTTTGTAAGAGAAAATTTTTAACTACTACATTAGGCACAATCACTGTAACTATTCTTCTGAGGATGTAATATTGAAACTTCCTCACTACCTTAACCAGTGCAAAATATTTCTTTTCAATGTTCACATACCCTAATTTAGCCTCTTTAAAAGGAGTGCCCATGAATGCAATGGGTCTTTCTTCCTTGTTCTTTCCCCATTGCATTAACACAACTACACATGTGCGATCTGAGATAAAGGAAAAAATGTAGAAAGGTTTAGTGTAGTGAGGACTTACCAAAACCACTGCTTTTGCAATTGTAGATTTTATATTTTCAAAAGCTATCTTGGTTTCATCCATTTAATCTTAGTATATTTTTTCAACATATCATTAAGTGGTCTTACTATTTCACCAAATCCTATAATGAGTTTCCTAACAAAATTAATCTTTCTGAAATAGGACTTCAATTCTTTCTTGCTCCTCGAAGGTTGCAACTTCATCAGGGAACTCACTTGATTAGGATCTATCAAAATACCTCTCTTGAAAATAATGTGCCCAAGTAATTTACATTTAGTTACTCCAAAAATACTTTTCTTTGGGTTCAATGACACTCAATATGTCTCAAACTTCAGTAGTATATATCTAAGATCACAAACATGATCTCTATTTTTGGAGAGCATAGTTAGATCATCCATGTATATTATAATGCATTTTCCAACCAAGTCTCTAAAAGTGTAATCCATTGCTCTTTGAAAAGTGGCTCCAAAATTTATTAACCCAAATGGCATCTACCTATATGCAAAATTCCCCCAATTTATAGTGAAATTATTTTTCATCATATATTCTTTAGCAACCATCACTTAGTTATACCCCAAAAACCCATCCAAGAAGGACATCATCTGCACCCCATTAATGATTTACAAAACCTCATCAAATGAAGGTAGAGTATAATTTTTATTTTTAGATGCCTTATTGATATTTTGGAAATCTACACATAATTGAATATCCCCATTCTTATTTCTAACACACACCAAATTGGCCACCCAAGTGGAGTGCCTTATGGGAAAAATAATTCTAGCTGATAGGATCTTTTGTACTTCTTTCTGAATCAAGGGCTCTAGGAGCACATTTAATGGGCATTTATTTTTTCCAGAAAGGTTTTACATTGGGCCTCAATGGGATGGTACATGTTATGATGGAAGTATCATACATATTTAGGTCCTCATAAGTCCATGCTATGACTTTCCAATAATCCATAGCACCTAAGCAATGTTCCTCCATTCTTCAATGCACACTTATGAGGACATTTTTAGGATCCTCGTTAGTGTTCAAATTGTACAACTCGAATTGTCCTCCATTAGTCTTAGGTAGATCCTTATACTATATTATATAATATAAATGAAGAAACCTCTCTAGTTTAATTATTACTTTTGGAATATTATTGTCTTTTAATTGGGCTAATTCATCATCATGGGGTTCATAATAAAGCTGACCCACTTCTTCAATTATCTAAGATTTGAAGATACCTGAATTAATAATGAACTCCAAAATGTGCCTATCATATTCAAATACTTGCAAATTGGTAACATTATTTGAAATTGAAGGTAATTGCACCAATTCAATAGTAAACCTTTTGAAGTATGAAATGTCTAACAACTCCAAGGTAGTAGTAGTTGTAGCTAGTGCATCTGATTTTTGATTAAACCTCCATTGGATGTGCATGATATTAAAAGCATTGAAGATCTCAATAAAATCCCACACTAAATTTCTATAACTCAATAAGAATTTGTAGTGACAAAAATACTATTTCGTGACTTTTTTGATAACTAATTATGAATCACCAAATACTTTAAGTATCTTAACCTCTTTTTAGTAGCAAGCAAAAAACCATGGATATGAGCTTCATATTCTATTGAATTATTAGTGAATTGAAATTAAAATCTATAAGTGGTAAGGAATGAATTACCTTTGGGACTAATCAATTCAACCCCTACTTTGATCCCTTTTTTGGACTTTGATGCATCAAATCTAAGGATCCAAGATTTCTCTTTAGTGATCTTGAACTTAGCATTCTTATAAATTGATAGATTGATTCCTTTAGTCAACATTGTATGCATCTTATCACCAAAAATTCTAGATTCACACTTGTTGGCAATTGTATTTTCCAAGCAGCACTGATTTCCAACTCTGCAAATAACCTCCAAGAACATCACACAACTATATTCTATGTGCCAAATTATACAACCTGCACCATCCTTGTAGCAACAAATATTTCAGTGAACCTTTAGTCCTTTGACATTTATGGACATCTCTAACAACAAACTTCTAAAAAAATTATAGGTTACTATCTTCCCCTTCAAAAGAATCATAATTAGACTCTACTAGCACATCTATCCTTGAAGTTAGTTGATCATGATTTTTTGTATTGGACATGAAAAATTCTTCTTTCTTAACTCTAAAACCTTTAATACCGTATACATTGGGTTCCACATTGATGTATAGTACTTCATTTTTCTTATTGTAATTCATGATCATATGCTTCATACGTGGCTCCCTTTCTATCTTGGTCTAATTTGAAACTCCCTTCCAAGGTAACCACATATGCGAAAATTCAATAGCCATATATCCATTCAAATTTTTTGACCAGTCTCTACTCAGTAACATCTTATACGTATCTGGTATCTCGACTACTTGAATTTCAATATAATATTAGATCCTAGGATCATATTCCAACTACATTTACCTTAGTCTTGACCAATTGAGTGACCTTCAAGGAGCTAACAGGGGTTAAGCCTAATGTGTGACATATGGAAAAAGGCATCACATTTTTTGAGGCCCCTAAATCCACCAAAAAATAATGGAGATTCTTTTCAAAAATCCTTAATGTTAACAGGAATGGCGGTGAATTTGTCTTTCCTCTATATAGAATTACATGTGCATCCACCACAAGAATAGTGTTTTTATCCTTCAGTTTAGTAAAAATATCTTTATTGTGTGCCTCTTTGCTAGTTGAGCTTTCCTTAAGAAGTTCTTATAATTTTATAAGGAAATCCTTTTTGATCATGGGTGTTTTTGAGTAATTCTAATAAATATAAGCTAATATTTACCTTTTTAATTTCTTTGGCTAGATAAGTATTCAAAATACTCTACTCAAATGCTTATGTTCTGCCACTATTACAAGGATTTAGAGCACTATTATACTATGAGATGAATTTTGGAAACCCTTGATTATTACTAGATTCATCATCAAGTGGCATACTAAAGTTGTTAGGTGGGATAAATGTAGTCAAGGATCCTTTGAACCTACTCTCACCACTGTTATTACTTATCAATTTGTAACTATGTCCCTTCTAGTACTATTGGAAAGTTTGAATCTCATCAATTTCATCCTAAGGCTCATTTTCATCTTGATAAGGGAATCTATAGTTTTCCAAAGTCATGGCTGAACTATCTTCAGAATCATGTGCTATTCTTAGAAAAAAAAAGTGACTCAGATCACACATAACTGTCTAGTACTAGTGCTGAATTGTATCCAAATGAGACTATTTCATTTCCTTGGGGTGGGTGAGAATAACACTGATCATTATGATATGTCGTGTCTAGGTAAATGTTCAACATGGTTTTAAACTATAGACAATAAAATTCCATGTGAGCATTGGTATTGTGAATTTGGCACCAGTTATTCATGGCAAGTTCTACCAATTTTACTTTAGATGTCAACCGATCATAATAATAATTAGCATTATCCAAAGGTGTAGATATCCCTCCATTATTTGGTCGTGTATTCCAAGGTCTAGGTAGTATGGTAACATTATATGTTTGACCTTGTGAATTTTGATTGTTGTTATGTGAATACAAAATTTTATTTCTCAACTATGTAACCTCAGTTGTTAACCTTTTAAGCTAAGATATTATTTATTTGATTTCCTCTTTATCCTCTTGAGCCTTCACCCTCTAGATCTCCCGAGCCATCATAAAGAAATAATTTCCATTAGGATGTATCTCAGTGATAGTAAGGCCAGGATGTGGGACTAATACTTGACTATTCCTAGGTTAAAGAAACTATTTTGTGAAAAGGTCTCGTTCTAGATGACCAAAGGAAAAATGGTTAGAGATCACAATATTATTTTCCAAGACTCCATTAATTCTTGGCATGGAGTAATTGTTCAAATGATTCTAGCCATTCATAGGCGATCTGCTTCCAACATGTTTTATTTCTTGATTCACACTTGTCTCTTCCACATAGGTTTCAGTTAGGTTTGTGGGAGGATTTACCTTCCTTTTAACAAGCATCATTGCTAACAAATCAATTGAAGTGTAATAAACGAAAAGAGAAGAAAAATTATCCACAATGTAAGGTGATTGCAATCTAGATAATTCCTTTTGGATCCTACTGTTAAAAGATGTTATAGGTTCACCATCAAATCACTTGATTTGAGAAAATTTATGGTATAATAAAGCATGATCTATTGGTGTTATAAATATAGATAGGAAATGGTCCTCCATATCTTTCCATGTCTTGATAAAATTATGAGGTAAATTAATATACCATTAGTAAACCTCGTCACCCAACATATAGGGAAACAACCTACACACAAATCAATTGAAGTGTAATAAACAAAAAGAGAAGAAAAATTATCCACAATGTAAGGTGATTGCAATCTAGATAATTCATTTTGGAACCTACTGTTAAAAGATGTTATAGGTTCACCATCAAATCACTTGATTTGAGAAAATTTATGGTATAGTAAAGCATGATCTATTGGTGTTATAAATATAGATAAGAAATGGTCCTCCATATCTTGCCATGTCTTAATAAAATTATGAGGTAAATTAATATACCATTAGTAAACCTCGTCACCCAACGTATAGGGAAATAACCTACACACAAAATATTCATGTTGTATTCTAGCTCTAAAGCATTTATCCTTGAAGATACTTATATGTTCTTTTGCATCCTTATGTAGATAATACTTCAGACATAGTTTATCTATATTTTTTGGAAGATCATTATATACAAAAAATTGGATAGGAGACTACAAATTAAAGAAATCCATAACTATGGGTGGGGAGGTGGTATAGTTGCTTGATTTCTCAAAACTAAACCAACATAACTCAATCTTTGAATCCTAGCTGACGTACAGACACTAAGCTCTACAAATGCCATAGAGGATAACTAGTCTGAGACCTAGTAACCCTATGAAACTTGGTGCAAGGGCACCTAGGGGTTCCCATGCCTCCATGAGGCCACCAATGTTTTTGTTTTTGTTCTCATCATGTTTTTGAGGATTCTTGATGTACTAAGGTCCAATGGACCATTTGGAATGTTTGGAAGTGATTTGTAATAGGTTTCATATCACAATTATAAACTTGGTGCATCTAGCCCTACGAATGGAAAAAGTGGCCATGATGTAATCAAGTATTTGAAATGATGTGGTTGGATTTATTTCAGCATTCAAGGTGTGTATAGGATCAATTTGCAATTCAATGGAGTCATTTGAGGCATTTAAGTGAAATGTACCTTAAGTTGTCAAAACTTGCTCAAAAACTTTGGCAACTTATCTAAATAGATTGTAATTAGGCCTCCAATGATTCCCTAATTCAAAATTAAGTTAAGGTATATTTTTAGGAGAAAGACCAAGTTTAAAAATCCTCCTTTGGGTCGAGGCAAGGTTGTTGAAGGAATTTTGAAAGATTGGAATGAAAATAAGCTCTATTTTTCCTGATTTTTCTACATTTTTCTCTGATATCTTGCTTGATACAAAAAGTAACATCATTGTATAGGCTCCAGAAATATATGGATTGATAGAGGGAAGAATAAATTTCTTTTGGTGGTGGTTTGGCATGATTTCATCAAGGATTGAGAAAGATACATCAATTTCACTAGAAGTGGGTCTGAAACCCTACCAAACTAGGGTTTGGTCACAAAAATGCTTGTAATTTCTCATTACACCATGAAAAAGATATAATTTCTTGGTGGAATGAGAGGTCTAGAAGTGTTTGAAATTTTTCAAGTGGTTTCAAGAGGAAAAATGGAGTTTGGAGAGAGATCTTTGAGTTTTTAGGCCTGCCATCTCCATGTGATAGGCCTAGAATTAAACTTTGTAGTGAGTAACTTGTAGAATGATGGGTAATCATGGAAGTGTGGTAGTTGAAATGTGTCAAAGAGGGCTTGGGAAGTATTGCAGAACTTGTTGGTGGCTTTAGGGGTGTTGGGGTGTGTCTAGATAGGTTGGTTCCTTTATTGTGCTAGCCTAATTAGGCTTCCTTGTGGCTTGAAAGTCAGTCAGTTGAAGCACCTTATCTTAGTGTTTGATATTGTGTTTTTGTGGACTTGTAGGGGTCCATGTTGGGTGCCTAAAACCAAGTTTATTTTCTTGGTTCTTTCCCTTAACAAAATTTTATTTTGACCATCTCAATTGGAAAGGGCTACAAGGATGCCTGGGTTAACATTGGAGCGATGGGTGAATGAGAGTTTCTAAATGCAAAATCAAGTTGTATGGTCATGTTTGGTCATGTTGAAAGTGTTCAAACCATTCCAAATTTTGTTAGTCATGTCTGGTTGTATCTAGGTGTGAGAGCCTAGTTGGGTGACAAGGTTGCCTTATGAGGTGAATAGTGAAATAGGTGTGTAGACACTGAAAATTGGTATAGGCCTACAAATACCATTTTTGACATAGTTTTATAATGTCCATGGTCATGATTAAATAATGTTAATTATTTAATTATTTCCTAAACACATCTTTCTTCTATTAATTAAATAACTTTAATTATTTAAATAATTCGTTATGACCCTTATTCAACTCTAATTAATTAAATAAATCTTATTTATTTAATTACATCGCTAATTAATTAATTCCCTTTCTGAATTAAATAAATTATTATTTATTTAATTAAATCATTTCAATTTTCGAATGTTGAGTTAACTTAAATTTTATTCATAATTAATTGTTTTTGTCACATTATTCTATTGTCTAGTTAACTAATTATTTACTCACCATCTAACTCGAGATCTATTTAAATTCATCACTTATCTCTGGATTTGATATCTGATCATCTCTACAAAAAGAACTCTCTCTCACAATAAATCAATTCACTAGTTCTAACTTATATGCATGAACATATTTATTAATTAAAATTCTTTATTTAATTAATTAATTCATGTGTACATTCGAACAAATCATTCTCCAAGTTCTAACTTTATCCTTTTCATTCAAAGTCTTATTCTTATATTTTCAAAGACTTTCAACTGAAGGTTAAATCATTTATTTAATCTTAATGTCTATTCTTAAATATTTTTGAACAGTCTTAACACTATATTAAATTATTATTATAATTTAATATTTATCCTATAGAATTTCCCAAATCACATTCTAACTGACACAAAACTCACATCGCATGGCATTCAACAATCTTGATCATTGATCTCTGTTTCGAATCTAAGTCGGTCATTTGAAAACCAACTTTCTATAAATTGGCTAACCTTTGCCAATATTCATCCTCCCAAAATAAATACACTTTTTGGAAGAACTTAATCTTTGATATTTTGCTTAAACATACATCAGGGCTAGGCTTACATCCATACTGAAAATCTAAGGGCAAGAATACCAATGCAGAAAAATGGAGAAGGACAACTAAGATAATTCGAGGAAATGGATTGATATTCGGTGAGAATTTTTTATGTTTTACGTTATTTTCTTTTTAATTCATTTGATTTGTTCTTTTTTGTTTGATTTAAATTTATGCATGTTTAGATTAGATTTAACCATCTTAATAGGAAATGTTATTTTATCTATGTAACATTTGGTGAACCCGATGTGAAGACACTTCAAACTTCACAAATCCATTTCGCTTTCTCTTTTTTTTTGTTTTGTAGGTATCATATGACAAACCACATATGACTGACAAAACAACGTATTTGAGTTCATGAACCACATCTAACAAATTTTGAGATGCATCTGATGACACAAGACACATATAAGACCTCCTACGACACATTTTACTATCAACTTCATGATGCATCTATAAATTCAAATGACACATCTAGCTGGTAAAACTTTCAATTTTTCAAATTTCGTATTTTTCGTGTTTTGGTATTTTTCATTTTGTTTGCAGCTGTGATTTAGAGGGATAAAATTATTTTTGTAGAACCAAGCATAGAAGATATTAAAAACCAAACCAGTTTTCTTGTAGGATGAATGATGAATGACAATAAACTACTAATCAGTTGCATGTAGGACCTTTTGTTGAAGATTGTGAATATTTATTTATTTATTTATTTTGATAGTTAGAAAATCATCATTTGGGATTAAAAAGAACCAATATTTTTCATGATTTTTTTATGTTAGTGTACAAACCTAATTCGGTATACCGTAGTATCCTATCCACTTGCGTATTCGTGTGATCCTTGGTGCAAGAGAACCGGTTACTGATTGTAGAAAATTTGGGCCTACATTGGTGGTTAAGAGTAACCAATGCGGCTCAAAACCGGTGACAGGATTTATCACCTAGCCACTCCCAACCGGTATATAAATTTTAATACTCAAGGAAAGCTCAGTATTATGAGGATCCCAATGAACAAGCTATTGATTCCCTAGTACCCTTGAGGTGCATCAAAACCTCTAGAGCCTAACCTCTACAGACTAGGATGATATTGCCTCTCACATGGATCTTTTGAATGGGTGCCCAAATTAAAAATCCAAATTGTTGTAGTTTTCCAAAATCCTATTTATTTGCTGGTGTAGTAGGTTAGACCTATGAAGCCATCTCAAATTATTATGATTCATGTGTACAAATGAAATATATGCCATGGGAGTTTAATGGGTACCGTAGCTTGGCTGCCCCGTATAAGTGAGTGTCATGGAGGGGAGCCAGTGGGGTCAAGCTACTATTCATCCACCTTGAATATGCATAGCTAGAGAAATACAATAGAGAACTCAGTGAATACTATCCAACACAACCTAGGTTGTAATTGTCTTCTGATTTTAACAGATTCATACACATCAAACTGAAAACACTTTGTATTTTGTGATTGTTCTTTCGTTATTCGTCAAAACTTGATCATTAAACTGAGTCAGTCGTAACTTTGTCAATAGAAAACCACAAATTTAAATTGAGTCGCAACTATCATATTTTGAACCACATGTGTCTATACGAGTTGCAACTATCAAATGAAAAACCGCATGTGTCTGTCAACATATTTAGTTTCATAGAGTTTAGATTTTGAGTTGCATATACTTACTAAGTCGCATCTGATTTATGAGTCACATCTATCATCAAAAGTCGCATTGTCTATCAACATTTGAGACTTGGTTTGGCCAGTTAACTGCATCTAAAAATTGAAACACATCTGTCAAATTCATCAACACATCTGAAACACGAACCACAATTGATTGTTAACAGAAAATTTTGAAAAACTGCAAACTCAGTCTGAAAACAAAAGTGTCTTTTTTTCTTCTATTTCTTATGATCAACCTGGGACAAAAATTGGAAAAAAAATCTCTAAACCCTTGCATTATTAGGTGTCATTTACATCTTAGTGGTAGTCATTCTAAGTTGCAAACATTTAGACACCCCATAGGAAGTTGCATATGATAGTATAGAAAAAATTTATGTGTCATTGGATATGTTCATGCTCTAATGTTTCATTATCATTGAACCTAGTCACTATTGTCCTATTAGTGAATCCTTCCATCTCAACAGTCTAGTTTGGGAAATTCACCTTGTCAGTTTTCTTTGTCCTACAATCAAGTTCCTTGGTAAAGTTAGATCATTGCTTGGATTTATTCCACAGGTGGTAGGTTATACCCATCTTAGAATCATTTAGCATCATAATATACTCAAAACATTTCATATTGTCCATCCTAGCATATGTCATCCTAGTATACGTCATTTTAGAAATCCTTAATTTTTAGTGACATCCTTTATATTTAGAAAATCCCAAAAAAATAGAAATAAAATGCATCATTTTAGACGTAGTTGCATTATCTCATTCTGAGCAAAATTTTCATGTTTGTAACAAGGTTTGAGAAGAAACATAGAGCAATGTAGGACCCTAACAAATTTTTCAATCCTTTCGGAAACCAACCTTCAAGGAAAGAGAGACCACACAAAAATTTTCTTGAAAAACACATCAGTAGAGACACACATGGAATTTTTTTACTGAAGACATAGAATCTGTCGTACAAGATCTTGAATTTTTATCCTTTATGGATGAGTGTTTGGAAAATGATCCCTAATGATATCTAGCAAAGTTTCTAGTAGAAGGTGCCATACTACTACTAGGATTTGATGTTCAAACTTTGAAAACAACATCTACTCAGCCAACGCAAATCATGACTTCAAGTGTTTATGTTCCTCAAATTATCGCAACAATACCAACTGGCATACCAACTCAAACATCGTGAATTATAATCACAACCCCATTCAACATAACACAAGGTGTACAATTCACTCCAAGATCACCTTCATCAAACCCCTTTGGCACAAACACAACTATACCACATATTGCCATTCCACAAATAAGGGTTACACAGAACATTCTAATAGGAAATATTCCTATACCAAATCAAAACATTCTGATTGGAAATATTCCTATACCAAATCAAAATATTTTGACAGGATATATCTCTACACCGAATCAGAACATTCAAACAAGATATATACCCTCACCAAATCACAATTTGTCACAAAACATAGTATTTCAGAACACTTACATCAATCCTAACAACACAAAAAACATGTCCTTGACATAGGTAGATGTTCTGCAAAATCAAATGCAAATCCTTCAACAACAAATGGACGGTATGTCTATGTCAGGAAAACAAACTATCTCAATGCAAGATTTATGTCCATGTCCTTTTGACAAAGCACTATACATGACACCTTCCCACATAGATACATTATACTGAATTTTCATAAGTATAATGGGAAGAGGAATCCTTTAGAACACATTAGAGAATTCTCTACAACATGCATGGACATATCATATGACCCCACATACTTGATGAGACTATTTTTGTGAACCCTTGTCGGGATAGCACCAGAATGGTTCTCTAAACTACCATATGGCATATGATCATGGGGTGAATTAGCTAACAAGTTTTTTGAACTCTTTGCCTGCAACATAGACATTGAAATAGCAATAGCTACCTTGTGTCACACCATGCAATAATAAGGCAAAACTTTCACCACTTTCTTTGAGAGATGGAGAAGTTTAGCTAGTAGATGTCCAGCTGAGATAATAGAGAAACAAAAAGTCACAATATTCCTTGAAAATATTGATTTGAAACTGAGAAGTGAATTAAGGGTACATTATTGTACTTCATTCCTAGAATTGGTACAGAAGGGCATCATACTTTAAAAAGGCCTTATTGAAAAATGAGACATTAAATTACCAGGCACAAACCCAATTGTTAAACATCAAAATGCTCCCAATGATAGAAAAAAGTTCTAGTCTAGAAACAAAAATGTAACAAATGATGGTATCATTGATGCTAAGACCCTACATGTGGGACCTATCATAACACTTAGAGATAAAACCCCAATCAAGACATGATGAGTAATCTAGATCAAACAACAAATTTTGTCCAAAATTCACAACAACAATGACCACAAAGGAGATTTCCTAAATGTGAGTTTACACCCTTAGGGGAACCAATTGAGATAGTTTTTTCAAAGAACTAATCAAACATAATATCCTAAGACCTCTAGAACCAAAATAGTATGATCCTAAATAGTTTAAACCCTCATGGTGGGTTGATAACACCTATTGTGAATACCATCAAACAAAGGGACATAACATACAACAATGCCGACAACTGAAAAAAATCATACAATCTTTTTTTGAAGATGAAACCATAGAGGTCAATGGGCAGAGACATACCAAGATTAGTGATCATAAGGTCTTCATAGATCCATTACATGACCATGGGAAAGGAAAGGCCTCTAGTTCAGGAACTAAGAATAATACCTCAGCCAATTATAAGAGTGTTAAGTACGATTATAAACGAGGTAAGATCATCACTCATAACCGAGCCACTGATGAAAACATTTATACCATTACCATAAAGAAGCGACCTGAATGTGCTATAAATACACGGAGAACTAAGATAACCCTTCTAGGTCCTTCTTTTGAGACACCTACATAGTCTTCCAAGTCTAAGTATAATTTTCTTGATCAACTAGGCAAGACCCCAACACAAATATCTATCTTGTAACTGTTGACAATCTCACTAGATCATTGAGCCATTCTCGAAAAAGCCTTGCAAAAAACTACCATCCCTACCAACTTATATGTCAATCATTTCAAAGAAATTGTGGGATATTTAACCACTTCCCATCATGCCACATTCTCTCAACATGATTATTCCACTGAAAAGACCTATCATAATGATTTGTTACACCTAGAAGTTCTTGTCCATCAAACTAAAGTTAGGCAAGTCTTGGTAGACGGAGGAGAAGGGTTGAACCTTTGTACGTTGAAATTGGTTAATGCTTTAGGATTCTCAAAAGCATGCATGGACACCACTAAGAGTATATTCATTAAGGATAATGATGATGAGGAAGATCATCCAAAGGAATTATTACACTCCCTATCAAGATTGGTCCTATAGTTATGGACACTAGTTTCCAAGTCTTGGATCTCACCCTTCCATATAACCTTTTGTTAGGTAGACCTTGGATACATGCAATGAAATCCATACCTTCCACATATCACCAGTGTCTTAAATTCCTATATAGTGGCACTAAGATCACGATTGATGGTGATCCAGATCCTTTTCAATATTGCACAAGCCTACATTAAATTTAAAATGTCAGGTGCTAGTTAATCAAGAAGCTTCATCATCTAATTTATCCTTGTACATTGATCCAACAAATCTTACCAAGTCCATTTCATCACAACCACCATCATTCAATCCTAAGGTCGAGATCCAAGACAAGGGTTGTGGAGAATATCACCTAAAGGAAACCTATTGTGTCATTCAGCTGGTTCCACCTAAGACATATGGTTTACCTATAGAAGATAGGAGACAATTAGTAATCACATTTCATAATCCTCCTATAATGACATTGACAAAATGGGGAGAGTTAAGTGAAGAATTTGTGGACCAAGATGATATTACCTCCTGGTTATACTAGGAAGACAATGGATACCCTCACTGTCTATTCAAATAGCTAAGGATCAATATGGAAAATGATTTATGGTAATGCAAATCAAAGGATATGACAGACATAGTGGGTGAGGACTGCATCAAAATAGAAGGACTGAACCAATAATTGTCTCACCAAGACAAACATGACTAGGGTTAGGGCTCCAACTGATTAGAATTGGCATTTTGAGTACTTTATCACCATTACAAGAGGAAGTAAGTGCTTTTGAAGATATTGAGATATCTCACGAACCACTTGACCTAGTTTATGATGGCTCCCCTGACTCAAGCGACTATGAATGGGATTCCCTTTCCTCCACCAGCATAATGGACCTAGACAAGTTGTTTGGAAAACTTGATAAAATTCTACAAACCACATCAAATCCATTTACTCCCCATCCTAAAATTTCCTTGTCAAAAGAAGAATGGCTTAAGCTTTACTATTGGGAAACCCTTGATCCTATATCTTGGGCACCTGACGAACCATCTTCTAATGACCCAACCCTTGCAGTTGTACCACAACCAAGCTTACCCATCCCTAGGAAAAAGAACAAAAAGGAGTTAGTCCAAAAATTATGTGACCATGTTAACCACTCTATATTCACCTTGTTAGCCTCCACATTTGATAACTCTGATGATGACATGCCCCTCGTATATCCCCAACTTATCAACTGGGATCAACAAGGTACACCCATCTTGGACATATTCGATAACAATGAAGTAATAGATGAGTTCATGGGACTTCGAGAAGCTATACCTAGAGAGGATCATAAAGCTGTCTTTACCATAGACTTGAATGAAAAAGCCTATTTTGGGGAGTCTGTTCACACCTCTAGTCAAAAAAGTGAAAATAAAAAGAAAAATAATGAAAATGAGGAAAATGACAAGTCCCTAGGTGAAAACCGAAAGGCACCTTTGGACGAAGAAATACAAAAAAATAAAGGACACATCTGATGGAAAAAACCTCTCTAAGGCACCCAAGGATGGAGGTTTGAATATTCTCCCAGTTGCTTAGGAAATATCACCAATGTTAGTAGAGGAGTCTGTTGAAGTCAACATAAACACATAAGAAAAACCTCAGGTCATATATTTTGCAGCATCTTTGACAGAGACAAAACAACCCGAGTTTTGAGACTTCTTCACAAAGAGATAGATAAAATTTGCATGGTCATATGTTGACATGCCTGGGCTAGATCCAGACCTTATACTGCACCATCTACCATTACAGCCAGGTATTAATCCCATCAAAAAGAAGCTAAGAAAGATGCATCCACAAATCGCTCTACTAGTCAAAGCAGAACTTAAGAAATTATTGGATGTCAGATTCATAAGATCCATATACTATGTAGACTAGATTTCAAATCTTGTGCCAATGACCAAACCAACTGGGGACATCTGCATTTGTACAGACTTTAGAGATATCAACAAGGCATTTCCTAAGGATGACTTCCCTTTGCCAAACATCGACATGATATTGGACCTTACAGTAGGATACAAGATGTTATCTCTCATGGATGGTTTCTTTGGGTATAGCCATATCAAAATGGTAGTTGAAGACCAAGACAAGACAACTTTCACATGTCCATGGGGAACATAGTGCTAGAGTGTTATGCATTTTGGGCTTAAAAATGCAGGAGCTACGTATCAACGTGCAATTATGACTATTTTCCATGACCTTGTACATACTCTCATGGAAGATTATGTCGATGATATCATATATAAATTAGTAACAAGGGAAAATCATTTGAAATTTCTAGACAAGATATTCTAAAGACTAGAAAATTATAAAGTCAGACTAAATCCAAAGAAATGTGTCTTTGGAGTGAAATTAGGGAAACTTCTAGGATATATCATTTCTAGAAGAGGCATTGAAGTAGACCCAATGAAGGTAAAAGCTATCATAGAAATGCCTCCCCTAGCCAGCATTGGTCAACTCAGAACACTACAGGGAGGATTAAAATCTATCAGGTGTTTCATAGTACAACTAGCAGACAAAATACATCCATTCCAACATTTTCTCAAGAAAGGAGTACCATTTGTATGGATGCCTAAATGTTAGGAAGCTTTCCAATAGATCAGGGATTATCTACTTGGTCCACCTATGTTAATGCCACCTACAAATGATAGACCTTTAATACTTTACATTTCAACAACTCAGTCAACATTAGGAGCACTTCTCGCACAAAATGATGATCAAGGTCATGAAAGGGAAGTGTACTACATCAGTCATACCTTGGTGGGATATGACATAAAATACAATAGCATAGAATGTGCATGTCTTGTGGTAGTCTTTTCTACTCAAAAACGTTAGCACTATATGCTAAACTACCAAACCATGTTGGTCATAAAGATTGATCCTCTCAAATATCTCCTAAGAAAAGTAGCATTAACAGGTCAATTGGATAAATGGGTGATGATACTTAGTGAATATGATGCAATATTTGGAGAGGAAAGCTATAAAAGGGAAAGTAACTACAGATTAGTTAGCGGATGCACCCATGAAGGCAGACCATCCTTTAGTGGTAGATTTTCTTGATGATTTTATCTTCAATGTTGACACTAGAACCAAATGGAAATTATACTTTGACGGGTCACATACTAATCATGGTTCAGGAGTAGGAATACTATTTGTTACACCTCAAGGTGATACTATTCCTAAATCATTCAGGAATGCTTTCCCTTGCACCAAAAACATAGCGGAATATGAAGCCTTAGTGGCAGGACTAAGAATGGCAACCCAATGGAAGATTAAGATTCTACATGTTTATGGGAATTCTTAGCTAGTAGTCTGGTAATTAAATGATGATTATGAAACTAAAGATGAGAAAATTGCCCCCTACAAGCACATGGACAATAGTTTTAAGTAGTACTTTGATGACATCACCTTTCAGGAAATACCACACATTCAGAACAGGGCAGTAGATGCTATGGCAACTGTGGGTTCCTTATTGGATATTCCTAGCAATGTGCCTAAATTTGAGTTTTTTGTCGAGCAACTGTTGGTCCCTACCTATGATGTCCCAAATTCCATGATGGTGTGTATGATTTTTGGTCCTACTTCCCCTTGGTACAAGGATGTGTACGACTATCTAAATGCCCAAATATTACCTTTAGACTTGTCAAACAACTAACGTAGAACATTTATCTGTAAGTTTTCCAAATACACCATCATCAAAGATACCCAGTATAGACGTACCTTAGATAACACCTTAATGAGATGTCTCGATGTGGAAGAAGCACAAGCAACCTTGCAAGCGATACATGAGGGTCTATGTGGATCCCATTCTAGTAGTCCTACTTTAGACCACAAGATTATGAGATTAGGTTATTATTTGCCTACAATAGAAAAGGACTCATATCTTTGTCAAGAAGTGTCAACAGTGTCAGATACACTGAGATTTGATACACACACCAGTATAGGAGCTCCATCCGATTACTTAACCATGGCCCTTTTCCCAATGGGGACTTGACCTCATAGGTAAGATACACCCTCCATCATCCAATGGCCATAAGTTTATCATAACTACCACTGAATACTTCACCAAATGGATTGAATCTATTCCCATGACATACATCACCGACATACAAATATTCAGGTTTATTGTAAACTACATAATTTTTCAGTATGGTGTACCTCAATCCATTATCACAAACAATGGTTGTCCATTCAAAAACCAAGATGTCCACCATCTATGTGAAGAGTTCCATATCCAACATAATTTTTCCACTCCATATTATCCATAAGGTAATGACCAAGTTGAGGCATCTAATAAAATCATTATCAGAATCCTAAAAAAGATTGCCAATGATGCTGGTCATGACTGGAATTTACAGCTTAATTCTACCTTATGGTCTTACCGCACAAGCATTTTTACTCCCACTAGCGCCACTCCATACTCCCTAGTATTCAGATCTGAAGCTATCTTACCTATTGAGGTTGAAATTCGTTCCCCGAGGGTATCCTTGAAAGGTCATATTGATGATGAAGAGTACCATGTATCCAGATTGCATGAGTTAGAATTCCTAGATGAATGAAGACATAAGGCACTAAATCATTTGCAAGAATATCAAAATCATCTTCATTGCAAATATAATAGGAAAGTTATAAATCAACACTTTGACATTGGTGACCTAGTCTCCATGGAGAACCCTAAGAATCAAGATGAATGAGAAAAAATAGGTAAGTTTGAACCTAACTGGTTAGGGCCCTATATTGTCACAGAAGATTTTGGATCAAGAGCGTATCAACTCTCTACCCCTAAAAGAGAACCACTTTTATCACCAATCAACAACCTTCATCTAAAGAGGTTCTATGCATAGCTTCTGAGAACAATGTTTTAGTTGGAAAAATAAAAAAAATGGTTACCTTGATGAAAACCTAGCAAATAGGCATCTTTGTAACACCAAAAAAATTTGAAAAATCAATAAAATAGTAAAGATAAATAAACCATCCAATAGTGAAAACCACTTCAGTGGCGCTATGGATAAGTACCATGGTGAAAACCAGGAAGACATGCACCATGTTTATTTGACTTCACTCCTTTGTCTACCATCATTCCAATCAAAATTTTCACCATCACTCATAATAAATGGTTGTCTTATCGATTACTTGGAATGATTGACATCAAGTCCACTCCATTCCCCCACTCCATCTTGTATGTCTTATTCCTAACTGGGGGAAAATCTTTGCTCTGTGTCATGTGGACCTTGTACATAGCAACCAAATGTCAAAAAATGTCCTAAAAAAATCCAAAAACATAAAAAAACTCCAAAAAGATAAAAATTAAAAAAATGTCAAAAATCCCAAAAATAGAGTTGGAGTCAGTCGTGTCAAGTCAACCATAGACATTTTCGAACTATGTTGCCTCTACGACTGGACGTAGGCAAGGCCATCAGTCGATGTGCCCTTGAGGCATTAGGTCTGTCTGTCTAGGTGTCTCACATCTCACACACATAAAATCATGACTCTTTGTACATGTCAAAGTCATTGGTCGTGTCAAACTATGATGTCTTTGCATGTATAATGTAGGCAAGGCTATCAATTGATGAGCCCTCAAGGCTACACTAGGTTAGTCCAATAGGGTTTATCACATTCATTATCACACATGTTTCATATCATCAACTTAAGCACATATTTTCAATCAGTTATGTCAGTTAAAGTTTGGTCAAACCATGAGGTCTCTACATGTACAATGTAGGAAAGGCTATCAATTGATGATCCCTTGAGGCTGCATTAGGTTAGTCCTTTAGGGTATATAATCTCAAATCCACATAATTCAACACACACACACATGCATAACAGTCAAGGAATCAAAATAAGTCATGCATCAACAAGGAAAATATCTCAAAACTATCCTCGTGTCAAAATCAAACACATTGCTAGAGTGATCAACTTATATCTTAAGCAAGATATGTCTTTTTTGTCAACAAATATCATCAATTGTCATAGCCTCATGTAGCTTGTCGCATCAATGACATCAGGCTCAAGCATCTTATACAACACGTGTCATTCTAAAACTAGGCTTTATCATGCCTTACACAGATGATTACAAGGTTGAAATTAGACTCAACGTATTATACGGTATGTGTCATCCCTTACATCGAGCTATGTCAAGCATCAAACAATTACACAAGATCAAGTTTTGGAAAATATTTTTATTTGGATTTTTGAATTTATATCTTATTTTGTCTTATCCTTTTATCGATTTGTGCATGATTCCAGTTACTAGCTTTCTCAAGGATGTCCCTTAAAGGATTTAGAGAAGCAAGGATGTCTCAGAACTCTTTTTCTTTGAATTTTATTTATCAATTGTCTTTTAACCTTGGATTTTGAGTCATGTTACTAGTTTCCTCAAGGATGTCCCATAAAGGATTTAGAGGAGCAATTACATCTCATGACCCATCTTTTCTTTTTTGTTGTCTGTGGTTTGTCTGGACAAAAAGACTGGGGAAAATGTGCCCTTAGTATGAGTTAAGACACTCCTTGTCTATGACTGTCTATTCTTCACAAGAGGATGACTTTGTACACCTTGGTCTATCTCATATTGTGGTGTTTACTATCCATTTGTGTCATGTCCTGCCCAAAAACAATAAAATGAAAATATTAGTATATATATGGAAAAATATCGAAGATCATATGTCTTTGAAACAACCTTCTTTGTTTCTTACTAACATTTTGAAATCATCCACGCTAAAATTTCTCCTATCCAACATAATGATAGAGTCTTGTGGCACAACAATTTTTTTGTAAGATAATCTGCATATGCATACATTCTATAAGCATTATGTAAATAGTGTCATATTTCTATATATAGTACATCATATAGTTATGTTGTATTTAAAACAACTAGGAAAATTAGACATCTCCATTGCATATCTAGGAAAATCATGGCATAATAGGCATTCAATTATCATAAGGTACATAATAAATAAATTACATGTACATAACCATCACATTTAGATAGCATTATATATATAACATTGCATCCCATTATCATAAAGTAAATTACATCCATCATCAATAGAATCATCATAACATCATAGGCTGCATAAAAACATCATAATGTAGAAAGACTCATCCATAACATGTATATATCAGATAAACAATAACATCTCATAGAAAAATAATCATATAGGAAAAAATGCATCATCATAAATAGAACTGTATATCATATGAAACAATGCCAAAAATCATATATATACATCACTCAAAATAACATGTGTCATAGTGCAATTTCAGAATGTATCAATAAATGAAAATGAGCTTGTAGGCTCTATGACCTGTTATGCCTTGCATAACCACCCCATCTTTTGCCTTGGTCAAAATGGGTCCCCCTTTGTGTTTTTTGTACTTAGTTGTTTTTGAAACAAAGTTTGGAGTCTAGTTTTGCCAATACTTTGTTTTTCTTTGGTTTCTCTGTCGGAATCGGGTTCTGGAAGTTCTTTTGAGGCTTGTTTTTGGTTCTATCCCGATAGTCTTTTCTTTGCCTTTGTTTTTAGTCTTTGGCAGAAGCGGAGCCAAAGTGAGAATTGGGATGGTTGTTATCAAAATTTGCAAAATCAAATTCTATTTCTATCCCACCTCCGCTACTTTTTAATGTTTGTTTTGTCTCGATTTTTGTGTTTTCTTTTATTAGGTTGGTCTTTCACTTAACTTTTTGTATTTGTTTTGTTTTGTTTTTAGTTGTCGGACGCGGAGTCGGAATGGGAATAAGGTTTGGAAATTTTATAAGTTTAAGATCTTGTTTCCATTTTAGCTCCGCCCCCGCCAATTTTTGTCATTGACTTTTTGACTGAAGTTGCATTGCAGACCAGTGTTCATTCTCTTATAGTTCTGACTCCACCTTTACTGTGTTTTAATACATTAATGGTGGTTGCCGGTGTAGGTAAAAATTCACATATTTTCCTTTATTAAGGGTTAAAGCCGATCATTATTGTTATTATTACAAGTCTGAGAGTGCGAAGAGCAATAGCAGAGTTAGTTTGAGCAAATTGATCAAGATAGAGAAGGGATATTGTGTGCGAATCGATTCAGAAAGTTAGCGTGGCTTTTTTTGTGTTTGAGGTAGGTCTTTTATTTTTGTTGTTCATTGTTTATTTGTGGTTGTGTTCATTGTGTTTTTCTTTATATCTGCTCGTGTATTCAATCATTGTGTTCTAAAGCAATTCTATGATCATCGATGTGATTGAATGAGTAGGTTCTTGTTTTGGCTTGTTTGTTTTGCTTTAATCTTTGTTTTCTTGTTTTATCATGTCGTTTCTTTCTATTTTAGGGCATTGTCACTTTCACGTCTTAATCATGATTACATCATGTCATTTTCGATTTGTAGTAGATTATATTAGATTAAAGGTTTTTAATGGTGTGAGTTAGATTAAGAATTTACAGTGAGGTAGATTAGATTTATTGTTTAAATTAGGGTTTCGTTGTTTGGTAGAATGGCAGGGTTTTAAACCTGTGCCCTAGTTTTATTAGGTTTGTTAAATTAGGGTTTCGTTGGTTTTTGCAATTACTTTAAATGATTAAAAATGATATCTTAGAAGTGCCATTGATTCCCCATGGTCATATGAGTATGGTATTTTTAAAGCTTCTTTGCCATTTTATAGTGACCTAGGTTTTAATCATGAAGTTATGTGGAAAATGAATAAATTTGATGATGTCATGATTAACATAGGCAGAGGCAGGATTGGAATGGATTATGGACATAATAATTTTGT
The DNA here is from genome assembly GCA_007115665.2 of Sequoiadendron giganteum. Classification (NCBI taxonomy): domain Eukaryota; kingdom Viridiplantae; phylum Streptophyta; class Pinopsida; order Cupressales; family Cupressaceae; genus Sequoiadendron; species Sequoiadendron giganteum. The sequence continues at coordinate 434,888,483 of CM021108.1, read as the reverse complement.
TTTACAAAAGTTATCAATTCCATTTCTGTCTCTTTTTTGATTCCAAGTTTTAAAAAGGGTTTTTCTTGAAGTATATGATGACTGGTGGAGGCGGGATCGAAACTGATCTTGAACTAAGAATTTTGTTTATGAAGGTTATCAATTCCATTTTCATCTCGTGTCCGGCTCTGCATATAATGGAAAGTCTTTCTTCAAAGTAACAATGACTAAATCGGAGGTGGAGGCGGAGGCAGAGTGGAAATGGAATATGAAAAGTAAAATTCGAAGAAAACCAAATACAATTTTTGTTCCAATCCCAGTTCTGGTAACCTTCCCGACTCCGACTCCGAACCTGTTTGTTATTAGGTGAAGTTCTTATATCGGTTTTTTGCTCTGAATCTGCCAGTTTTGTAAAAGAGAGTTTTTTGTGCTTTTGTCTAATTCCGACTCTGATGTATGTGTAATAGGTATGTTTTACAAGCATGTTTTATGATGATTTATCTAAAGGTCTAATTAGAGGTTTGCTTGCAAGAGATTTGAGAGATGTCAAGAACGTCAGGAGAGGCTACTCGAAGGAATCAATCAGCTGGAACATCAAAGACAACATCGAAAATCAAGAAGGTGAAACCAGAACAACTACCTTATATATTGAGGTATGATCATAGGAATCCAGTGGTGAAGGTGAGCAAGGTGGAATTAGACTGGTCAGATATCACAGATACTAATCTGGGCCAGTATAGCTTTGAAGAATTACATGAGGAGACCTTTGCAGAATGGGAAAACTTGACAAGGAGAACTCAAAGGATTGTTGACTCCGGTCTTGCACATATCACTGTGTTTCCTTTATCAGTTCAGTGTCCGGAGTTGATATTGACAGTGGCCAGTACTTATAATCTAGCTACAAGATTATGCATGGATTCACAGAATAATGTGATTATAGATCTTACTCCACAAATGTTCCAAAGCATATTTAATGTTCCTGATCCCAAGAATTTGGTGCAGCTAACTGAGGCAGAGGCATTAGAGAAATACAACAAGCATAAAGACTCCAACAAGTCTCATTTAAACAAAAGATGGTTAAGCACAGAGAAGAAGTCTTTAAGCAAGCTTGCAGACCAGCCAAAGAGGGCGGATTTCAAGAAGGAGATATCTGATTTGATATTAATGCTGTCCAGAGTGTTTGGGAAGAGGGATGCCTTCCACTTCAAGGAATGGATGTTTCATTTTATTCAAGTAATCTTTCAGTGTGATTACCAATTTGATTGGTAAATGATTGTTTCTGATGCCATACATGATCAGCTCACAAGGGTTAGACATACCAAATCTTTCTTCATGACTTCATATGTGGTTTATGCTGCAGCAAGATTGGGGATTTTCCTAGGATTAAACAGAGTAGGTATAATGGGAGCCTTGGATGGACAAAGGAAGGTATGGGAACACTCGATCAATTATCCCTTCAGGTTGCTGAGACTCACTTCAGGAGAGTCAATGATGCCTTTTTATATGTGGTTATCAACCAGTTGAGTGGAGATGTAGGATACAGGTTAAGTCAAGAAGCTATGGCATTCATTTCTGAATGGGGAAGTTGGTATATCCAATACCCCAAATTTACATACTTCAAATTGTTTGGTTTTGAAGGTCATCCCCATTTGCTTCAAAGATGTTGCAGCAATAGAATAGTGCTTATGGAATTTGTATATCAAGCCATTGGAGTTAATGCTAGGTTTGGGATCAAGCACAAGACAGGATGCCATAAGTTTCCCATGACACTGGGTGAATACAATTGTCAACATTTGAAGGGAGCAAAGGTGGTTTGTAATGAGTTGATACAATTGAAATTGGGATTGTATATAGCTCATAAGTATTTTGATCCAAGGGAGAAAATGCATGCTTTATTACCTTCATTGTTCACTAAACACTTTAATTTGTTAGAGGATTTTTGGTGTGATAGGCAGGATGAATATGACTTGAGGAAGAAGAATTATGAGAGATTACCAGTCTCACTTATGGTAGAGATTGGTATTAAAGAGAATATTCCTGACACTTTGGTGGATGATGGAATGGTATTGGATCCCTCATATGAAGCTTTGAACATTGGCACCAAAAACTTAGATCCAATAGACTAGAATGAGGAAGAGATGTTTGATATTAAGAAACTGGGAAGACCAGTCTTGGATAGAAGTGTGCAATGGTTGATGATGAAAGCTCGAGCTCCTCAAGGACCAATCATTAAGAAAGGTAAAGGGTATAAGAGGATTAAAAGAAAGGCACCTTCCAAGGAACCATTAGAATTATTTCCTCCTGATGTTGAAGAGATAGAACTTGAGGTAGTTGATGAAGAAGAAGAGACACCGAAGGGAGATGTGCCAATTGAATCTATTGTTTCTACGCCCACATTGGGTGAGTCATCCACATAAGCCCCACTCACAAGAAAGAAAATTAAAGAAGTTCAAGAAGTACTTTATGCCATGGATGAAGCTGCTAAAAGAAAAGAAGTGGAGGAAGAATTGGTAGAAATTAAGACAGACTCGGATGAAACTCTTTCAGAGAAGGACCTACAAGAAAACATGCCTTTGGAGAGTACTATTGAGTAGATTCTGACGCAGGAAGAGCAATGGAAGTAGTTTGAAGATGCTACAAGGGATTCTGATGCAAGGGCTATTGTGGAGAAGCAAAAGGAAATGGAGGCAAGGTTACAATTTGATGCTCTACTTCAATAGCAGCAATCAAAGGTAAAAGAAATTGAAACAAGGACAACAGCTAATGAAATGGAGGAGAAAATGAGGCAACAAGAGCATGAGATCAAGGTCAAGGTAGAAAATGACAAGTTAGAATTAATACAAAAGATCCATGATCTCGAGGAGGTGAAAGCAAGAAACCGAAGGGAAAAGGAAGCCCTGGTTGCTAGACTGAAGCTTGTAGAGGAGGCTCGACAAAAAGAACAAGAAGCTAAAGCTCTAAGAAAGGAGAGAGATGCTGAAGAGCTAATAAAGAAACAACAAGCTAAAGAAGAAAGGGAAAAGGCAAAGAAACTCATAGCCTTGGAAATGGAAAGGATAGAAAAGGAAGAATCAGAAAGGATAAGGAAAGAAAAAGAGGCCAAAGAGCTAGTTAGGAAGCAAAAGGAAGAAGAGGCCAAAGCTGCAAAACTTAAAGCATTGGAGGCAGAACGGTTGGAAATAGAGGCCTTAGAGAAAGAGAAGTTAGAGAAGGATCAGATGGAAGAGGAGAGATTGAGAAAAGAAGAAGAAGACAAGAAAATACAAGAACAACGAGATAGAGAAGAGGCTGAGAAGTTGGTGTAGATGCATGTGCTACAGGAGCAACAAGAAAAAGCTAAGCTTGGTTCTCAACCTGAGGTAAATGTTTAGCCATCCTCTATAGTTGACGCTTCCTCTTCCATGATGATGACTACTCCTAGTGCTCCTATATGGTTGAAATTAGATTTGAAGAAGAGAGCCAGAACACCTCCTCAACCTCTTAATTGGGAGGACATGATGAAGGAGATTGAACAGGAAAGGCCTAAGAAGAAGGCTAAAGTTTTGCATTCTACCAGACTCACAGATAAAGGGGAGATAGTTGCTGAATGTGTCATGCCTATGACTGAAAAGGAGGTAGGGGATATGCAACTCACAGACTATCAATTGAGTACGGTTAATTTGGGAAGACCCACTAGAAATCAACAAATGAATTTGATTGATGTGGTGGCTTCAATGACTAAATCAAGAATGATCAAGGACAAACAAAAGAAAGATGAGCTTAAGGCTCAATTGGATCAGTTACATTCATTCTTGAAGAGTGTCTCCTCTCCAAGGTCACAATAGGTTGCAGCAATTGAGACTCCTATTTTGCTAAGCAAAAAGGAGGTTGATGATTTGGTGAAAGTTAGAGGTAAGGTGGAGATGGTTGATAAATGGATAGACAAATTGAATTGGGAGGTAGGTGAGGTTTTGGGGGTTTGAAACTTACAAAGAAGCAGAAGGAGTAATAAAAGAGATGCATCAATATATTGAGGCATCTGAGAAGTTAGAAGAAGAGTATAAAGAGTATAGTGAAAAGTTAGAGAAGATAAATACATTGCCTCTAACTACTCTTCTAGAAGAATCTATACTCAAAGATGATAACAAAGATTTTGTAGAAAAGACTTCTCCCATACTTAAGTTTAGGACTGGCTTTTTGAGCAAGCATAAGGATGAGATTCAAGAAGCAGTTAATAATTTAACTAAGTAGTTGGAAGAGTTGGAAGCGGTTATGGCCATAATTGTAGATGTGAATGTAATGACCAAAGATGGCATGTCGTTGACTCAGGTTAGAGAGAAATGGAATGAAAGATTCCAAGGACTCATGCAAGAGAAAGATGATGGAGGAGACTTGGTGATAGATCAGCTTGTAGAAGTCAAAGAAGAAATAAAAGCTGCAGGGAGAGAGTTGATCAAGGTAAAAAGTATGAAAGATTTTGCTGCAGTTGAGTTGGATCGCATCAAGTTTGAAGATGATTGGATTGATGGGATAGATATGGATATGCTACAACAAGTCTTCACCAGTTATGATGAGTTCATAGCGGATCTAGCTTCACATGCATAAAATCTTGCATGCATGATGTTCTTCTTCCTTGCATGTCTCATGATGATCTTCTTCCTTGCATGTTGCATGCATGCAGTACTGACGGTCTTAAGGGCACATGACTTCTTTTCTTCTATTTCTATCTTCTATTGTTAGATCAAACTAAATGCATAATGTAAGAACTCAAGATCAAAGTTGATCTGAGTTTCCAAGAAAGTTGATTGTTTCTAAAAAGGTGGAAAGCCTAAGATAGACGTGAAGTTCGAACTTCTTTTGTATATCTATAAATACCAGATGGGTATCACATTGTAAGGGTCGGCTAATTGAGAATTGGATTGGCTTACCTAGTGCTAGGAGATAGAATTTTATAGAGTTTTGCAGAGATACATTGTACCAGATCTTTTTACAGTTAATAGAATTGCAGGTTTACGAAATATGGAGTTTGCATTGAATTGTGTTGTTTGATAAACCTGAATGCCAGTGATTGTGCTAAAGCATGATAGTTTCTTATGTGATGAAAGTCATTAGAAGAAACTAGGTTTAAAGATTATCTTGTTAAATTGTCATTGAATTAAAGTTATTGAAGTCTGTTGATCTATAGTTTTAATAATGAATGAATGTGTGTTGTTTTGAAATCTTGGAAATACTTGTGATATGCGAATAAGTGGAATTGAATTAAGCACCTAAGATGTATACGATGGTACAGTCATACTGTGGGTTGTGTCATGCTATGGTTTTTGTGATCGGTTAAGAAAACATTCATTGTTAAAAGTGTATGTCTGGATATTAGATAAATTTAATTCATACTTACTGATTTACCCCTTGGATCTATCTTTTTCTTTTATTTAAAACCCATTGATTTACAAGAACTATTTCGATAAAGAGAGTCATAGCTTGAATCCTTTGTTACCAGCATAGGCCCCTTGAATATTATAGTTGCACGAACCAATTGAGTGACACCAGACAATTGAGAACCAACTACCAGGAACTTGGGAGTCAGGCCACTACATGTAGTCTTTCTTTTTCAGGAGAAATAGAGTAGAAATATTCTATTTTAATGTTGTTTGTGTCATTTTAACCATCAACATGACCAAAGTATAATAACTACACACTTGAAAAAGTCAATGGGTCCCATTGCCACTACTCCCATGTGATGAACATGGAGGAAACTATCTCGGAGGTACTCTCTATGAGGTGGATGACCTATCATATGGACTTGTCCTCGGTGGTCCTACCACATCCTCTATGCTCTATGTCCTGGTCTAACTCCTACTATGTGATCTTTGACTATGTACCTTAGAAAATCTAGGAGCTCATCTCTTAGTTGCCACCATTGGCATACAAATCCCTTTAATATGAATCCCTTTCCACTTCTCTAACTAGCTCACAAGTGAAACCATCAGATGATGCACCACTAATGAGGCATCTAATCTTAGTAAACTATTGTTTTGTCTCCTACCTCCAAGCTACTATCTGATCTATCTCCATGAGAGCACTATCTCTCTCCATCCGTAGGGAATCCCGCTTTGTAGTAACTACTCTCAGCCTCTCCTCCAATGACTCCCTAGCACTTTCTCTAGGAGCCTCCTCATCCCATCTCCCCTCTACTATCCTATCTTAGAGCTCTCTCTCCTACTCCTCCATGGGGATCTCCTCCTCAAAATCATCCTATCCATAACCTGCTAGTATGCCAAGGGGATAAATTTCCATGTACTCTCTCGGCCTCCTCTGCATGCTCCTCTATCTCAATGTCCCTATCAATCTCAACCTCTGCATGCTCCTATGCTACTGCCTCCTCAACAACATGCTCTCCTTCAATCTCTACCTCTCCTCCACCCTCAAGGTCCAACATTAGAATGTCCTCTACCTCATCTTCTCGGATAGGTGATAGTCCACCTACTTGACCACCTCTTCATCCTCTCTAACCTCATCTCCTACCTATACCACCACCACCACCTCTACCATCATCACCACCATCTCTACCTCCAACCCTACCACCACCTCTGCCTCTATTTTTCCCTCTTGTCCCTATCCCTTGTCTCTCCACTGGTGTTGGCTGATCTATATTTGTGTATGGAACAGGATGATGTGCTATCCACCAAGTATCATATGCAATGGTAGTCCCAAGATCTTTTGCTCCAACCCTCCATCCCCACTGTAACAATTGTAAGGAATGAATATCCACCTCTACAGTAGCAATTGGTATCATGGGCCTCCACCAAGGAATCTTTTTGGATGATCAAGAAAGCTATACTCGTCCTCTCGGCTCATCTTGCACCTCACCAAGTTGTCTCAGCACATGGTTTGAAAAATGTCTCTTTATGATGTGAACACTAGAAATAGTCCTCCCAATCAGGTATTATGTCTTCTGACAGTAGGGTAAATTCATGTCCTCATCCGACCATCTATCACAATCCATGTACGGTCTCCATATAAACCGAATCAATGTGTCCAATGGTTTTTTCCAATATTTGGTATCTTCCACATGGCTCTGTGTAATGTTTCCCGCATAGGAGAAAACATAAGGATATCTCACCTCCCAAACAACAGTAACTAGAGGATGAAACACAACAATGTGTTCCCATGCCCAAACCATGAGAAGAGTAGTCTCATAGCTCATTGACTGCGCATCTCTATATGCTATGTCATTTAGATGGAAGTAAAGCATAGATAAGGACCCCAAGCATATACAACCTCTCTCTAAAATCCCAACTAACATCTCCCCCCACCCAACATGAAATCCATGACCCCAATGGTTAGGAATAATTATCCCAACAATTAATGAACATACTATACATTATATCCATTCATACCCATCCGCTAGCACCTACCATCTAATCTCGTAGTGCTCTATGCCTAATCTCCTAATATCATCATTTACGTAAAATCTACCAATCTCACTAAAACCCCTCTAGGTATCATATGGAACTCTCTCTCCTTTGATAGGTAATCTAAGGATCCTATACACATCCTCCAATGTGACAGTTTCCTCTCCAATAGGAAAATGAAACAATGAAGTCTCTAAATGCCACCTCTCGCATAGGGCAGTGAGCATACCTCTATTTGCCTAAATAGCGGGCATGGTGCATACATGATGAAGTCCAAGTCTTCATAGCAAGTGTGTCTCTACACTCACTAATCGATCTCTAAGCTCAAAATTATCTGACCATGACTCCCGAGTATAAATAGGATCTAGTATAACCTACAAAGAGCATTCAAACCAGGTGTCAATGTCAAATCATTCCAATTTTCTATTAGAATTTTTTTCTAAACTTTGGTAGTCAAATGCATCATTTTAAAAATATATGTAGTGCACATTTCATATGCATCATTCTTATTTGCAAGTTTGGTGCATGACCCTACATGCATTGAATACGCAAGAATATCCCTCTCAAAACCAGACAATTCAAACAAATAGGAAAATACGTGCAAATAACTACACATGTGTTGTATTTTATTTTCCTATCTAATATACAAATGCGATTCATTTTGGAAAATTCTTTTTACTATCCTACCTACACATAAATAACTTTCAAATGTGGTGCAATCACACACATGCATTTCACAAATTATCAAATGTGTGTATGCCCTAAAAGGATCTAATCATGCATAGGTGTGATTTCACATATGTTCGTATTGTGCGAAGATGCATCGTATCACATGCAGATGCATCGTATCTTGCATAGATGTGTCGCATACAAACTCATATGCATTGTAGATAAAGTGACACATTTGAATATTTAAATTTGACTGCCTAAATCTACATGAAAAACAAAAAAGAGATCGTTTCAAGGTACATACCAAGGATCCCATGTCGGTTGGCCATTGGAAGGTCCATACCCTATATCTATGATTATGAGTGTGTGGAACGGGAGACATTTCACTAAGAACTTAGAGAAAAAATCTTCAATTCTTCAAGTCTATAGGGTACAAATGATTTGAATTTCACCCTAATTTCTATTTATACCTACAGTTAAAATGGAATTTCTTCTGACCTTGTCTATTGGCCGCATAAATTCCATCTTCCATCGATCCATACATGTCCCTAACACTTCTAAATTCAATTCCATCAACTCCATAGCATTCATGGCCATCAAATTGACTTATCATGAATATTTTCTAATTTTTTTGAATTTTTTCAAAAAATTGTCAAATTTCTCGAGGGGGCATACCCTAACCTATTTCATACTGGGGCATGATTGGGGAAATTTTTTAATGATTTTCTTTGACACAATGCGATAAAAAACATTGTATCAAAGAGGGGCAAACTGTAGACACTAAAAATTGGTATAGGCCTACAAATACCATTTTCGACATAATTTTCTAATGTCCATGGTCATGATTAAATAATCTTAATTATTTTATTATTTCCTAAACACATCTTTCTTCTATTAATTAAATAAATTTAATTATTTAATTAGTTCATTATGACCCTTATTCAACTCTGATTAATTAAATAAATCTTATTTATTTAATTACGTCACTAATTAATTAATTCCCTTTCTAAATTAAATAATTTATTATTCAATTTACCTTTTATCATATTTTGACTATAATTAAATATTCTTTTCAAATTATTTAATTTTTCAATTAACCTTTTCAACAATCTATTAAATAAATTATTATTTATTTAATTAAATCATTTCAATTTTTGAATGTTGAATTAAATTAACATTTAATGCATAATTAATTGTTTGTCACATTCTTCTATTGTCTAATTAACTAATTATTCAATCACCATCTACGAGATCTATTTAAATCCGTCAGTTTTCTCTGGATTTGATATTTGATCATCTTTGTGAAAATGACTCTTTATCACAACTAGTTAATTAACTAGTTCTAACTCATATGCATGAACATATTTATTAATTAAATATCTTTATTTAATTAATTAATTCATGTACGCATTTGAACAGATCATTCTCCAAGTTCTAGCTTTATCCTTTTCATTCAAAGTCTTATTCTTCTATTTTCGAAGACTTTCAACTGAAGGTTAAACCATTTATTTAATCTTAATGTCTATTCTTAAATATTTTCAAACAGTCTTATCACTAGATTAAATTATTATTATAATTTAATCTTTATTGTTTAAAATTTCCCAACTCATGTTCTAACTGACACAAAAATCACATCGCATGACATTCAACAATCTTGATCGTTGATCTCTCTTTCAAATCTGAGCCGATTGTTTGAAAACCAAATTTCTATAAATTGGCTGACCTTTGCCAGTATTCCTCCTCCCGAAATCAGTACACTTTTCGGAAGAACTTAATCTTTGATATTTTGCTTAAACATACATCAAGGCTAGGCTTGCATACATATTAAAAATCTGAGGGCAAGAATACCAACACAGAAAAATGGAGAAGGACAATCAAGATAATTCGAGGAAATGGATTGATATTCGATGAGACTATTCTATGTTTTATGTTTTTTTATTTTTAATTAATTTGATTTGTTCTTTGTTTTTTGATTTAGATTTATGCATGTTTAGATTATATTTAACCATCTTACTATGTAGCACTATTTTATCTACGTTATAAGGTGAATTCACTTAGATTATTTGAGAGAAGCTTCAAATGAAGTGTTTCCTTCCCTACACACTCTACATTAGAGTAGTATTAGAGTCAATTCTAATTTTTAAAATTTGCAAAGAGGTTGTGAGTAGTTGGAAAGTGAAGAAAAATGCCTCCAAAAGGTGAATTTGTGGTTGCAAAGGAGTTGAAATCCTTGAAAGAGAAGGTAGATGCATTAGAAGCTAGAGAAATAAGGAGAGTGGCTATTGATGAAAAAGGTACCTTAGAGGAAAAGGTAGAGGGTGAAGAGGAAGATCCTCCACCTATAGAGGAGATGGCTCCTATGGAAAGGAGACTCCTCGGTGCTTTTCAATCTATATAAGGAGAAATTGTTGAGGCAAAGATGGATATACCAACATATGGGGGAAATATGAATGATGAAGAAGTGATGGAATTGGTGGATGCTTTGAACAACTACTTTGAGTATAAGGAAGTGGTAGAGAAAAAGAAGGTCAAGTTTTCCAAGACCAAGTCGAAAGGGTATGCATTGAGTTGGTGGAACTACATCTAGGGAGAGAGGGTGAAAGAGGGAAAGCCCTTGATTAACTCATGGGATAGGATGGTGAATAAGTTGAAGGAACAATTCCTTCCTTTAGACCATGAAGTGAAAACCTTTAGAAGACTGCAGAATCTAAAACAAAAAGATATGGATGTGGCCACCCATATTGAGGAATTTCACAAACTTAGTATGAGGTATGGTCATGTGGAGAATGAAAAGGAGAAAGTGGCTAGGTATATGAATGGCCTAATATTTTCAATACAAGATGATATCAGAATAGTGATCCCTAAGATAGTGGAAGAGTGTATCCAAGTGGCATGTAGGGATGAAGAGAAGTTGAGGAGGATGTAAGAGAAAAAATTAAGGGGTAGAGGCAAAAAAATTAGAGGAAGAGGCAATTTTGGTGGTAGAAATCAGTCACAAAAATCTCAAGGGGAATCAAGTGGAAGTCAAGAACCAAATCAATAATCTAGAGGTGGTTTTAGGGGTATGAGACACAATGGAAGATGAAGGTTCAATGGATTAGGAAGAGGTTCCAATTTCTTTTCTGGTAGGATTTTTAATTGCAATCAATTTGGACACTCGACCTTCAAATGTTCAAAGAAACAAGCCTTGAGATCTCAAGGTGGACATAGGAGGAACTAGTTGGTTGAATAAGAAGATGCTCAAAGTGTAAATTCACCTTCTAGACCTGCTAATCCTGAGTTTGGAGAAAATTTGATGATGAGGAGGATACTTCTCAAGGTTCCAAGCACTAAGGAACCACCCTAGAGGAAGTCTTTTTTTAGGATCTCATGCAAATCCCATGGAAAGGTATGAAAGGTGATTGTAGATTGAGGCTCCATAGATAGTTTTTTGTCCTTAGAAATGGTTGAGAAACTAAAATTGAAAAGAACTCCTCATCCCACCCCATATAGGGTATCTTGGTTGAACAAAGGTCAATAGGTGCTTGTCAATGAACAATATTGGATAGAATCCCCATATATGATTGCCACATACTTCTAGGCCACCCTTGGAAATATGATAGGAAATCCTAACATGATGGTTAGAAAAACACTTACAAGATAACAAAGGATGGGGAATCTTTCACCATGAGCCCCTTACCGGATGAGGGTGTAGATAAACAACTTGGGTCCAGCATCATGGTGGTAGGAGAGAAAGATTTTTTGAAGACCTTGAAGGAAGAGGGAGGTCTAGGGTTTTCCTTGGTTGTTAAGCCAAAATATAGGTCAGTTTTGTCCACAAAGAATGGAGAAACCATTCCTAGTGAAGTCCAAACCTTGTTGGAGAAATATAAGGACATTGTTGTAGATGATCTACCTAGTTCCCTGCTTCCAATTAGAGATATCAGTCACCATATAGACCTGATTCTAGGTGCTAAATTTCCTAATAAGGCTACCTACAAGATGAACCCTACTCAAAATGAAGAAATAGAAAAACAAGTTCAAGAGCTATTGGATAAAGGCCTAGTTAGGGAGAGTTTAATACCTTGTGCAATCCCTACCATGTTGAACCCTAAGAAGGATGGTAAATGGAGGTTATGTACAAATTCAAGAGCCATAAATATCATAACCATCGGATATAGGTTTCCTATGCCAAGAATGGAAGATCTCATGGAATATCTAGGAGGGGCCTGCTATCTTTCAAAGATTGATTTGAAGAGTGGGTACCATCAAATCAGAATCAGAGAAGGGGATGAGTGGAAGACAAAATTTAAGACTAATGAAGGTCTTTATGAGTGGATGGTGATTCCCTTTGGTCTATCCAATGCACCCAATACCTTAATGAGGTTAATGAATGAGGTATTGAAACCCTTTATTGGAATTTGTTTTCTATTTTACTTAGATGACATCCTTGTGTTTAGCAGGTCCAAAGAAGAGAATTTGGAGCACCTTAACTAGGTTTTTAGAAGGTTGCATGAAGAAAATTTTCTGATCAACTTGAAAATATGTGAGTTTATGAAGGAATAATTGGTGTACCTTGGGTTGTCATATCAAAGGGCAGTTTGAAGATGGATCCATCAAAGGTTGAGGCTATTCTCAATTGGCCACCACCCAAGTTAGTAAGTGATGTGAGGAGCTTCCATGGCCTTGCAAGATTCTATAGAAAATTCATAAGGAATTTTAGCCACATATGTGCACCCATCCTAGACACAATCAAGGGAGACAAGAGGAGTAAGTTTCTATGGACCAAAGAAGAAAATGAAGGGTTTGAAAGTATGAAAACAAAGGTATCTCAAAAATGTGTCCTTATTTTACCTAATTTTAACAAATTATTTACCATTGAATGTGAGGAAAGTGGCCAAGCTATAGGTGTTGTCCTAAGCCAAGAAGGGAGACCAATTGCATTCTTTAGTGAAAAACTAAATGAGGAAAAGAGAAAGTACTCTTCATATGATCTAGAACTTTATGTCATGGTTCAAGCTCTAAACAAATGGAGACATTAATTATTGCCAAAGGATTTTATTGTGTTTACTAATAACCATGCACTTAGTTTCTTGAATGGACATGACAATTTGAACCAAAGGCACATGAAGTGGGTTGAATACCTAAAAGAATATACATTCTCCATCAAACACAAGAAATGACAAGAAAATAAAACTGTAGATGCCCTCAATAGAAGGGTCATGATTGTTCAAGAATTATAATTGCAAAGTGTGGGCATAGAGTCTCTTAAAGGTATGTACAAGGAATATGAAGATTTCAAGGATGCTTTTGATACTTGCTCTCATTTTTCAATTTCTTTTCATAATGAATATGTTGATTATGTTTTGAAAGATGGTTTATTGTTTAAAGGAGCTCAATTGTGTATTCTAAATTGTTCTATGAGAGAATTTGATAAGAGAAAATCATAGTGGGAGTCTTGGGGGGAACTTTGGACCTGATAAAACCTTGGAGTAGGTTAGAAGGTACTATTTTTGGCCTAAAATGTAGGTGGATGTGAGGAAGTTTGTGGAGAATTGCACCATATGTCAAAGAGAAAAATGAATTACCTCAAATGCAGGGCTCTATCAACCACTACCAATACCCAATAGGCCTTGGCAAAGCATAAGCATGGATTTTGTCTTAGGACTACCGAAGAGACAAAGGGGAGTTGACAGTGTTTTTATAGTGGTAGATAGATTTAGTAAAATGGCACACTTTATCCCTTGTAAATGCACTAGTGATGCTTCTAACATTGCAGGGCTATTTTTCAAAGAAGTTGCGGGAATCCATGGTCTTCCTTTAAACATTGAATCAGACAGGGATGCCAAGTTCATAGGTCAGTTTTGGAGGACCTTGTGGAAGAATGTAGGCATAAATTTGGCATATGGTTCTTCCTACCATACTTAAATGGATGGGAAAATAGAGGTGGTAAATAGGTCACTTGGTAATATATTGAGGTTTTTGACAAAATAACATGGTATACAATGGGATTTAGTGCTGCCCTAAGCTGAATGTGCATACAATGCACCATAAATAGGAGTATAGGAAAGAGTCCCTTTGAGGTGGTGTATGGAATGAGCCCTAGGGGTATTTTTTAGTTGGGACACTTGAAGGGAATGGACAAGAAAATTTCAAAAGGAGAGGAGTTTGCAATAGAAATGAGGGATATCCATGAGAAAGTGAAAAAGAATCGCAAGAAAAGTGTGGAAAAATACAAGGAAAAAGCAGATTTGAAGAGGACGAATGCCCAATACAAGGTGGGAGATCTAGTTTTTGCATATTTGAAGAAAGAAAGGTTACCTAAGGGAAGATACACCAAGATCCAAATGAAGAAGATAGGCCCTTGCAAGATCATTCACAAATTTTGGCAAAATTCCTATGAGATAGCACTCCCTCCTAGAGTGGCTATCTCTCCCATATTTAATGTTGCTGACTTGTACCCCTTTAAGGGATATTTGGATGTAGTTACAGGTGTGGAAGCTATTGAATATTGGGTATAGGACCTTCCACCATTAGAATCGTCGAAACTTGAAGAAATCCTTGACAACAAGGAGGTGAAAAAGACAAGACACAAAGTGTATAATGAATATCTAGTTAAATGGAATGGTCTACCACCGAAGGATGCAACTTGGATTAATGAAGATACCATCAAAGCTTATGGATCTTCCCTGCAACAAGAGATCTCAAGTGGAACTTGAGATCCTTTCAACGCCAGGTGTATGGTGCAGAGGCACCTAGGGGTTCTCATGCCTCCATGAGGCCACCAATGTTTTTTTTTTTCTCATCATGTTTTTGAGGATTCTTGATGTAATAAGGTCCAATGGACCATTTGGAATGTTTGGAAGTGGTTTGTAATAGGTTTCATATCACAATTGTAAACTTGGCGCATCTAGGCTTACAAATGGAAAAAGTGGCCATGATGCAATAAAGTATTTGAAATGATGTAGTTAGATGTCTTTCAGCATGCTAGGTGTGTCTAGGATCATTTTTCAATTCAATGGAGTCATTTGAGGCATTTAAGTGAAATGTACCTTAAGTTGTCAAAAGTTGCTCAACAACTTTAGCAACTTATCTAAATAGATTGTAATTATGCCTCCAATGGTTCCCTAATTCAAAATTCAGCTAAGGGATGTTGGGAGGAGTAGGAAAAAGTTAAAAATCCTCCTTTGGGTTGAGGAAAGTTTTTTGAAGGGATTTTGAAAGATTGGAATGAAAAATAAGCTCTATTTTTTTTGTTTTTTCTACGTGTTCCTCTAATATCTTGCTTGGTACAGCTAGTAACATCATTTTACAGGATACACACATACATATAATGATATAGGGAAGAATAACCTTTCTTTTGGTGGTGGTTTGGCTTGATTTCATCAAGGATTAAGAAAGATACATCAATTTCACTAGAAGTGGGTTTAAAACCCTACCAAACCGAGGTTTGGTTACAAAAAGTCTTGTAATTTCTCATTCCACTATCAATAAGATCTAATTTCTTTGTGGAATGAGAGGTATCAGAGTGTTTGACACTTTTCAAGTGGTTTCAGGAGGAAACATGGAGTTTGGAGAGAGTTCTTTGAGTTTTTAGGCCGGCCATCTCTATGTGACAAGCCTAAAATTAAACTTTGGAGTGACTAACTTGCAAAATGTTGGGTATTCATGCAAGTGTGGTGGTTGAAATGTGTCAAAGAGGTCTTGGGAAGTCTTAAGTAACCTATTGGTGGCTTTAGGGGTGTTGGGGTGTGCCTATATAGGTTGGTTCCTTTATTGTGCACGCCTAATTAGGCTTCCTTATGACTTGAAATTCAGTCAGTTGAATCACTTGCTCTTAGTTTTTGATCTTGTTTTTTTGAGGACTTGTAGGGGTCCATGTTGGGTGACTAAAAAAAAGTTTATTTTCCTGGTTCTTTCCCTTACTTTATTTTGACTGTCTCGGTTGGATATGGCTACAAGGATGCCTAGTTCAACATTGGAGCGATGGGTGAACGAGAGTTTCTAAATGCAAAAGCAAGTTGTATGGCCATTTTTGTTCATGTTTAAAGTGTTCAAACCATTCCCTAGTCTGTTAGTCATGTCTAGTTGTGACTGGGTGTGAGAGCCTAGTTGGGTGACAAGGTTGCCTTGTGAGGTGAATAGTGAAATAGGTGAATTCACCTAGAGTATTTGAGAGAAGCTTCAAATAAAGTGTTGCCTTCCTTTCCCACTCTACATCAAAACTCCAATCTATTTTACATTCAACAAGGAAAATAGGGCCCTCTTTCTAGCACCAATTCTATTGAAATGAGTGTTGGACATGCACACCAAAAGGTAGATAAATTATCATCCAAAGAACATGGTAACCTACCTTTCTTGAAAGATACACTGAGAAAACTTAAATCTAAATGAAATCTCAATTGATCCCAAGGATCAAGAATCTTAGGTCTTGATGCATTAGGTTCATTATGTAAATTGTTGTTAATCATGAGGGTATATGATTTCTTAGGCTTACTAGTATCCAAAGGATCATATCAAAAGTTTGGTTTGATCAAACATGTGTTGCTTGACAACTTCATGAAAACTAAAGATTTGCATAAACTATTTCATGAACTCGAATTATTTGCAAAGAGTCAGAAAATTTAGCATAGATTTCTCTATAACTTCATGGAAACTAAATATTTGAAAAAATACTCCATGAATTTATCATTTTTAAAACATTTTTTTTGAAATATTTAGCATGTACTCTAAAATAAATCATTAAAAATCCTAAAATTTAAGGTTTTCCTAGTTTTTATCCACACATGCAGCATGAAACAAACTAAATCAAATAAAACCACTCTATACTTCACCAGATTGCTTCAAAGCTAGGCATAGAATGATGCAATAATTTAAAGGCATAAGATCATTTGCCACCATATAGTGTCAATTTTCACCCAAATCTGACACAAAACATAGGATTTTCTGATAGGAACAAACAATCAACTACATAAGATTTTGTATCAAGAGATAGTTTTAAATTGTCTTTGATATTAATTAGCTTCAAATGGAGAATAAATTTTTTTATGCTAGAATAGTACAAAAAATAGGAAAAAGAAATAAAACAAGAAAAAGTTCCAATTTTAAATCTTCATAATTTTATAAATTCTAAACTTAACTAAAAAAGAACAACTCCTAGCCTTTTACAAGAACAAGGAAACCAAAGAGTTTCAATAGAATAGATGAAAGAGAATGGGGGGAATGAATCATATAATAAAATGTTTCACATGATAGTTGGTATAGGAATATTCTAAATAATTCAACATATATTTTGACTTTCTTCAACACTTGAAAATTTTAAACTTGGGTCTCCAAGACATGGGTACCTTCACACAAAATGCAAAACTTCTCTTCAAAATATTCAGGGCTAGTCAACTTACATCGGGTCTAGGAATAAGCTTGCAACATTCATTTTCTCAAGAAATCATGGTCACATCCATGCACAAAACCCCCTTGGACTTCCACTACTTGATCATGTGCACTTATTCACTAGATACCCCATCCACAGACTCATCTTCTCCTTTCTCCTGCTGATACTCCTGAAAAGAAAATAACACCTGATTTATATGTTCCCTTGGAACACTATGTCATTTTCCAATTGTATTTGTGCCTTGCATATTCTTTTGTTACTTTGTTGATGGATTCATTCCTTTAAAAAATTTCTCTCATACTTATTCATGTGATTTCTACATTTTATCACCTCATCAATGACCTCAGCTTAAGGACTGAACAAGGTCTTTATTTATTATCTCGATCCATCCTCTCAAAGCCTTTACTTCTACATCATCTTATCCCATGTTTCCAAGTTCAAAAATATGTTGTACCAACATCTTGATGAGGTTCAAATCCTTATCCATGATCTTTTCACTCTTCCTAGTGACCTTTTCTGATCCATTTACACATTGCATCAAAGTGTCACTTTCCCATCTCAGTTGCAATTTATGCTTTTACAACTATTATCAATAGGATTGCACCCATGATGCAAAGTTGCAAAGCTCTACAATCCTATGAAGCATTGGAATATGCTCAGGTTGTGGGTACCCTATAATGAAGATAGAAATCCAAGTTATGGGTTGGTTCCCCTTTTGATCTCCTAGAATCTAAAGACTTGTATGGGAAAAGGGATAAAAACTAACTTGTGAAAAATAGATGAAACTCTAATGATAAATTGCTTCTAGGAGGTGATGACTAAATATAGACCGATTCACAGCTAACATTCTTAGAAATTTTTCTAACACAACTCAACTTGAGTAGCTTAATCACATAAATGCTTCACTAAAAGGCTCTACTTTATTTTATCCCACTAAGGAAAATTGGGTTTTCACAAATTAAGAGAAAATATAAACTTTAAAAACATAATTAATGACCTACGATAAACTACAATTTGCATATATGCATTAGTAAATGAGACATAAATTTAAAGGTTTCTGGTTTGAAACACAATAAACTTGCATCAAATCATTTAAAAGATACAAAACACTAGAAGCTGCGAAGGTAAACTCTTATCTCTTTTTAAATATTCTGAAGGAAAATTTTGTAAAACACTAAACAAATTGTTGGAAATGGAGTACTATTGTATATTATTCAACTAAAAAATAAAAGTTGAGTTACAAGATAATCTCATTGTAGAATGTAAATGCAAAAGACAAGAACTAAGAAAAAGACTAAGTTTTTTCTCAATATATACAAAATATAGAAGAGAATGAGACCGAAAAGAGATTTCAAGCTATCTGAAGTCGAAAACATGTAACTCCAAAGCTATCCATTAGAAAAATCAAAATTGCCTAAAAATTGGGCCCACCAATTCTTTTTCCTGATTAGTTATAAAGTAGCAAGTATTTTCTTGACTAGAGATGCATGAGATTTGTATGGAACCCCAAGCTCTAACATCTCCTCTTATTTCCACATTTCTTTCTTGGGGAAGCAAATGGACAACTTTCACAATGCAGGCACAACCTCCAATAACAAGATTCATCATTCACTAGGAAATGACGAGTCCTATATATGATTTTATGCATGTTCTTTTTCATGTAATTACTTGTTGTTTTATATCTCTTAGTATAGCTACTCCCACAATTGTGTGTGATTACAAAAACATTACTTTTTTTTATCTTGGTGTATGAAACAACATTGTATACACTTGCATTTCAAAATGCATAAAATACAAAAACATTATGCCATCTTTGTAATTTCCTTTCTTGTTGTAAAGTATTGCATAATAAAACTAAATCTCATCTGAAAAACTTCATAGACAAAATGATAATGACTAGAATTTTTTAAATGCAAATACCTTCCACCTTTGGTGTAAACAATGTTTGCAGCTCTATCAAAATGATTTGTAGGTGAAATTTTTGGTAACAACATTGGAACTTCTTGTTTCATAATCACCTTTCTCTTATCAACTCTTAGAATTCTACCCTGAGAACTGTTGAATACACCAAATACTGAGAGGGGGGGTGAATCGTTATTCTACTAACACAACTAATTGCTAACCATCCAATTATTAATGCATATCTAACTACAACAGTAAAACAAAGCATAAAAGGAATTATAACATTTCATATCACATTGACACCAATATTTTTACTTGGAAAACCCAAAATGGGAAAAACCATGGCGAGGATTAACTCACAATATATTATAATTGGTTACAAGATATTATAGAGCTCACTACCATGACTCACTGTCCTTAAAATTCCCACAACCTAAATACAAAATGGCTTATTTCCAAGACAAAAAAGGTATGGCTCATTGTCAAAAGTGAACTGAAGAAGTACACCTTCAAAGTGTTGAGATTAGTTTTGATTAAGCTCTGAAAAACAAAAATCCTTCTTTAGTTTTAGGTATACAATAATTATCAATAACTTCACACTATTACACTTGTCACATCCCATTATATTTCTCATATTTCATCTATCCATCACACACACACACATATACATATGCACAACTATAACTTCCTTCATTAATTAGGTTAGCCTAATTGAATGTGAACACACATAAAATTTAAAGTGAATTGTCAGCCCAATTCAAAATTATTTTTGGTGCACAAAACAAAACATGTCATCCACAAACTAGGTTGGCCCAAACCTAATAAGGAACACTTTAAACATTCATAAGACAAGAAATTATTAACCTTGTTGACCAAAAGAATGTTGAACTTCTATCATTTAGATATCTCAGCTGGATCAACCAAAATTGTTGAAAGCTCGTTCATAGTTGTAACTAATACTCCTAAGAAACATATCAAAAACTCACATAATTATCTTTTATTGTGAGAATTTTTGGATCAAAATATTGGATCAGTGTAGACACATAGTTTACTTAGCCAATTTCCAAACAATGTTGGCATCAATGGCAACAAATCTAGAGGTCACCTTCTTCATTCTTCCAAATAATCTCCCCCTTTGTTATTGATGGCAACATGTGCCAAAAATGAGACTTGCTTCAAAACCAAAAAATTCAACTCCCCCTATCATATGTACAAAAACACAAAATTGAGTTCTAACATATCCTTATCTATACATAACATCTCCCAAAACATGCCCTTCTATATATAGAATCTTCTCACCCTTTGACATCAAGGACAAAGGATGGGGAAAATTAAAAAAATTCAACTAAGAGCTAGGGGCACCTTGTAATTCCTTGAGAATTGCTTCCCAAGCCGAATTTCCATCATCCCAAAATTGTTTTTCTTTCGTAAGAATTTTTTGCAATGATCTAAGATCTTCTAAGCATTCTTCTCCTTCTTTTGGAGTGGAAGGAACCATTTTCATCTTCTCAATTATTTTCACATCTGTCAACACACTTGATACGAAAACATGTCTAGAGACAACCAGGTCTCCAAGTTGGCCAAACCATCTTATCACGTCTTATTTTTTACCTTGTAGGATGAAGAATTTGTTCTGAAGATCTACAATATAATCCCAACCATTATATCTTCTATCAGCTACAATATTGTAATCACTAGAGGCATCAACAAGATGAGACTCAATTGTGTCCATTAAGTCCTTGATACCTTGAGTGTCATCAAGCCACTTCATGCAGTAGAAAAATAGAAAATTTCTTCTTCATCACAATATATGACTTCTTTCAAACTTTGAAAAGCTTTATTATGTGCAATTGCACACTTATCTTGTAGAAACAACAATATTATCTTAAGAAGACTTGAATCCACTTCTTTTGTACCTTGAACCTTGAGATTAGATGTATATTCCTTGACTAAATCAACTACAAGATTCAAATTTTCAATTTTTTTTAAAGAATTATCTATTGTGACATTGGGGGTTGTCTCCTATAAAGATTTATTGGCTTCATTTATTAGCTCATTTCCTTTTTGATATAATTCAACAACTTCATGTGTGACAAAGTTAAGAAAACTACCACTTAGTTTTATCCTATCACTTAGTGTAATCTTGGTCAGATCCACATAACCCAAATGTGACAACAACCTAACTAGCTAGAGTGGGAGCACAAGATGAAGTATTGTTTTCCTTGATATAAGACCCTTAAGAGTACTTCTGGATTATTCTCTAGTTTGCATTGATAATTCAGGAACTTTGGGGTTTTCTCCTTTGCTTTTCTCAACTGAATTAGCTTTCTTGTCTTTCTCTTTCTCTTTCTTCTTCTTCTCCTTTTTATTTTTATTTTTCTTCTTCCTTTTATTTTCTTGAGGATTTATCTTTATTTAATTTTTCCCTCTTATCCTCATCATCTTTGTCACCATTATTCTTGTTTCCTTCACTTTCATCTTTGTCTTTATCATCCCTGTTTTCCATAGAATCATGATGTTATATTTTCTTATCACCAATTTGATCTCTATGTTAATCATCAGACCTTTTGTTTGTCGTCTCTTCTATATCATTCAGAGGGGTAGGGATCTCCGATACAAGAGATGTTTCTTCAAAATTTTCCAAGACTGGATTTTCCAACACTTATGTGACATCAACAAGCATTTATGCCTAAGATGTATGGGATGCAAAGTTGGTTCTTGCCCCATAACTCCTTGCTAATTGTCTTATTACATCTTGGGTTTCTTCTCTCACCTTTCTATGCTCTCTTCCTCCTTAGTCACTAACATATAGCTCTCTACTTGACTCTAAACATAGTAGAGCATTCTTTCAACAGATTGGCACCTTCTATCTCAGAAAGAGAGGAACCATAGGAAATTAAGGCATCATTCCTCATTTTATCTTCAATATTTACAACCTCTTGCCTTTTGTGTACAAATTCTTCCTAGAAATTTTTAGCTACCTTATTTTTATAGTATCCATGCTTACATTGCAAATGAATATATGTTGAATAAATGCATTTATGATGGTTTCATTTCCTTCATCATTAACTTTCTCATACAACTCAAAAGTTGGCATGAGATCATTATCAATCATATTTTTTACTAAGGCTCCTTGATTCAAAGTTGGTTGATTACTTACCAAAGGAGAGTCAGGCATGTCCTCCATAGGATTAGATGAGCCTTCTTCATTATTATTCTTATGAACATGGTTTCTATAAGTATCCTCTTCTTCCTTTGTTTCCTCATCTATGGAGATATCAATTCTATTTTTAGCTTATTCTTTGGAGGTACTAATCCTTTTATTTCTTTCTAGCTAATTCTCTTCTTCTATGCCAAGATCTATTTCTTCCTAAATGGAATCACTTAAATTTACTTTCCTATTAGATTTTTGTTTCACTCTTCTTATTCCTGAAGCATAAAATGGTGCAGCAGGAGGTATATCCTTTCTTTTAGATGCCTAGATATTGGGACTAGTAGGGGAAGAAATATCAACTAATGTAGGGGAACACTGTTCTTTCTTCTTTCCCTTCTCAATAGTAGCAATACCGGAAGTGGCAGCACTGGAGGTAGGTGCAACATTGGAAGATAATCTTCTTGATTGCCTTGGTTTGGAGGGTAGATCAACTAATTTATCCTTTCTCTCATCAAGTGCCTTCTTTAACTGATCTAAATAATCCTTAGTGAAGGCTTGTCCTTTGGAAAAAGGATTCAACCTTATTTCTTCTTTTGGATGTTGTAGATTCTAAGTGCACTTTAGTGGATTTTTCCTCATAAGTTCCATGTCGAGATAGATTGGGATCATTAGGACTGCTCAACAAAATTTTGATGTACCCCTCATTAATTTGTTCATCAAGTTCATATCCCATAGGCTCAATCCATCGAATTTCAGGTTTAACTACCTCTATGATACATTCATCTATAGCCACAATAAAAGTTATTCCTTTTCATATTTCTTTATTAGACTCTTGGGAATCTGATCTCTTTCATGCATCTCATTCTGAAAAACTACAAAGAAGGAAGTTAGAGCATTATTTTATGCCCTGAAATCTCCAAGACTACACAAATGATCAAAATCTAATGAGAAATCAACCTATTTCCATCTCATATTATGTCTTTCCTTCCCAATAGCTCCATCAAGAAATAGAATAGCAGACAAACTACTAAAGTGCCAAATCTGAAGGGGTTCTTCTTTTACTTATTCATGCTCAAGTTATCCATAAGTTGTAACCTAAGCAACTCACATAGATCAAAATCCTTCCCATTTATTACCATTTCAAATTTGGTGTGAATTTTCATAGCCGATATAGAATTCCCATGGTTGGTGAAATAAATTTTCTATGCAATTTGGATAGAAGCATAATTGATAGTAGGGTTTGAGATAGGTTTTCTAGTTAAATCTCTTCCATCAAATGTAGCACTAGTGAGCTTCATTACTAAATCATTCTTCATAGCCTTCAGAACTAAAATGAATCTAGTATTGCAAAGACTAGTTGTAGCTTGAATCGCTTCCTTTTTTATTACCCCAGGTACACTTGTCCACAAAAAATTACTAGTTTCTCATGAATATATGTCCTTGTATCTTTAGTGGGTAACACATTTCTCATCATTTGCGAGAATGCACCCATGGGATCAACTTCATAAACTTTCCAAGAATTTCTTCTAAATTTGGGTTGAGGTCTCTCAAAAATTTCCACAATGGTAGGAGTAGCCATTTATCCTCAAAAAATTGAATATGCTTAAGAAAAAGTTTCTTCAACTTAGAATCCACAAGATGTAGATAACAAAAATTACCTTTTTCATGCTTTGTCAAGAACTAGGGTTTTGAAGCAAAATACTTGGAATTACCTTCAACTCTTTTTCAGCTTGCTCTGCTTCCTTCAATTGTGCAAATTTACTTTATCTCAACTAAGTTTCTTTCTTTATGACTTGTGAAAATTTTCCCTAATTCATATTTAGTGCATTTCAACCTTAAAAGTTGATAAACACTTAATAAAGTACACTGCAAACCCAAAAAGGTTCTGTGATTCTCCAGATCTACATGTTTTCTATTCGATACTTCTTTAGCATCTTTAGAATGAAAAATTACATCATATCTCCTCCTGACACTAATTGACACCCCATATATCAGGGGATTTTTATATTTCTCTGTAACTGTTCCCCCTGAAACTACTACTGGGTTCAATTTTTAGAAGAGATATCCGCACCAGATGCACGTACATGTGCATTTGACTCATCCTTTTTCTTAGTTTCCTCCTTTTTCCTCTAAATCCTTTACATTTATTTTCTCACATCTGTAGGATCCACTTTTTCACAATTTTTTTCTTTTGTTTCAAATTAGGTTTCTTCCCAATTTTGCTTCTACAAAATTTTGAGATGTGCCTTGATTTGTTGTAAATGTAGCACACAACTTATTTCTGACCAAACTGGTTTGGATTTATCATTGATCTACACTTATTATACTTATCTATAAATATATTACATGTATATAAGTAGCCTTGAAAATACTAAATCCTTCTACTAGCATTGAATTTGTTCATCATCATCTAGCTTCTACACTTGGTAGCTCTATGTCCAAACTTATTGCAAGAAAAGCATTGCCTAGTAAAGAGTCCAACATTTTGACTCATTCTATTATGGTTCATTCTACTTCTACATTCTATTTCTCTATGTCCAAATTTATTACATGAGAAAAAAAAAACCATTAAAATATCGGTACCTTTGTGCATTAGGTTGTCGAATATGAATCCTTCTAGTATTGCTCCTTTGGTTCTTGATCTATTTATTATTGCCTTGAATTTTCCTTTGATTGTCCACTTTGTAGGGAGTTTGGTTTTCCTTTGAACTTTGTTATTAGAAGGTTTCTGAAATGCAATCAACTCATCAAGCCTTGTAGAACTCATTTTTAATTTTTCTTCATGGGATTTTTCTTTTTCCAAATAAAATCTTAGGGTTACCACTTTTTTTTTCAAGCTTTGCACATTCATTAATTTTATTTTGAATTTCATCTTTCTCACATTCTTCAATTCTTTTATATTCTTCCATTTGTACCTTCAGTCTGATGTTGTCTTCATTAGCCTTTTTCAACTGTTTACTATTATCTCTATGCCTTTCCTTGAATTTTTTGATTTTTTCTCTTAATTTTCTGATATATTCATTTACTTCTTTCAAGTTTCCTTTTAGGGTTTCTTTCTCATCTTCACCTTTTTCCAATTCTTCAATGGTAGCATTAATTTCCTCAGATGAAATTTTTCTTCCGAAGGAAGAGGATAACGTTTTTTAGCCATGTATTCAAGATTTGGGACCTTCCTCAAGCTATAAGACTTCTCTAGAGGCATCAAGCTCTGATACCAATTATTGAATACACATAATACTTAGAGGGGGGGGGGGGTGAAACAATATTCCACTAACACAAATAATTTCTAACCATCCAATTATTAATGCATATCTAATTGCAATAATAAACCAAAGCATGAAAGGAAGCATAAAATTTAATAACCCATTGACACTAGGATTTTTATATGGAAAACCCAAAATGGGAAAAACCAAGGTGAGGATTAACTCACAATGTATTATAACTAGTTACAAGATATTACAAGGCTCACTGCTAGGACTCATTGTCTTGGAAAAGCTCACAACTTGAATAAAAAATGGATTATTACCAAGATACAAAAAGGTATGGCTCACTGCCAAAAGTGAACTAAAGAAGTACACCTTCAAAGTATTGAGATTAGTTTTGGTTAAGCTCTGAGAAAAAAAATACTGCTCTGATTGCAGGTATACAATGATTATCAATAACTTCACACTATTTCACTTGTTTAATTGCTTGCATCACAAACTATTTCTCATATGTCATCTATCCATCACACACACATATATATACATATACACATCTATATGTTCCTTCACCAATTAGGTCAACCTAATTGGATGTGAACACACACAAAACTCAAAGTGACTTATCAACCCAATTCAAAATTATTTTTCGTGCACAAAAAAAAATGTGTCATCCACAAATTAGGTTGGCCTAGACCTAATAAGGAATAATTTAAACATTCATACAATAAACAGTTCTTAACCTTGTTACTGAAAAGAATTTTGAACTTATGTCATTTAGATATCTCAATTGGATCAACCAAAATTGTTGAAATCTCGATCATAGTTGTAACTGATACTCCTAAGAAACATATAAAAAATTCATAGAATTATCTTTTATTGAGAGAATTTCTAGATCTAAATACCTGATTAGTGTAGACACACCATTTACTTAGTCAGTTTCCAAACTATATTGGCATCAATGACAACAAACCAAGAGGTCACCTTCTTCATTCTTCCAACAAGAACTACCTTTAACCACCCCATTTTTATATCATTATGTTGCTTATAATCTTTTCACTCATCTGTGAGCCTTCTAGACTTGTCAAACCAATGGTATGCCTCTTTAAATTTACCAATTTACTCCCTTATTGAATCTTCACCATGTTACACCAAATGATTTATACCATCTTCAAACACATTCATTTTATGCTTCAACCCTTCAATGACATCCAATTGTTCTTTTGACATCAACAATAGATTCAATGGAAACTCAATCAGGGATTAATTGGGCTGAGCTATAGCTCTAATAAAATTCTCTAAGTGGGAAACTCATTCTTTTAGTTCTCTCTTCTTTTATTTTTCCTTCATCATACAAGTAGTTATTTCTTCCAAATTCATTCTCATTTCTTCCAATTCTTTCTCCTGTGAGGATTTTCTTAGGTTTATTGTAGAAACTTGATAATCCCTAGCCATTACTTCATGCTTATATTTTCCTCCTATAAGAGTGGCTATTAGGAGTATTTTTCCCCCATCTAAATTTTTCTTAACATGTCTTATTCTTGTTTTATCCTTAGGCTTAAGGGTTTCCATCTTTTGTACTAAACTTCTAAAATCCAAGGACATCAACTCCACTTCCACCAGTGGAGATAATTGCCTGACTAACCAGTCAGGTCCTTCTTTATTTTTCCTCCCCTCTTCATGAGCTTGTTCCTTCTGATCAAAATGCTCAGAACTATTTTTATCTCACTCCTTGCTATTACCTATTATAACCCCTGAATCATTCACATTCTCTACTCTTTGCGATAAGGACTTTGGATTTCCATGGATTGAATTATTATGTTCTTACTCTCCTTCCTCTTTCTATTTAGGGTTTACATTATCTTATCTTATCTTTTCCTTTTCAATACCCTCCTATAGAGCCATTTGTCCATGTCATCCTAAGGAATTAGGATTTTCACTGTTTCCCTACTTCTTGTCTAGGGTTTGAGAAGATTCTATATTTGGATCTATCCCCTATTCTAGGGTTTTTGAATAATGGTTTTAGTATCTTGTGGCAAAGGATGATCTTTCGCTCCATGATCATCAAATGCATACTCATTCTCTTTATCCTCATCAATTATGGATATGGTACTTTGAATTGTAGTGGAGAAACCACCCTTCTTGTATTAACTTATTCAATATTTCCCATCTCTTGAGTGAGTTGTCCCACTATAAATTTAGTTTATTCTTTATCATCTGGACATACTCCTATATCTGAAAACTCTTCTATCATAGGCTAAATCATTATGTTTCCTCTAGACCGCTTCTCCTTAATCTTTTATATTATAGCATACCATTTTTATACCTCCATCCCGACTTGTTCTATAGTTACTATTGACCCTTCCTCTGTAATCAAGGGTGTTCCCCTAGATTTTACCTCATTGTTGTCGTGCTAACAAAAGACGAGGAGGTAAACATAGCAACCACTTGTTGTGATGTCGACCTTGTTCTTGCATACACCTATTCTTTCATAATCTCTTATTCTCGAGTCAAGGGTTGTGCTCTTGTAAATTCCATAGAAGAATATGTCATCTTTATATTTTTTAACATATTAGTGGGAACAAACAAGGTTTCTCTATTTGGATAATTTGGATATGAAGCCACTAAAACTCCTTGGCTTGGAGCATTGGTTGTCACCCATAAAAGGATATAAAAGTCATGGAAAATCCTAACCTGGGAATTGGAAATTCCCGTAGGTGACTAATATCTTCTTATGGTTGTTCATTTACTTTATCAAACAAGGGAATGTATACTTGAAATGGAGAGGCACTGTATGTGCACTAAGAACAAATTTTAGCCACAATTTACTAGAAATAAATGTTTAAAAGGAATTCTACTTCTGATGGAGGAATGTAAAGAAAAGTCTTCTCAACTTAAGCATAACTTGATTAAAGCAAAAATCATGATAACTATTATTGAGAAACAAACCATGAACTGGTCTTATGCTACAGGAACAAACACAGGGATGGATTCCTTATGCTAAAGGAACAATACAAGACTGACTTTGCACTGAAACTTACGAGAATGAAATTCTAACTGATAAAAAAATAGAAAATAAATGACAAACTACAGATACTCACTAAGTGGCCCCCCTTAGCAAGCATCAACCAACTTATGCAAGCATTGAACTCAAAACTTCATCAACTTTTATTCATAACTTGGAATCATATACATAGTCATTCTACTTGTAAGAAAACTAACACAAAACTCTATTTCTCATTATAATATTCACTCAACATACTCTATTATGTGCTCTTGTCTCTAATCTAGTATAATCTTATCCAATCTAATCTCTTCTTTCTACTATATCTGTTCACTCACACAGGAGGAACACTTATTTATAGAAAAGCAACTAACTAACTAACTTAACAAAGAAATATGTGGACATAAATGCTTCCTAATACCGAGGAACAAACTTTCCATAAATGAAAGTATATATGTTCAACCAATTCAGAGAGAATCTAACATTCCACTCTTCCTAGATTGATGATCACTTAGGTTTCCTCCCAATGACCCAGACAAAGAGTCTTCATTGGAACAACTTCCTCGATGTCATGCTGGAAATGGACTTTACTGCAAGGCTGAGATTTGTTGTGTATTGACTTGTTCATGCTAACTTCAACAACCTGTGAAACACATGGTGATAGAGGTGAAAGAAGGCATGCATATAATAACATGATACTCATTCATTAATCACACACATTAAATCTATCTCATTTATCCAAAAACCACATGCATCATATTAGTCAATTGGGAGGTCAAACAAGGCAATGAATATAGACATACAGAGATATTAAGCTACATGAATATAGGAATGCATTGCCACAGGATACTACCTGATTTTAGATAAAAAATTATAATCGAAGAGTTTAAAATAACCATTAATAAATGAGTAAGGTTTTTTAAAACTACA
Organism: Sequoiadendron giganteum; assembly: GCA_007115665.2. Taxonomy (NCBI): domain Eukaryota; kingdom Viridiplantae; phylum Streptophyta; class Pinopsida; order Cupressales; family Cupressaceae; genus Sequoiadendron; species Sequoiadendron giganteum. The sequence continues at coordinate 434,858,884 of CM021108.1, read as the reverse complement.
TCATGATATTCAAACTATGAGCATATTTTGGGCTCATCATTTGCCCCCTAGTTATCCTAATATTGGTCCTCTAGCATTAAGCTTCCTGGTTGTTTCCCTGAAATCGGTAGGAGTAGTATGGCCTTGCATTGAAGTTCCAAACTTGTAGTAGAAGCCTCTATAATTCTGCCATCTTTCATACCTATGAGCTTCTCTGTCTTCATTAATATTTGTAGCCAGATAGGGGTACAGTGCCCACATCAAAACTGGAGGTCAAAATGTTAATGGCAACCATAATTCAAACCTTTCTTGAAGACCCAGCTATATATACCTTTCTGACCTTCTAATGGCTACTCTGAGATTCAGAGGACTATGAGGCTCAAATTTTCTTAGGCCAATTGTTAGTTTCTCCCATCTTGTTTTAATTCTAGAAGATGAAAGCTTCCAAAAAAAATATGGTTGGCCTTTAAATTCATCATATACCTGCTTTCTGAGATCAAATACTTTTATTCTTGTTGTAGGATCATAAAATCCATATGCAATAGAAAACTAAGTTCTCAGAACTATTTGAGGATCTAAGCTTTCTGGTCGCAGGGGAATAGGTTCTTTTCTTTCAACTTCCTCATAATCCTCTAATTGCTTCCCATAGTTAATTTCATTAGCCACCCAAGACATACGTGACCTCAGATGAATTTCACCAATGAAGAGAAATGAATTCCATTCTATTTCAAAAGGGATTAACAAACCATGCAAATAAAATTCACATAAAGAATTTCTTAGCTAATTGGGTGTTGTTTAATATGCATCATAAAACTCTTTAGCAGAATGAATGTCAGGGTCCGGATTTTTGGAAATTCTCATTAATTGGAATCACAAAAATTGCTCCTTAAGGCACATTGCATACACCCTAGGTGGTGGTCTACATTCCATGATTTGTCCAGTTGCTTTCATCATTTCATTCATTTTCTCTTTTATTTCCCGAATTTCTTGTTTTTGGCTTTCAATTTCTTTCTTTAATTTCTTCTTCTCCTCTTCCCACAGTCTTTGTTGCATTTCAGTTTTAGCTAGATGGTAGAAACTCAAAGTCTGCAATGTAACAGGCCTCCAGGTAATTTTAAGATATTCTAAATACTCAATCAGTAATGTTCTTTTATACACAACCAATGCATGACAAGGTTATGAGGGCAATGGTGTTTTATTGAATATTTCAATTTGTTTAGGTTCTTCTTCTTCTTGTTGCTCTGGAGGAGATTGTGCTTCTCCTGAAATTTTCTCAACTGCCTTAGCCAAATCATTAAGACTTGGCATCCTCTTTTCATGACTACAACCATGTTGTACTTCCTCAACTTCATCCGTTTCAGTTTGTAATTCCTCAGGAATAATAGAGGAACTGTGTGGAACATTCTCAGATACACTCTGAGAATCCTCATGACTAAGCTCCTCAAAATCCTCTGAAATGACTATAATTTCTGGTTGGATGAAGGTTGAGGTAGTTTTACCATGTTTCCTTGTTGAAACTCTTTTAGGCAATGTAGCAAATGCAGGAGGTTCTTTTGCAACTTTCCTCTTTCTAACTTTCCTAGAGGATTCAGACTCAGAGGATGATGATGAAACTATGGTGACAATAGGTGTTGGTGCAGGGAAAAGCTGGGTAGCATGTTTTTGCTTTTGTGTTTGAGGACTTGCTTCTGGGGTATGCTCAACCCTTGATAATTCTCCTATTTTTGTCTTCCCCTTATCTTTTCTTGTAGCAGACCTCATTTTTATTTGGGTAGAGGGCTCAGGTATGGAGGTTGTAGGACTAGGTGTTGTAGGAGCAAATGATTCTTGCTCTACTTCCCTACTCATAGATTCTACTCTCTTTTTCTTTTTCTTGGGCTTGTTAGGGAGTGCTCTAGGAGGTTCTGGAGGTTGCAGTCCTTTCTGGGCAGAAAATTCTTGCCAAAAAAGGGGTCATACATCCCTCAGGGAATGCTCAATAAATAATGTAATAAGGGCATGATGGGTGATTGAATTGTCTTTACCCTTCTAGGTTTCATGGGCACTTCGTTCTAAAAGATTTAACAAAAAGTTTGGAACGTTGATAGCTAAACCATGCCTCATATGACTCAACAGTTTAAAATGATATGAGTGCAAATAGGAAAAACGTCCTTCACAAGTCAAATACTTGATTATGAAGGAGGCATATTCCGAATATGGGTAAGGAAGTGATACCTGTTTGCATCCTTGCTTTGAAACCTCTAGAGGTCCATCTGTTGGCAATGTGAATTCTACCCTAGAAGAGATAGAGTCCCTTCTAGAAGGAAATTTCTCTCCTACTACCAGAAGCCCAGTCACTTCAACAATTTTTTCTTCTATTATGGCTACTATTAAACCCCATACTATAGCCTCTCCCTTAGAAAGAGTTCTTAAAAATTCACCTGTAGCTTCTTCATTGAAAGAATCAATTCTCAGAAAATAATTCAGCCATCCACAAATATTGAATACCTAAACCACCTGAGGATCTTACGTCAAGGCCTCATGAGTTGCTAGCTCATGTCTTACTAGCTGACCACCCATATTCAAAAACTATCTCTGCTAAAATTCCTGAACTCGACCTCTTTTAAAAATTTGAAAAGCACCTTTTCTTTGCTCTGCTTATTTCTTTTCAGCTTATTAGCTTTCTTTTCTTACCAAGAATGATATAAAAGAAAATTGCATGCAATGATTTTTAGAAACTACTTAATTAAGTAGTTAAGTTGCTAATCAAGGTAAAAGCATGCATTCATTCTTGGTAAGTACAATAAAAACTATTTTTAATAGACGTGGCAATAGCAAAAGAAAGAGTTTTGAAATAGATTATTCCCATCCCCTACTTAAGATTTGGCATGTGTCCACACATGTGTAGAAGGATAGGCAAAGAACTGGTAGTAATGACTGATAGACACATTGTTATAAATGAATAAATGAAATAAATGAATGATATGACAAATAAAAAGAATATCGCGTACCTTGTAATTAACGCTCATGGATATTGGGAGATATCATAGCACAACCTGCAATGACTGCTGGAAAAGAAACCGTAAATGGAGGTGGTACAGAAAGTGTATGACATGGATGGGTGACATAGACAAGAAATTTGGAATGATTGATGGTGATGGAGAAAGTGGTCTTCGTAAAAAGAAAACCTTTATTATGGATAGACAACATAGTTTTTAAAGAGATGTTACAGGAAGAAGATTGAAGCCTTTTGTTGCATGAAGATTAGTGGTTGTATCAGAAACAAACTGCTTCATAAATTGTTCTTTGGATGCTGGTTTATGATACAACCGAAGATGGTGTCCATTAACCAGCAGCTTGAATCAGACATGATCAATTATAGCCAACTGAACTAAACCATTATCAAATACATTTTCTATTTCATAGGGGCCAAGCCATCTTGTCGTGAGTTTACCTTGATTTTACTTGTACCTAGAGTCATAGAGCAGCACCCAATCACCGATAGAGAAATGCTTAGTTATGATATTGTGGTCATGCCATTTCTTCCTTTGCTGCTGGATAGCTTCAGTATGCTGTAGAGAAGCTTTCCTTATCTCATCCAATGCATTCAGCTGTAGGAGGTGTTCCTTTTGGGCTTCTGAAAGATTAATATTAAGTTGAAGAGCAATCCTTAAGGTCTTATGCTCAAACTCTATTGGCAACATGGCAGTTTTTCCATAAAGTAACTCAAAAGCGGTAAACCCTGTAGTTGTTTTCCATGTTGTCCTATAGGCCTAGACTGCTTCTAGAAGATGACTGCTCTAATATTTCTTGTGTAATTGTACTTTTTTTTGTAAGGATTGCCTATAATTATTTGTTAGTAACCTTTTCCTGACCATTGGCTTGAGGGTGATAAGGGCTTGATTTTATGTGCCTGATCTTGTAATCATTCATTAATGCAGTGATCAGGTTTGATGTAAACTAAGCTCCTTGATCAGTAACAAGCTCCCTTGGGACTCCAAAACAAGTAAAAATATGCTCATATAGGAACTCAACAACTTTATTGTCATGGGCATGTGTCATTGCTTTCACCTCCACCCACTTGGATACATAATCAGTGCAAACCAAAATGTAGGATTTCCCATTGGATGGAGAATCAATAAGCCCCACAAAATCCATGCCCCACTTATCAGAGGGGCTAACTACCACTTGCAGATATAGGAGAATTTCATTAGACCTTGTTGGTCTCCCCATTTGTTGACATTTTTCACATTTTATGGTGTAGGCTACAACATCCTTATGTAGTGTGGGCCAATATTACCCTATGTTAAGCACTAGCATTGATGTTCTCTTAGATGCAAAGTGGCCACCGCATGGCTCATCATGACAAGCATGCAAAATGTTATAGGTCTCATCTTCTGTAACACACCTTCGCATGACTTGGTTAGGTCCCATGTAAAATAAATAGTCTGAAATCCATGAAAAGTTAAAACTTTTCTCAATCAACAGTTTCTTGTCTTTTGGTGAGAAGTGAGCTGGAATTTTGTTGGCTGCTAAATAATTTGCAATATCTGCATACCATGGAGTTTTAGCAGCAACAAAAAATATATGTTCATCAGGAAAGCTATCATCAATTACTTTAGAGGTGGCAGGTGTAGTTGTTTGAAGTCTTGACAAGAAATCAAACACCACATTTTCCCTGCCTGGCTTATCAAATTCTTGCAACAATAGGAGCCATCTTGCTAATATTCCAGATATGGAAAGCTTATTCATGAGGTACCTTATTGTTGCATGATCTGTATGAACCAATATTTGGTAACTAGTGACATAATGCCGAAACTTGTTCAGTGCATACACAACTACTAGCAATTCTTTCTCTGTGACAATATAGTTTAATTTTGGGCCCTGAAGGTTTTTGCTAATAAAATATATGGCATGTTCTATGGAATTTTCCTTTTGTCCTAAAACTGCCCCTATGACATAATCAAAAGCATTTGTGTGTTTATGAAAGGGCAGACTCCACTTGGGTCCTTGAAGAACAGGTGTCGTAGTAAGTAAGTTCTTAAGCTGTAGGAAAGATTTGTCACATGCCTCAGTCTAGTTAAATTCACAATCCTTAGTTAGTAAGGCATACAAGGGACTGGCTATTCTGCTGAAAACTTTAATAAATCTTCTATAATATCTAGCATGTCCTAAGAAGCTTCTAACATCCTTTTTTTTCATAGGTGTTTGAAAAGCTATAATGACTTCTATTTTTGTAGGTTCAACTTGAATTCCTATTGGAGAGATATGGTGGCCTAAAAAAATTCCTTCTTGCATCATCATAAAACACTTCTTACTATTTAAGGACAAATTGTGCTCCTAGCATCTTTTCAACACCTTCTCCAAATTTGCTAATGCTTCTTCATAAGTAACTCCATAAGTGGTGAAGTCATCCATGTATATCTCCATAGAATCATGAGAAATATCAGCAAAAATACTAATTATTGCCCTTTGAAATGTTGCAGGTATGTTACATAGGCCAAAAGGTAGGACAAAGTAAGCAAAAGTTCCCCATGGACAGGTAAATTTTTTTTTGTCTTGATCCCTAGGTGAAATTTTAATTTGATTATACCCACTATATCCATCCAAAAAGGAGAAATACTTTTTACCAGACAATGAGTCTAGCACTTCATCAAAAAATGGTAGTGGAAAGTGATCCTTTTTAGTTGCTTTGTTCAGTTCTTTGTGGTCTACACAAACTCTCCATTTTTCACTTCTTTTAGGAACAATCACCAATGGAGATACCCATTGACTGTCTGAAATGGGGTAGATAAAACTTGCATCAAGCAATTTTTGGAGTTCATTTTAAACTATTTCCCTGAGTACTGGGCTTATCCTTCTTTGAGGCTGCCTAATAGGGGAACAACATTCCTTAATGTAGATCCTATGAGTAAAGAGTTGAGGATCTATTCCCTTCATATCCCCATAGTCCTATGCAAAATATTTGTGTTGATCTTGCAGCATTGTGGCTAGGGCAGTTTGTTGAGATTGAGGCAGCTTATTATTGATATTCAGACAGTGGCCTAGAGACAGCTCAATTTGCTTGGTAAGATAATTAATGGAGTCTACTAATAGAGGTGGTGTCTATATTTCTTGTGGAAGAAAATGTTGGTAAACTGTAGGAATTTTAAGTGGTAGGCTCTCAGAATTTAATTGATGCAGGAAGCACTGCTGAGGATAGTTATCTAAAATAGATAGGCAACTCATATCAAAGTTGGACTATAAAATTTGTAAAATCAAGTCATCCTCACTCTGAAGTTGGGAAAATAGATTGGTTTGCAGCATCATTAAGTGAGTCAATGAACTGACTTCTTCTGTTTCCTCACCTAAATCCATCCAAATTGGCTGAGATAAGTCTGGATGAGGCTGGGTAGATGGGTGTAAAGCCAATTTCTTTATTGACTGGCCCTCATAAATTGTCATGTCTCCTGAACGACATCCTATAAAAGCATCAGTTGTAGCTAACCATGGTCTACTGAGGATGATAGGATATCCTCCCAAAGTTTCCTTAGTGGACAATATGGTGAAATCTGGTGGGTATTCCCAAGACTCAATATTGACAGTTATATCTTCCACCATGCCATTAGGTGTTACTGTGGAACTATCAACAAGTTGTAGGATGGTAGGTGTGGACCTAATGGTTAGGATATTCAAATACTCCATAGTATGCTTGGTCATTAAATTAATGGCTGGACCAAGGTCAACCAAAACATTCTTTACTATCTGACCATTAATATTTATTTGCACCAGAGGACTCCCAAGATCAACATATTTTGGCATGACAACCTTCCCTAATATAATATATGAAAAATGTCCTAGAACATGGATAGTTTGGGGATCCTTTTTCTTTCTTCCAGGTTTCTTCAAACAAGCCTCCTTAATGGCTTTCCCATAAATTGGAACATATTTAATGGCTTGAAAGAGGGGGTTTTGAATATGTACATTTTTTAGCTGTCCCAAAATATCAAAGGTAGGCTCTTCCATAGACTTGGGTGCATTGTCTTGCAATCTCTAAGGAAAAGGTGGTTTGGCTTGATGCTACAGGATAGGCTCCTTATAGACAGTATCTGATATAGGTATATGTTTTTCAGGACCAGTAAGTTGTTCAAAGGTAGGATCTGGAATCTCAGTCATTACTGGTAGTTATGGAGCAGGTAAAGTAGTTCCAGGCCTAAGATGGATATCATTAATATTCAAGGCATAGGCTGGATACTAATTGGCTTCAACAAAATACATAGGTTGCTATTGCTACTGCTTATTATTAGGATTTGGCAATGGTTGAGTAGGCATAGGCATTTGTTTTGGAGGGCCAGTATTTGTTGCAGGTGTCGAAGGTGGTGGCATGAGGGCTGGAGGTTGTGGTTGTTGATGCTACAAGAATCTACGAGATTGTCTCTACCATTGTTAAGAACCTCTCCATTGAGGATTTTGCTACCAATTACCTTGGGGTGGAGTCCATTGGCCTTGTGGTTGCTGCCAACCTCCCCAAGGAGATTTCCATTGAGGACTCTAGTAGTTAGGCCAGCGTGGTTGAGAGGTATTCCAAGGTGGTGATGGCCCATATGTAAGTTGCCATTGATTATTATAATTAGAGTAAGGATTACCAAAAATCAAAGGATCTTGAGGAATACCTTTTCTTTCAGCCCATGGGCACCTTTGTGCAATGTAGAATACTTGGTCATCATCACCCTCTACTATTTTAAAATTAGTAGGTAACTGCTTAGCCTCCAAGTTAGCCACCATCTTACATCTATAGTCACGTTTCTTCTATCAACAATGTGGACAGAACTTGACCAAGATTGCTTCAACTTCCTCATGTTTCTTTCGAGCTTTCATAGTATCCAACTATGTAGCCATATTATTTATGATATCCTACTTGAAATTAGATATAAAATTTGAAATCTCCATCCGTGAGACTCCATTATTAGAAGAATTTCCCACTGTAGCTTGATGACCTCTACCCTTCTTGAAATTTTCTTGAGAGTAGTTGTGACATATGGAATTAATATCATCCCAAGGCACTTGGTTTATATCTCCTCCTCCCATCAGATCTAAGGCATCAATATAGGCATCATCGATTCCCCTCAGAAAAACTAATTTTTGAATTCTTCATTGAGAGTATGGTCTAAATTATTTTTCAAGTAAAACAAGAACCTTGAAATATAGTCCTCCAAGCTTTCATCCTCCTTTCGATGAATTTGGAATATATCATCACCCTTAATACCACTCTTATAATAATCTTTGTATTTCTCAAGAAATTTTGTTTGCATGACTACCCAACTATCAACAACATCTCCTCCCAAACTCATAAACCATCTAAGAGCTCCCTCCTTCAAAGTAGCAGGAAACAACTTCAGCTTGTGATCATCTGAAGTATAATCATAGCTTTGACAAAGGATGTCAAACTCAAAAAAGAAAGTGTCTGGGTCCTCTGTAACTAGTCCATAGAACTTGGGAAGTAATGAAGAAGGAATTTTTTTGAGGTTATCATTATCTTGTTGGGTTATGATAGGGAATTCAAAAGCAAGAGGTTGATTAGGTGGATTTTGTGCCATATTTGCTTGATGAAATATCAAAGCAAATGGATTATCTTAAGGTTCTTCGTCAGCTAGGTCAAAGGGAAATTCAACAAATGGGTCTTCAGCAAATGGATTGATATCTTGGTCTCCTCCTTCCTCAAATAGATTATAAGCTAGTTCAAAAATGTTATCAGTGAATGGAAGGTTTGGGAGAAATCTTCCTAGAGTGTCTCTTCTTCTATGCATGTAACGAACTTAACTAAAAATTGAAGCATTTGAGAATTCTTGAATAATCACACTAAACTACTGCTAACAATGACTATAGCAGGTTTTTAGCTTGACACCATCCCCAACAACAGTGCCAAAAATGGTTGTCACCCATAAAAGGATATAAAAGTCTTGAAAAATCCTAACCTAGGAATTGGAAATTCCAACAGGTGACTAACATCTTCTTATGGTTGTTCATTTACTTTATCAAACCAGGGAACGTATACTTGAAATGGAGCGGCACTATATGTGCACTAAGAACAAATTTTAGCCACAATTTACTAGAAATAAATGCTTAAAAGGAATTCTACTTCTGATGCAGGAATGCAAATAAAAGTCTTCTCAACTTAAGCATAACTTGATTAAAGCAGAAATCATGATAACTATTACTAAGAAACAAACCATGAATTGGTCTTATGCTACAAGAATAGACACAGGGATGGATTCCTTATGCTGTAGGAACAATAAAAGACTGAGTTTGCACTCAAACTTATGGGAATGAAATTCTAACTGATAAAAAAATAGAAAATAAATGACTAACTACGGATACTCACTAAGTGGCCCCCCTTAGCAAGCATCAACCAACTTATGCAAGAATTGAACTCAAAACTTCTTCAACTTTTATTCATAACTTGGAATCATATACATGGTCATTCTGCTTGTAAGAAAACTAACACAAAACTCTATTTCTCATTATAATATTCACTCGAACATACTCTATTTTGTGCTCTTGTCTCTAATATAGTTGAATCTTATCCAATCTAATCTCTTCTTTATACTAGATCTATTCACTCACGCAGGAGGAACACTTATTTATAGAAAAGAAACTAACTAACTAACTTAACAAAGAAAGATGTGGACATAAATGCTTCCTAATACAGAGGAATAGACTTTCCATAAATGAAAGTATATCTGTTCAACCAATTCAGAGAGAATCTAGCATTCCACTCTTCCTAGATTGATGATCACTTAGGTTTCCTCCCAATGACTCGGACAAATATTCTTCATTGGAATAAATTCCTCGATGCCGTGTTGGAAATGGACTTTACTACAGGGTCGAGATCTGCTGTGTATTGACTCTCTCATGCTAACTTCAACAACATACGAAACAAATGGTGATAGAGGAAAAAGAAGGCATGCATATAATAACATGATACTCATTCATTAATCACACACATTAAATCTATCTCATTTATCCAAAAACCGCATGGATCATATCAGTCAATTGGGAGGTCAAATAGGGCAATGAATATAGACATATGAAGATATTAAGCTATAGGAATATAGGAATGCATTGCCACAGGATACTATCTGATTTTAGATAAAAAGTTTATAATCAAAGAGTTTAAATCAACCATTAATAAACGAGTAAGGGTTTTTAAAACTACATCATGATATTCAAACTATGAGCATATTTTGGGCTCATCAAGCATCATGGATTTCTTCTCTACCCTATTAAATTTCTCTAGCTTCAACAATTCATATTTTCTTCTCCACACCCTCATCATACCCTGATTCACCTACCATATTTTGTCTTCTCTTTCTACCTTGTGGGTATGTGGGTTTCATTCTATCTTCTATTATTACCTTGAGGTAACCATTTATCCATGATTGAGTATAACACAACACTTTCCTTAAAACATCTTCAAGGGTTTCTACCTCCTATTGTCCCCAATCTAGGTCCAAGATATGTTCATCATATACCTTATTTGATTCCTAAGCGTGATTATTTACTTCCCTATTATCAATATCCATTTTCTTAAGAATATCATGTGTTTTGTAAGCCTTCATTTGGTTCAATGACAACCTTTGGTAGGACTACTTCCTCACATCATTATCGTCTTCATAGTCATACCATAAATCCTTCAAGTGGGGATCATAAGCATATTTCCTATTTATATATTTGGCTAACCAGTCCATTGGATCATAATTTTCCCTCTTGAACATGAAGAACTCTACTCCACATTCTTCTAATTCATCTTCACATAGCTTGGAACTTTTAACAAAGATGAAATTGTAATTGCCAATGGTAATAATAAATTTCATCGGTCCCTTTTCATTTAGCTACAAAAAGGCATAATGAGATGGTATCACCTACCTCACAAAATTGAGTAGCACTATTTTATCTGTAGGATAATTGGGTAACATATAGGGATAACTAGTGAATCTTTCCACTCAAATAAAAGTGAATGTAGGGAAATTAATGAGCCATCATCTAGTAGTATGTATAGTGTCCTATGCTTCGAGGGACAACATCTTTTCTTTGTCTTCCTCCATTAATCTAACTAGCTTCATGAAAAATATGTCACTTACCCTATGATAATATATTTTTTTTCCTAGTTCCCTCCCAAAAGTTCCCACTCTATTCAATCCCTGAATATTAGCTCTTAGGGCACAAAAATAAATAATGTATGAGGACATAGTTAACCACTAGGAAGTAGGGAATTTTTGTATCTTCTCATGAAATCTATCAATAATAAACCTTTTGCAATGAATTCAAATAGGGTCTTCCCTTATTTTCTTGATAATCTCAAACATCCATGGTTAAAATTTTTTGGCATTTATGCAACCAACCATATTTCTTAGTAGGGTTATCATGTCTTGGATTTCCTTAATGAATAACAACCTCACAATGTGATTTGACATCATCACCATTTTCTCTTGGAGCCATGTTGATATCATGACCTTTTTATTCTATTCTTCCATACTCATATAGGATTCTATCAGATCCCCCATTTTCATTACATTCATCCTAGTAAACACAATAAGCCCAAATGTGTATACAATGCCTTCTTCTGAGAGGTCTACATAAACTCTCACCTCTTTTATGATTTCTCTTTAGTCTTTGTCATACCACTTCATGCATTCAATGACTAATTTAGGGGCTTCCATTTCTAACGGGAAGCCTATCAATAAGTGTATTCCACTGGTAACCATGTTCTTAGTACACTGTCTAGCATCTAGCTATTGGGTCCTCACAAATTCCTATTCATTAAAACCTTGTAGATGGGTATCTATTATCATCCCAAAAGTGGGTACCACTTACAAGAAAAAATTCAAACTCCTCCTTAGGTTTCTTATTCTATGAAGTACTCATGTCTCTATCAATTTCTTGCATTATAAATGTATATATGCTCTATATATGAATTAGAGCTATTTCTAACCATACAATCTTAATAGTTCATCAAAAAAAATTACCCACAACCTTTTATTTATTAAAATTTGGTAAAGTCCAGTTGAATTGAACAACATTTTCTTCAAAAATTACCCATAGGAAAACTTATTTCATTAGAACCAAGCATACATGAATGAATTTATAGAGCTCATTGGAGATACCTAGTTTCATTGATAGCAAGGTCGAATAGACACAAAATCAGACTGTGATAATCACATTTTTCTTGTATCTTGATGTTTGCATTTATTTGTGTGCCTCAACTATCATTTTAATTCATTAATAAACTTATGAATATGTTACCTTGCATGTAGTAATGTATTAAAAAATAAATTGCATGCTCAAGGTGGTGCCAAGTATGTGCATTTCACCTTTTTTAATTCTTTAAATTATGCATTAATTACCCTAAAAAGAGGTACAATCTTGGTAGGTTAGGGTTCACATTGTGGAGCCTTTGATTTATGTGCCATGGCCAACCTCCAAAAATAAGGTGGCAAGGGAAGTTGATGTGGCATCCTTGCATGCCATATTTTTTCATGCTATAAATAGGCAATTGAGTGAGTGCCTAGCTCATATACCGAGAAACTAGCTAGAAATTAAGGATGAAACATTTGACACCCAACTCTAGGAGAAATTTGGGATCGAGATTTTACTTACTAAGTGAAAGAGTACTAGGTGCAAATGGTACCTAGGTGCAAGTAAAATAGGACCGATACAGTTCAATGAACTTAGTTTACAAAACTTTTGGTCTCCAATTTCGAAGGAAAGAGAAACCAGTAATGTGTTTAGCCAAAGGATGTTGACACATACAAACTTTGGAAAAAAATCCTTAGGAAAAAATTGAGCGGGTGAAATATCACCATGTAAAATGACTTGTCAAGAATAATATGAACCTTGCACAATTTTCACTATACTTAGACTACCAACACCCAACACACAAAAAACTAGGAGTTCGGATAAACCATAAAACTTCAAGGGAGCTTAGGATTTACAAAATTCCAAGTGAAGGAGACCACCAATGCAACTAGGAGCTAGGTATTTCATAACAATACCTTCATTTTACCATTTCCCATATAAGAAGCAAACATACACAAGAAGGAAGCAAAGAGAGGAAAAAAGAGTCCACATTTTTTCAAGGGTGAAATGGGGCATATTGTGAGACCGCACAACAATTATTTTAGGTTAGGTTAGGTTTTTATTTTACAAGATGTGTTCTTGCATATCCTACATTCCCCTTTAGAGAATGCATGATCTAGATTTTTTTTTGTTTGTTTTTCTCTCAGTGCAGTTTGCACATTATATCTTCTATTGTATCTTTTTTCATTGTATTTAAAGGAATTCCCCTTTTTTCTTGATCTTTATGACTTTTTTATTAATGGAAACTTAAGGATTTTGGATCCCATGATTAGTATGATATCATCCCATGGAGGTCACCAAAATTTTGACATTTCATGCCACCTTATAGCCCATCATTAATAATTGATTTGAAAGATATTGCATCTCCCATATTTTATAATGTTATTCCTCTAGACCGTGCATTGATCCTCTTTTTTCATGCCTTAGTCAAAATCCCAAGTTGTAAAAATCCAAAATTGACTAATTGTTGGAATTGTCATAGTTTTAGAGTTCTTGGTAACCATTCCATCATATATTTTTTATTAATTCAAATTCCCCACATCAAACCTTGAAAAAGTGGATAATTATTCATTTATTGGCATTTTGGTTAGTCATAGTTTTCCTTCCATTCATGTCAATTTTGTAATCCCCAAATTTTGAACCCTTGAAAAATTCCTAGGTGTTCCTTGTCATATTTTCAAAATTTCTCTTATCCTCATACCCACATGTGACCTATATCATCTTTGAATTTTTCCTTATTTCCTTTTAAAAGTCTATTATGGAATTTATTAATCTATTAGGCTATCAGTGATCCTTGTAATCATCTACCCATCCTAAGTTTCTCTTTTTTGAGAAGTTGTTGAGATGGTTTAGAATTATTATCATTAATGTCAAAACCTTGGATTTGGAAGGTTGTGCTCCAAATGATGTATAGACTTGATCCATCCTATCGTATGCTATGGTGTTTGTTTTGTGGAGATTATCCTTGATCTAGATATGGTAGTATTCCTTTTTGGGACATCTATTGAATTTAGTTGATTTAGTATAATGAGGACTAATATTTTGATGTTGGATGATATGCTCAAATCCTTCTCTGGGTAACCTTCCTATCTAGACATTCATGTTGCATGTTACAAGTTTTGGTATATCAGATTGTGTTTCTCTGATTGACAATGAAATTAATGATAAACAAGATTTGGTCTTGGTTGTGGCATTCTCATTGACTCTGAAATATACTTCATGTAATTCAGATTATGATATCTTATGTATGACCCATTTTTGGTCCCTTGGTAATGTGGTAAGAAGATCTTTATGTGTGACCTATCTTTTGGGTCTGGTGTTAGCATGCAAGGTCTTATTGAATATTTCAAGCTTGTTCTTCATGATGACATGATTTGTGGTGATCTAAATTCAAATGGTGCTTAGCCGACTTAGAAGACTATGAATATATTATGTGGCCAACTTAATTTTGATCTATGGGTATACATGCATATATACAAAGAATATTTTTCATTGAAGATAGATGCACAAAAGTAGTATGACGTGTGCAAATAGATAGAAGAGTGTGATGGAAGGATTGATTTGTTTCAGTAGAAAGTTGTGTGAAGGTTGTGGAAGGAAGGTGTGTAGAAGATTCTTAACCAGATCTGCTACAATCAGATATTGTGCTCTTAACCAAAACTAAATTCATGCATATGCAGATGAAACTTTATTAGTTCATGTTTTTCCATTTTTGTAGGCAGTGAGCCTTTCTCTTTTGGAAATGAGTCTTTTTGTATCTTTTGCTATAATAGTCGAGCAATGAGCCCAACTTACAGTGAGCCACCCTTCAATGAGAAAATTGGTAGTGAGACCTTGTAAAAATCACCTTAACCGGTGTCACCTTAACTGATGCTTTATAATTGAGAATTAGAATTCTCCATGGTTTTTCCCTTCTTAGGTTTCCATATAAATTCCAGTGTTCATTGTGTTTGGTGTTGTTATGTGCATTCATGTTCTTGTCTATTTGATTATTTTTTTATTGGTATAAGTCTTCTCTAGATTAAATAAAGAGAAGAAATTTGTTTGATAATAACCGATTCACCCCCCTCTCAGTTATCCAGACTATTCAAAAATTGGTATCAGAGCTTGGCCCCTTGTAGATAGAGCTTAATTGCTTGAGGGAGATCTTGGAATTTTGAATAGATGGAAGGAGATTATTATTGTTGATGCCTAAAATTACTAGACAAATAGCCTTATGGGAAACTTAGTTAATGGGGGACTAATTGCACTAAACTAAGTAACCTTTGGATTGTAAAGAAGATGATTGTTCATATAATGTGGGTTGAAAAGGGAAAAGGAAACAAATATACAAAAATAAATTCTAATGCTCCGATGATGCACCAAGATTTAAGTATATAGGTATGGAAAACCTTCCTTTCAGATTAGGTTTGAGGGCCCATTCAATAATCTGCATGTTTGAAAATAAAAAAAAAGCATAGATGAAAAGCCTAAGAAGCCAATCAAATGACATAATATAAATTCCATATACATTCACTAGACAAGAATAGTTCAAGACATGATATGAACAAAAAATTTATATTTAAATTGTAAAATTTGTTAAGATAAACAACTCAGTACAATAAACAACATAGTATAATGTATTATCTAATAACTAAGAAATAGAGAGGTTGAACAGTTGGCACAATCTATATATCTTAATACAATAATCAGAAAAAAATACGAAGGCCTAGAGTTCTTTATCTCTTTTTTCTATATTTTCCAACCCTTCCCAAGAGAGTCAAAATAGTATATATAGACCTCTCCACCACCTAAAAGCCAATAACCAAAAAGATTCCCTAGACATGGGTCATCTTCCCTAGATGATTCAAAGAAAAATCACAATAGAAAGATCCTTCACTTTCTTCAAACAAAGTGCACTCTATTGTAAATGATGGTTGTGGTCTTAGAGGGGAAGCAACAAAATTATCATGAAGACATGTATCTAATCATTTGAAGAATTAGCTAGGACACATGGAAAAGAAGCAGAGCCTCTTTGTTATTCTTCCTTCCTATACAACCAAAATTCTTGCAGAGGTGAAATGTGGAGCAGAGGCAGGAGCCTTCATATCACCTTTCATTTCCTTGAGATGAAATCCCCACGGAGATGACATGTGGCATGAATTTGGCATGATCTTTAGACTACGGAGCCCACCCAAAAGGTGTCTGAGGTTTTATGCAATATGGCACATAGATGGAGCTTGAAGATGAAACAAAGAGTATATGATTTTAAAAGGTGTGAGCTACTAACACGTGGTGCAAGCAGATGAAGGCACAACCAAAAAAGGAGCCTAGAGAGTTGTAAATATAAAACGCATGGCCAACGCTTATGCAAAGCCAAATAAAAGAAAACTCGAAGGGAGCTTCAAGGAATAATAAATCCATATCTTTTGGTGACTTATCAGGGTAATTTCATCTATAGAATGAGAATCCAAAATCCTAGTTCAAAGACTAGAGCCCACTCCATTGGGCAGACATTAGATCTTGGAAAGGGTAGTTTGTAGATGCAGCTAGTCGGCCTTGAATGGTGTCAATAAGGCATACAAATTCTCTTGCGCCTCATGCAGATCGATAATTTATTTGAAAGGAAGCTCCATGGAGATCTCAGTCCCAAACTCAAGCTAGAACATAAGATGTTCCACTAGATGAATAGTGCCTTCAATATCCACTATTGTGGGAGGCTAGTTGAATGATTGGAAAGTAGATAGATCCTATTTTTTTTCCTTGATCCTTTCTATAATATGCTTTGCCATGGCCACCAAATTGTTAGAGAGAAACGGAGAAGGGAAACCCAACTGAGTCAAATGATAAAATTATATCTATATATTATTCATAGTTAGACTCAAGGAGGCCAAACAACTATTGGCCTAGAGGATCACCGCACGATAATAGATGAATTCCTTTGACTTATTGGAAACCAACCTCTAGTCCTCTATCCCTACCCTTTCCAAGTAATCATTCATTACTTTATACAACGTGCCCAACAATTGGTCAGCCTCGGGAACCCTCTCAACAATTAATTGTGGAATTTGTTCAATTGTCTAGCACACCTCCCTACTTAAATTTTTTGCATCCGCCATGAATTGTAGCACTAGTTGTAGGGACAAATAGGAATACTTGACCTTCTCCTAGTAGGACACATATAACTATTGAGCCACCAAAAGGGAATCTGATTGCGGACTGAAGGGCTAGGAGGAAATTTTCAAAATATTTATCTCAACCTCCTTCAACCTAATTCCCTCCATCAGCTCCTCAATCTTCTTGTTTGATGCATTGAGCCATTCCTATAAAGTTGTTAACTCTATATCCTTCCTTCTCAATACCTCCTCTACTTGACCTCAAGATCTAGATTCATTTTCCAGAGAGACATTCAATTCTCCAATCTCCTTTTTAAATTGACCCTATTGGTTTTGAATCTCTTGATTCTTTTTTTGAGTTTCCATCTCTACTTGAGCCAACCACTCTTGAAGCTATTGGTTCTTCTATTGCAAGCTGGTAACTAGGTTGGGATCTTGGGATTGGAACTTTGCAACTTCCTCTTGGAGTTTGGCCTTCTCTACCTATTCTTGTTGAGACAAGTTTGCAATTTTAGCATCCTTGACCTTTTCCTTCTTTTGCGGGATCTACATTCTTTCTTTAACATTCCTAATCTCCTCTTCCCTCTTCTTAAGTTGATGACTATGCTTCAAAAAATCTATCTTCACAACACTCTAATTTTCCTCCATCAACTCGACTTTGTCTTGTGGCGAGGCTAAGTGTAGATCGAGCCATACAACATGGATTGTATAATCCCCAAGTTGCATCTATGATGCTGGCTATCATACATGCAAAAATTATTGATCCTTGAACCTCATTAAAGAGTGTATATATGCATTGCTCAATAGGCTTTGTAGCATCCTGTTCTTTTATTTTCTAGGATCTTTTAGCTTGTGTTGCCTAGCGATGGTATTCTATGCAAAAAATTATGTTGGTGATCTAATCTGTTCACCGATAAAGGGTGCATTGAGAGGAAGAGATTACGAAATCATTATGTACTTAGATGATTCTTTCTTTGGAAGAGTTACCATCAATGGGCAGAAAGGGGAATGTCATGCCAGGTTCCAGTCAGGGGAGCAATGTAAAGGCTCATAGGGGATGGTGGCGGTAGCAGAGATGCAAAGGTTACCATTTTTTGAGCAAGTTGAGTAGGAGCTGATGAGATGGAAGAAAAAGGGTTCGCGATAGTGGGTTGAGATTAGGCCCTAACAAAAGATGGTAAATATTGTGAAGGATTAAAAGCTACCCATCCCATTATAGAGATGGAAGATTGGCAGGAACCCCCTGCAGATGCATAAGTAGAAAATTGAAGGCTGATAGTTGAGGTGATCAGAGACATGGATTTAAAAGGGTTAACAAAATAATGAGAAAAGAGAAGGGAAGGAGAGAAAAAAACATGAGTTGATGAAGAATCTGACCCATGGCTCATCGTTGTAGGTGCTTACGAGCATTCTCCTAGATTGGCATCAGTATGCAACCTCTTCTTAGGTGGAGAATCATCTAAGTCTATGACCTCCTCATACTATTGAGATGCTTTGGGTCTCTTACTATCCCATGTACATGGTAGTGTGACCACCACATGTTATGTAACTGCTTGTGTACTTAGAGGGCTTTTGTTGGGTTGTTCCATTGCTTCACCACCTTCCCACATTTGTGCCTTCTCTGCTTCAATTTCTCTCACTACTGAAGTTTCTTCTTCTTCCTCCACTTCATCATCATCATCACTAGCATCATACTTTATGTTCTAGGGGTCATCAAACTTATCATCCATATTTGGCTCTTGGAACTTGTCATCAAGACATTTGGTCTCTTGATGATAAATCCAAAAGTCAACAATCTTCTCATTACTCCATTGGTAGTGTTTGGCCAATTCATTAAAAAGGGTGGCCCCAATTTTGCACTTTTCATTGGCTTTACCCAAAGGGAAATAAAAATAAATCCATGGCAGCCTCCAATCATTAGTGGGAACATAG
The DNA here is from genome assembly GCA_007115665.2 of Sequoiadendron giganteum. Classification (NCBI taxonomy): domain Eukaryota; kingdom Viridiplantae; phylum Streptophyta; class Pinopsida; order Cupressales; family Cupressaceae; genus Sequoiadendron; species Sequoiadendron giganteum. The sequence continues at coordinate 434,839,784 of CM021108.1, read as the reverse complement.
GCCAGGCCTATAAGGATATCTTGTTTCCTTGACTACAGACTCTGCCAAGCTTCCTAGTAGGGCTAGGAGCTATCAGTCACTTTAACACTAGACCTAGATGAGAAAGCTTTGCTAATAGAAGACCATGAGTTTTCTTCCTTTGCATTATTATTGTGCCAAAGATTAAGGGGAATTTAAAAATCCTTTCTTACTTTTTCCCCCACAAAACATGGCATCTATTGTTGCTAGTTGCCTAAACACCTCAAGTGCTAATACCCTATCTGTGACACAAAACAATAGATAGAAAGGCTTCTCAAAAAAACCATGCAACCTGACAAATGAAAAATCATCTTCGAGGAACCAGTCACAGGGAGGGATGAAATATTGCATCCATCTTACTTGCGCGATAGAAAAATGATAACAACCAACCTCACCCTCCTTATTTAAATCTTGTAATATCGGAGTCAAGGAGAACTCAAAAAAATGCATAATAAACATGGGTCCACACAAAAATTGGCTTCCTAACTCCATTTTCATCAAATATAGACAAAAACATATATTTTTTGAAGAAATCAAGGTTTTGGTGTAAAAACATGTGAGTATAAAAGAAGAAATCTTGAACCTGTATTGTGTATGATACTCCTTGAATTGTTTTAGCATCTCTCGACAAATACCTCCTTGTATTCATGTTAGAATAGGGAATGATTTCTTCTTAACTTAAAACATTAACCCATTTGAAAATCGTGTACCTCTTTGTCACTATCCAGGCCACAGAAAAACTCCAACATAGAGAAGACATCATACATGTCTGAGTTGAAAGCATTTTTTCCAACTGTAAACTATGGTGGACACTTATCTTCATTGGACCTTTTTTTTTCTTGATTGAAAAATAGTTTTGCATGGATCCTGGTTGTCCAAAAAATTTCCATGTTTTCTTTAGTGAATCTCTCCTACTGGTCTTCCCTTTTCCTCGTAGGGATACACAATATATCCCTATCAACACCAATGTTAATCACTAGACTCAAGTTTTGACCCCTTATGACACCAGTATTTGGATCAAAATTCTACATGCATTCATGAACTGACTTTGGGAAATAATGCATCAAGGGAACCATATGTTGTGGGAGACCACAAAACCACAACCTGTATGCCAAAGAGTTTTGGTTATCAACCTTGACCTTTTTCATTCTTTCATAGGCCACTTCCCTAAGACCCTTAGGGTTAGTTTTGAGCTCACGGTCATAAATATTATCCCATTCCTCCACTATCTGGATCTTGTTTATGTGGATCTTCTTCTCCATGACCCATGTATGGGACCATTTCAGCTACACTGGCATCCCAGGCATGGCATAAGAGATGCCACTAAAAAAATTGGCCACTGGCACCATCAAGATGACATCAAATAAGCTTATAACTAGACCTTCTTGTGCTAACATTTTAGGATTTCACTCCATCTCAATTTTTTGTGCCATTGAAATATTTTTTGAAAGATTTTGCAAACACTTAACCTATCTAGAATTCACACTTGAATATTTCACAGTAAATTATGTATTCAATCCTCTTAGCAAACCTCTTCTTTTATATGCAATATTAGCCTTTCTAAAACTTAAGATGAAAACAATGGTTGTTTTAGCAATTAATTCGACATGTACCACCAACTCTTATGTTCATACGAAATGAATTCCAAATATCTTGAAAATAAATTAATTCATAATGATGATTAGCCATCATGTGCTACAACACTAGCCTTTGAGAAATTGTGCTAGGAATAAAAGGAGATACAAAACCTTTTGCATGATTTTTCACTTAATAAACTTAGCCAAATGATTCAACAAAAAGGCATAATAATTACACAAAAGGATTTGAGGTGATCCTTGGAGGCTGAAAAATGTTTATAGTTGAACACTTGGTACTTGACCATGTAGACTACCACTTGCACCTACCGCAAGTTTTAGCTGATTAATTACCCATTTTAATTCACACACAACATTCCTTTTGTTGGGGATTTCATGTAACATTGATCTACATCATGCTTATCGCACACAACAAACATAACTTGGTGGAAATTTTGAGTTTGCAACTCGATCAATCATCATGCTTATCAAACACATCATACCCTAGATACCTCTATAAATAGACCTAAGGATAACCACAAAATTCATACTTGGTAGTTGGGATTATCGATAGAGTCATGGATACTCCCATTAGGTTAACTAGTAGTAGATCTTAGGAAACTTTTCTAGGAGAAATTTTTAGCAGGCATTTGAAATACATGATAAAGAATAAAAATTCTCTGGCCATAATTCGAATAAAGTGGGTGTTAGGGAGGGACTTTCTAGAATATGAGGATAAGTATAGAGTGAACGTTGATATTTATCTCATTTCATCACATCTTTTCTTCATATCCAATATCGAAGGGGATGATATTGAGGCTTACCAAGGAGTTTTTTCCCAAGTTCTATCTCAGAGACCTTGGGGAAATTGTAATGAATGTTGTGTATGGCCTTGGGATTCCAACAACAAGTGACCTATGTCGTCACATTGAAGAGGATGTAGTGGTTCCTTGGGTGCCATTTTTGAGTGGATTTCATAGGATGACTATTGAGGAACACTTCTAGAAGGTGTCTCATGCATGCCACTTCCTTTTGAGGTACTATAACACAGATATTTTCTACATTTTGGAGTGGTATACCAATTTTAGGAGCCTAGTGTACCCTCCTCCACTTGCTATTATTCTTTAATCTTCTACCCATCCTATTGAATTTGTTGCTCCTACTGATGGTGAAGCTCTAGCTAAATGAATGAACTTGTTTCTCCTCTCTTTTTTGTATATCTATCTCAAAATCATTCCTATATATATACTTGAAAAGCTTGGCTTAAGATCCATTTTGAAATGTAATATCTCAAAGTACATATTACCATATAGTGAATATATAGCTCTTTTTTAAAGTTTTTGTATCCATTGCTTTGGCTTCTTCATGCTTCATGGGTTCCACAAAAAAACTCAGTCGAACAAAACACACAAAAAATAATTACATATTTACAATGTCAAAGGGTTAATCAAGCTAACTAAATAATTTTAGGTGAATTTCGTTGACAGGAATTCCCAATGCTTCTTTTTCCATATTCTCTTATTCGAATGTATTATGTTTCTTACATTTAATGATGCAGAAAGGACCTTCCCATAAACTATCAAACTTACTATGTTGGCCAATTTTTACGGCTCTCTCATTGAATTTGAGTACCAAATCTCTGTACTTAAGAACCTAGTTGGAGGTTTTATTGTTGAACCACTTCTTAGCCACATGTTTATGATTGTGCATGGCCATTAGGGAAGTTTCCATTTTTTCTTGTAGTTCCAATAGCTCAACTAACCAAACCTCCATGGCTCCATTTTTTTCTTCCTCCAGAGAATTTAGTAATTATAGTGCGGGAATTTTCGTAGAGATAGGAAATAGCGCTTCCTTCCCATATACCAAATCGTACAATAAAGTATTTAATACTTTCTAGGGAGTTATGTGGTCTGCCCAAAGTGTTGATTTGAGATTCCTATACCATTCTCTTTGATTCTTTGATCCTATCCTTTTGATGAGTCCGACTAAATTTTTATTAGTCGAATCAGCCAGGCCATTCCCCTATGGGTAATAATTCAAAGATGTTTTTAAGAATATTACACTCTTAAATGAAAATTGATACCTTCAAACCCAACAAGGCTTTTGCATTGTCAAAGATGATGGTCTTGGGCAAGTTGAACCTTGTTACTAGCTCCTCTAGAAAGTTTATGATCTCTACCTCAATCACATTCTTCAAGGGCATGGCCTTCGTCCATCTGGTAAAATAATCTTTGGTTGTGAGGATCCATTTATGTTTGGCACTGGAAGTGAGATTAATCATTTCAATAAAATCAAGCCCCCATTGTGCAAATGGCTCTTCAACCACCATTGGAGTTAGCAACATGGCCGAGTTCTTCCTTCTTCCTACGAAGAATTGGCATTCTTTGTAGGATTTGACTAAGGTGTATGATTCATTGAATAGTGTAGGCCAAAAATATCCTGCACATATGATTTTAATAGCGATGGTCTTTGCAGAGAAATGTCCACCTATGGTACTACTATGGAATTCACCCAAAAAAATTACAATTGTTCTTGAGTTACACACCACAGAGGAATACCATTGAAATTCCTTTTGAAGAGAAATAATTCAATGAGAACATAACCATTATTTTTCAATCTATAAAATATCTTCTTATGAGGAGGGAGGCACGCTGGATATTTCCCAGTCTGCATGAATCTCATTTTTTCTACCAACCAACAACCTTCAGACACAGATTCATTAAGTAGAATTAGCTCGAGTTGTTCCTCCTCCATTGGAAGTTCACTATCTTGTGCCAAATATTCACATAACCATTTTCCTCACACTATTTTTGTGGGCTTGATGTTGATGTCATATTCAAGGATCTTGGTTATCTAGTTGGCCCCTTTTTTTGGTGATCTCTCCTTCCATAATGTATTTGCGCACATTGGAATGTGCTACATATATGGCCACCTTGCTAGAAGATATGAGGTGTTAGAATTTTTGAAGGCCTTTGATGATAGAAAATGTCTATCTCTCGATGAAGTTGTACTTCATCTCATAATCCTTTAAGGTCTAGAAGTGGAAAGCTATCGAATTTTCTCCCTTCCCTTCATCATCCTTTTGGGTTAAAATAGTAGCGATGCTAGATCTACTACTAAACACATACATTATGAATTCCTTTGATAAGTTTAGGTTTACCAGGACAAGGGCTAAAACAATAGCCTCCTTGACTTTCTCAAAAGTTTCTCTTGCCTCTTTTTTCCATTTGAATAACTGATCATTCTTAAGCATCAAGGTGATTAGTCTAATTAAACTTGAAAAATCCAAAATGAATTTTCTTACAATATTACCCTCCCTACGAAGGACTGAACTTCCTTTGTGTTTACTGGTAGGGGAAGTTCCTTGATTGCCTTCACCCAATTTGGATCAATAGAAACTCCATCCTTGGACACCACATGTCCCAATAATTTTCCTTGAGGCACTCTGAAGATACATTTCTTTAGGTTCAGGGATACCCCAAACTCTTGGAATTTTTGAAAAACCATTTCAAGATGATCAAAATGATTATCTTTTGATTTGGAAAATATAGTAAGATCATCCAAATATATCAAGATGATCTTATTGATTAGTTCTCTTAAATAAATATCCATCGCTTGCTAGAAGGTGGCTCCATCATTTGAGAGGTCGAAGGGAATTTTAGCATAAGAAAATGTTCCCCACTTAGTAATGAACATGGTTTTATTTCGGTCCTCCTCATTGACCTGGATCTAGTTGTAACCAGAGAAGCCACCCTTCAAAGAAAACATTTTTGAGCCAACCATTGTTTTTAAAATTGATTCCATGGAAGACAATGGGTAGTTTTTCTTCATTGACACCCTATTTAGATCCTATAAATCAACACATAGGTGGATTTCCCCATTCTTCTTTCGAACCAAAATCAGATTAGATACCCATATACTATGCTTGATCAAGAAAACAATTCAAGAGTGAATTAGCTTTGTCAACTCTTGTGCCATTAGTGCCTCAATCTTTTTGTTTACTGGCCTCTACTTCTAGCAGACAGGTTTTATGTCTTTCATTAGTTCTATGGTATGTTAGATGATCTTAGGATCATATCCCTTGAGATCATCATTTTAGTGCCCATCCACTTTGCAAGACTTAGGCCCTGCACAAGGCCTTCATATTTAGCTTCATTTTTTGAACATGCAAATTGAAAGAAAAAATATTTGAGTTTCTTTTCCTTGGATGGGGATGTCAAAGATATCCTAGCTCCTACACCAAATTTGCATCTTGCTCCATCAAATTTTAGCTTCCATATCTCTGAGGCATGACCATTCTCAGGTTCCTTCATCACCTTCAGAATTATTTGATCTTCATCATAAATCACATAAGTTCCCAATTCGGTGGCATGATAATTTCCAAAAGGATCAATGTATATAAATTCACTCAAGACAACCTCCTCTTGATTAGTCCAATATATGGTTACCTTCTCATCTTCAAGTAACTTAGTACAATGCATCTCCTCTTTGGTGATAGAGGTATGGCTAGCCTCAAAATTTATCATGGCTTCATCTAGTACATGTTCCAAATGTAAAGTTTTAGACATTATCTTCATCTTAGCTCCATGCTTGGTCCTAAATATTAAGTGTGACCAATCTAAGGAAAGATACCCACCTATCTTGATAGTGAATTCCTAGGATAAGCAAAGGCCAAACATGGGAGGAATGTTAATGAGCACAATATCATGTGGGACTGTGATACTAGGGTAGGAGAATAGAGTCAATGGAAGGTTCTTTATGAAATCTATGGTTTCAAATTTATTTTCATCCAATTGAATAACCCCTCTATTTAAAGGTTCATAGCTAAGTCCTAAGGCTTTATCTATTTTCTTGGGCATGATTGTGGAATTATATAATAATTTTTCACCCATAATGAGAGTTAGGAAAAATATTTTTGGTTTTGGCTTACCTCTGCCTTTAGTTGAGGTTCCCTCTCTATTGTTTGTGAGGACTTTGGTCTAAGGCGATGGATCAATGGATTTTCCTTGGATAGTTTGTCTATTAGTCCTATGCTTGCATCTTCCAATAGGGCCTTCTACAATAATGACTTCTACTCCGGAATCACTAAGATATCCCAAAGAGATAAATTAGTAGAGGATTTCTTCAACTGTTCCACCACATTGAATGGTGGTGGAGTCAGTTAATTCTACTCCTTAGAATTTTCTATAAAAATCTTCGTACGTGGCTAAGATTGTTGGGTAGTTGTGGAGGTGCTAGGGGCTTGGTCGAGAACTCTTTTGGACTATTGAGTGACTGGCTCACTCGTGAACCTCCTCTTTGAGTGATTTTTTTAGTCTGATTGGACTTGTGGGGCCTTTTATTTTGAAACATCATTCATAAGTGCCACCTTTTCTCATTCCATCCATGAGAGTAGTGCATGATCAGGAGCTATGTCTACTTCTCATTCCAAATAAATTCTTTGCATTTGAGTGGTAAGTACCATTTTTTCCATTTATAGAGAGGCATACGTATAACCTATTGAGTCTAGTGTAACACCTTGACTACGTTGTTTCGCTATTCTCTACTATAAATTTCCATGCAGAAAATTTATTGGCATATGTTCTTTGTTGCAGGGGAAACACCAAGAATTGGTATCATTAGCAAGATTATTTTTCCCTACCACCAACTCTCTATTTGAACTCAGTGGAACATTTTTTAGTGGAGTAGGCACCAAAATAATATGATGGTTTGGTTGAGTTTGTGTATTTGTGAATGTACCTCCTTGGAACTAGTTATGCCGATAAGGTCTTCTGCCTTGGTAATTTAGGTAAGCTAGCTTCAGAGGCATGGATTATTGTCGCTTTATACTAGTTATTTCATTTGAGAATAACCACAACTCCTTGATATTGCTAATCTCAACTGCTAAATATTTGGATGTAGAAGCAACATTCTATGGTGCACTTAGATATGTGTACATAGATCGGGAAGGAGCAGACGCACTAGTTGAAGCTATCTCCAGGGCGGGGGCTAACAATTCTACAAATACAGGCATAGCAGGCCGAGGTGGCAATTTCTTGAAATCAATCAAATTATTCTTTACCTTAATAGAAATGCTACATGCGTCCGATGAGGTATTCCCACCAAGATATTGAATCATCATTGAGATGTCAACATTGATAGAGTTTAGGTAGAACATGAATGCCAAATCAGGAGGTGGGTGAATAGCAGTCTGGATCCTTTTCCAAGTCATGTGCAACCTAGCATTGAAGTCGGTCATGGCCTCTTGAGGAGCCTACTTAATGGTCATGAGTTGCTGTAATGGTGAAGACTGATATCCATTGTTTGAAAACTATTCATAAAAGGATCTTTGAGCTGATCTCAAGTACCGATAGTATTGCCTCCCAAAGTGTGGTACCAATCTAGTGCTTTTCCTTTCAAAGAGGCCACAAGTAAACTTAGAGCTATGTTTTCATCAGTGACACCATGTACCAAGCACATGTCTGCCACATCTTCTAGATGGCCAAATGCTGTTTTTAAGCCTTCCTTAGTGAATTTTGGTAAATTTCTTATAGTAGAGGTTGGGATATGAGCCCATACATCTGGTGTTATTGGTGCTATAAGAGGAATTCCAATGTCCCAAGCTACATAATTTATGTTAGCCATTGGTATAGGGCCCTGCGAAGGGGTCAAAACGTTCAGTTTGATGGGATCTTGCTTGTACTATTACTAGTGGTGGCACTAGAAGGCTAGGGTTATTCACTCTTTGAGATCTAGTAATAGGTCTATGGATCATACACCCATTTTAAATTTAGATATATTCAAATGTAGACCCACTAGGTGTGTCAAAAAAAGAACTATTGATGCCTAAAATTACTAGAAAAAACAACCTTATGGTAAATTCGGTTAATGGGAGACCAATTGCACTAAACTGAGTAACCTTCAAATTTTAAAGAAGTCACCTCTTCATATAATGTGGGTTGAAAAGGGAAAAGGAAGAAGATATACAAAATTAAATTCTAATGTTATGGAAATGTGCGAAGATTTAAGTATATAGGCATGGGAAACCTTCCTTTCGGATGAGGTTAGAGGGCCCGTGTAGCAATCCGCATGTCCAAAAATAACATAAAGCATAGATTAAAATCATAGGAAACCAATCAAATGACATAATATAACTTCCATATACATTCATTGGAGAAGAAGAGTTCAAGACATGATCAAATTTTTTTTTTATATTGAAATTATAAAAGTCATGCAGATAAACTACTCAGTACAACAAACAACATAGTATAATATCTTATTTATTAACTAATAAATAGAGAGGTCAAATATTTGGCATGATCTATAAATATTAATACAATACAAAGGCCTAGACTTCTCATTCTCTTTTTTTGGTATTTTCCAACCCTTCCCAAGAGAGTCAAAATAGTATATATAGACCTCTCCACCACCTAAAAGCCAATAACCAAAAAGATTCCCTAGACATGGGTCATCTTCCCCTTGGATGATTCAAAGACAAATCACAATAGAAAGATCCTTTGGTTTCCTTGAACAAATTGTGATCTACTACAAATGATGGTTGTGGTCCTAAAGGGGAAGCAATGAAATTCTCATGAAGACACATGTCTAACCTTCTAAAGAATTGGTTAGGACACATGGTGAAGAAGAAGATCCTCTTTTTTATTCTTCCTTCCTTTGCAACCAAAATTATCGTGAAGGTGACACGTGGAGCAGAGGTCGAAGCCTTCATTTCACCTTTCATTTCCTTGAGATTCAATCCCTACAAAGATGACATGTGGCATGGATTTGGCATTAGCTTCTGACAATGGGGCCCGCTCAAAAGGTGTCTGAAGGTTTATGCAACATGGCACATGGGCAGAGCTCAAAGACAAAACAAAGGGGATAATATTTTTAAAGGCATGTGTTGTTGACACATTGTGGAAGAGGATGAAGGCGTGACAAAAAAGGAGCCCAGAGAGTTGTAAAGATAACATCTTCAAACAAGGATTATGCAAATCCAAATAAAACCCAACCCAAAGGGAGCTTCAAGGATTAATGAATCTGTAATTACTTTGAGGAAGAACTAAAGTCAATATTGAGTGATATGGGAAGTGCAAAATTTGAGAATTAAGAGTTGAAATAAAATATTATGGAAGAAAATGATTGTATTTCAAAGCTAATGGAGCAAATCCAAAAATTCAGCAAGACACAAAGAGGCCAGCCAAGAATTAACAAATTCAAAGGAGAAAATTTTGGATTTGAAGAAGCAACTGGATGAATGAAAAAAGACTAAAGAAAATTTCAAAGATACCATCAAAGAAAAATGAGAAGAAAATGAGAAGTTAGATCAAGAGTAAAGAAGGTTGGTGAAATGTGGTGTGCTCGTTCTCTGATCATAAGGCTTAAAATTGATGATGCTTTGGTTTATTATTGACTCAAGAAGGGTATTACTATTTCATATGTTTCAGACTCATTATCAGATGATTCAGTAGAATTTGTTGAAGAAAGAATGTTGTTGGAAGAACCCAAAGGACATAAGTTTGAATGTATGATTGAGACAAGATGTGTCAAAGATAAACAAAAGTTATCCAAACACATTGGTGAGACAAGAGAATGGATTAAGGAGATATCTGACATCTACAAGTATTGTCTCTAATGGCCTGCAACTATTGATAATTTTAGAAGTAGAATTGAAGATATTGAATATGAGATGAATAATATTGGAAAGAGTTTTAATTGCTTCAAAGAAAAAGATGGAAAATAAAGAATAAGAGTTGTAGAGTTGCAAGCAAAGCTGTTGATTGTTCATAGATAGAGGGAAGACGTGATTAGAAATTTCTGGTTGTTCAAAGAAATTGTTGAGGTTTGGTTGGATCTTCTCTTTGGGATACTTTATGATGTAGAAGAATGTGAATTATAGTGCCTATCTCTAGACTAGTCATCCTCATTTACATTTTTCAGTTTGTTGGATAGCATGTGTACCAAAATGGATTCTGTTGTGCTAGCTTGGAAGAAGATTCTTCCAAATGAGAGAGAAAGGTACAAGAATATTTTTCATGTGAAAAAGTGTTATTTTTACTTGAGTTCCTGAATGTCCATATTTTGGCTCTTTTCCTTTGATGGGAAAAAGGGGGAGAAAAATGAAGAGAAAAACAAAAACAAGAAGAGGTATTGAATTTCTTGATTAAGGGAGAGTGATTAGAATTTTGGAGTTTTGTGTTTTTGAACTTTTTCTATTTTTCCATCAATGCCAAAGGGGGAGATTTCTAAGAAGTTTTTGAGATGGTTTAGGATTGTTTTCATTGATTTCAAAACCTTGGATGCATAAGTTTGTGCTCTAGATTATGTAAAGACTTGATCCATCTTATCGTATGAGATGATGTTGCATTGTGTGGAGATTATCCTTGATCTAGATATGGTAGTATTCCTTTTTGGAACATCTATTGAATTCAGTTGATGTAGTATAATGAAGAATAATCTTTTGATGTTGGCTGGTGTGCTCAAAGCTTTCTCCGAGTAACCTTGATGTATGAACATTTAGGTTGCATGTTACAAGTTTTGGTATGTTAGATTGTATTTCTCTAGTTGACACTGAAATTAATGATAATCAAGATTTGGTCTTGTTTGTGGCATTCTCATTAGCACCAGAATATACTTCATGTAATTATGATTAATCTATCTTATGTATGACCCATTTTTGGTCCCTTGGTAACTTGGTAAGAATATCTTTATGTGCAACCTATCTTTTGGGTTTGGTGTTAGTGTGGAAGGTCTTATTTAATATTTCAATCTTTTTCTTCATGTCGACATGCTTTTTGGTGATCTAAATTCAAATGGTGTTTAGCCAACTTAGAATATTATGAAGATATTATGTGGCCAACATAATTTTGTTCTACAGGTATACATGCATATATATATAAAGAACATCTTTTTGATTGAAGATAGATGCACGAAACTAGTATGATGTGTGTGAATAGATAGAAGAGTGTGAAGGAAGGAGTAATAAATTTTGGCATAAAGTTATGTGAAGGTTGTGGAAGGAAGGTGTGTAGAATATTCTTAATCAGATCTATTGCAATTAGATGTTGTGCTCTTAACCAGAACTAAATTCATGCATATGTAGATGCAACTTCATCAGTTCATGCTTTTCCATTTTCTGTAGGCAGTGAGCCTTTCTCTTTTGGTAGTGAGCCTTTTTATATATTTGGCTATAATAGTTGGGAAGTGAGCCTAACTGGCAATGAGCCACCTTGCAGTGAGAAAGTTGGTGGTGATCCCTTGTAAAAATTACCTTAACTAGTGTCAGCGTAACTGGTGCTTTATAATTGATAATTCGCATTCTCCATGGTTTTTCTCTTCTTGGGTTTCCACGTAGATTCAGGTGTTCATTGAGCTTGGTGTTTTTATGTGCATTCATGTTCTTATCTATTTGATTATTTTATGATTGGTATAAGTATGCTCTGGATTAAATAAAGAAATGAAAACTACTTGATAATAACTAATTCACCCCCTCCTAGTTATCCAAATTGTTCAACATTTATGACTCCCTAACTCTTGAAGTTCAAGTCCCTAATAGTTATAAATACTAAGTCCTTTGAACATTTGGGCCATCAAATTATTTTGTACCTTCATCCCTTTTTGGTATGCTTCCTCCCCAATGCCCAAATTCTACCCTTCATAAAATTCTTGTAAGTCATTCTACCTATTGATGGTCAAAATAGCATAAACAACATAAAATAGAATATTTCTACTCTATTTCTCCTGAAAAAGAAAGATAACATATATATAGCAATCTAACTTCCAAGGTCCTAGTAGTTGGTTGTCAACTATGTTGATGTCACTCAATTGACCAATGCAATTTTAATATTCAAGGGGCCTTTGATGGTAATCAGGGTACAAAGTGTAGGATATAAATCATTCTAATATAAAGAGGGGGGTGTAAAATAAATGAAAATAGATATATCAAAACATAGTATAGTAAGCATGAACAAAATTCCTTAACATCTAGACATATATTCTCAACAATGAGTATTTCTTAATAGATCAAAACCATAACATGATGCAACCTACAAAACAATCCATACCATTGCATACATTTTGTTGGTGTTTTAAAATATTTGAAACATATTCCATCTAAGGCTTTGTAATTCCCTAAGAGGTATCCAACCTCTATACTCAAGAACTAATAAAGTTAATGGCCAACTAATGAGATTCATTCAAAGACTAAGATCTCCTACACTTTTGGTTTTGTGAAACCAAGGGGGGTTTTCCTAAGTGTGTTCATAAGAATGTTTTATGACTCGGTAAGAACAATTCTTCTCACAGATATGGTCCCTCTCAATGAAATTAGATAGCAATTACTTTGGTTGTGGAAAACCAAATAATAATAACAATTATATTAAAGCAATGAGATTGGAAACTTAACATAATATTTGCATCTCTGAAGAGATAAGGTTTGATATTCTAGATTGTTTAGATCTTGAACCACCCTACTTAGAACTATAGTTTTGTACCTCTAAAAGAATCTTGCAAACATTATCAGTGCCTCATCCATTGGGTAGGATTCATACATAATGTAACTCTGATATTATGAACTTATCCTTACAATGCTTCACATCATGAGAATTTTTGAGTTTATTAAAACAATACTCCTTAGTGAATCCTGAGCATAACATCACAAACCTGTAACTCATTTTCAAGAAATTTGATTAACTCATTAAGCTAAAGAAGGAAAATGAAGTACACATTCAAATATACCATTGAAGAGGAATGAATAAACCATTGGTGAAGTCATCCACAATTCATGACATATAAACATGAGAGCAATTGTCTTAACCAATTTTTATAGATTTGTTTCAATATCAATAATTACAAAAGTATAGCATACTTATTTCATACCACTCCTAACCTCAAATGATTTCCTAAATAATATCTTCAAAAAACCTACAATAAAAACCAACTTTACATATCCTAAGCAATTGGATACAAAAATATTGACCCCTAACAATGAGCCATAAAATCTCTTGTATAGAAAAGGAGAGCAACAAGCATTGGGCTCCATTGTTAATTTCAAAATGAATTTCATTCTAATGAAATTAAATTCAAATTCACACTTGAAAAAATATTCCTCATCATTAAAAAAAAATAGTATATGATCTAAGGAATCAAAAAATGGGTACACCCAATAACCAGTTGGAGAAAAAACAAAAAAGCATGCCATGTATGTGCACGCCCACATCCACAAGATGAACCACCAGAATAGAACCACCCACGAGAAACACACACCACCACCAAAAATCATTTAGTCAACACACAACCCTAGTACAGATGACCGCTTTGGGTTCTCGCTTCAGTTTAAAGTGAAACCACTCTCTATTTCCTATCCACAACAACACTAACCCCAACAACATGGCATGGTGCCATTGCAGTTATTGGTGAAACTGCAAGGAACTCTTCTTCGACACCCATGAGCTTGGTTATGGCCATGAGAAAACACCGATAGTCTGAGTTAGTCTCAGACCCATCGCCACGAGAGCTCGAAGAGAGTACGACAGGAGAATTGCAGTGCCCAGACTAGTTGCCCACACCTCAGGCACTTGCTTCAAGAGAATCAAGAGCATGTTATTCTTCCTCATGCCATGAATTCCTCACACCTACTCTAGCACTTTGATGCACCTTGATGTTGTCCATTGAATATTTGTAGCTTGAAAACACAAACGAATCCAACACCTGCAAATAAATCAACTCAAAATGCAATGACAATAGTGAGCAATTCAATAGGTATTTATAGAGTAATCTGGTGCAGGGAATATTAATTTCCCAAATGCTCATACGAGCATGTGAATTATTAGTGGATGATATTGCCACCACAAATTTATTCCAGGCATACAACCCATCATTGTATTTATCAGTAGGATACCGCTTGCACGCACAAAAATCAGGAGAAAATCCACTAAAAAACCCACGCCATTAGTCAAACAAGTTGTAGAGTGCAAAAAATCCTCACACGGATGAACAGTATCCCTTTGAATTTGAACTGTTGATGTGAAATAGATTTGGCAAGTTGGATGACTCAGATCAAGTCAATGATCATTGAAAATCCACATCACCGCCCGAGAAAACCACAGCTAATCACAACCCACAAAAAAAGGGGGTTGCAATCGAGCAATAGGCCCCACCTAGCCCTATCATCCCCATTGTTCCAAGAGCCAGGCCATGTGTCACCTTTTTGTAAACCTCGCAATACTTTTGGAACATTTACTCTGATCATGCAACTCCTTCGAGGGACGGTCATCATTAGTCCCCATCATTAAAATCCTGCTAGTGAAATGATGCCCACTTGTCATTGTTGGTGCATCAAGAAAAGGCCCCACTCCTCTGTATATGACAAGTGGCGTCATCTCTCACACCTCGCACTACTTAAGTGACATTAGCAGGAAAACCTGTGAGGTTTGCAAGAAACAATCCAGTTACAAACTCGTGATCAAATGGTTTGCCAAGCTACATAAAAAAAATATAATATACTGGTGGAGCCCACCGAAAAAACCTTTGGTGGCATAAAAATTTAAGCCCAAGTGGAAAATAAGAGACCGATAGCTCAGGTGAAAAAGGGGTCGGTAAGAGCATGAAGGAAAGGCTTAGTCAGATAACTTAAGTGACTGGTAACCCTTAATAGCAATTCAAGGTTAAAAAATAATGTGAGGGTTTCAAAGATACCAATCAATCTTTCATGAGTGATCAAAAAATCCTACACCCAAAATATCAGACCTACAGTCTGTTAAAAGTAACCAGCCATGCCCAATTTAGGCAGAATTTTGACAATTTTTTTAAAATTCTCATCACATTCACAATGCTTAATTTAATCATCACAACCATACATCAAAATACTACAAGATTCAAAACAAACTCATCATTCATTGTCAATAATATAGATCAACCAAACATAACAGTAATTTGATTCATAGATAATCTAATGAAATAATCTTAAAAACCCAACTTTCTTTGTTGATTTGCATCAAGGAGAAAAAATTTAGGCTCGTCAATTCACTGGCATATAGATTGATTATGGTTCATTAACCTCATCCAAGAAGTTAAACTCCAACATAAAAAAGTGTATAAAAAGTGTATCTAAATTAAACATGAACTTAAAAGTGTCTTTACTCAAAGCTCTAAAATTCTATCTAATATCATCAGGTGGCTAATCCTACTTTAATCAGCTAACCTTTACAACACTGAGATCAAAAGTACATATAGACATGCTACACATAAATTTCTCTCAATCATAAATTGAGATCCACTAATCAAGGAACCAGAATTGCATGAAGAAGATAGACTGGTTGATCCACAATTCAAGAGTTGTGTTGATGGTTAAAATGACACAAACAACTTTAAAACAGAATATTTCTATTCTATTTCTCCTGAAAAAGAAAGACTACATGTAGTGGCCTAACTCCCAAGGTCCTGGTAGTTGGTTCTCAACTGTCTGATGTCACTCAATTGGTTCATGCAACTATAATATTCAAGGGGCCTGGGCTGGTAACAAAGGATTCAAGCTATGACTCTCTTTGTCAAAATAGTTTCTGTAAATCAAGGGGTTTAAAATAAAAGAAAAAGATAGATCCAAGGGGTAAATCAGTAAGTATGAATTAAATTTATCTACTATCTAGATATATACTTTTAACAATGAATGTTTTCTTAACCGATCACAAAAACCATAACATGACACAACCCACAGTATAACTGTACCATCATATACATCTTAGGTGCTTAATTCAATTCCTCTATTCGCCTATCACAAGTATTTCCAAGATCTCAAAACCACACACATTCATTCATCTCTAAAACTATAGATCAACTGACTTTAATAACCTTAATTCAATGACAATTCAACAAGATAATCTTTAAACCTGGTTTCTTTTAATGACCTTCATCATATAAGAAACTATCATGCTTCAGCACAATCACTGGCATTCAAGTGGATTATAACTCATTAACCTTATCAAACAAACAATTCAATGCCAAACTCCATATTTCGTAAACCTACAATTCTATTAACTATAAACAAGATCTGGTACAATGTATCTCTGCAAAATGCTCTCTGAAAATTCTATCTCCTAACACTAGGTAAGCCAATCCAATTCTCAATTAGCCGACCCTTACAATGTAATACCCCACTGGTATTTATAGAATACAAAAAAGAAGTTCGAACTTTACTTCTATCTTAGGCTTTCCACCTTTTTAGGAACAATCAACTGTCTTGGAAACTCAGATCAATTTCAATCTTGAGTTCTTACATTACACATTCAGTTTGATCTAACAATAGAAGATAGAAAATAGGAGAAAAGAAGATCCCATGTCCTTGAGACTGCTAGTGTTGCATGCTTGCAACATGCAAGGAAGAAGATCATCATGCATCATGCAAGGAAGAAGAATATCATGCATGCAATATTTTATGCATGTGATGCTGGATCCGCTATGAACTCATCATAACTGGTGAAGACCTGTTGTAGCATATCCATATCTAGCCCATCAATCCAGTTATCTTCAAATTTGATGCGATCCAACTCAACTGCAGAAAATTCTTTCATGCTTTTTACCTTGACCAACTCTCTTCCTTGACCTCTACAAGTCGATCTATCACCAAGTCTTCTCCATCATCCCACATGAGTCCTTGGAATCTTTCATTCCATTTCTCTCTAACCTGACTTAACGGCATGCCATCTTTAGTCATTACATTCACATCTACTATTATAGCCATAACCGCTTCCAACTCTTCCAACTACTCAGTTAAATTATTAACTACTCCCTGAATTTCATCCTTATGCTTGCTCAAGAAGCCAGTCCTAAACTTAAGGATGCGAGAAGTCTTGTCTACAAAATCTTTATTATCATCTTCGAGTATAGATTCTTCTAAAAGAGTAGTTAGAGGCAATGTATTTATCTTCTCCAACTTTTCACTATACTCTTTGTACTCTTCTTCTAACTTCTCGGAGGCCTCAATATATTGATGCATCTCTTTTATTACTCCTTCCGCCTCCTTATAGGTTTCAAACCCCTTTTCCAAAACCTCACCTACCTCCCGGTTCACTTTGTCTATCCATTTGTCAACCATCTCCGCCTTACCTCTAACCTGCACCAAATCATCAACCTCCTTTTTGCTTAGCAAAACAGGAGTCTCAATTGCTGCAACCTTTTGTGACCTTGGAGAGGAGACACTCTTCAAAAATGAATGTAACTGATCTAACTAAGCCTTAAGCTCATCTTTCTTTTGTTTGTCCTTGATCATTCTGGATTTTGTCGTTGAAGCCACCACATCAATCAAATTCATTTGTTCATTTCTAGTGGGTCTTCCCAAGTTAACCGTACTCAATTGATAGTCTGTAAGCTGCATATCCCCTACCTCCTTTTCAATCATAGGCACGGCACATTCAGCAACTATCTCCCCTTTATCTGTGAGTCTGGTAGAATGCAAAACTTTAGCCCTCTTCTTAGGCCTTTCCTGTTCAATCTCCTTCATCATGTCCTCCCAATTAAGAGATTGAGGAGGTGTTCTAGCTCTTTTTTGTAGATCTAATTTTAACCAAGTAGGAGCACCAGGAGCCATCATCATGGAAGAGTAAGTAGAAACTGTAGAGGATGGCTGAATATCTACCTCAGGTTGAGAATCAACCTTCACCTTTTCTCGTTGCTCCTGCAGTACATGCAACTGCACCAACTTCTCAGCCTCCTCTCTATCTCTTTGTTCCTGCATCTTCCTGTCTTCTTCTTCTTTTCTCAATCTTTCCTCTTCCTCCTGATCCTTCTCCTTTTCTTTGTCTAAGGCCTCTCTTTCCAACTGTTCTACCTCTAAAGCTTTAAGTTTTGCAGCTCCGGCCTCTTCTTCTTTTTGCTTCCTTTCAGTTTCTTCCTTTTCTATCCTTTCTACTTCCAAGGCTATGAGTTTCTCTGCCTTTTCCCTTTCTTTCTCAGCTAGCTGTTTCTTTACCAGCTCTTCAGCCTCTTTTTCTTTCCTTAGAGCTTCAGCCTCTTGTTCTTTTAGTCGAGTCTTCTTTGCAAGCTTCAATCTAGCAACAAGGGCTTCCTTTTCCCTTCGGTTTCTTACTTTCTCCTCCTCAAGATCATGGATCTTCTGTATCAATTCCAGCTTGTCATTTTCATCTTTGACCTTGATCTCATGCTCTCGTTGCCTCATTTGCTCCTCCATTGTATCAGCTGTTGTCCTTGTTTCAACTTCTCTTTCCTTCGATTGCTACTGTTGAAGTAGAGCATTAGATTGCAACTTTGCCTCTATTTCCTTTTGTTTCTCCACAGCAACCCTTGCATCAGATTCTCTGGTAGCATCTTCAAACTATTTCCATTGCTCCTCCTATGTAAGAATCTGCTCAATAGTAGGATCTAGAGGCATGTTTTCTTGCAAGTCCTTCTCTGACAGAGTTTCATCTGAATCTGTCTCAATTTCTACCAACTCTTCCTCCACTTCTTTTCCTTTAGTAGCTTCAGCCATGGCATAAAGCACTCATTGAACTTCTTTGCTTTTCTTTCTTGTGAGTGGGGCTTGTGTAGATGACTCACCCAATGCGGGCATAGGAACAACAAATTCAATTGGAACATCTCCCTTGGGTGTCTCTTCTTCTTCATCAACCACCTCCAACTCTATTTCTTCAATATCCAAAGGAAAGAATTCCAATGGTTCCTTGGAAGGTGCCTTTCTTTTAATCCTCTTATACCCTTTACCTTTCTTGAGGATTGGTCCCTGAGGAGCTTGAGTCCTCATCATCAACCATTGCACACTTCTATCCAAGACTGTTCTTCCCAATTTCTTAATGTCAATCATTTCTTCTTCACTCCAGTCTATTGGATCTAAGTTTTTGGTGCCAATATTCAAAGCTTCATATGAGGGATCTAATACCACTCCATCATCCACCAAAGTGTCAGGAATATTATCTTTAATGCCCAGCTCTACCATAAGTGAGACTGGTAATCTCTCATAATTCTTCCTCCTTAAGTCAAATTCATCCTGCCTATCACACCAAAAATCCTCTAACAAATTAAAGTGTCTAGTAAACACTGAAGGTAATAAAGTATACATCTTCTTTTTTGGATCAAAATACTTACGAGCTGTATACAATCCCAATTTCAATTGTATCAACTCATTACAAACCACCTTAGCTGCCTTCAAGTGTTGACAACCATATTCCCCCAGTGTCATAGGAAACTTATGGCATCCTGTCTTGTGCTTCATCCCAAATCTAGCATTAACTCCGATGGCTTGATATACAAATTCCATAAGCACTATTCTATTGCTGCAGCATCTTCGAAGTAAATGAGGATGACCTTCAAACCCAAACAATCTGAAGTATGTAAATTTGGGGTATTGGATGTACCAACTTCCCCATTTAGAAATGAAAGTCATAGCTTCCTGACTTAACCTGTATCCTGCATCTCCACTCAATTGATTGATAACCACATATAAAAATGCATCATTGACTCTTCTGAAGTGAGTCTCAGCAACCTGAAGGGATAATTGATCATAGTGTTCCCATACCTTCTTTTGTCCATCCAAAACTCCCATTATACCTACCCTATTTAATCCTGGGAAAATGCCCAATCTTGCTGCAGCATAGACCACATATGAAGTCATGAAGAAAGATTTGGTCTATCTGACCCTTGTGAGTTGATCATGTATGGCATCAGAAACAATCATGGACCAATCAAATTGATAATCACCCTGAAAAATCACTTGAATAAAATGAAACATCCATCCCTTGAAATGGAAGGCATCCCTCTTCCCAAATACTCTAGACAGCATCAATATTAAATTAGATATCTCCTTCTTGAAGTCTGCCCTCTTTGGCTGATTTGCCAGTTTGCTCAAATATTTCTTCTCAGTACTTAACCATCTTTTGTTTAAATGAGACTTATTGTAGTCTTTATGTTTACTGTATTTCTCCAATGCCTCAGCCTCAGTTAACTGCACTAAATTCTTGGGATCAAGAACATTGAATATGTTTTGGAACATCTACGGAGTAAGATCTATAATTACATTATTCTGTGAATCCATGCATAATCTTGTAGCTGGATTATAAGTACTGGCCACTGTATATATCAACTCCAGACACTGAACTGATAAAGGAAACACAGTGATATGTGCAAGACCGGAGTCAACAATCCTTTGAGTTCTCCCTGTCAAGTTTGCCCTTTCTGCAAAGGTCTCTTCATGTAATTCTTCGAAACTATACTAGCCCAGATTGTTATCTATGATATCTGACCAGTTTGATTCCACCTTGCTCACCTTCACCACTAGATTCCTATGATCATACCTTAATGTATAAGATAACTATTCTGGTTTCACCTTCTTGATCTTTGGTGCAGGCTTTGATGTTCCAGCCGGTTGATTCCTTCGAGCAGCCTCTCCTGACGTTCCTGACATCTCTCAAATCTCCTGCAAGCAAACCTCTAATTAGACCCTTTCCAATAAATCATTATAAAACTTGTTTTAAAAACATACCTGTTACATATGTATCGGAGTTGGAATTGGACAGAAACACAAAATAATCATTTTTACAAGACTGGCAGACTCGGAGCAAAAACCAATATAGGAACTTCAACTAGTAACAAACGAGCTCGGAGTCTGAGTCGGGGAAGTTATCGGAACTGGGATCGGAATGAAAAAGGGATTTGGTTTTCTTCAAATTCCTCTCATTTCATATTCTATTTCCATTCCGCCTCTGCCTCCGATTTGTTTATTGTTACTTCGACAAAAGACTTTCCACAATATGCGGAGTCGGACATGGGATAAAAATGGAACTGATAACCTTTACAAACAAAATTCTTAAGTTTAAGATCAGTTCCGATCCCGCCTTCGCTAATTATCACATACTTTAATAAAACCTTTTTAGAACTCGAAATTGAAAATGACATAGAAATGGAATTCACATCTTTGGTAAAAACAAACTCTTATGCCAATACCCATTCCAATCCCGCCTCCGCCTATGCTAATCATGACATCATCAAATTTATTCATTTTCATCATAACTTCATGATTAAACCTAGGTTTCCATAACATAGCAAAGGAGCTTAAAAACTCTACCCTCATATGACCGTGGGGGACAAATTGTATTTTAGAGCCATTTATTTAAAACTTATTGTAGAGATCAATGAAACCCTAATCTAACAAACTTAATAAAACTAGGGCACGGGTTTTAAAACCCTGCCATTCTACCAAACAACAAAACCCTAAATTAAACAATAAACCTAATCTACCTCAACTCACTGTAAAAATATCTAATCTACCTCACTGTAAATTCTTAATCTAACTTACACCACAATAAAAACCTTTAATCTAATCTAAATCTACTGCAAATCGAAAACGACATGACGCGATCATGATTAAGTCGTGAAAATGACAATGCCCAAAAAATAGAAAGAAACAACACAACAAAATAAAACAACAAAGATAAAAATAAAACTAAAATAAACCAAATAAATAACCTACTCATTCAATCACATCGTTGATCATAAAATTGCTTAAAACACAATGATTGAACATGCAAACAGATACAAAGCAAAACACAATGAACACAACCGCAAATAAAACAACGAACAACAAAGATAAAAGACCTACCTCAAACGCAAACAAAGCCACGCTGACTTTCTGAATCAATTCGCACACAATCCCTTCTCTATCTCGATCAATTTGCTCAAATGAACTTTGCTATTGCTCTTCGCTCTCTCAGACTTGTAATAATAACAATAATAATCGGCTTTAACCCTTAATAAAGAAAAATATGTGAATTTCTACCTACATCGACAACCACCATTAATGCATTAAAACACAGTAAAGGCGGAGTCAAAACTGTAAGAGAACAAACACTGGTCTATAGTGCAACTTCTATCAAAAAGTCAACGAAAAAAATTAGCGGGGTCAAAACCAAAATGGAAACAGGATCTTAAAATCATAAACTTTCCAAACCTTATTCCCATTCCGACTCTGTGTCCGACAACTAAAAACAAAACAAAAACAAAAACAAAAGTTAAGTAAAAGACCAACCTAATAAAACAAAACACAAAAACTGAGACAAACAAACATTAAAAAGGAAGCGGAGTCGGGATTAGAATTGAATTTGATTTTGCAAATTTTGAATAGAACCATCCCAATCCCCACTCCTGCTCCGCTTCCGCTAAAGAGCAAAAACAAAGGCAAAGAAAATACTGTCAGGATCAGAACCAAAAATACACCTCAAAAGACCTTTCAAAACCTGATTCATCTCCGGTTTCGCTTCCGATAGAGAAAACAAAGAAAAACAAAATATTTAGCAAAACTATACTCCAAATTTTCTTCCAAAAACAACTAAGTACAAAAACACAAAGGGGGACCCATTTTGACCAAGACAAAAGATGGGATGATTATGCAAGGCATAACAAGTTGATTTCCCTATTGTGCAAAATCTGACACCCAAGGAAGGAGACAAGACTAGCTGATGAAAACCTTCAGTTCAACCTATGTCAAATCCCTATAAAGTAGGAGAGAAAAGGGGGAGTTATGTGACAAAAATAGAACATTTTTCTGCCAAATCACTCCTGCGTTGTTTTCTCAAGAAGATATTCATCATAGCTAGAAAATACTTGTTGAAGGATGTCCACTTCAGGCCCATCGACCCAGTTGTCTTCAAATTTGATTCTTTTTAACTTTGTTGAGGTGAATTCCTACATATCTTTCAATTTGGGCAACTCCCTCCTAGCATCTTTCACCTCCTCTTTAATATCCATTAGTCTATCGACCAATAAATCCTCTCCATCATCTTTTTGCATGAACTCTTGGAATATGTTGTTCCATTTCTCCTTCAATTGATCCAAAGGCATGCCTTCTTTAACTGGTATGTCTACATTGACTAAAATAGCTATTATATCTTCTAATTCATCAAGTTTCTCATTCAAGTCTTTACTAATGTCTTGAACTTCATTTCTATGCTTATATATGAAGTTAGACCTAAAAAAAATTATGCTTAAGGCATTTTCTAGGAAATCTACATTATCTTCTTCAAGGATTGATTTTTCTAGGAGAGCTGATTTTGGAAACTTGCTAATGCCCTTCAACTTTTGAATATATCCCCTATATTCTTATTCCTATTTGCCTAGGACTTCAGCATACTGAATCATTTCTTCTATCAACTCCAATGCTTCTCCATGAATGCCAAAACTATTTACTAGCACTTCACCCACTTCCTGATTAAGCATGTTAATTCATCTATCCAACATCCAAAACTTACTCCTCATTTGTACTAAATCATAAAATTCTCTTTTACTGAGTAAGACCGGGCTTTCCAAGGCATAAATTTTTGGGACGTGGGAGTGGAAACATATTTTAAGAAACTATGCAATTGATCCAATTGAGCCTTAAGCTCATCCTTTCTTTGTTTATCCTTGATCATCCTAGACTTTGTGGAGGAAGCTACAATATCAATGAGATTCATTTTTTGATTCTTCGTAGGCCTCCCCAAGTTGACTATGCCCAATTGATAATCACTCACTTGCATGTTTTATTTGTCCTTATCTACCATTGGAATTGTGCATTCCACAATGATTTCTCCTGCATCTTTAAGTTTGGTAGAATGTAGAACCTTCACCTTTTTCTTAGGTCTCTTCTTTTCTATCTCCTTCATCATTTCATCCCAGTTGAGAGGCTGAGGTTGAAATATTTTCTTCTTCTCCAAGTCAAGCTTCAGATATGTAGGAGCATTTGGGGTAGTAACCACTTGGGTTGAGGAAGAATTAGTAGTGGCAACATATATGGGTGATAACATGGTTTCCTTAGGCTAAGAATTAACTTCATGTATCATTTGTTGTTCTTTATATGCTTCTTCTTGTGCAATCCTCTCGACCTCTTCCTTATCCTTCTGCTTTTGGAATGCTTTATTTTCTAGCTCCTTCTTCAACTATTCCACTCCTAACCTCTTTTCCTCAAGCATTTTATCCCTTAGTTTTTCCAAGTCCTTAAGCTTCTCCCATGCCTCTTTTTCTTTTTTTTGTTGCTTGGCAAGCTCTTCAGCATCTTTTTCCTTTTGTAAGTTTTTCTCTTCTTCCTTTTTCTTATAGGCCTCTTCAACAATTTTAAATTTAGCCTCAAGGGATTCTTTTCCTATCCTTTTCTTCTTCAAGATCATGGATCTTTTGCAACATTTCTAACTTGTCATTCTCCTCCTTTATTTTGAGCTCCTACTCCTTTTTTTGTTGTTGTTTGGCCAACTCATCAACTTTCTATTTAGCTAATGCATCAGCTTGTGCCTTTGCATATGATTCCCTCTTAGCTTCTTCAAAAAATTTCCATTGATCTTCTTTTGTCAAAACATGTTCATTTTTTGCTTCCTCATGGAGAGTTCCCCTAGGAATTTCTTCACTTGGCTTCTCTATAGGAGGAGGTTGAGTAGATGGATCACCTATAGCTGATGTTGAGGCCCCTGGTCCTATTGGGACTTCTTCTTCATGTGCTTCATGTAGATCTTGAGCCAAAAATTCAAGTTCAAATTCCTCTATATCAAGAGGGAAATATTCCAAGAGCTCCTTAGGAAGCATTATTCTTTTTGTCCTCTTGTACCCTTGAGTGGTACCTGCACCTTTCCTTTTCTTGGAATTTTGACCCCCAGGTTCCTTGGTTCTTAGCACAACCCACTAGATGCTTCTATCTAACACCGACCTTGCTATCTGTTTAATATATATAGTCTCCTATGCATGCCAATCTATAGGATCCAAGTTCTTAGTACTTATATTTTGTGCCTCATACTGGGGATCCAAAACCACCCCATCATCTAATAATGTTTTAGGAATGTCCACCTTCATCCCAAATTCCACCATGAGTTGGATAGGAAACCTTTCATAATTTATTTTGCTCAAGTCATAATCATCTTGAAGATCACTCCAAAAGTCCTCCAATAGGTTGAAGTGTTTGTCAAAAATAGAAGCAAGAAAATAATTCATTTTCTTCTTTGGATCAAAGTCCTTCCTAGCAATGTACAAGCCCAAATTCAGGTGCATAAATTCATTGCAAACTACCTTGGCTCGCACAAGGTGTGGATAGCTATATTCACCCAACTTCATGGGGAACTTATGATAACTAGGCTTATGTTTTATACCAAATTTAGAGTTAACCCCCAAGGCTTGATAAATGAACTCCATCAAAATAACCCTGTTGTTGCAACATCTAGGGAGTAGGTGAGGGTGACCATCAAATCCAACCAATCTGAAATAAATAAACTTGGAGTATTGGATAAACCAACATCCCCACTCTGTCATGAATTCCATGGCCTCTTGGCTCAATCTGTATCCTGCATCTCCCAAGAGCTGGTTAATAATGACATATATAAATGCATCATTAACCCCTCTATAATGTAGTTCAAAAGTATGCAAGGTGAGCTGATCATAATGATTCCACACCTTATTCTGTCCATCAGCTTCTCCCAAAATCCCCACTCTATTTAATCCAAGAAAGATGCCTCTTCTTGCTATTGCATAAATTACATAAGAGGTCATGAAGAAAATTTTAGTTTCTCTCACTCTAATCATTTGGTTATGTATACATTTAGACATAATCATGGGCCAATAAAATTGTTGCCTACCATCTAGGATAGTCTAAATTAATGGAAACATCCATTCTTTAAAGTGAAAAACATCCCTTTTTACAAATACTTTGGACAACATGATTATCAGGTCTCCAATATCCTTGTAGAATTATACCCTTTTAGGCTGATTTGGAAGCTTAAGAAAAGATTTTTTCTCAGTTCTCATCCATATCTTATTTAGATGAATTTTGTTAGCATCCTTGTTATTACTATATATTTTCAAGGACTTTGCCTCATTGAGTTGCCTAGGATTTTGTGGGGTGGGAACATTGAACATGAACTAAAACATTTGTGGGGTTAGATCAATAATAATAATGCTCGATGAGTCCACACATTGCCTAGTAGTAGGATTGTAGGCTCTGACTATTGTCATTATTAATTCTAGGCATTGGACTAATAGAGGAAATACAACAATATATGCCAATCCTGATTCAACAACTCTTCTAGTCCTTCCTGTTACTTTTAGAAATAACTCCTCACAATGGAATGGGCCTAGGTTGGTATCGGTTATATCTGCCTAATCAGAATTAGGACCTTGATGTTTATACCTCAAAGTATAAGAGAGTTGTTCTGGCTTGAACTTTTTATGAATTCTCTATAGGTTGAATCCTTTGAGAATCCTTGCCCAATTCTATTGACATATCTTAATTTTTGCAATAAAACCCAATATTAGATCCATAAGAAGTATAAAAACTAGATCAGAGATCTCACCTTTCATATACTTCATACTTAGTATAATTACATAGTCACCAGACATGAGACCAGGAAAAAGAAAACTCCTAGAAGGCTTTAAAGCACTATCAAGGTCGGGACCAGAATGAACATTGGACTCATAACAAACCATATGGCCGGATTAGAATGGAAATTAGACTCAGTACAATGAAGAAGTTTCAAATTTATATCCTAGTCCACTTCTACTTCCGGCAGAGTGAAATACTTTTGATAGTTCATAATTTATCACAAGCGGGCTTGGGAATAGATCCAACATGCATTGCAAACAAAGGTTCATGAACAAAATTAATCCTAGATCTGCCTTCGATTAAGATCAAACATGACGTCATCATTAGAAGTTTCTCTATAGAAAAAATTGCATTACAACCTTAGTACGAGGTCATCGGATAAGCCAAGGAGTCTTAAATTAACAATACAAAACTATCCCCATACGACCAAAGGGGAAAAATCACAACTAGGGCATAACTTTTAAATTAAACATGGATGCACAAAACCCTAGATTATTAAAACTATCAACTTAAGCAATTAGGGCATTGATTAACCCTACTTAACATCAACGAGTCGATACACAAAAAGGATAGGCAAGCAAAGCAATGGATCAAAGACCACCATGAAACCATGAAACAGATGAACATGACACCCTAAAACCTAGGTAACAACGATATAGATATGAGAAGCACGAAAATGACCATTGCAAAGAAAAAACAAATGAGAAAAATGAAAAACAACAAGTAAAACAAAAATAGAGAAAGAACCAAAGATGAAGAAAACAAACAAGATAAAAGAAAAGAAAATAAAATAAAAGAAAAACAAGGATTCAAATGAAAAAACATTCATGAACCCTGCGAAGAATGATAGACCAAACAAACACAACAAAAGCAACAAAGAAAACAAAGAAAAGAAACCCTACCTCAAAAAGCAATCCAACAGGCCGACTCTTGATGCGAATCCATGCGCAAATTCTTGACCTATGATTTAATCATGCCTCTCTTGTTCTATCTTAGCTCTGATTCATTATTACTACTCACAATGATAATAATAAGTAGTAAATCAATCCTAATTAAGGTTAAGAATTGATTCCATGCATGTAAAAAGGTCCACAATAAATTCCATAAATGCAGTAGGTTAGAAGCGGAATCACGGTGAGTATAGGCACAAAACATCACACAACCGAAGTAAATTCAGAAAGCAACAAGAAATAAAAGAGTGAAAGCGAAATGAGAACTAGGTTAGGAAACTTTGTCCAAGTTTTGAGTTTGCTTCTAGTTTTGGTTATGGTTTTGGTTTTGCCAATGATGAAGAAAAGGAAAGAAAGAACCAAAAAGAAGACACTAAGATCGAGACAAGGTAAAAGACATCAATCCCAATTCGAAAAAAAAAAACCACAAAGGTGGAGGCAGAGGTGTTATGGAATTTTTTTTGGAACTTTGTATAAATCTTGAACTTAATATCCATTCTAGT
Organism: Sequoiadendron giganteum; assembly: GCA_007115665.2. Lineage (NCBI taxonomy): Eukaryota > Viridiplantae > Streptophyta > Pinopsida > Cupressales > Cupressaceae > Sequoiadendron > Sequoiadendron giganteum. The sequence continues at coordinate 434,811,427 of CM021108.1, read as the reverse complement.
TCAAGCCCCGCGAAAGAAAAACAAGACAGATTGAAGAGACAAACAAAGAGATGAGTGAGATTGGAATCAGAAAGGAGTGAGGGAATGAAAGTCAAAATGAGTTTGAAATCTAGATTCAATTTTGGTTCTAGTTCTGACAAAACAAAAGGAACAAAATAAAAGTGTTGGACGAAAGAACAACTCCAAACTTTGTTGAAAAAACCCAAGGACAAAAAGAAAACAAGAAAACAAAAAGAGGGACCCATTTTGACCAAGGAAAAAATAGGGGGTGGTTATGCAAGGCATCACACTACCAATTTTTTGGATGTTTTTCATACCTTCCTACCTTTCATCTATTCTTCATTTCCCTAAAACTTCACCATTTATCAGAGGTCAAAAATTTAACATCCCTCATCCTCCCTATTAGAATTGGCTATTGCTGCCAAGATCTTGAGACCAAATGGAAAGTGCACAGACATAATAGAATGTGATAAGAATAAAGTGTTGGAAGTATGCAAAATATTAGTCATATATTATCATTGATGTCACCATGTTGGTCTAGTACCTTGTACCAGTGTGTAGATCAAGCTTATCTCAACCAGTATTTGATTTGGTATTTTGGTCCGCATATTCTCTTTGGTAATCACCGAGGTTTAAATTTTTGAGAAAAGGCTTATGATTGATGAGCCCAGCTTATGGTTTAAATGTGATATATTTTCTTATCCATTCACTACAGTTGACATAGACTTTGATAATTGGATATTGTTCCTTTTTATGATATTTCCTTAAACCTTGGACATTGGGCATAAGCTCGTTTTCATAACTTTTAAATGACATTGACATGTTGTATGAACTATCTATGTTAATTTTAAATTTGATTAATGATTTTCACTTTAAGATCATTACAAATATGAAGTTATTGTGCGTACTAATATTGTCATGCAAATATAATTAGAGGTCTGCAATTTAGGAAGGTTTCACCAGCTGGTCATTCACCATATCGGTCAACAAGGTGGTCATTTAATGGAGGGAAGACTCCCGATGACTGGAGATTACTCATTCAAATCTAAGTTGTAACTGCTTTGTAAATTCTATTAATGTCTGTTGAGCATATTTAGGCATTATTGTTGTGCCAAATCTATGTTAAGAAAATCATGTCTAACAAGATTTTGTGCATGCATAATCGCCTTTTCACTTTCTATGCTTTCCCTAATGTGGTTTTCTCTAATATATTGGAGTTGACCACCTTGTTAGGATTTAGTGGGTTGCTTATTTAAATAAGACTTGGATGCTCCTTCTCAAGAGCTAGCTAGTAGTTATTATTAAAAAGGATACTGATTTGATGATGTAATCACACTCTTAGTTTTTTAGTACTACAGTCATGTTGCTTGATTGTACTCATGTTTTCCAATGAATGAAATGAAGTTATGAGTTCATGCATCTAATTTTACCTTAGTTTTAGGGAATATTTATCCAAGGGGGCCCACTTTGTGATTATTTTGTCTCTTAGATTAGTTAGTATTTTTGTTCAGTAATTAGTTAAGAATCTAGCATTGTTTGTTCCCACAACCACTAGAATTCTATTCTATGATTTTTCTTGCAGCCAAAGTAGACATAGTAGTTTCCTATTTGTTCACTCATATTTTCATTTCTATCATGCATTTTAGCTTAGTATAGTTATTGGTTGATTCTCAATACTTATGTTATTTCCTTCCAAGGAATTTACTTTCAGCATTATGTCTTTCTTAGCTATAGGATGAATATGGCTACTTTGAATCCCTAGTGCACATACAATGTTGACCCATTTTAAGTTTACATCCCTAGGTTGACAAGTTAAATGAACCTTCATGTTGATTGAGATAGCTATTTAGGTTAGATGTCCAATCTCTGAATCACAGCTGAAAGGGCTTAGTTGTTGAATCATTATAGGAGACAAACATTTTTGGCACCATTGTTAGGGATGGTGTCAAACTAGGAAGTTCTTTGGAGTCATTGATAGTTTTCCTTGTTGTAGTATTTCTGAAAGTTTGTTCTTAGTATACCCCTCATTAAGAAATTAATGACCTCCCCTATTCTTTTGCAAATTCTTTATGTAAGTTGGTTGATACCGAGTTGATACCACATGCATAGAGGGAGGAGGAGAGATGCTCATGGGAGATTCCTTCCTAATAATCTTGATTTATTCTAGATAGTTGAGTATCAAAACCTACCGAGAGATGAAGAAGAAAAAGAGCCACAACCCTTTGCTGATACATTTCCAGATCTGACCAGTTTTGAAGTTTCCTTTGAGGATCAAAATATGATTGATAACCCCTTTGCTTTGGAACATCATTAGGTAGGCATGGGTGATGCAAATAGAAACATACCTAACCAACCAACTTTTCATTTCCCCATTGCTCATCAGAATGAAGTAGGAAACCTCAAAAATATCCATGCTTTAGTTCTTCCTAAGTTCTATGGACTTTTCATAGAAGATCCTAATACATTCTTGTTCAAGTTTGATATGCTCTATAGGCGTTATAACCATACCACTGATGCCCACAAGCTTAAGCTATTCCCTGCCACCTTGAAAGAAGTTGAATTAAGTTGGTTCATGTGCCTAGGAAGAGGTATTGTGGAGACTTGGGAGGACATGAAGACAAAGTTCCTTGATAAATACAAGGATTATTGTAGGGGCAATGACATGAGAGGAGATGACATTTTTAGGATGCAACAAAAGGAAGATGAGAACCTAGAAGATTACATTTCAAGGTTTTTGTTTTGCCTACATAAATATCCACATCATACACTCAATGAAGAATAACAAAAGCTTCTTTTCTTGAGAGGAATTAGTGAAAAATGCACTGATGCATTGGACTTGATGAAAGGAGGATATATCACCCAAGTTCCTTGGGAAGATATCAAGAAGCTATGTCAAAAATATTCTAGGGCAGCTTCAAAGAAAGGGAGGGCTTACCAATCCTCCATAGCTAAGTCATCTATTGATGGAGTTTCAAGGATGAAGATTACTCACTTACTGACAGACTTTAGGAAAGATATGATAAATAATTTGGCTACTCAACTAGATTCACTTCAAGCCAAGAAGAAACAAGAGGAGGGAGAGGCAATGTTGGTAGAATATTGCCCTCATTGGAGACAAAAGAAAAAGGATTGTAGATGCAAGATGATAGCTAATATTAAAAACAAGAAAATGGTACCTGAGTTCAATCCAATCCAGGGTGAAGATGATCAAGTCTACTATGTTGCACAAAGGAGGCCCTAGGCTCTAAGATAGGGTATGCCACCAGATCCACTATCTTTTTTTGGTCCATATTTCAATTCTTATTCATTTGGTAACCAATGGAAACCCCCATATCCACCCAATTATGGAGGATATCCATCATAGCCTTGGAATAAACCTTTAAATGCCTGGCCCAATCACCAAAACTCTCCAACCTAGTGGTAGCAACCTCAAGGGAGTTGGCAAAAGTTTCAAGGAAATTGGTAGCGACCCTCAAAAAATTGGTAGCAAATGTCTCAATGGAGGGGAGGACAACAATGGCCAAACAAGACAATCAATTACATGTAGCCACCTTTTCAACCCCAAAAACTTTCTATAATGCCTCCTACTAATTCAAGTCCAAATGCACCTAAACCTACTCAGCCCACACCTAACCCAAATAATAAACCACAACAATAGTCGGTATACTCTACTAATCCAAATCAATTCCTTGCATATATTGTGAGTGTAAGTGACATCCACTTGCATTCAAAAACTACTTTATCATACCCTTCCACACCCATTATCATTGAGCTTCCTTTCGAAGAGGAGGAGCCTCTGGATGACCCCATTCAACTAGATGCACCTAAAAATCATGAACTAGCTTTAGTCAAGAAAACTAAACCATAACAACCATTTCCTCAGAGGTTGGAAACTATGAAAAAAAATGAAGAAAAGGAGGACACAAATTTTTACATTCTAGATCAATTGAAGCATATATGTGTCCAAATACATATATTGCAGTCCATAAAAGATGTTCCAATATATGGCAAGGCAATCAAGGAAGCATGCCTTAAGAAGCTAGGTAAAAAGAAGAAAGACCCCACTACAGTCCATGTGGTGGGACAATTGGCTGACATCATTCTTGGGAAAGTGATTGTTCCCAAATATAATAACCCAGGGAGTCTTTTGGTAGGAGTTTTTATAAATGGGATCCAAATAAAGAATTCTCTAATTGATTTGGGAGCAAAAATAAATGTAATGACTAAGGACATCCTACAAAAACTAAATATTGCAAGCATGAGACCTAATCCTACTATCCTATAGCTTGTTGATAGTTCTAATGTTAAGCCTGATGGTATAGTAGAGGATCTCGTAGTAACTCTAGAATCTTTGGAATTCTCAACAGATTTTATGATCCTTTCTCCAAAGGGCACACTAGGTGGGTACCCCATTATTCTTGGAAGGCCATGGTTAGTGACATCAAATTCTTATATTGGATGTTGGATAGGATACATGACCATTTCTGATGGAAAGAGCACCAAAACTCTTGTTCTTTACCCTCATGCTCATCCATCCCACGATAGGAATAATCCTGTATGGCCACATGTTGGTGAAGAGGCTGATGAAGTTAATTCTATAGCACAATTTATGATGTTAGGCATAAGTTATTTCATACAGCTTCAAGATGAAGATGAAGTATTATCTAATATAATGCAGAACCATTATGAGATAAAGGAATCATCATCCTATCATTCTATTGATCCAATGAAGATACTCCTGCCCACTCTTCCTGTAGCCACTATTATTGTAGCCACTATTCCTGCAGCCACTATTCCTATAGCCACTCTTCTTCCAAATGCTATTCCTATAGCAATAGGCATGTCTCATACATTTCTTCCATATGAACTCAAGGTACCAAGAATTATTGAAGCATCTATGGTAGATTTAACTACACAAGTGCAAGTATTAGAAGGGAAATATCTAAATTTTAACAACAAACTAAGTGAAGAACAACAATTGTCATTGGAAAACTTGCTAAGGGCCCACAAAAATGCATTTGCATGGGACTATCATGATATGAAGGGATTGGACCCTAATATTTTCACTCATAGGATATACATAAGAGATGGCTATACACTATTAAGGCAGCCACAAAGAAGAATTAACCCTACATTGAGAGAAATTGTGAAAGGGGAACTACAAAAATTGTTAGATGTGGGATTTATCTACCCCATCTTAGAAAACCAATGGGTGTACCCATTGGTGATTGTGCCTGAAAAATAAGGGAAGTGGTGAGTTTGTGTTGATTATAGGGAACTTAATGCAACTACCAAAAAGGACCATTTTCCCTTACCTTTCATAGATCAAGTTTTGGACTCACTTAAAAGAAAGCAATACTTTTCTTTTCTAGATGGATTAAGTGGTTATAACCATATTCAAATTGCAATATAGGAACAAGAGAAGACCACCTTTACCTACCCATGGGGGACATATTCCTACTCATTACTTCCATTTGACTTATTCAATGCACCTACAACTTTTCAGAGGGTAATCATTAGCATATTTTCATATATCTCTCATGATTGCATGGAAATCTAGATGGATGACTTCACTACCTATGGTGATGATTTCAATGAAGCATTGGAAAATATTAGGAAAGTACTATAGAGATGTGAAGACCACAATCTATCTTTAAATAGTGAAAAGTGCTTCATGATGATGCAAGAAGGTGTTGTTCTTGGCCACTACATCTCTCAAAAAAGGAATTCAAGTTGATCCTGCAAAGATTGAGGAGATCACCAATAAAGATGTTAGGAGTTTCTTAAGAAATGCAAGATATTATAGGAGGCTCATCAAAGACTTTAGAAAAATGAGAGCACCATTGTATACTCTCCTAACTAAAGATGTTGAATTCCAATGGACAACAGACTGTGACAAGGAATTTTTTGACTTGACGGAAATTTTAACTCATGCTACTATACTCAAGGGACCTAATTGTGAGTTTCCTTTTCACATCCATACTGATGCATCAAAATATGTTATTGGATCAGTCCTAGGATAGAAAGAAGGAGCTATAGAGAATTTTATTTATTTTTTCTGCAAAAATCTGCAAGGAGCTGAATTTAACTATACAGTGACAAAAAAAGAAATGTTTGCAGTGATCTATGCCCTAAAAAAATTTAGGCACTACATAATAGGTTACCAGATCTTTGTGCACTCTGATCATGCAACCATTAGATACCTGATGAATAAACCTCTGATTTTAGGTAGGCTATAAAGATGGTTATTTTTGATGTAGGAGTTTGACATAACCATTGTGGATAAGCCAATGAAGGCCAATGTTGTTGTGGATTTTCCTTCAAGGCTAACTACATCAGAGGAAAATCAATTAATAGATGACTCCTTCCCTAATGAGCATTTATTTTCCATCAGTGTGCAGAAACCTTAGTATGCTGATATAGCTAATTATTTGGTCATAGGGAGAATTCCTCCTCACTTCTCTCCAAAAGAGAGGAGGGTGCTCATTGAGAAATATTTTCCTTTCTCATGGATTGCTAGATGTTTGTTCTAAACTAGACTAGACCATGTCATGAGGAGATGTGTGAGAGAAGATGAAACATATCATATTTTATGTGCATGTCACAATGAACCTTGTGGATGGAATTTTTTAGCTAAGAGGACAAAAATGAAGATTTTGAACACAAGATATTACTCGCCAATACTCCACAAGGATGTGGGAAGATATACAAAGAAACATGATAGATGTCAGTGGTTGGGCCGACCAACCAAATCTATTGAGATGCCACTTAACCCCAAGGTATTAATCACTCCTTTTGATAAGTGGGGATTAGACTTTGTAGGACCCATTGATCCTCCATCAAATGGTAAATCCTATATCTTGGTATGCACTAATTATGTAACAAAATGGGTAGAAGTTAAGGCCATGAAGCATGCAAGAGATAAGAAGGTTGCAAAATTTATTTATGAGGAAATTTTCACATAGTATGGAGTTCCAAGAGAGATAATGATTGATCAAGGGGCTCAATTCACTTCAACCCTTGTTACAACACTAGTCAATGAGTAAAAAATTAGGCACATAAAATCTACTCCTTATCACCCCCAATCCAATGATCAAGTTGAGGTGACCAACAGAGAAATTGAAGCCATTATGACCAAAAAAATGGCTATCCATAGAAGGGATTGGGAAAGTAGGCTACTAGAAGTTGTTTGGGCCTAGCAAACTACCTAGAAAACAACTATAGGATTCACTCCATTTGATTTTTTGTATTGAAAGATAGCTATGATGCCCATTGAGATTGATTATAAGACTCTTAGGACTATAGTAGACTTGGGGATGGATATCTCTAAAGCACAAAAGGACATAATCATACAACTAAATGCTTTGGATGAGATGAGGAAGGCCACCTTGCATCACATAGAGGTCATGTAGAATAAAATAATAAAGTGGCATGAAAAATTTATAAAGGATAAGAAATTCCAGCCAGGTGATTGGGTATTGCTCTATGACTCAAGATACCAAGATAATGCAAAAAAATTATAGACAAGGTGGCTGAAGTATTTTCCAATGTATTTGTTTAGATAACTACCATTGACCATGTCAGGTTTAAGTTGTTGGTGAACAATCATCGCCTGAGGTTGTATCACAAGCCAACTTCTAAGGAGGAGTTCCTCCAGAAATTCACTCAACATGCAACACCCAAACATCTTGTAGCCAAAGGAGGTGGACCTAGTGTCCCTCCTTCTAGCTAACTGAGGTATGTAACTTGTCATAATAAAGAATTCCACTTTGTGGGGGTCCACTTCTTCACCCATCCACCCATCTATTTCCACCTTTCTCTATCTTCCATTCCACCATCATTTCACTTCATTCCATTCCACCTCATTCCACTTCAATTTCATTAATTTCTCAACTGATTTTATAAAAGTGATGGTACTTTATCCATAATTTTTGCAACACATAAATCTTCCATGAATTCAGGTACATGTGCTATCAACTTTCTATGTCCTAATTATCTTTTAAGTGCATTCATTTAATTGTTGTACGTTAATATGGACATTCTTTATAGCATGAATTATTCCCTACCCCTGTCAAATCATTCTTACTGCCCCACATGTGAGGACACATGTGCAAATTTAGGTTGGGGGGATGTGTCAATGTCATGTCCACATGTTTTTCCATATTGGCTCACATCAACAAGGTTTAATTTTTTGATCCAATTTGAATCCTAAGTGAAATGACAACTCGCATGTCTGAAATGATAATCAATCACCACCATTCTTCCTCATCGTAGCCTTCATTTATTATTCCTTTACTAACTTTATTTCTCATGTCATAATATTAAGCCCAAAAAAGGAAAAGTTCATATGACACCAGGGTTGGAAATTTAGCGGCATTGCAGGAAGGAGAAGTTTGGATTTCAGACAAAAATTGTAGGAAGGAATTTTTTTCCAAGAAATTGTTTCATTGCAGAAAACTAACAATGGGAGGTGGGTTAATTCGAAATGAACCCACAGTTCATTATGTATTACTACATGATGCACCCTACTAGGCCAAGTTTAGAAACTACAAATGGTTAGATTATTTCCTGAAGCTAGATGGTTTTGATCAAGATGTTGTGTTGGAGTTTGCCCAAACATTGTTTGAAGGAAAGACCATAGTAAAAGGATTGAAAGTCACTGCTACTAAGGAAAGGATTGTAGAATTTATAGGGTTGTCTGCCAATAGTGAGCATTACCCTACTACTAGAGACTCCAGGTCAACTAGGGCTGAATTCACAAAACCTAGTGATCCTCTATTGACTATAGACAAACAAGGTGTGAAGAGAACATATTTTCCCGAGCTATGGATGCAAGCAGTTGTTTATGTTATGAAGTATATTACCTATGAAGTTTTTCAGTCGAACCTACATTTTGTGCATTTAAAAATCTTGAACCACATGAGGCATGGGAGAAGAATGAATGTGCCAAACTTGTTATACCACCTTCTTTCAATCATGAAAGCTTAGAGCCAAAAAGGTAGGGACAATTCTATTTCCCACCATTTTCTGATCAAATTATTAGTTGAAAATTCTCTACATGATGTGTTTGATATGTCTTGGGAAGAATTTTTGAATATTGATCAAATTAGACCAGAGCATTTGTGATCTATGGTTTTACCTCATAGGGTTAGTAGAAGAAGGAGAAATGTTGGGGCCACTCTTGGTGCCTCAACTTCTAGAACAAGCCCTACTACAAGCCCTCATACAACCAAATAAACTATTCAGATTAGTTCTTCAAAGGAAGAGAATTCACATAAAGGAAGCTCCTCTCCTGATTCCAATGATGATGTTTCTCTTGGAACTTTAATGAGAACTAGGGCAAAAAAGAAGGGAAAAATAAGGAAGGGAAAAGCTAAAAAGAAAATGATAGAAAGGGAAGTGCCAAGCTCTAGGAAATGAAAGGATGACACTGTTCCTCCTGCAGCAAAGGAAAAGCATGAAAGCTCTCTAAGAAAATCAAGACATCCTGAGCCAACTTTTGATGTACCTTTGGAGGAAAACCCTAAGTTTAGAGAGACATAATGTGAGGATGCAGAAGCTCTAATGGAGCAGGTAAATTTTGAAGAAAAGGAAACATTTGAGGATGCTACAACCATAACATTGGCATATCTTGCTAACATTGTGGAACAAGTTGGAAGTCGGGAGCATGAGAAAATTCAAGAGCTCTTGCTGCATGAGAAAAATCAAGAGCTCCTGTAGCATGAGAAAAATCAAGAGTTCATGCAGAAAGAGGTCTTGTAGCTTGAATTGGGGGAGCAATCAACATCCTTGCCACTTGTATTGGTTGGGAAAATAGAGTCCTTGTAGCTAGAGCCTTATGAAAAAAAAAGAAGTGCCAAGTAAATTTTTTGTATGAATTCATAGGAATTCTTATTTTTCAATGAAAATGGTAGTTATGAATTTATGGAAAGAAGTGCAAAGAAGGGAGGAAGAATGGAAAGAGGAGAAATGTAGGTTAAAGAGGGAAATTCAGAAGAAAGACAAAGAAATTGAAGATAAGAATGAAGAAATTGTTGTTTTAAATAAAAAGGTGGATAATATCACAACCTTAGTACCTCAGATACTAGAGTGTAGGTCCCCTCCAAGGGTCTATGCTTTGTATTTAAAGGAGAAGCATATTTCTTTTAAATTAGCAAGGATTATCTCAAGTTTGAATGCTTACATTGAGACCCCTCTTGAATTTTTCAATGCTTATCGGATTGCTCCTTCTAAAATGAAGAATTTGTTGTGTGAATTATATTTGCATAATTTTTTTGCAACTAAAGACCATGATTGGAATCATTCAATCAGTTGGGGAAAATAACATAGAACTTATAGGAAAATTGAATCCAACTCTCCTCTTCCCATTAGGGCTGAGTCTAAAAATCCTAAAGGTATTTTCAAGGATTGGCATAGAATTCTTTACTGACCAAGTTATGGCAATAGGATCTTGGCTGAGAGGGAATCCGTTTATAAAGAATATGAGGAGATGGAAAAAACTATAGGAGAATCTATAACAGGATACTTTTCACAAAGGTGGAACAACCTAACTAATGACTTGAAACAAGTTGAGCCCCACTCCATGTAGAACTATGCTGCAACATTTAAAAGGATTGATAGATATATATGGATTGGGAGAACAAAGGGACAATTTTGGCTTACATTGACTTTTCAACCACCTATCCTATTGTGGTATGTGCTAATATTCAGATAATATAGGTATGACATAGAAAATGAGAGAAAAATATGGAATAGGTTGGAAACGCAACAAGGTTTCTATTGGGATCCTAATTCTCCCACACTAGAAACTAGTGTAGGGCAGCTAGTAGCTACAAATTTTAGGGCATTGACCAAGCAAAAGAACAACCCTTCCTCTGATGGAGGACCAAAAAACCTTAGGTTGGGGGGAAATGATGATCCCATTTTATGGTTTAACTTTGATATAGTTTCTTATCCATTTTTTGTAGTTGACATAGACTTTGATGATAGAATATTGATCTTTTATGATATTTCCTTAAACCTTGGACATTGGGCATAAGCTCATTTTCATAACTTTAAAATGACATTGACATGTTGTATGAACAATCTATGTTAATTTTACATGTGATTAATGATTATCACTTTAAGATAATTATTGATATGCAGTTGTTGTGCATACTAATATTGTCATATAGATATAATTAGAGGCCTGCAATCTAGGAAGCTTCCACCAGGTGGTCATTTTCCATATCGGTCAACAAGGTGATCATTTAATGGAGGGAAGAATCTCAGTGGATGGAGATTCCTCATTCAAATAAAAGTTGTAACTGCCTTGTAAATTCTATTAATTTCCTGTTGATAAAATATAGGCATTACTACTATGACAGATCTATGTTAAGGCAACCATGTCTGACAAGATTTTGTGCATGTGTAACTGCCTCTACACTTTCTATGCTTTCCCTAATGTGGCATCTTCCAATCTGTTGGACTTGACTGCCTTGCTAGGCTTTAGTGGGTTGCTTCTTTAAATAAGACTTGGATGCTCCTTCTTAGGAGCTAGCTAGTATTACAAAGGATGTTGATTTGATGATGTACTCACACTACTAGTTTTTCAGCACTACAGTCATGTTGTTTGATTGTAATCATGTTTTCCAATGAATGAAATGAAGTTATAAGTTCATGCATCCGAGTTTACCTTATTTTTAGGGAATACTTATCCAAGGGGCCCACTTGGTGAGTATTCCATCTCTTAGCTTAGTATTTTTTATTCAGTAATTAGTTAAGAATTTTCCATTGTATGTTCCAGCAGCCACTAGAATTCCATTTTGTGATTGTATCTATAGCCAAGGAAGATAGAGTAGTTTCCTATTTTTTCACTAATATTTTCATTTATGTCATGCATTTCAGCTTAGTATAGTTATTGGTTGATGCTCAGTACTTATGTTATTTCCTTCCAAGAAATTTACTTTCAACATTATGTATTTCTTAGTTATAGGATGAATGTGGCTACTTTGAATCCTTAGTGCATATACAGTGTTGAACCATTTCAAGTTTGCATCCCTAGGCTGACAAGTTAAATGTACCTTCATGATGATTGAGATAGCTATTTAGGTTAGATGTCCAATCTCTGAATCACAGCTATAAGGGCTTAGTTTTTGAACCATTGTAGGAGCTAGAGAATGATCACCAAAAGCATGTATGTATGCAGTCTTAGATGTTCATATGTTTGGATGGTATGTTGGCATTAGTTTTTTATTACATTTTATTAGTAGGTTAATCATGGTCGACCTAATAATCATTCTATAGCTCAACATAAATTTTTGTTATATGTGAGACCTATATTTGGTCCCAAGTAACATAATATTGCATGACATGAGTGAATTACATTCGAAAAAGCTTTATATGAAGCTGACAAGTTATTATTTTTGAAGATATGAATTACATCCAATTAAGCTGACCTGATTGATGTGTATGGATATATCAGGTATATATATACAAGATGGTTTGAATATGAATGATGTGAATGTGAAGAGAAGAAGATGTGTGTGTGTGTGTATATGGTGATAAGAGAATTATGCAAAAGAAAGAATGAAGATTAGTATGTTGTCGTGGGAGCGAATACTCTAAGCATCAACAAAACTGAATTTTCACTTGTGGTGTAACTTCATCAATACAACCGTGGAAGTTAGCCATTTTTTTTACATAATTTATATAGGTAGTGAGCCCTTGTAAGCAATGAGATTTTTTATTTGGCAATGAGCCTCCTTTCTAACCAGTATTGAAACAACTATATATTGTGAGCTAATCCTCACCGTGGTTTTCCCTCATTAGGTTTTCCACATAAAATCTAGTGTTCTTGTGTTGTGGAATTTCATGTTTTACTCTTATTTGTTATATGCTACAAAGTAATTAAAGGTGTTTGTTCAGTAAGTTTTAGTGGATATTGATTCACCCCCCCTCTCAATATTGTGATTATTCAACCATTGGTATCAGAGCATTGGTTCCTCTAGAGAAACCTAACAACAGAGATCCTATAGATTGAAAAAATGGGTAAAGAAGAGCTACAAACTACCTTTGAAGATCTTGACAAGGCTAAAATCGAAAACAAATATCTGGAAGAAAATCTCGATGAAGCAAATGAATGCATCCAAAAATTGAAAGAGAAGTTAAATAAATTCAAAGAAAGATACAGAGAAGTGAGTGAGAAATTGAAACAAGAAAATGATGAGAATACTAGACTAAATTTGAAAATAGATGAAAAGAAGAGAGTTGAAGAGTGCCTAAAAACAGTGATACAAAGCAAGGTTGATGTTTTATTTAGGCTTGAACAAGAAGAGATGAATCTGAAAGTAGAACTTGAGAAAGAATTTTTTTTTGAAGATGATTTCAAGTCAAGCTCCACCAAGCTTGATGAATTAATAGAAAGATAGAAACCTTCTAAAGAAAAAAGTGGCTTAGGTAATGAAGCTGATGAAAAAATGCAGAACTCAAGTCCAGTAAATAATCAAAAGAATCAAGATAAAGAAAAGAAGAAAAGAAACTCTGGAAGGAGATCACCTATCAAACAACCAAATGCACAAAGGTACTCATCATTCAATGGTGTTTGTTTCTCATGTAATAATTTTGGTCATAAGGCAACTGAGTGTAGGATTAGGATGAATCAATTTTTGAGTCCCTTCTTTGGACAATGTTATACATGCAAGAAGATTGGGCATAAAGCTACTGAGTGCAGATCTTTGGTAAGGATGATTAGTCAGGTGATGATGAATAGGTTCAATGGAAGAAGGATGAATAAATATTTTTATGGCTATTTCTATACCTGTAACATGTTTGGACATAAATAAAATTAGTGCAGAACAAGGATTGATGGAAATCAGACAAGATAGAGAAATATTGTCTATTACTATTGCAAAAAGTTGGGACACATTTCAAAAGTGTGCAGAAGTAAAAAGGGAAAGTAGTCTACTCCGGTGGATGATGATGAACCAGTGAAAAATATTGATAAGGAAGATGTTAAGCATGAAATGAGTAAGATATGGAAGAAAAAATAATAATTAGATACTACTGATGCATTTTTACACTCATCCGGTGCAAATGATTCCTCTTGGAATTAGACCTAACATGGTCTTAGGGGGAGCATTATCAGAAAATCAATTAAACCCCTAGGAAATTAGCATGTTAGATGCTAGCATGTGGATATGTTGTAAGAAATGATAGGATGGAGGTGATGCAAAAGAAACTAGAAGAAAAAGAGCAAGCATGCTCTTTTGCTAAGTAAATTAGGGTTTCTTAGTAGAGTGGAAGAAAATTTTTGTCAGATTTTTACAATTAATGTGAGTTAGGGAAAACTGATGGTGTAAAAAAGAAATTTCACAAAATATTTTGATCATCTAATGTATTCAAAGGATTTGTAGAGTGACTTGGAACCTTCTTGGATAATTTTTGAAGAATTTTGGAGCCCTTTGAGAGATCTTTGTGGACATTCAAAAACAAGCGACAAAAGTTTCTCTCACAGTTCTAGAGGAAGGTAATAGAAGAAATCCTTGTTGAATTTTAAATAAATTAAGAGATATAATGGAAATTTCTAAAAGAGGATCTAGTGGAAATATCCCACTAAGATTAAAAGGAGTCGAGATAGAAGATTTTCGATCATCGTAGAATAAAGAAGATGGAATTAGGGTTGGAACCGAGCGACTTGCGAAACTTACAAACCCTAGGTTTGGATTTGTCGAGAGAATTCCCTTGGATTGATGACAAAGAATTTATCTTGTTTCTTTTGAGTAAATTCAAGGATGGCAACATTGTATTGGATAAATCTTATCCCATTATGAAGGAATTAATCGAATCAATTACCAGATTTTACGGTGTTGGAGAACTTCCTAGACAAAAGACCATAAAATACAAGGAAGTAGAGCAAATGACGAGAGTTGACAAAGATCCTTGAGAATTGTTGATTGACACTATTTCTGATTCCTCGGTTAGGTATGTTGTGTATGGAATTTATTACAAAGTTTATTTCAAAAATTGAGATAGCTCTACTTCATCCATTGTTGTGTATTTGGCACATAAACTAGTAAAAGAGAAAAAGCAATTTGATCTATGTAGACTAATTCTCGAAAATATCACTAAGAACATACGAATTTCACTAGAAGAAGGATACCCTTTCCATTTTTGGTCTTTACTTACATGTTTGGTACTCTATTTTATGAACTCGATACCAAGAAAGAAAGGTGTTAAGTGGGAATCTAGGATTATCGTTGCAAGATAGATATACAAACACTTGGAAGGTGTAGAAGATTAAGTAAGTGTGTGTAAAAAAAATTTCTTATCCTTGCAGAAATTAATAAGCTCCGATGAAGTTACATCTAGTCAATTTGAGGAAGGTTCTTCCTTGAGAACAAAATAATTGGAAGTGGTCACTAATGATTCCCTTATGAAATTGAAGAAAAGAAAAGTTGTATCTGAGAACATTATTGTTATTCCTAAAGAGAAGGAAGAAGAAGAAGAATCTTTGCCTAGATCTAAATTTTCTAATCTAGATGACATCCGATCTATGTTAGTAAAAGGGAAAATGAAGAAAATTGGGAACTATGGAGTATGACCTCTCCGGTTGATAGACTTAAAATTGATGATGCCTTAGTTAAGTATCTACTTCGTAAAGGTATTGATGTATCAATCATTTATAATTCCTTACCAAAATTTTTTGTTGAAATAGTTGAAGAGAGAATATTGCTTGATGGTTTGGATGAATGCAAGTTGGAATCCTTGGTTGAAAAGAGATGTTGTAAATCAAAGCAGAGACTATCAAAACTAATCATGGAGATGAATAAGTGCATAAAAGAAATGTCAGATATCTACAAATATTGTCTTTGGTGGGCTGCTGTAGTTGATAATTTTAGAAGTAAAATTGAAGCAATTGAATCTAAAGTGAACAACATTGGAAAGAAGTTTGATATTTTTGAAGATAGAGAGGGAAAGAAAAGGTTGAGATTCAATGAACTACAAGTTGAACTGATCATTATGCAGAGAAAAAGGGATGATGTAGTGAAGACCTTCTGGCTTCTTAAGGAAATTGTTGAGGTCTAGTTAGATAATTTTTCTGGAATACTCTCTGACGTAGAATATTGTAAAAGATAATGCTAATCTATATATTGGGCATCCTCTTTCACATTATTGGCTCAATTGGAAAGCTTATGTACAAAAATAGATTATGCAGTACTTGAATGGAATAAATTATATCCTGTTATCAAATAAAGGTACAAGAAGGTATTTTCGATGAAAAGTGTCATTCTAATTTGAAAGAACTTTGAAAGTTTAGATGCTTGAAAGTTTTGAGGTTTTGAAATTTTCAATGAATTAGAATTTTTGAATATTGGATGTCACCATTTTTACATTTTTATTGGAACCCTTTTCCATTGATGTCAAAGGGGGAGAGATTTTGAGAGTTTTGAATTGGAATTTTTGCACATGTTTCCATCAATGCCAAAGGGAGAGATTGTTGAAATTATGCAAAAGGATTAGTCCTATATTGTCATTGATGTCACCATGTTGGTCTAGTACCTTGTTTCGGTGTGTAGATCAAGCTTATCTCTTCTGGTATTTGATTTGGTATTTTGGTTTGCATGTTCTCTTTGGTAATCACTAAGGTTTACAATTTTGGGAAAAGGCTTATGATCACTAGAAGCGTGTATGTATGTAGTCTCAGATGTTCATATGTTTGGATGGTACATTGGCATTGGTTTTTTATTATATTTTGTTATTAGGTTAATAATGGCCGACCTAATAATTAGTCTATAGCTCAACATAAATTTTTGTTATATGTGAGACCTAGCTTTGGTCCCAATTGATATAATATTGCATGACATAGGTGAATTAATTTTAAAAAATATTTATATGAAGCCGACAAGTTATCATTTGTGAAGATATGAATTGCATCCAATTAGGCTAACCTAATTGATGCGTGTGGATATATAAGGTATATATACAAGATGGTATGAAGATGAAGGATATGAATGTGAAGAGAAGAAATGTTTTTTGTGTGTATGTGGTGATAAGTGAAGTATACAAAAAAAAAGGATGAAGATTAGTATATTGTCATGGGAGTGAATAATTTGAGCATCAATGAAACTAAATCTGCACTTGTGGTGTAACGTCATCAGTTCAACTTCGGTGGCTAGCCATTTTTGTTTACATAATTTCTGTACACAGTGAGCCTCCATGTTTGGATAGTGAGTCCTTTTAAGAAGTGATCTTTTGTAACTAGTAGTGAGCCTTCTGTTGTGCAAATTTTGCACACACACCCTACTGAAGTAGGGACCCTCATTTTTTTTTTATTATTTTGGTGTCTTGGCCTTTCTATTTTGGGATTTTTCTTTCTTGGGCGCATGCTTTGATGTTCATCCTACTAGTTGGAGTGGCCCATTTGTGAATTGTATTGAAAATCTTTGGATTTCGGGGTGCATTTCGGACTTTCCATCGTTTTTGGGAAAATTCGTTTCCTCCGTTTTTCCCGGTTTTTCTTTCAGAGCTCGGAGATGGTTTCCCTTTTGACCAGATCCATGGAAATCCGTAGTGTCTAGATTTCTCTGAAGTTCATTGCTCTATCGAATTTCTGAATTTCGGTCTTGGTTGTCTTGTCAAGGGCATTAATTGCGATTATGCGACCTTTGGGGCAATGATATATTGAATTTTGGGAAGTAATTGGCCATTTGAGTTTATTTATTTGCTTGTTATTTTAGTTTGGAGTACTGGAGCTTAAGGTGTGTTGCTAAATCATGCATTTCAGAGCTATTTCGAGTGTTGCCCTTGAATTTCGTGAGCACTGCTCATATCTTGCTCGTGTTTGTGGGTTGCTTATTGGCATCACCAGTTTCAACTCTTTTCTCTCATGGTATGTGGATATGCTCCCTTCCTCTATTGGTCTTCAGTTAATATTCTTTGTATGATTTCGTATCATTCATTGCTTTGACTTTTTCCTATGTGTATGCACCATGGCAGGGGTTTTGAGATTTTTATTGTTTTGCCAGTCTACCTAGTTGATCACAGAATATTTGTTTTGGGTTGTTCTTTTGTTGATGTTCTCAGGACTTGTTTACATTTATCCCAAATTCCCTATCTTTGTTTGTAAGCAAGTCATGCCTAGTTTTTCCGTGCTCCCATGGCGGGGGGTTTTTAGGGTTTCTTGACCTAAGGCATAGCTAATCCCTCTCAAATTGTTGAGGGGTGAGTTTTAAATTAATGATTGATCTATTGAAGGTCTAGGATAGGTTGTTGTTGAGGTGCAGGTCCTACTTTTGTGCTCATTCGATTCATATTTGTAAGGAAAAGATAAACATGGGAAAGTTCGGGTTTTTAGAGTCTTCATGGAATTTCGTTTCCTCTGGATTTCCCCATTCCTTCTCTTTTTCCACTTAAGCCAAAATTTTGTTTGCCATGCAAAAATCCACTACCTTCGGATTTTCCCGGTGTCTGTGGTTGGGTAATTTCGCTAGATTCATGCTTTGATGGTCATTTATCTTACTCTCGCTAAAATTCACTTCTGCCAGATTTTCCCGAATGTTCCATCCCTTCATTTTTTTGGATCGATTGGAACTATTGTTGTTTTCGAGGATTTTTGTCTCTGGCGGATTCTTCCTAGGATATTGTGGAAATGAAAAATATGATGATTACATAAAGGGGCTTTCTTATTGATAGAATATTAAAGTGATCAAATGAACTTATGCTAATTATTTCTAAGCTTATTCATGTATTGTACTAGTTAATTAAGTGATATTAAGGGGTTTATATGTTTGTGTTGCTGGATTTGGCCTGGTCTGGATTTCCTCAAAATTCCTCTCCAGTCTGGATTCTGCGAGGGGGCTAAAACCCAAACTTTGACATATGTGTTACTTGCATTTTTTGTTTCTCTTGGATCTCACTTTGGTTATGTTTACTTGTTTATAGATAGGATTAGGACAAGATATTGTTGTTTGTGGGAAGGGAAAGACAACAGATCCAAGTGCAGAAAGTTCTGCTATCTTTGATGCAAAAATGGTAAAATTGGATATAATGAGTAAGATTCCTGAGAGCAAGCTGACTTCTATTTGATCATGAATCACTGATACCAATGTGGGTATGTGGGATTATGAGGAATTAAAAGTTGAAATGGCAGCACCGAACCTCCCTTTGCTAGCTAAAAGAACTCTAGAGTCCGGATTGGCACATGTAGTAGGTTTCCCCTCCATGGTGTAGTGTTATGAGTTGGTGCTTCAATGTGCCAAGAATTATGATAGAGGGACACAAAGGATAATTGGTCCCCAGGGAAGGATTGTGGTAGGATTTAGTTCTGTGTCCATTGCTAGGAATTTTGATATGCCTGATAGGTCACATGTGGTGGCTTTTGATATGGACACAACAAGGAAATACTATGAGGAAAATGTAGTTAAGTCCCAATAGGTGATCAAAACTTGGTTGGAGAAGCCCAAGTCCCATTTCTCCAAATTGCCAAAGCAGCTTTTCAGACTCAAGCTCAAAAGGGAATATTACAATGTCATCACTCTTCTCAGCAGGTTGGTAGGGTTGAAGAGTGTAGGGGTGTTTGAGAGTTGGATGTTCAATGTCATTGCTCAGATGGATCAGGGTATAGATTACCACTGGGGAGGTGCCATAAGTGTAGTCATCCACGAGCAGTTGTGTAATGTCTTGCAAACCAAGACTTTCACCATGACCTCCTACCTAGCTTATGCATTAAAAATATTTTACCCATATAAGGGGTTGAGCACTAGAGGTACATTTGGATAGGGTGCAATAAATGAGGTATATCCCCAACTGCACCTAACACGAGGAAGCTATAGGAGGGAAAATGATGCTTTCATGATGTATATTACCAAGTTGCTATAAGGTGTAGAACATGTGAAGATTTCTGACAATGCTAAACAATTGATAAGGAGGTATGAGGCATGGTTTATCCAGTTCCCTAATTTCTCTTACATTAGGATTGATGGTTTTCAAAGGGCTCCATACAGACTCCCGAGGTACCCCACTGATCATATTATATTGTTGGAGGTCACTAGGAAAATTTGTGACTTTGACATAATTATAAAGGGAGACAAGCATAAAATAGGATTTGGGAATGATTTTCCCTTGAAGATAGGGCTGAGAAGGATGGTACAGTAGGGCAGGCAAGGGATGACATTAAGTCTCTTGAAACAAGAGTTAGGGTTTTTCCTGTACCACCTATTGCTAAGTTGGACAGGGTGTTGTTTGTTGTGCATGGTGAAGAAGATCGAGCTAAAGACAAGGATGGGAAGTAATTATATAGGGTTACATCAAAGTTCGTGCTTCCCATTATCCACATGCATTGAGCTGACCTTTTGTGACCTTAGGTCGACTTGGATGAAATTTGTGCAAATTGCACATTTCATATGATATTCAAATATCTTTTAAGGCCGACCTCTTGTGTGGCATGTTTTTATTGTAAACTCTTATTTTGAGCTGACCTATCTTAGGGATTATGTATAAATTGGGCATGTTGCTTCATTTAAAAATGGAAATAATGCATGATAGGCATAGAGAAATAAAATAGAGATTTCCATTTTTGAGCGAATTAGGGTTTATGTTCAAGCAAGTATTGTAATAGAAGGCTGGAATTGTTTCCATTTTAGATAACCTAATATAAGAAGGGATATTGTGATTTGGTATCTTTCTTGTGTCAAGTTTTATCTGGCATGGTTTTTTTTGTTCTATCTTTAAAATTTCTTAAGTTCATAGTTAAATAGTTTGGTGATGCTTAGGGTTTCATGTTTGGAATGTTTGTAGTGATCTCTAGTCCATACTTTTTGTAGTTAGCTGATTGTTAGCTACTTTGCAAAGTTATCCTGGGCTTTAAATTGTGCTTAGTTCAATTATGAATGTTTTTTCATATCCACTATTATTGTTCTTAATAAATATTTATGATGTGAAAATCTTTAAATACCTCAGAAGATTGCACTATTTCTATAAAATTGCAGATTTATTTGGATCCAGCATAAACTAGTTTATGAGAGATCGGTCCATTTTGAGTATATCATCTTTGGCATTGTCTATTTTAGGGCTAGAATTAGTATTAAAATTATCTTTGAAACTTTTATCTTTTACTATTTATTTTATTATCTGGGTTCAATTGAGGATTTCAAGTATTAACTAATTGTTCAGATATGATAACTTCAACATTCAACATTTGCTTGTAGTAAGGTCCCTTTGTGATTACCATTATTTTCACATTTATCACTAAGTTGTTTTGTTGCATTGTCAAGACCTAGCATTAAATACCTTGGGGTTATATCTTTTTCCATAGAGATTTTCCTCTCAAGAGAGATAGGATATCATATTCTGTCTGATTTGTTGTTGTGTAGAAAATACCATCAACAAATTGGCGCTAGAAGGAGGGCCTTGAATAAGCAAGTTGGAGCGTTCCCTAAACACCATCTCTCCTGAGAGGCTTAGAAGAACTAGATCTACCCCAAGAGAGGAGGAATTTCAAGAGTTACAAGCCCCTACTAGGTCAAGAAGGACTAGAGGAGGGGAAGAATCATCATCCACTCAGCCACTTCCATCATCTCCATCATCTTCATCCTCATTTGACTTTGAGCGAATTCCTATTCCATAGATACACCCAATCATAAATCAACCATTACCACCTCCACCCCCACTAATGGCTTTCCTTGCTAATAATCCATTCCCATTTATCTTTAATAATTACAATGTCATGCCCAAGAACCTTGAGCATTTTTTCTCTAAGTTTCATACTCATGAACCCAATAGAACAACAGAAGAGCATATTAGTATTTTCCAAACTTGTCTGAGGGATAGAGGAATTAACCATGAGGATGTTGCATGTAGGATTTTCCCTTATTCCCTAGGGGAAGAGTCCTTTTATTGGTACAACCACTTACCTGCCGCTTCCATCCATAATTGGACCGAACTAGAAACTGCATTTTTGTAGAAGTTTAAGATTCTCATTAGTGCTAATGAACTATACCTGCAATTTATTGGAGTTAAAAGAGAGATTAATGAGCCCATAGGATCATTCAATGATAGGTTCCATCGAGCATAAACTAGACTCTAGACACCTTATGCTGGAAATGAAAATATTGCTTTAGAAGTTTACCTTGAGGCCTTGGATAGCCTTACAACCACTTTCCTTAAACAAAGGACTAACCCTCTGAATACTTTACTCATTGCATATGTAGAGGCTATGAAGGTTAGCACAGACTTGAGACAACACTTATCAAGACCTTTACCATCCTTAGGACCTGCTGCTCACCCTAGAAAAATTCAAGCCCTTAACCAGGCTTTGACCAGTCATGCTCCCATAATGAATCCAATTCCCTCATTGCCTTTGGTCCCTCATCCAGGTCCTCCACTAAATCAAGCTTAGCCTATGATGTCTTATCCTCAACAGAGGGCTAATCAACCCCTTCATCAGCAACAAGCTAGTTTTCCTACATATTTGCAAAATTCAAAAGTTTTGAATTAGTTTGTTGGTTCTGGAGGCATACCTGGATATCCTTCTGGTAGTGTCAATTTGGCACCACCTAACGGTCTGGATAAGGAAATTTTGGATGAGTTATATGAACAAGTGAGAAGGTTGAGGTGACTTATTTGAGAAATCAAAATAGCCAGTTTCAAGCTACTCAGAAGAATATGCAACCTAATAATGGTAAGGAGAACAAGAACTTTGAAAGAGGGTAGAATTTTGATAGAAATCAAAACTATGATAGAGGATAAGGTTTTGGTCATAATTTTGATAGAAGGAAGGGTCCTGGTTAGAATTTTGATAGAAATCAATAGGGTGGACAAGGGCCAATCACCTAGGCATAATAGGTCATGGAATACTGGACCTAATAATGGAGGGATTCCCACTCCATTGGACCAACCTTCTACTCAGGAGAAACCTCCAAATGGTGTATACATGGCAAAGGTAGCTTTGTCTGGTTGGTGTCGACTCCATAAGACAAGCCCGCACTCTGAGTTATATTGTATTGAGTTTCAGACTAGTGCTTCCATTTTTCATTATGAAGTAGAGAACAATTCCAGTATTTAGGAAATTGTGCCCTCGAATCCCTATGATTCTCTAGTGTTGGTACTCAACCATGCCCCATTCCCCAAAGGTGAGGAAAATGAACCAGAAGAAGAATCTAGTGACCAAGATGATGAGGCAGAGCAGGTGTTGAATGAAGATGAGATCTCCCAGTTGTTTAGTGAGGAAAATGAGAATGATAATGGCCCCTTGGATGAGGAGGAAGTTAGTATTGAAGAAGTTCAGATGTTTCAGTAACCAGCAAAGAAATATGATTTAAGAAATAGACATAATAGGATTCCATAGGCTGGAGGCCCTTTCACTACTTCTATCCCTCCTAACAATTTTACTACTCCACCAGATCCACAAGCTAGTAATAATCCACCTTATCCTCATGTACCCACATAATATTTATCAAAGGGAAACAATTTTGAGGTGTCAAAAGATAGGCGGATTAGTAGCTACAAGGAAGCCCATGCTAACCTGAATGTGGAGCAATTAGGTGAATATGTGATTGAGGAATTCAAGAAAGTAAAGGTAAGTCTTTCTTCTTTTGAGTTATTAAGAGTTCTTGCTATTAGGAATGCAGTTTTAGGGACATTCAGTCAAAAATTAGTACCATAGGGGGTAACTGCCAATGAGGTTGTTACCAAGTCTTCTAATTCCTAGATACCTAGAAGTCAGGTTCCACCTATAGAAAAATGGAGAGATAAAGATAAAGGTCAAGTTGTGCAAGCTGACACTCATTTGAGTTTGTTTCAAGGCAAGATGGAAACACCTCCTTTCTTAATTTTTGTTTGTATCTTTGGAAAAAATATGCATAATTGTCTCCTAGACTTAGGAGCATCTACAAATATTATGCCTTTTGTTGTTTGCAAAGCATTAGGTATTACCCCTATAGACTCTCAAAATCAGGTTACTCAATTGGACAAAATAGAGGTAATTTTAGTTGGAAAATTAAACATGATCCCTATGCACCTCGCATCAGATCCTAGGGTGCAATAAGTTATCAATATCCAAGTTGCTAACATTCCTGATACTTATGGTTTGATTTTAGGTAGATATTTTACTAAGGACTTGAATGGTATACATATAAAAATCATTCTCACATGTGGCTACCATGGAAGGGAGTTCTGAATCATATTTGAATTGAAAGAGAGCCTCAAATGAAGTATGTAATCACTGAATACCAGAATGTTTCGAATTAGGTGTTGGTGTCTGAAATTAGCATGGGAAATTATGTGTTGGCCGCATCAATCACATAAGATGAAGAGGTCTTTATGCTATAGGATTCGTTAAATGAATACATTCCCAAAAACAGTAGTCCTGCAGCACTGACTAAGCGAGTGGATGAAACAAATGACTAAGAGGGTAGTCAGCTTAGTTTGTTGGATAATTTTCAGGAATTTATCCAGAAATGTGTGGAGAATTAGATACAGCTAAAGAGAAGTATGAATTTTGAGGAACTACTACTTCCCAATTGGTGCAGAGCCCACGATGCTCCTCATTCAGAGTTGGAATGTGACCTATGCCAGACTTTTGTCCAATAGATATAAAAATTTATTAACCCAAATATACATAGTAATAGGGGTAAGAACCCAACGCTTCCTGAGAAGCCCCCCATTTTTAGTAAAGAGCAAGATAAATTAAAACTAAGGGAACCTAATGGCTGTTGGACATTGAGATTCAATGGATCTAAATCTAAGCAGGGTGCTACAGCAGGATTTGAATTAATCAGTCCTAAAGGTAAGAATTATTTTGTTGCTCATAGAATCCAATTCCAATGCACCAATAATGTTGTTGAATATGAAGCTTTGATCCATGGCTTGTTAATGGCATCAAGAAAGAGGGGTAAGATATTACAAGTTTTCAGAGATTCTGAATTAGTAATCAAACAAGTAAGGAAATAGTATTCATGTCGTGATAGGAGAATGACCAATTATAGGCATAAAGTGTGGGATCTTATTCAAGGGTTTGATGCTTTCAATATCCAGTTGATCCCTCAAAGTAGGAATCAAGTTGCAGATTTTGTAGCACAAGCTGCTAGCACCTTGTAGCCTTTATCACTTTCAGGATTGAAGAAATTTATAGTTGAGCTCACTCCAGTACCTTCAGTGCCTAACAAAATTACTAATTTCTAGGTATTTGAAGAAGATAAACATATTTTGGATTTTATTACAAGCTGTGATGTGTTCGCTTCCCAAGTAATTGATGAGATAGAGCATCAAGAAGTAGAAATAGACTTGGGAGGAATTATTAATTTGAAAACCAACACCATTCCAAGAGGTATGGTGTAGCTTGAACGTATTTTTGATTTGGATAAGATAAGAGATCAGGAACAACAAGCTAAAATGGAATCTCTCAGTAGCCAGTGTGAAACATATAATATGGGGACCCTAGATGACATGAAGGATGTTTTTATTGGTAAGGTGTGTACTCCAAAAGAAAGAAAAGGGATTATTAATACCTTACATACATATCATGATGTAATAGCTTGGAGTTATGAATATTTGAAAACATATGATACTTCAATAATTACGCACACCATCCCTTTGAAGTCATATGTCAAACCATTTAGGCAGAGACAGAGGCTAATCAATGCTCTGTTAGAACCCATTATTCAAAAGGAGGTGCAGAAATTCCTCTCAGCACACATTATATTTCCAGTAAGACACTCTACTTGGGTTGTGAATATGGTTCCAGTAAGGAAAAAAAATTGAGAAATCAGACTCTATGTGGATTTTAGGAATCTGAATATAGCATCATAAAAGGATAATTATCTAGTTCCTTCCTTGGATGAGGTGCTTCAGATCATTAATGGATCTCAAATTATGTCCTTTTTGGATGGGTATTCTGGATACAACCAAGTTATGGTGCAGTATGAGGATAGGCACAAGACTGCCTTCACTACAAAATGGGGAACTTTTGCTTACAGAAGGATTCCATTTGGGTTGATCAATGTTGGAGCTACATTCCAAAGAGCTATGGACATTTATTTTAAGGACATAATTGGTAAGTGCATCATTATTTATATTAATGGTTTGATGTTTTTTAATAAAAAATGAGATCATATAGTAGATTTATGTAAAGTGTTCCAAAGATGCAGAGAGTTTGGTATTTCACTTAATCCAAGGAAGTGTATTTTCAGAGTCACAAAAGGAAAGTTGTTGGGACATATTATCTTAGAACAGGGTATTGCTATTGACCTTGAACGAATACATGCTATCTTGAAGATAAAACATCTTGCAAGTAAGAAAGAGATGAAGTCATTTTTTGGTAAGATTAACTTTGTTAGAAAATTTATCACTAGATTTGCAAAGATAGTTAAGCCATTAAATTCCATGTTGAAACAAGAAGAAAAAATAGAGTGGCATGAAAAAGCTAAGGAAGCATTTGCAGAAATCAAGAAAGCTATTGTCGAGGCTCTAGTATTGGTGAGTCCCGATTATGCTAAACCTTTTTACATATATCCATTCTCTTCTGATCACTCTTGTGCTGCAATGTTAACTCAAAATTCTAATCAAGGCAATGAGCATCCTATAGCATTTATGAGTTCTCCTTTAAAGGATGTAGAATTAAGGTACCACAATGTCAAAAAATAGGCCTATGCTTTGGTCAAAGTAGTGAAGAAGTTCAGACACTATATTTTGAGGAATAAGGTTTTATCCATAGTACCTGATCTTCCAGTTAAGTTGTTGTTAATGCAAAACAAATTGGGTGAACGAAGAGCCAAATGGGTAACTATGTTGCAGGAATATGATATGGAGATTCAACTCATGAGATTAGTGAGAGGATAGGGACCCAAAAAGACAATGGCTGAAACTGGTCCTGATCTCACAACTCAACACTATCATCTTCAGGAGGTATCTATAGGGGATTGGTATGATGAAATCATTTTTTATTTACTGAATCAACAGTGTCCCCATCACCTTAACATAGTTCAAAGGTGAGCTTTGTGCTTGAAGAGTGGAATTTTTATGATGAAAGGAGCTATCTTGTATAAGAAAAATCATGAGGGTGTATACCTGAGATGTTTGGGAAAAGAGGAGGTTGCCAGAGTGATGTTTGAATTCCATGAGAAATATGGTATAGGCCATGGTTCTGCATCAACCACTGCAAACCAGATCTTAAGGGTAGGTTATTATTGGCCTAATTTTTTCAAGGATGCACACCAACATGTGAGGACTTTCCACATATGTCAAACCATAGTGAGTAAGGAAAAACATGTAGCTCTTCCACTTCAGCAAATCATAGAGGTAAAACCATTTGCTCAGTGGGGTATGGACTTCATAGGTCCAATTAACCTTCCATCTTCTACAGGTCACAGGTATATTCTTACCATAACTGATTATTTTACTAGATGGATAGAGGCTCTTTCTTGTAAACAATGTACTTCAGATGTGGTAATCAATTTTCTTGAGTCTGGGATTATTAATCATTTTGGTTGTCCCCTATCTTTGGTTTGTGATAATGGTCCTACACTTGCATCACTAAAATTTTCTAATTGGGCATTTGATCATGGGATTGTTATTAAATTTTCATCCAATTATTACCCTTAAGGTAATGGCCTAGTTGAGTCTTCCAATAAGAACCTAATGACAGTTATCTATAAGTTGTTAGAAAAAAATCCTAAGGATTACCACACGCAGCTCTAATTTGCTCTTTGGGTTGACCGTACTAGACAGAAGGCATCCATAGGTAACTCTCCCTATCACTTGGTGTATGGTTTGGAACCCATTTCCTATTCACTTAAAGATCCCTACCCTACAATTTATCAATGAATACTAAAATGAGGAAGATAAGCGTGAAGCCCGTTTGGCTGAGTTGTTGCACCTAGAAGAGAAAAGAGATGAAGCCCTAGAGAACTTTGCTAAACATCAGGGTGTAGTGAAAATATGGTTTGATAGGAGAGCTAAGGTGAAAGCCTTTAGAATTTATGACTTAGTCCTCTACTGGGATAAAGCCCATGATCATAAGGGAGAGCATGGTAAATTTGATAAACTCTGGCTTGGTCCTTACCAGCTTTCATAAATTCTGGGAGATAATGCTTTCCACTTGAAAACCCTCACTGGTGAGGATATCTCGCTGCTTGTCAATGGGTAGTATCTAAAGCATTATTGCCAACCTTGAGTTGTTTGCAGCTTATCCTATATATAGCTTAGAGTAGGTTTTATTTTTTCTTTGCTTTGCTTGTTTTCTTTGGTTAGTGTAGGTTTGATTTGATTTGTTTTGCTTTCTATTTTGGGCTTTTCTTTTGGTTTCTTGCTTCCTTGGGGTTGTTGCATCTGTATAACGAGCTATTTGCTTGGGGTTATTCTAGAAATTTATTTTACAAACTCTAATCATCTTTTTAGAGTCAAGTGGTGAAATTCTGTATCTGATGTCCCTTGTACTTAGAATTAGAGTCATTTGTCTGGATAAATAATGGAATATATTTCGGTCTCACACCTTTAATACTAAAAAATAAAATTCTGGAGTTGCATAGGGTTCTTGGGTAATTTGGCCTGGTGAAAAATCTTATATTCTGCTTCAGTGCCACTGTGTTCCTCATCCCTGAGTGTGAGTTTCATTACTTATGAAGTTGAAAGAGAAAAGGGAAAATGTTAAAAATCTAAGTAATCTTCACCTTGTTAGGGGTATCCTAGTATCTCTACCGGGGCTATAGACACCTAAATAGCAGAGAGCTATGCTTGGGAGGGTCACAATGATAACCTTGTCGGGGCTATAGACACCTGATTGGTAGCAAGGCTCTATCCTGGTTTCTTTTGGAGTTAGAACTTTTATGTAGCTTGGTCACATTTGCCTAAGGTCCCCATTGTACCTAAGGAATAGGAAATAAATGCACAATACACACACTTGGAACCTAGTATAGGAAAAAGTCTTCCTACTTGTGCTTTGTGAAACTTTGTTCATAGGTGTCCTGAGGAGAAAATTAAAATCAGAGATTCTGGCTTCTTGATTCTAGTTTGTTCTTGAAATGCTTTGGAGCATTTCCCCAGTGGAGTTGCCATTTGTTGTGCAGTTTTTGCACACAGGCCCCAATGAAGTAGGGACCCTCATTTATTTTTAGTTTTTGGTGTCTTGGCCTTTCTATTTTGGGATTTTGCTTGCTTGGGTGCATGCTTTGATGTTCATGCTACTAGTTGGAGTGGCCCATTTGTGAATTGTATTGAAAATCTTTGGATTTTGGGGTGCATTTCAGATTTTCCACCATTTTCAGGAAAATCAGTTTCCTCTAAATTTTCTTGGTTTTTCTTTCGGATCCCGGAGATGGTTGCCCTTTCGACCAAATCTACGGAAATTCTTCATGTTTGGATTTCTCTGAAGTTTTTTGCTTTGTCGGATTTCTAGATTTCGGTCATGGTTGTCTTGTCGAGGGCATTAATGGAAATTATGTGACTTTTGGGGCAATGATATATTGAATTTTGGGAAGTAATTGGCCATTTGAGTTTTTCTATTTGCTTGTCATTTGAGTTTGGAGTATTGGAGCTTAAGGTGTTTTGCTAGATCATGCATTTTAGAGCTATTTTGAGTGCTACCCTTGAATTTCATGAGCATTGCTCGTATCCTGCTCGTGTTTGTGGGTTGCTTGTTGGCATCACCAGTTTCATCTCATTTCTCTCATGGTATGTGGATATGCTCCCTTCCTCTATTGGTCTTCAATTACTTTTATTTGTATGCTTTTGTATCATTCATTGCTTCATCTTTTTCCTGTGTGTATGCACCATGGCAGGGGATTTGAGATTTTCATTGTTTTGCCAGTCTACCCGGTTGATCATTGAATATTTGTTTTGGGTTGGTCTTTTGTTGATGTTCTCGAGACTTGTTTACATTTATCCCAAATTCCCTATCTTTATTTGTAAGCAAGTCATGCCTAGTTTTTCCGTGCTCCCATGGCGGGGGGGTTTTAGGGTTTCTCAACCTAGGGCATAGCTAATCCCTCTCGAATTGTTGAGGGGTGAGTTTTAAATTCATGATTGATCTATTTAAGGTCTAGGATAGGTTGTTGTTGAGTTGTAGGTCCTACGTCCGTGCTCATTCGATTCATTTTGGTAAGGATGAGTGAAACATGGGAAAGTATGGGTTTTCGACGTCTTTGCATAATTCCACTTCCTCTGAATTTCCTCGGCTTTCCTCTTTCCTTCTCTTTTTCCACTTAAGCCAAAATTTTGTCTGCCTCATGAAAATGCACTTCCTTCAGATTTTCTCGGTGTTTGTGGTTGGGTCATTCTTTTGGATTTGTGCTTTGATGGTCATTTATCTTACTCCTGCTAAAATTCACTTCTATTGAGTTTTCCTAGATGTTTCGTCCCTTCTTCATTTTGCCGGATCGATCAGAACTATTGTTGTTTTTGGGGATTTTCGTTTCTGGCAGATTCTTCTGGGATATTGTGGAAATAAAGAATATGATGATTACATAAAGGGGTTTGCTTATTGATAGAATATTAAAGTGATCAAATGAGCTTATGCTAAGTAGTTCTAAGGTTATTCCTATATTGTACTAGTTAATTGAGTGATATTAAGGGATTTATATGTTTGTCTCGCTGGATTCTGCCTGGTCTGGATTCTACGGGGGGGCTAAAACCCAAAATTTGAGATATGTGTTTCTTGCATTTTTTGTTTTTCTTGGATCTCACTTTGTTTATGTTTACTTGTTTACAAACAAGATTAGGACAAGATATTGTTGGTCTTGGCAAGCGAAAGGCAATAGATCCAAGTGCAGAAATTTATGCTATCTTTGATGCAAAAAAGGTAAAATTGGATATAAGGAGTAAGATTCGTGAGAGCAAGCTGACTTATACTTGGACAAGAATCACCAATACCAATGTGGGTATGTGGGATTATGAGGAAATTCAAAATTGAAATGGTAGTACCAAACCTCCCTTTCCTTGCTAAAAGAACTCTAGAGTCCAGATTGGCACATGTAGCAGGTTTCCCCTCCATGGTGCAATGTTATGAGTTGGTACTTCAATGTGCCAGGAATTATGATAGAGGAACATAAAGGATAATTGGTCCCTAGGGAATAATTGTGGTAGGCTTTAGTCCTATGTCCATTGCTAGGAATTTTTCTATGCCTAATAGGTCACATGTGATGGCTTTTGATATGCACACAACAAGGAAATACTATGAGGAAAACGTAGTTAAGTCCCAGTAGATGATCAAATCTTGGTTGGAGAAGGCCAAGTCTCATTTCTCCAAATTTCCAAAGAAGCTTTTCAGACTGAAGTTCAAAAGGGAATATTACAATGTCATCACTCTTCTTAGCAGACTGGTAGGGTTGAAGAGTGTAGGGGTGTTCGAGAGTTGTATGTTCAATGTCATTGCTCAGATGGATCAGGGTATAGATTACCACTGGGGAGGTTCCATAAGTTCAATCATCCATGAGTAGTTGTGTAATGTCTTGCAAACCAATAATTTCACCATGACCTCCTACATAGTGTATGCATTGGCAAGATTTCACCCATATAAGGGGTTGAGCACTAGAGGTACATTTGGACATGATGCAATTTATGAGGTATATCCACAACTGCACCTAATAGGAGGAATCTATAGGAGGGCAAATGATGCTTTCATGGTGTATATTACTAGGTTGTTCCAAGGTGTAGAACATGTGAGGATTTTTGACAAGCCTAAAGAATTGATAAGGAGGTATGGGGCATGGTTTATCCAGCTCCCTAATTTCTCTTACATTAGGATTGATGGTTATCAGAGGGCTCCATACAGACTCTCGAGGTACCCCACTAATCATAATATATTATTGGAGGTCACTAGGAAAATTTGTGACTTTGACATAATTATAAAGGGAGACAAGCATAAAATAGGATTTGGGAATGATTTTCCCTTGAAGATAGGGCTGAGTGGGATGGTACAGTTGGGTAGGAAAGGGATGACATTAAATCTCTTGAAACAAGAGTTAGGGTTTTTCCTGTACCACCTATTGTTGAGTTGGACAGGGTGTTGTTGGTTGTTAATGGTGAAGAAGATCAAGGTAAAGACAAGGATGGGAAGTAATTATATAGGGTTACATCAAATTTTTTGCTTCCCATTATCTAGATGCATTGGGCTGACCTTTTGTGACCTTAGGCCGACTTGGATGAAATTGGTGCAAATTGCACATTTCATATGATATTCGAATATCTTTTAAGGTTGACCTCTTGTGTGGCATGTTTTTTGTTGTAAACTCTTATTTTGAGCCGACCTATCTTAGGGATTCTCTATAAATTAGGCATGTTGCCTCATTTCAAAAGGGAAGTAATGCATGATAGGCATAGAGAAATAAAATAGAGATTTCCATATTTGAGCAAATTAGGGTTTATGTTCAAGCAAGTATTGTAACAGAAGGCTGAAATTGTTGCCATTTTGGATAATCTAATATAAGAAGGGATATTATGATTTTGTATCTTTCTTGTGTCAATTTTTATCTAGCATGGTTCTTGTTGTTCTATCTTTAAAATTTCTTAATTTCATAGTTAAATAGTTTTGTGATTCTTAGGGTTTCATGTTTGGAATGATCTCTAGTCCATACTTTTATAGTTAGCTGAATGTTAGCTGCTTTGCAAAGTTAGCCTGGGCTTTAAATTGTGCTTAGTTCAATTATGAATTTTTATTCATATCCAATAGTATTGTTTTGAATAAATATTTATGATTTAAAAATATTTAAATACCTCAGAAGATTGCACTATCTCTGTAAAATTGTTGATTTATCTAGATCCAACAAAAAGTAGTTTATGAGAGATCGGTCCATTTTGAGCATATCATCTTTGGCATTGTCTATTTTAGGGCTAGAATTAGTATTCAAATTATCTTTGAAACTTTTATCTTTTGCTATTTATTTTATTATCTAGGTTCAATTGAGGATTTCAAGTATCAACTCATTATTTAGATCTGATAAATTCAAAGTTCAACATTTGCTGTAGTAAGGTCCCTTTGTGATTACCAACATTTTCACATTTATCACTGAGTTGTTTTGTTGCATTTTCAAGATCCGACATTAAAGACCTTGGGGTTATCTCTTTTCCCATAGAGATTTCCCTTTCAAAAGAGATAGGATATCGTACTATCTGAGTTGTTGTTGTACAGAAAACACCATCAAAACCTCCTTTCTAACTAGTATTGAAATAACTATATATTGTGAGCTAATCCTCACTATGGTTTTTCCCTCATTGGGTTTTTTGCATAAAATTTGGTGTTCTTGTGTTGTGGAATTTTATGTTTTTCTCTTATCTGTTCTATGTGTAAGAATGGGAAAAATCAAATAGTATAGATAAGTGACAGCCAACACTTCTAAACTATTATCCCAATCTAAACAAGAGAATACAAACAAAGAGAGTAATCAAAATGAAATCAAATGAAATAAAGCACTCCCTTTGAAGTTGATTCTTTCTCTTGTCTCTCCTATTTCTTCTTATGCCAATATTTCCCTCAGATTTGTTGATGAAGTTGTGCAAATACCTGCAAATAGTAAGCAAGAAAGTTGGAGATAATTAGCTGTTAAATTGAAAATGGAGGGGAAGGGTTTCTTTTATAGACAACCATTTGAATGGACGGACGAGATTGATCTTCCAGAAAGATTCTAAGATCAACGGATGAGGATTCATGAGAGGGAAGTTACGAAATGGATGGCCAAGATCGAGTTTCTAGAAAGATGCCAAGATCTACGGTTGAGAATTGATGCAACCAGAATATGCCATGCATGGAAAAGATATGACGCCGATGGCTATGATGCCTGACGGCTATGACAGACATGCAGGACATGCAGACTATGACATGAAATAATGACAGGGGATCTTTGACCAAAATAGAGGGATAAATAATTTATTTTAAATTATTTATTCGAAAATATGACAAGGGATAAATAATTTATTTTAAATTATTTATTCGAAAATGGAGGAGAAGGACAAGTGGCAAATAAATAATTTATTTTAAATCATTTATTTGGAGGAAATGAAAAAGGAGATTTAATTAAATTCATAATTTTAATTAAAGGAGGAGATATAAATTAAATATGGATAATTGATTAGGATCAATTATTTAAAGGAGAAGAATGACACATAATTAAATAATTTCGTTAATTATTTAATTATAGAAAAATAAAAGGTCAAATAATTATTATTATCTGACTATAGACATGTGATAAAAGATAAATAATTAAATAAATAATGATTTATTTAATTATTGAAGAAAGGGGTATTAGTGACGCAATTAAATAATTTTAATTGATCAAGATAGAAATGAGAAGGTGAATCAATTAAATAATTTTAAAACTATTTAATTAATAAAGGAATATGATCGAACATAATAGAATAATTAAAATTATTCAATTATTGAAAGATGATGACTAGGAAAAATGATGCTCATAGACTTAGGACATTTTTAGTGTCTACATTTTGCCCCTCTTTGACATAATGTAGTTCATCGCATTGTGTCAAAGAAATTTAATTCTGAAATATGCCCCAGTGTAAAGAGAAAGGGGAAGGATGACCAAGAGGGTTGTGGTATGCCCCCTCGAGAGGACATGCAGGTTCAAAGAACAGGAATGTGCTCTCGAAATGGAAGAGAAGACTAGAGGATGAAAGATGGAAGAAATGTTAGCATGAAGGAGATGGATGTTAGCATGGAAAAAATAAGGGAGATGGGATGTTAGAGTGAAAAGGGGGAAAAAGATAGACATGAAATGATAAGGGAACCAACTTTCACGCTTACATTGTTATATTTATCATCATTGGGCATCAAAAATGTCACAAATGGACCACAAACACCATGGTATGACATAAACCAAGGTGTGCAAGGTGACCATTTGGAAGAGACAAACAATCAAAAAAGACAAGGAATGCCCCAGCTCATACTAGGGACCCGATTGTCCCAGTCTTTTTTCCAAGACAAACCACAGGCAGCAAACAGAGAAAAGAGGCCATGATCCATCATCATCCCTCTAAATCCATTGATAGGACATCCTCGAGGAGACTAGTAACATGACCCAAAACCAATCAAAAAGATAAGAAAATCCATACCAACAAAGTGTTTGCCAAGAGAGTGTTTTCTAGTGATAATGATGATTGTTTGGTTGGTTGATTAGGTTGACCAAGATGACCGAGTTGATTGATAGGTTGATAAGGATCGATAAAGTGATTTAATTGACCATGCCTAGCCTCAGGAAGGACACATCCTGATGAAGGCAAGATTGATTGACCAAGCTGATAAGATTGAGTGGTGTGACAAAGTTGATTGATAATGATAATGCTTGATTTCAGGAAGGACACATCCTAATTAAGGAAAGATTGATTGACAAAGTTGACAAGATTGTTTGATTGTTTGACAAAGATTTGATGAATATGACCAAGTGATGTGATGATACCCAACCATAGGAAGGACACATCCTATTTAGGTAGAGGACACATTTGCTAAAGTTGACCAAGTGATAAGTGTTGACATGACACCTAACTGCAAGGACACATCCTGCTTAAGGTAAATGACAAGGTTGAGAAAGTCTAATCCCAGGAAGGACGTATCCTGATAAAAGACAAGAGATAAGACCAAAGGAGACAAACGACATGATGCCCCATTCCGATATAAGACTAGTGACTTGATTGAGTTGATGATAAGATAATTGATTGATGAAAGATTTAATTTGTTTGTTGTTTCTTGAAGCGGTTTGGATGATGATTTCTTTCAGACCAAGGACATGACCCAACTCGATGAACCCTAAAGGGCTTGATCTAGGAGGCCTCGGGGGCTCATCGATAGATGGCCTTGCCTACGTAGGAATGCACAGAGACCTCGCAATTCAACACGACTTGACTTTGTCTTATTCGACAAAATACCGGATCATGATGTTATTTGGACAACCTAAAGGGACTGACCTAATGCCTCAGGGGCTCATTTAAGATGAGCCCTGCCTATGTAGCAAACACACAGAGGCAAGGTAGTTCGACCACTCTAACAAAACTGATTCAGACTCAGACTCTATTTTTGGGATTTTCGAAGCTTTTTGATTTTTTTGGATTTTGAAATGTTTTTATTTTTTTATTTTTTTTTCAGGACATTATATGATTTTTATGATTTTTTTAGGACATTTGATGATTTTTATTATTTTTTCAGGACATTTGATGATTTTTTTTTATTTTGAAGGTTTTAAAGGGGTGATACCATGTATTATTTCCCATGAAGATGGAAGTCAAGGAATTGCCCCCAGTTGAGTATAGGACAAATTTATTATGTGCGAGGGGAAGCGACGAATGCGATAGGTGGATATGAAAGCGAAGGATGCTAAATGTCGGTGGTTTTTGGTTCATGGAAAGGATGGCACTTTATTATGGATGAATGAGACTTTATTATGGATGATAACTATAGGGATCATGAAAAATGCATGTGAAAGATATCCACAATCAACCAGGAAGGCATGCACACGAATCCAAGGACAAACATGATCTTTCCCCTAGTCAAGCTGAGAACCAATTGATAGGTGATGATGATGATGACAATGTTGTTTGATAGGGGAAGGACACATCCCGAAACAACATGAGGATGATGATTATGTGACTAAAGGATCAAGGTTCGCAATAGGGCTAGGAACAAAGCCAAGAAATGTTTTGGATGATGTACTAGGTTACATAGCAAGATTGTATGGATTAGACTCATTGCATTTGGAATGACTAACCTTAGAACTAGATGGGATTATGGAGGGAACTTGGATAAGTGGATTAGAATCCTTAAACCAATAACAAGGGAAACCAAGTCCAACAATAGGTATGAAAAGATAATGGATTGCTTTTGGCAAATGATAAGAGACATGAGGATTATTGGATGGAAGAATTAGGATATGATCTCCAAGGACTATTTTGCATAGGAACAATTTGTTTTCTCCAAGATATGGGTTTGGATAAATTCTATGAAGGAAATGACATGATATTTCATGGGTAGTGTATGACCAAAGGATAGACATGTCCAAAAAATTTCCAAAGCATGATTTATGTTTGTACCCCATTTCTTATCAAGATCAAGGTAGATGGGAGAATGGATGGAAATGATAGGGCCTACATTGATAGGTGAAAGTTTCATGAGAAAGGCATGGAAGATGAGACAACTTGCCCCCAAGTGTAATAATCCACATAGATAATTTCTCTTACACATGACGCCTGTTTGCCAGGTTTTCATCATGGTACTTATCCAAAGCGCCATAAAAAATGGTTTTCATTATTGGACGAAATTTTTCTCTGTATTATTTTTTTTTCTTTCCTTTTGATGATGTCACACAAGACGCCTGCTTGCCAGGTTTTCATCAAGGTGACATATTTTTTGACTTTTTATATCGATTTGATAGTTTGGATGACTGTTGATTGTTCTGAATCTTGTGATGGTGTTGATGTAGATACCAGTGTCATGATATGCCAATAGTGACCTTTATGGAGTAATTGTCTTGTAAAGATCATAGCACTTACATACAACTGATCGATGTCATTGTGATCCTCTCTGATACTAGTGTTGGCCTTATCAAAATACATGCATCGTGATAGAGTACCATGGGAGTCCTTATGATAAAGGGTTGCTGCCAAGATGCGATGGATTTGTGAAGTAGGATTTTTAGACTTTAGGCAAGATGCAAGATTATGATGGATGATGGTAGGTGTGGATGGACAATTTGGTGTTTTGGATGTAGCAATTTTTATTTTCCAAACTTGGGATGGTAGATGATGGAGTTTAGAATTTTGATTAGGATAGTGTTTGGAACCAACATTTTTATATGCCTTTCTTGATGACCATTTTAAAGGAGGTGGACATTTACTATATATGGGAGTCCTCTTTTCTTGTGGCTCCATATTTTGATTGACTTTTGGATTTGAAATATTTTCTTTGTTTGATCCATTTTTCTTTGGGATCCATTTTAACTTCATTTGTCCACTTAAATTTTTGTTTGACACAATGACCTTTGACATTTGATTTTGACTTTTGGATTTACAATAAGTTTCTTTTTGTTGGTTCCAAGTGGAAGATTTATTCATGTTGGAATGATGGTTTATGCTGTGGATGGAAGGAGTGTTGGCAACAACCTTATGACAAGGACTACTCATGGCCCCCATTTTGATGTTTATATCAAATAAAGTTGCCTCCAATATCAAGGAGGTACCACTAACATCATTTGATTCTCTGATTGAAGAATAACCAAGACCTTGAAGTCTAGGATTTGCATAAAATTGTATTGGTTCTATAATTCCTTGCTCATGTAGACCTAGTCCTCTTCCTTGATACTGCATGCTCTGACAGATTTTGTTTCCGATGAGGTATTTTTTATTTTGAAAACAAGATGCTAACCCATCATTTTGTATGTGGAAATTGTTACTTGGAATCTCCTCATCTACAAGAAATCCTGCTTTGATAAAGGTGGACACTCCTAATTGAAAGGATGTTTTGGCTTTATCATTTGTCATGCTTGTCTTTTCTCGATCATTTGGGATATCAATTTGATTTGTCGTAGATTTTGTATCTTCTTCTTGAATTGATCCATAGTAGCTTCTTTGTGTTCTCCTTTGACTTGATCAATAGTAGTTGCTTTATGCTCTTCTTTGATGTTATCCATATCATTGATTTGATTATCTTTGTGTCCAAAGGAGGCAAGTGTCTCATTTTGGGAAATGGAGGTGTTTTGTGTTTGGATGGGATCATCTTCAAATGTTTGATCATGAATGGCATAAAGGTCAATAAGAGGATCATTTTGGATTTCTTGTCCAATGGTAGGATCTTGGTCAAAAATAGGTGTATCTTGGAGAACATGGTTGTGAATAGACTCTTGAACAAGGATAGGTGTATTTTGGATGCCATGATTATCTAGAAGGACTTCTTGGATGGACTTAAGGATGGGATCATGGGATGAACTACTTTCATCTTGACATGAAGGTGAAGCTATGATGTCATGCTTTGGGCTTTTATTTTGACATGTATACCAAGGTGTAGGCAATGTGATGTGGTTTTGGAGACCCTGACCAAATGTAGTTTGGGATGGAGTGGATGGAAATTGGCTAGTGGATGATGGACTAGGATAAGATGTGGAGGTTTGGAATGGACTAGTGGATGATGGATTATGATAGGATGTGGAGGATTGGAATGGACTAGTGGAAGGTTGGTTTCCCTTGTCAAAGTTAGGAATGGGATGACTAATGGACATTTGTTGGGGATTAATGGTATAGATTGTGTCAAGTGACTCTTGATAGTGAGGGTAGATGGATGAAGGACTAAGGCTTATGGATTGTTGGTAAGAAGGGTATGTGAGTGGTTGGTATTGACGATTGAGGATTGTTTGGTATTCAGCTTGACTACGAAGAATATCAAGGTAAAGTGAAGACATGGTCATGAATTTGGATTAGGATGGATGAGGACCATACAAAAATTGTGACCTTTGGATGACAATGCAAGGTTCCAATGCAAAATGGATATGAAATTGTGCTATTTTTTTGTGATTTTCAAGGATATAAGGATGTAAAGTGCCAATGTACCTAAGACCAAGATTAAGTAATGGTGGAATGATAATGACCCTATTACCAAGGATATGATATGAAAGGATGAACCTATGGGTGAATGCAACTAAAGATGTCACTAATGGAAGATTTGAGCAATTTTTTTTTTGATTTTCGACAAAGGCTGTTTGATATCAAATTGGACAAGTTTGGTCTTGGATTTTAGACTGTGAAATTTGGAATTGTTTCAAGCTGAATGTTCATTTCCAAGTTTGTGAAAGGTGTTTATTTGTCTCAATGTCTTAGAAAAACACTTGGCAAACACAATATCTTGTCTTTGAAAATTTGAAAACATGCACAATGAAGACAAGCACAACCCTAGGTTAAGCAAGGACAATATTCGCTAGATTCCACGTGGGTTTCCCCAACCGCACTTATTCTTAGCGTGTGAATCCAAAAGCTTGGCTGCACGGGCTCCCCCTTACATTGCACTCACTTCTCAGGCCAACCAAGCTTCCAACCCCCATAAAACTCCCATGGCAGGTTGATCACCTCTACTAAGAATTGCGAGAATGTGGATGCCTTCACAACGACCGTTGCTGCGCTAGCAAATAGAAGGATTTTGGCAACTACACAAAGGTTTTTAGTTCGGGACCCCCGTTCGAGTGGCCATACATGGGGCACAAGATTAAGCTCCATTTAGGAGGCACTCCAGCCTGAAGAGGTTATGCTCAACAGGGTTTTGGGGAGTACTACTTGGTCCGTATGACACATCCGCACTCGTAATCCTAGGCTTTCCCTTAGGATTCACATTTATATACCGGTCAGGGGTAGCTTGGCCAAAAAGCTCTGTTGCCGGTCTGAGTCGTCTTGGGGTGAGTATTTTTTCCCACCAAGGAAGGCCCAAGTTCTAGAGGCAATAACCGTTTCTCTTACACCCAAGATCGCATAAATGCGCAAGGGGAGAGGATACTTCGATTATTGCATCAAAGGGTAACACAAAATTGAAGACACTTATAAATTTTAATTACTGAATGATAATGTGAGGAGGACACATCAGACACTTTGTTTATTTTTAAAATTTAACTTGATGTGAAACAAACAAAGTTCATTTTAAGCCAATGACATGAAATGCATGTTCATTTTAACCCATGAGTGTGCATGCAATTTGTGTTCATTTTAATCCCATGAAATAAAATGCATGTTCATTTTAACCAATGAGTGTACATGCAATTTGTTGTAGTTGTTGAAAACAAATAAAATTAATTATGCCTAAAGAAATGAAAAGCTCGATTTTTGTTTCTAAAGAAACAATTTTTTTTAGACTCCCTCCAAGCTGTGCCACATGCTAAAAACAAGAGATTAGTAACTCAAAAGAAAATGACACTAGCGAATTAAAATAACCATAATTTTCTCAAAACTTAACAAAATGTCAATTGGTTTATATCCATGGAAAGCTAAAACTCAAACCTTCAAAACCCAGAAATTATTTTTCCAAGATTCTGCATGAAAAAAATGTTATAGGCAAAAGAAAACGCGGGTTTTAACAACTAAACTAAAAAAATAGCAAATACTAAAATAGTCATAACTTTCTCAAATCTTAACGAAATTTTAAATCGTTTGAAGTTTCGGAAAGCTAAAAACGAGGGCTACAAAACCCAGATTATCATTTTTAAAGGATTTATGCGCCCATTGTTTTATGATCAAAAGAAGATGACGGGATTTCGTATGAATTCTTGGCTGTAACTTGCAAAACAACCAAACAAACAAGAAAACAAACAATTTTTTGCAATATTATTCGATTCACGTCGGGTTCACCAATGTAAGAATGGAAAAAATCAAATATTATAGATAAGTGACAGCCAACACTTCTAAACTATTATCCCAATCTAAACAAGAGAATACAAACAAAGAGAGTAATCAAAATGAAAGCAAATGAAATAAAACACTCCCCTTTGAAGTTAATTATTTCTCTTGTCTCTCCTATTTCTTCTTATGCCAATATTGCCCTCAGATTTGTTGATGAAGTTGTGCAAATACCTACAAATAGTAAGCAAGAAAGTTGGAGATAATTAACTATTAAATTGAAAATGGAAGGGAAGGGTTTCTTTTATAAACAACCATTCGAATGGACAGACGAGATTGATCTTCCAGAAAGATTCTAAGATCAACGGATGAGGATTCATGAGAGGGAAGTTACAAAATGGATGGCCAAGATCGAGTTTATAGAAAGATGCCAAGATCTACGGTTGAAAATTGATGTAACCAGAATATGCCATGCATGGAAAAGATATGACGCCGACGGCTATGATGCCTGACGGCTATGACAGACATGCAGGACATGCAGACTATGACATGAAATAATGACAGGGGATCTTTGACCAAAATAGAGGGATAAATAATTTATTTTAAATTATTTATTCGAAAATGGAAGGGGATGACAAGTGGCAAATAAATAATTTATTTTAAATTATTTATTCGAAAATGGAGGAGAAGGACAAGTGGCAAATAAATAATTTATTTTAAATCATTTATTTGGAGGAAATGAAAAAGGAGATTTAATTAAATTCATAATTTTAATTAAAGGAGGAGATATAAATTAAATATGGATAATTGATTAGGATCAATTATTTAAAGGAGAAGAATGACACATAATTAAATAATTTCATTAATTATTTAATTATAGAAAAATAAAAGGTCAAATAATTATTATTATCTGACTATAGACATATGATAAAAGATAAATAATTAAATAAATAATGATTTATTTAATTATTGAAGAAAGGGGTATTAGTGACGCAATTAAATAATTTTAATTGAT
Organism: Sequoiadendron giganteum; assembly: GCA_007115665.2. NCBI lineage: Eukaryota > Viridiplantae > Streptophyta > Pinopsida > Cupressales > Cupressaceae > Sequoiadendron > Sequoiadendron giganteum. Next base: position 434,769,141 of record CM021108.1, on the reverse strand, counting down.
CAAGATAGAAATGAGAAGGTGAATCATTTAAATAATTTTAAAACTATTTAATTAATAAAGGAATATGATCGAACATATTAGAATAATTAAAATTATTCAATTATTGAAAGATGATGAATAGGAAAAATGATGCTCATAGACTTAGAATATTTTTCAGTGTCTACACTATGTTGCAAAGTAATTAAAGGTGTTTGTTTAGTATGTTTTAGTGGATACTAACTCACCCCCCTCTCATTATCTTGATTATTCAAATTCTTCTATACCTTCATCCTTTTTTGGCATGCTTCCTCCCCAATGCCTAAATTATACCCTTCGTAAAATTAATGTAAGTCATTCTATCAATTTTTTAATGTTTTGCATACCTTCCTACCTTTCATCTATTCTTCATTTCCCTAAAACTTCACCATTTATTAGAGGTCAAAATTTCAACATCTCTCATCCCCCCTATTAGATTTGTCTATTTCTACCAAGATCTTGAGACCAAAGGGAAAGTATAAATACATAATAGAATGTGATAAGAATAAATTGTATTCTGATCAATAGTATTCAATGATATGAAAAATGTAGTAGAAACCTCTTGGTTATATAGACAAGGTGAGATACAAGATGTCATAGGATTATGACAATTGTATTAATCATATGACATGATACAACTTATCGCACTTAACTAGATTCACATGTGTTACAAGTCAAAAGATAAGATAAAAACTAATTCCAACTAGCACCTTCTAGAAATATTTCTAGGACCTAAGTAAACTTAACATGTAAATAAGTCTCCTAGTGAAGAATTAACTTGGTACAAGACTTTATTTAAGCCAACACCCCACATTAAGTGTAGCTTAGGGAGTAGTTTATTATTATGTAAATGACACAAGATATAAGAATGGATCTTGGATGCTAGGCCATGTTAGGTAACCATGTAAATATGCAACTATAATGGCAATGAAATCTCTCACAAAAGAAGAAAAGGAGAAAACCCAGAGGGATAAAACTCTTCCCCAAAAGAGAGATGAAATAAAAAAAAAAGAAACTCTCAATGATGCATGAGAAGGAAAAAATCCCATGTGAGGAAAAATACCCCCCATAAGAGAGAATAAGAAGAGAGACAAGGCAGCCCCCCCCTTAATGTGGAGTCTCCTACAATGATAGTAGAAGCTCGAAATTGAATGTTGAAATGACCTAATCTCGCCAAAAACCATTCCTCCCCTTAGGAAGAAAAAAAACCAAGAGTGTATTTAGGATGTCGAGAATATGGATGGTATGTGATGTCTCTGAAGCATGCTCTAGTGCCTCCATGTCAATGTCAAAAGTTGACACACTCCAATCAGGTGTTCTAGGCCACACTTATAAAGAGGAAAATCCATAATCTAGTAGAGATGAATGTAGAGCATGATCCAAAGACAAAGAGATCCTCTATGAAGACAAAGAAGCCTTCTCCAAATGTTATCCGAAAGGATCTACACTTACGTAAAACTAAAAAGAATGATCATGTAGAGAATGAACAAGAGGGTTATGGTGTGCCCTCAAAATAACTGAAGAGGGATAGTCTTCATCAAAGAGAAGATGAATTTCATCAATGATGTCCCCCAAATCTACAATATGAGACTCCACAAACAATTCTGAAATACATGTCAAGAAGCCATCACAAGTATCTAAATCTGAAAGACAATGAGAATGATGTATGTCTTGCTACACTGAATCACAAGGAGCCAAAACTATTGAATCACAAGTGTCCTCAGGTACAACAATAGATTAAGGAGATGAGATCCTAGTGCATGTCATTCAAATACACCTATCATCCTCCATTGTGTCCTCAAAACATGATGAACTAGATGATTCTACCAATGTTGGATTACAAGAGTCATCAACCTCAAGATGTTGACTTAGAGATGAAGAAGATGATCCCTCTAAATTTGGATTAGGAGCCATATAAACTAAAGTCTCAATAGATGTCTCTACAGGAGGATAAGGAGAAGGTTCTATGTCATCAAAACTACCATTCATTTCCCAATTAGCAAGTGTTTCAACTATTTTATCATCAATAGGTCGAAACTCTACAATTGGAACAAGACAATCCACAACAAGATCCTCTAGGAATGGATGTTCATTTGAGTGTCCATACATCTCCCAAATTCTATCCATAAGGTCATGAGGGATCCCAATACCATCAGTAGCCATTTGTGTATCAATTTCACAACTAAAACCCATCACTCCCAATATATGTTTTGTTTTATGTCCCACAAAACTCTTCCATTTTGATGAAGGTCTAGAAACTAGTCCATAGAGATATGGAAAAATATGAATCCACCTACAATGTGTTAGGATTCCATCTCACCAAGACTTAAAGTTCCATAAATTTAACCTTATTACAACAAGATTATTTTTTATGCCCATATTAAACTCCTCAACTTTAGTCACACAATAGACCAATCAAGAGACATAAGCCAACAAAGGAAAAATATTACTCCACCAAATTACTCAATTAGGAAGCCACCCAAGCAATATCTAATTTGTGGCACTTTATACTTAGTGTGATTATAGTTTCCACTTGCCAAAAATAACAAAGTGGTCTTGATCTTGGTACATGAAAATGTCAAAAATAGGCCATAAGTTCAAAGTAAAAATTTTACAATTTATGAGATAAAATTGGTTACACCACTAGAAATTACATGAAAAATCATGCACTTTCAAAACAAAATTCACCTAAAAAAGTTACTGTAGGAGCAAGATATGAGCTCTTGAAGTTCCCGAAATGAGGATGAAGGAGAAAAACCTATGAGAATCTGCAATTTATGAAAAATACAAACACCAAAACCAAAAACCAATTGCATCACTATGAATAATGTGAAAAATTATCCCAAATAAAAAAAAATCACTCAAAAAAAGGAGTCAAAATGAGCAAGTTATGAGCCTCTAAAGTTGAACTGCAAAATCAAAAAGCCCAACAGTGAGGGGGGGAATTTTTTTTTAAGGGTGTTGATGCAATGCTTATTTCATCCAAAAAATGAATCAATTTTAACAATCTACAAGGTTTCAAAAAAAATATTCGCTGGGGTTGATGGAATATTCCTTGGATTCGTTGGTGGTCAGAATATTCTTCTTTCTACCAATATATTCCTGCGCCAATGGAATCTCAGAAAAATATTCTTTGTCCTGTCTGCTAGTTTAGAATTTAATAAATTCCAATTATTAATTGAAATGATACCCGAATAAAAAAAAAATTCCCGGAATTTGATTGAAATGTCACTCGAATAATTTTTCTACCGAAATTTTGCATTTGTTATCAGTCAATTTTTTTTATGACTATTGTTGGTTGTATTTTTTGGCAAGTGAAGATTTGACAATGCATGCCACAAAAATTTCACATACACTATTTCTTGTGGGTACTATGACAAGTTTGTGGTACCCTGTGTACAATAGGTTACACAAAGTTTGCCCTCTTTTTTTCTTAATTTTTTAAAATAAATTTTTGAAAACTATATAAATGATATATAGAATTTTTTTATAGAATTTTTAGAAAATTTCAATTGAAATAATATTTTATTTTATTTTTTGAAATCATACTGCACAATAATGGTGACTTGAGGGCCATACGACTCCCTAGGCAAAAAAAAATACCTCGACAAACAACTGCTCTGATTTGGACAAATTGACAGTTGATATTAGGGTGGCCCTTCTGGACATGATTATAGGGTCATATTTGACCCAAAATGCTCCAAAATTATAACTACCTTTTGGATTTGCAACCACTCTTCAGCTTCAAACCCTCATAGATTTGGCCTAATATGTCTAACTTGGATGAAACAAAAGGAAAAATTAACTTTCTCGAACACTCTAGATGCAATGGTGAGGTCAAATTTGCACCAAAAATCTCCAATTTGAACCTACAATAAAGAGCCAAAAATGGAACCCTCCAGAATCTGTTATTTCTATCAAGTTTTTTTGATTCCTTGAATCATCATATGATGCTTGAGAGAAGAGAATAGTCAAATTTTTAATATTTACCATATCTCTTCAGAAAAATACTATCCAGTAGCACCCAACCTACTCTGATACCATGTTAGAATTGTCTATGGCTACAAAGATCTTGAGACCAAATGGAAAGCACAAAGAGAGGATAAAATGTAACAAGAATAAACTATATTCTTATCAATATGATTCAATGATATGAAAAATGTAGTAGAAAACCCTTGGTTATATAGCCAAGGTGAGATACAAGATCTCATAGGATTATGACAAGTGTCTTAATCATATGACATGAGACAAATTATCACACTTACCTAGGTTCACATGTGTTACAATTCAAAAGATAAGATAACAACTAATGCCAACTAACACCTTCTAGAAATATTCTTAGGACCTAAGTAAACTTAACATGTAAATAAGTCCTCTAGTAATGAATTAACTAGGTACAAGACTTTATTTACACCAACAATCCCCTTTTTTATTAGAAATACTCATGCTAGATGTCTAATTCCTAATGCCCAATACTTGAAAAGAAATTGTCTCATAAAGGAATTAGAGATGGACGTGCTCTTTTTTCAAGATCGATGACTAAGTAAAGGGTGTGAATCAAACAATAAGGCAAATAATGCAAGTGTGTGTCGATGGTTCTTTTGGTTATCAAAACCATTGGATCCTTTGATTTATTCCTAGTTCTCAATGAACCACCAACATGAGAGAATATAAATTTAAATTCATAAGGGTAAATGAATTTGATACTGTATACACCTAAAAATGGTCTAGAGCATCTGATTAATTAAATACAAATTATTTGATTAATTATCCTAATTTCCTCTACTATTGAATAAATAGAAATATTTATTTATATAGATCACATTTAAATTCATATTAATTAAATAAACAAGATTAAATACTTTGTTCAATTTAATTATCAAATCCCTATTTTATTCTATCACATCGATCTCAAATTAATTAAATAAAGATCAAACAATTTATTGATTAATTGCCATATTCTTCTGTCTAATTTAATAAACAACTATCCTATAGTTCATTTTATTAAATTATTTACCCTCTTTTGCTAATTTAAATAAATCAAAATATTTGAATTAAAGCATAAGGAATATCCCATCTACATTTCCTCAAGAATGAATTAGATATCCTATGTCTAATTTATGTCTAAAATATGTCACAATTAATGCTTTGAAACTTTAGGGGAAGTTTTGGAGACAAATTGGAGACCAATTCTAAAATCTTCTCTCAATCCTCCTCCTTCAATCTTTCCTCTTCTCTTGCCTAGTGTTTTCATGGGCAGAGACAATCACCAAATTTTTTTCAATCTCCTCAATCTCTCACCATTCAATCCTACAGATTGAATCCAAGCCTCTCAAAGCCTTCCCTGTATATTTCTATAGCCAGGAATTCTATAAATAAAGTCTCATTGAACCAAGAAAAGCATCTAGATAATCTAACTTATGCACTCTTACTCCACAAGAATTCAAGCATCAAGCATCCAAGTATCCAGCAATCAAGCTTTCATACCATGGCTGCCTCCTATAGCTTCAATTATCTATTTCATGTCATTTCATGCTAGTTTAATTCATTTATCATCTAGTATTATCCATTTATCTCCATACCATTGCATTACCATCCATCTCATTCTTTGAATTGTCATTTTAACAATCATAGTGTCCTCATGATCTGAGAGCAATAGTGGTTTAATAAATCTTTGAGGATAGAGAACAACATGAAGCTTTCAATTGATTATTGCTTTGATTTGAATCATTTAGCTTTGTCTTTGATATAATATATTATTAGGAAGTGTTTTGTGCTTTACACCTAATCCCACACTTACAATTTGGCACCCACCATGGGGCATTAACCCCAATTTTACAATTTTTTTGGAAAGTGTCATATAGGTTCATGACATGTTTTCTTTTAGCGCTTTCTTCAAATACTATAGCGCTTCCATGGAAAACTACAATGCTTTTGTGCTCTATTTCGGCGCTTTCGTGTTACTACAACGCTTCTGTCAAAAATTTCAACACTTCAGTGTCCTGTTTTGGTGCTTTTCGTGTTTTAGCACATCAGGTAAGAGTTATAGCACTTCAGTGGACTATTCCAATGCTTTTTTAATTTTAGTCTGGATCCGATGCGGCCACAGCCAGATTTTAATTTTTTCACAGTTGGACTAAAAATTATCAATCCTAGGATAGTCACTTCTGGTTTTCTAAAATTTATCAATACTAGGATAGTCATTTCTTGGTTTCTAAAATATATCAATCCTAGGGTAGCCACTTTTTTTTTCTTAAAAGAAAATTTATCAATCCTAAGATAGTCACCACATTTTTACAGTACAAGTTAAAAAGAAAACATGATTTCTGTGAAGCAACACCTTCACATAGATTAGAAAATTTCTTTTTGGGCTTAAAATAGAAAAACTTATATGTTGTGTTTGTGGTGATTAGGCTTATGCTCTCCCCTTAATTGGGTGACCAAAGCGCTAGATTCACTTTTACTTCATGCTATTTACGCTTTATTAAATCCTTTAGAAGGCCTGCCATAGTGGGAAAAAGTACTCACCCTATAGGAACGACCTAAGTGGGAACGCCTAAAGCCAAGGATTCCAACCCACTATAATAAAAATACAAGTTGTTGATGAAAGTCCAACTTGATGGTAGTCAGCAAGATAAGCATCCCCAAAATCTTTGTTCTAAAGATTGGGAGGTCTCCTGAGGGATTTTATCTATTTTCCACATCGTACGAAAGCCCTATCTATGAACCATAGAGTAGTATCTCATCGAGTCAATATCCATGCATTGTCATACTCACAGTGCAAGGGGAGGGAAGAATTTTCCCCCAAGACACTCACCATATAATTTCCATGGACCGTTTGCTCAGGGGACGAGAAATCCAACTTTGAGTACACGCCTGGAAATGACAAAAACATAGGTGCCATCTAGGGGGTGACAAGGCTGTGTGTGTCAACGTAATTCAAGATATGGGCTATGAGTATAATGATAACCTACTTGTCCTTAAGTGTGAGTATGTTAGATTTGTGTACAATTGTCAAAGCAACCTGTCAAAATCAATAAGAATCATTTGTGATTCTTGAACATACATGATCTGTATAGTTAAAACAATTATTCAAAATTGCTTGTTGTGTTTGCATAAATTCATTAAAATCAGACTAAGGATCATCCTGAAAAACCAACAAAGTCAAGTTAGATCAGAAAATCCATGCTGTGAAAGTGGAATTCCACCATGTTTCTCAAGAGGAAAATCAAAATCACAAAACCCAAGGACCCTCTTAGTTATCGAAATAAATTGAAGAGAGGGCGTTTTCTATATCAAAATTGAAAATTCCTTTTGCAACATAGAACATTCATCCATAGATATCATGATTTTTCTAGGGGTCACACTTTAGATTACACAGTAGAACCACTTTATTCACGAGCCTTCTTTCAAAGAAGAGCTCTTACTCAATATCACAACCGTAGTCAATGCATACATCCTTCTTATCTTCCACAATCCATGATATAGTATGCCACAAGGCTAGATAAAATTTTACAATAGAGAGTCTTAAAGTCCTTTTTTTAGCACTTTGCAATCCTATTTCAGCACTTCGGGTCACTGTTTTAGTGCTTTCATGAAATAGCACTTTTGAGAACTGTTTTAACACTTACAGTCCATATTTTAGCACTTTCATTAAAACAGTGCTTCCATCAAATTCTATATCGCTTTCATGCACTATTTCAGCTCTTCTATCAAGATAGCGCTTCCATCAAAATCTATAATGCTTTCATGCACTATTTTAGCACTTCTATAAAGTAGTGCTTCCATCACTTTTTGTAGTGCTTTCGAGCACTGTTTTAGCACTTCTATCACCTGTTTCAGCACTTCAGAACTCTATTCTAGCACTTCTATGAAATAATGTCTCTGTCCTCTATTTTAGCACTTACAAAACAAAGAGTTCAAAAATTTTACCAGTCAATCAGTCTATCATTTTATCCATAGTCTTTATCAGAACCAAGTTTCTTTTTATTAGAATCACTGTCTAGAGACCGAAAATAGATAGGTTTATACAAACTTCCAATCTTATCAATTGAAACAAGATCTTGCAAATCACAAGTGTCAAAATCAAAATACACAATCGATTACTACACTGAAGTTTCATCATCAGGATACTATCATCCTTTATCACGAAACCAAGTATAGTATCAAAATTTTCAACATAGTCTCATCAATAAGATCAATCATCTTATTTTACTTTTGTTAAAAGTTTAATTGACATTTTTCTTAGCATAGAAGATCAACATTTCAAAAGAAAGAGTAGCAATCTATATGCCAATCTTCACTAGGTCCCAAAAATAGAGACTCTTCGAGCAAGAACTTGAAACATCTCAAACAATGGTAAAGGAAAATCCTTGGAACAATTTGAACCACAATGATAAGAATGAAATAACTCTGGAGGATATAGAAATAGCTCAACAAGATGCCAAGTTCCATAAATTTATGGAGAAAATCTTAGAACAAGATATGGAGAATTATCTTTTGATGTTGGTTGAATTAGGGGCCAAACTTCCCAAAGACTTTGATGTCAATCGTTTGAAGGAAGCACCTAGAACAAGTGAGACTAAAATACTACAACCCACACAAACAACAGATCCAGTTGTTGCTTTGATATCCCAAATGCAACTAATTCAACAACAGATACAGGATATGATGAAAGGAAGTTTACTAAAAGATATGCGATACAGGACATTTTTCCTCATCCTTTCCACACAATAGTTGGCCTAATACCTTTTCCAAGACATTGTGAATTCCCAAAGTATGACAAGTACAATGGAAGAATAGATCCAATAGATCATATTTGGGAGTTCAAAACAATGAGCCTTGAGTTTTCCCAAGAGAAAACTTATTTAATGAGGTTATTTCTGAGAAGTTTGGGGGGTACATGTACGGAGTGGTTCTCAAAACTACAACAAGGGATTAGGACTTTTGAAGAACTTGTCAACAAGTTCATCTCCCAATACTCATTTAACATCCAACATGATGTTATAATATAGGATCTTTACAACCTAAAACAAAACAAAGGGGAAATGTTCTTATCTTTTCTGTAAAGATGGCGATGACTGTTCGCCAGATATCCTAGATCCATTCCCGAGGAAGAAAAGATGGAGTTGTTCATTAACAACTTAACGAAGGAAATTAGTTATAGATTGGAATTACAATGTCCTCCCACATTCAAAAAAGTAATAGAAAATGGTCTTAAAATTGAGGAAGCATTAGTCAAAAGAGGAGTTATCAAGAATTTCAACGATAAAACAAATAACACAAGTAACTCCTCCAATCAATACTCAAACAACGACAAGCCAAAATTTTGGCAAAAGAATTGAAACACAACTATCACTGAAACAACAAATGATTCCCAAAATGTCAAACCATTTTCTAACTTAACATCATCTACATCAAGGAATCAAAGCAATGACCAAACTATCAAGTCAAATGTTGTGCAAAGTAATGAGATTGTGAAAACATAGTCATATCAGAAACCCTCAAATCGGTGGAAGTTCACACCTTTAGGCCAAATGATAGAATCAACAATGAAAGAATTAGTCACCAATGGCCTCATCACTACATGGGAAGCCCGATTATGGGATCCAAAGGTCAAACCACCATGGTGGAATGACATAGATTAATGCAACGTCCATAATAACAAAGGTCATAAAACTAATGATTGTATGGAGTTGAAACACGTAATACAGGACTTGATCGACAACAATAAATCATATGTGGAAACACCCCAAAATAATAACGATCAATCAGCCTTCAAATATCCTTTTCCAAACTATGACAAAGGAGCATCATCATCCTCAAACTACAAAGGTAAGAACATCAATCATGTCTATGAAAAAACAATCCTTTGTTTATATGAAGTAGAGACTAATCATACAAATGATCATAATATTAGCAAAACCATAATTAACAACACTACCCCTTTGGATTTACTCCCAATCATACAAAACTTTGACAATCAAGTCAATGTCTTAAAAATCAGAGACCGTCAAGAACATCAACCAACAAATGTTATGAGTAGGGGGCAATCCAAGGTAATGTTGAAGGGAGTTGGATCCACACATGTGGTTCTGCCTCCATCTCATTATAACATTGTCGATCAACTACAAAACATTCCTAGACAAATATTGATACTAGAACTCCTTAAATTATCACCATCGCATAAGGAAGTTTTAGAACAAGCATTAATAGCCACTACGGTACCATCGAATCTAAATATTTTCTAGTTCCAAGCTATGGTGGGGCATTTGACTACCCCACATTGTCTGTCATTCTCTAAACATGATGATGTCTCACTAAACCATCCCCATAATACTACACTTCACATCAAATTCCTAATCCATAATCATCGCATCAAGAGGGTCCTAATAGATGGGGGAGCTAGTCTAAAAATTTGCACTCTCAAGTTAATCCGTGCACTAGGATATTCGGATAATGCTATTGATGCTTGACAAAAAATGACTATCAAAGCATATGATGAGGAGAAAAGATCATCTAAGGGATTAATTGTGTTACCCATTCAATTAGGGCCAATGATGAAACATATAGCATGTCAAGTCTTGGAACGAGAGTTAACATACAACATTCTCTTGGGATGACCATGGATCCATGAAATGCAGGATATACCCTTGACATATCATCAATGTTTGAAGTTCCCCATAAATGGACAGGAGGTGACTATATCTACTGATTACAATCACCCTCAACATTGTGACAAAATTAGAATCTCCCAAGATACCTTTGTGCCATACAATAGGGAAGCTTCCAGTTCACGATCATCCAATGAAGAACAACATCCAAGTATCACCACTAAGTGGGTTGAGAAAAAGGGTAAAGAAAAAGAAACAAGTCCTATTGAAATTCAATCAATAGATAATCCGGATCAGCAAACATCTTTATCACAAAATTTTCAAGAGAAAGTACAAATTACTGACAAAGGAATGGGAACATATTCTATGGAGCAATCTCTTAACCTATCATAGTTAATGCCATCTCCTAGGACATACGATAAACCATCTATGATAAAAACTCAAACATCATTACCGGTCACAGTTCTTCAGGAAAGGTTTGTCAAAAAGGGTACCATAGAGGATGAAACAAGCAGCAAAGTGATCCTGGATTGGCTCTACAAAGATGAGGAACCCTCTACATCAAATAGTAGTGTCAAAAATGTCAACATCAACACTGATAAATATGGAAAAGGAAAAGCTATTTTAGAGAAAATGGGTTATGAAGGACAAGGACCTGTGGGATTAAGAAAAGATGGAATCATAGAGCCTATTACACCCCTCACTCTCCACACAAAAGAGAAGTTGGGACTAGGATACTCTAGTGAAGAAAAAAAGGAACTAGAAAAGAGGACTATGGAAAGAATCCTTCAACTTAGAAATAGCTCTAAGACAAATTCAAACGAATATGAATGGGATTCATGTTCTGATGTTTCTTTTATGGATATTCATATTGATGTCATCCAATAATATACACCTACATGTGAGGAGGGCCAAGGCTTTGGGCCTGGACCAATCGTGCCAGTGCCACTAAATATCAATGATTTGAGTGGGGACGAATAGAACTCGAGGGAACTAGAAAATCTAGAAGAAAGTACCATCATGGACCTCAATATTCCAACAAATGACTATGATGAAATGGCTTTCCAAACCCTTTCATCCATCACCTTAAATGAATCTAATAACCTCATGCCTTTAATCCACCCAGAACTAATTGACTGGGAGACTATTGAACCCCTAACTATGCCAAGATTTAGAAACGATGATGCCATCGTAATCTTCCTATGTCATACTGAACTTGGTACAGATTTTTTTTGTAGTGCTCATAACAACACGACTTGGTAGGAGGGTGTCAAATCTTCCAGTTGCAAAAGTAAAAATAGGGAAAATAGATCTCATGGTGAAAACCACTCTATGGTAGCATTAGATTTGGAAAAAGTAAAAATAAAGAATGCATCTAACGGTGAAAACCTTTCTAAGGCACTGAAGGATGGAAGATTTGACACTCTTCTGGAACACAATCATGAATGATCATCAGTCCTGGTGGAACCAACACAGTCTGTGAATATCGGCACTAAAGATAAGGAAAAAATCCTACATCTGGCGGAATCCATGATAGACCAAGAAAGATTGGAATTCATCAAGTTCTTTAAAGAAAGAAGCATCAAATTTGCTTGGTCATATTCCGATATGCTAGGCTTAGACTCAAATATTCTTATGCATCACTTGTCTTTGCCCGCAGGAATCAATACTATCAAGCAAAAATTAAGAAAATTGCATCCCCATATCACATTGATGGTAAAGACAAAGCTAAATAAATTATTGGATGCTGGATTCATATAGTCTATAGACTATGCCGAATGGATATCAAACCCTGTACCTATTTCAAAGTTGGACAATAGCATCCAAATATGTACAGATTTCAGGGACCTAAATAAAGCATGCCCGAAGGATGATTCTCCACTACCAAATATCAACATCATCGTGGACTTGATGGCAGGGCATGCCATGCTATCAATCATGGACGTTTCTCTGGGTACAATCAAATAAAAATAGCTCTAGAAGATCAAGAAAAGATGACTTTCACATGTCCATGGGGAACCTTCTGTTGGAACGTCATGCCATTTGGTCTAAAGAACATAGGAGCCACTTATCAAAGAGCAATAATGACAATCTTCCATGATATGATGCACACCTTCATGTAGGATTACGTGGATGACATCTTGGAAGAATCTACTACTATGAAAGGAAATCTACATATCCTAGACAAAATCTTCACATGGATGGAGAAATTCAATGTCAGGTTAAACCCCAAGAAGTGTGTCTTCGGGGTCACATCAGCAAAAATATTAGGGTACATTGTCTTGAAAAAAGGCATTGATCTGGATCTAGCAAAATTCAAATCAATTATGGAGATGCTACCTCCTAAGAATATCAGTCAACTTAGATCACTACAGGGAAGACTCCAATTGATTAGAAGATTCATCTCCTAGCTGGCCGACAAAAGTCATCCCTTTAATCATCTATTACATAAAAATATAGTTTTCAAGTGGGATGAGGGGTATGAAATAACATTCAATCAAATCAAATAGTATCTAATGTCACCACCTATTATAATACCACCAACAGAAGGATGGCCTCTCATATTGTATATTGCCACAAAAAATATCTCTTTGGGGGCACTATTAGCGCAAGAGGATTATGAGGGAAAAGAACATGCTATCTACTATATCAGTTGGACTTTAAATGGATATGAAATCAATTAAACTTTCATAGATAAATCTTGCTTGATGGTGGTATTCACTACTCAACAGCTGTGACACTACATGCTAACTCATACAATCAAGCTAATAGCAAAGATCGATCCTTTAAAATATCTACTCAGTAAAGTTGCCTTAATAGGTAGACTGGCAAAGTGGGCCATGCTATTAAGTGAATTTGACATTCAATATGTAGAGAGAAAGGTAATCAAGGGTCAAGAAATTGCTGAACAATTAGCAGAGGCTCCTTTACTAGATGATCGACTGATGATCATGGAGTTTCCAGATACAAACATTCTAATAGTGATGCCCCAACAATGGGTATTATATGTTGATGGATCATATACACAGCGAGGATCAGGAGTAGGAATTTTGTTCATTTCTCCACAAGGACATACCATTCCAAAATCATATAGACTAATGTTTCAATGTACAAATAATGTGGTAGAATATGAAGCATTAATCATTGGGGTCAAAATAGCAATTCAATGGAAAATCATGGACTTGTAGGTATATGGGGATTCTCAACTAGTCATTTATCAAGTAAATGACGAGTATCAAACAAAATATGAAAATTTGATGCCCTACAAGAAACAATTAGATAATCTCAAAAAATCCTTTGTCAGTATCAAGTTTGATCAAATTCCAAGAGTTGAGAACAAAGCTGCGGACGCTATGGCTACAATTGCTTCATTACTACAATTACCTGAGAAGCGTGTTTGTTATGAATTTATGGTAGAACAAGTATCATGTCCTTCCCATAATAATCCAGAATCTACAACCATTTGCCATATAGAAAACACTAAAACCTCCATCTATGAAACAACCTGTGCTTACCTAATGAATGATGTCCTTCCTCCTGATCTATCCAGGAACCAAAAATAAAACTTCATCCACCAATCCACACGACATACTTTAATCACCGACATACTTTATCGTTGAGGTCTTGATGGTACTTTACTCTGATGTCTAGAACACAACGAATCTGAAATGACCCTACGAGAGGTTCATGAGGGTATTTGTGGCCCTCACTTGAGTGGGATAAATCTAGCTAAGAAACTCCTCCGTTTGGGATATTATTGGCCATGCATGGAGAAAGAATCCTACTAGTTTGTTAAGAAATGTCAAAAGTGTCAGATCCACAACAATTTGATTCATGCACCAGCACAAGAACTACATCCCTTCACATTGACATGGCCTTTTTTTCAATGGGGCCTAGATCTAGTAGGAAAAATAGATCCATCTTCATCCAATGGACATAAGTTCATTATAACAGCTACAAAATATTTCACAAAATGGATTGAAGCAGTACCTCTTACAACCATCATTGGGAAGCAGATCTCCTCTTTCATCTTGAACTAAATAATATGTCGGTATGGAATCCCTCAATCCATTATCACTAATAATGGACGACCTTTGAAGAATCAAGATGTCCAAGAACTATGTGATAAATTTCATATCCAACATCGGTTTTCAACACCGTACTATCCTCAAGGGAATGGCCAGCAGAGGCCTCAAACAAAACAATACTCAAAATTCTCAAAAAGATGGTTAACGATGTTGGACATGATTGGCATTTTCAACTCAATCCTGCATTATGGGCCTACATAACAAGTATCAAAACACCAAAAGGAGCTACACCATATGCCTTGGTATATGGGTCAGAATCCATATTGTCCATTGAGGTTGAAATTCCATCCCTTCGTATATCACTCAGAGGTATCATTTTAGATGAAGACTATAGGGTATCTAGACTGAAGGAACTGGAGTTGTTGGATGAGCATCGTCATTAAGTTGTAAATCATCTAATGGCTTATCAACAAAGAATGTCAAGAAGTTACAACCACAGGGTAAAACCGAGGGTCTTTCAAGTTAGTGACTTGGTACTAAAAGAAAACCCTAGGAATCAACAGGATAGAGAGACAAATTGAAAATTTGAGCCTAACTAGCTTGGTCCTTTTATTGTCATATCAGTGTATGGATCGAGAGCATATCAACTATCAACATCAGAAGGGGATTTTTTTGATGAACCTATCAACAGTATCCATCTCAAAAAATTCTATGCTTGAATCTCCTAGTGCATGGGTCAAACTTTTGAAAAATGGTTTCCTTGGAGAAAACCTGGCAAATAGGCATCTTGGCAATGCAAAAATACAAAAAAAAAATAGAAATACAAAAAGAAAAAAAATGAAAAATAAAAACTAAAAAAAAAGAGTGTAATCAAAACATATGGTGAAAACCTGGAAACAGACATCATATGTGATTCTAAGATCAGTTGTCCCATCTATTTGGATATTTATTAGGATCATTAGTCTGGCATTCGGTACCATTTCATATCATAATAGTAGTCTTTCCATCTTTACATCCATATCAAAATCATTTTCAAATAGTCAAGTATCACTCCAAAGCTTGGGGGCAACATCTGGATATCACTATGGGAAAAAAAAACATTGATTTCACCAAAGGGAAACAATAGTATAGCAGAAAACCAAAACCAAAAATCAAAGTGTAACATCAATCATTTTTAGAAAAGCATCAACCATCCGTGTCATATCAAAAATTGAAAAACATGTCACAAAGTCAAGTCTGAAAAAGAAAAATCCAAAAACATAGGTCCGTGTCAGTCGAGCTACGTGGTCTCTGTGTGTGTAACATAGGCAAGGATAATATTTGATCAGCCCTCAAGACCCATAGGATAGGTTAGTAGGTTAGGTCTTTGGTCAAAATCTCGAAAATCCAAAAATAACACAAAATCAGGATGGATGATCTAAAATCTGAATAATGAATGAAACACTCTAAGTCAAAAATGGATAAATTGTATTTTTTTTATCATTTCTTTGGAGTAACTCAACGATGTATTGAACTAGAGGAACAAGGAAGAAGAATGATATTTTTTTATTTATCTGTTGTCTGTACATTAATCATATAAATGTATGAATTTTTAGGGGATGTGTTATGCAAATGTATCACCGGTGACATTCAAAATTCACACATTAAAATGATTAACCATTGCCTGTTTATGCAATGAATGCTTAGGTCATCTTGGTTAAATCATACCTAGATGCTTGTGTTTGTTTGCAATATCAAAAATCATGAAAGAAATACTCAAGTCATCATTGGTCTAACACATACCATTGATGCTTGTATTCACTTTCAACATCCAATAAAGCTCTATGATGACAAAAAGCACAAAGAGACTATTAAAATGAAAATCATTTTGCATATAGTTGCATGTTAAAATTAGATTGCATTCATCATATTCATTATATGTAGAGTACTTGTTGCATAAAGGGTTCCAAATCAATGATTATCTAATCTACAAAAATAAGACTGAGTATACTTGACATAAGTTCCAAAAATAATCAAAAATATGTAGGAGTCATCATCTCATCATATCATCAGTCATCCATTTCATCATACATCAAATAAATTATGAATTAAATTGTACCATGAGTACATCATGTTCATTTTTATTATAAAAAGATTCATTACATTATCATCCATCAAACATCATATGTATACATCATTTACCATTCCATCATAGAATCATCATTTTTATCATTCATACATTACATAATATATGCATGTAGCATATATTCTATAAATACATTTATCATTGAATCATTACATAAATAAAAATCATTTATCATTACATCATCACATATTGCATAAAACATCACATAATAAATGCATCCATCACATAGAAATCATACACCATCATAAAATCACATCAACTACATCTCATATATATATATCATCAAGTGTCAAGTATACAATGAAGTCTAAACATAAAGATACATCATAAAAAATGAACTACATCATAATATGCATCATGGCTCAAAAGGAGAATCACAATAGCATCTATGATCTACTATTGCTAGAGTGTGCAGGTCTAACAAGACTAGTACCAACACCACCCCCAGAAGGACTAGTACCACCACCACCCCCGAAAGAACCAAGATCTCTGGGATCTCTACGTGGAGGCTATGTCACACCCTCATTGACTATTTGAGTATGCGTCCACATGGATCTAGATGCAACATAACTGACTCTACGATCAACAGGCACTACATCATGATATCTGCCTTTGTAAACATTTGCCTCTCGGCCAGCCTGCAGAACCTCCCTCATATAATCTCCTACTAAGGTGACATCAGCCACTCTTTGTAGGGTCTTTGTTATCTCTTGTTCCCTCTCAGCAATCTAACGAGCACTATCTCCCTTGACTGTCAACGTGGCAACATGCATCTGTATAGCGGCCAATTGTCCCTGAACCTATGCTAATGCTTGAGCATGTGCCTAAGCTTGAGCCTGCATCTGCATATGATTTTGAACAAGCATACTCCTAGCCTATACCAATTGCCCCTATAGAGTTTAAACCTATGCCTGGAGACCTGCAATCTATCTCTGATGGTCCACTGATGACACTATCACTGCTCGCCTCTTGCGAGGCCTACTGGATGATGGACCACTATTGGATGGTCCTACCCCTCTATCTCCTCCACTGCCACCATCATTGTCATCACTGATGTCACCATCACTACCACTCTCTATGCTAATGCCTACCAGAGTACCACCCTCACTCTCTGCAGAACCCTCTTCCACATCCTCCTCTACTGGTAGTGGTGCAGGCTCATCTGGAATGGTAATACGAGGATGTGGAACCAATGCTAGGAATGCAACATACTCCTCAGTAACTGGTGCCTCTGCAATGTCTCTCCGCATGTCCCAGGGTGATGGTTGCAGTGTCCTATATCCCTCTACTAAAGTATTATATGATAGATAGGGCCCCCAATCAGGAATATCCATCTGCTGCCTAGCATAGTGGGCTACCCCCTATGGCATGCACTGCATAATGCCATACTATTTTTATACTCTACAGAGCAGAAATCTCTCTAAGATAAATGGTGTCCAGCTGATCAAATACATGGAATTGCAAAGGTATCCAAACACTGCATCATCCTTGTCCCACTGCTCACTATTGAGGTATGGACACTAGGTAACTGTCTCTATATCATCAAACACTCACCTCCAGTGCTCTAACTTTCCCATCTGGGCCTGGGTGAGCTGACCTCTATATCTGAACACATAAGGTCTGCCTACTGGTCTATTTGCAATTGGAAATGGCCGAGCAATAGAGAAATTCTCCCATGCCCACACCTGTAACAGGTTCATCCCTACTGATAAGCTCCATGCCCCTAGGTATACAACTGAATGAAGATCATGATAGAGATGTGCTAGCATGCACATCCCCCATGTATATCTAGTACCATGTACCATCATACTCTCTAGAGTCCTGCCCCAGCCAATGAGGAATCCCTTTGACCTGCGATCAAGGCAAAGGAAACCTCCAATAAAGCCAATAAGCATTGTTGGTAGTGTCACGTACGAATCAGCGATCCTCCTCCATTGGACACTTAGACCCACAATATCCTGATCCTAGAATACTCTACGAAGAGCATCTCTATCACTGGTCCCATGGGAATCGTACACAACAATCTCTCCCATGAATGAAATGCACAGAATACGCCACACATCCTCAGGTGTGATGGTCATCTCACTAGTGGGTAGATGAAAGGTGTTGTGGTCACTATGCCACCTCTCAGCCAAGGCAGTCAACAGACCCTGATTAATCCTAATCTGGGGCATATCAAGCAAATTGGTAAAGCCGCATCGACCTATAACCTGAAGCTCATCTGGTGTTAGATGAGGTATCAACTATGTAGTCCATGGAAACCTCTCTCGCATCTGGAGAGTACCTAGATGCTCCTATCATCACAATAAAAAATCCACAATCAATGAACTATGTCAAAAAATAAAAAGTTATTCTACTATCATGTCTATTCCAAAAATTTGGTATGAATTTTTAATCAAAATTCATGGGCGAACATCAACAAACCTCACCTATCATGAGGTTCATCAAACATTATCTAATCTCGCCTATCATGAGATTTATCAGATATTGAATCATCTCCTCGCCTATCATGAGGATCATCATCAATATGATTTCTTCTTGCCTATCATGAGAAGGTAGTCTTATTTAAATCATCACAATCCAACATCAAGAATTTGGATTATCAATCATACCAATCCAAAGAATAGGCATGATTAGGAGTGACAAAATAAAGGTTACCTAAGTCAAAATCTTCAAATTCTAACATGGAAGTGCTAAATCAGGCACCCAAGGTGCTAAAACCCAAAAGCACTACTTTATTAGTCAAAAGCGCTACTTTATTAGTCAAAAGTGCTAAATCAGGCACCCAAAGTGTTGAATCTCAAAAGCGCTACTTCAACACTCTAATGCATTATAATAGGCATCTAAAGTGCTAAAATACCCTAAGCGCTACTTTTCTGCATCAAAGCACTACAACAGTCTCTCAAAGCGCCACTTTGCCAAAAGTGCTAAGATAGACCATGAAAGCACTAATCAACCAAATCAAAGCACTAGAACTCTCTAAGCACTAAAATATGGCATCAAAGTGCCAAATTTCAAATCCTAAGCACTATTTCAACAAAAGTGCTACATTACCCTATGGAAGCGCTAGAGTTTTTAACACAAGTGCTAAAACTCAAAGTGCTAATCTAAAAACTGGAAGTGCTACTGTGCAGCTTGAAAGCACTAAAACACGAAAAAAATGTCTAAACACATAAAATGCATAAAAAACAAAAGTACATGAATTACGAGGAGGATAAGGGGTACATATCAGAGGTCCATACGCGGCCAGCCATTGGTGACGTCGAACCCACTCGAAACGGTGAGTGTGGTAAGGGATTGGCATCTCGCTCCAGCTAGTTGAAATGTCTATCAAAAGTTTTTTTAAACTCAAATAGTGCAAATGACTTTGAAAATGTCCTTTTGGACTATATATAATTTTTGGAAGGGTATTTTTGGTGGGTTTTATTATCTTTTAATTAATTTTATTCTTGAAATTAATTGGAATTCATTTGTGGGCTATTTTGCTTCATCATTTGTCTAGAGATAAATTATTTCATCATCTTATCTTCATCATATCATCAGAAAATCATAAAATTTCAAAAAATTCTAGAAATCATCACATCATTAATTTATCTCCCGAGGGGGCATATTATCATCAATTATCTAAAAATCAATATCTGGGGCATGTCTGGGGCATACGCAATTATTTTTTCTTTATGATCAATCCTAGCAGAAGCAGCAAAATTTTATTCGAACAATGCGTAAACACATCACTTTGAAGAGGGGCAAAATGTATACACCTAAAAATGGTCTGGAGCATCCGATTAATTAAATACAAATTATTTGATTAATTATCCTAATTTCCTCTACTATCGAATAAATAGAAATATTTATATATATAGTTCACATTTAAATTCATCTTAATTAAATAAACAAGATTAAATACTTTGTTCAATTTAATTATCAAATCCATATTTTATTGTATCACATCAATCTCAAATTAATTAAATAAAGATCAAACACTTTATTGATTAATTGCCATATTCTTCTATCTAATTTAATAAACAACTATCCTATAGTTCATTTTATTAAATTATTTACCTTCTTTTGCTAATTTAAATAAACCAAAATATTTGAATTAAAGCATAAGGAATATCCTATCTACATTTCCTCAAAAATGAATTAGTTATCCTATGTCTAATTTATGTCTAAAATATGTCACAATTAATGCTTTGAAACTTCACGGGAAGTTTTGGAGACAAATTGGAGACCAATTCTAAAATCTTCTCTCAATCCTCCTCCATCAATCTTTCCTCTTCTCTAGCCTGGTGTTTTCATGGGTAGAGACAATCACCAAAATTCTCTCAATCTCCTCCATCTCTCACCATTCAATCCTCTAGATTGAATCCAAGCCTCTCAAAGCCTTCCCTGTGTATTTCTACAGCAAGGAATTCTATAAATAAAGCCTCATTGAACCAAGAAAAGCATCCAGATAATCTAATTTATGCACTCTTACTCTATAGGAATTCAAGCATCAAGCATCCAAGTATCCAGCAATCAAGCTTTCATACCATGGCTGCCTCCTGTAGCTGCAATTATCTATTTCATGTCATTTCATGCTAGTTTAATTCATTTATCATCTAGTATTATCCATTTAGCTCCATACCATTGCATTATCATCCATCTCTTTCTTTGAATTGTCATTTTAACAATCATAGTGTCCTCACGATCTGAGAGCAATAATGGTTTAAAAAATGTTTGAGGATAGAGAACAATATGACGCTTTCAATTGATTATTGCTTTGATGTGATTCATTCAGCTTTGTCGTTGATATAATGTCTTATTAAGAAGTGTTTTGTGCTTTACATCTAA
Source organism: Sequoiadendron giganteum (assembly GCA_007115665.2). NCBI lineage: Eukaryota > Viridiplantae > Streptophyta > Pinopsida > Cupressales > Cupressaceae > Sequoiadendron > Sequoiadendron giganteum. Next base: position 434,747,527 of record CM021108.1, on the reverse strand, counting down.
TCCCACACTTATAGATACAAGGAATAAATAAAGTCTAAGTTAGAAGGCAAGTATTAGAGATTCCAAAGGTTCTAGAAACCATATCAACCTCTTATGAGGTTCTTGGTTCTCAGTGAGCCATAAATCCTTGAAAAATGAAAACTAAAATAAGAAATGAATAAGGTGGGGATATACATCACAAGTTAAATGTTGGAAGAATGAAGAAGAATCCATCTAGTGTGTTGTGATTGATTCCAACATTGGTTTTTGACTGTTTTGTGCATCTAGTAATCTATGGTTCTACTACTTTGATCCGATAATTTGGTCCAAAATTTTTTGTGTCGAAAGATTTATCTATTTGGTTTTAATATGTTGGTCAAGACTATTAATTTCAGCTATAGATGAGTTTTCAATATTTTTGGTTGAATACGTTGATATATTTAAATGATAGAAGATAAACATATACACAATGTATATTCTTTTGGTCGACATGGTTAAGTGGTGTTCACTTCATGGGTGATTAAAGAGTTATTTATTAGGTTCAAGCTAACCTAATTTGTGTCTTGCACATTTTATTTTGAGTTCCAAAGAATTTTTTTTCTAGCTGGCAAGCTATTTTGAATCAAGTATGTTCACATCTAATTAGGTTTACCTAATTGATGAATGATGATGTAAGTTGGTATATATATGTATGAAACATTTTTTTAATAAGATAGTGTGAAATAAAATGAAGATGTATGCATGATATGTGATAGTGCGATATTGTGTGAAGTTGTTGAAAGTTTTTGTGTACCTACAAATCGATGCAATATTTTTTTTCTAGAGCTTTATTGGAACTGAACTCTGCACACAGAAGGTGCATTTCATTAGTTCATATTTTTGGCAATGATTCATACTCTTTTGTAATCATTCTAGGTTGTGAGTCTTTCAAGGATAGTGTGTCTTGGTAGTGTTCCCTATAATATCTTATGATCGGTTATAATATATTGTGAGTTAATCCTCATCGTGGTTTTTCCCATTTTGGGTTTTCCACGTAAAAATATTGGTGTTCATATGCTATGTGAGGTTATGATTCCTTTCATGTATTTTTTTACAATTGCAGCTAGATATGTTTTAATTATTGAATGGTTAGTAGTTAAATGGTTCAGTGAAATACTAATTCACCATCGCTCTCAGTATTCTTAGTGTTCAACAATTGGCATTAGAGCTTGGTTCCTTTTGAAAATTTTAAATCTTAAGGAAGATCTTGAAGTTTGAACACATGGCAAAAAAAAAAAATCCTATTCATCTAGAAGAGATCTCTACAACTAAAAAACTCCATGTTGCTATTAAAGATATAAATATAAGTGAATATGAGAAAGAAACTCTAAGGGAGAACTTAAAATAAGAAAATGAGTGCATCAAGAATCTTAAAGAAAAAATTAAGAAATTCAAAGAAAGACAAAGAGAAGTAAGTTATCAATTAAATAAATCAAATGAGGACATCACTGAACTAAAGGTGTGTTGGTGTAATTAAATGTTTTGTACCTTTTCCTAGGTCATAATTACACCTTAGTTAAGTTTACTTAGGGACCACATAGGATTTTTTGGAGAATTTTCACCTTTGGTGGACTTATCATCTTAATACTTTATCACTTCCACCTTTCATGGACATATCATGTGATTAGGTTTCCACCTTTTATGGGTGATCCACTATTTGTGGTGGTTATCACATTATGACTTTCCACTTTAGGTGGCGTGATAGCTTTTCATTTTTTTCTCATGTAATAATATTACGACACTTTTCATAATCTTATGCACTCCTATGTACTCACCTTGGCTATATAACCAAGGGGTCTCTACTACATTCGTATAACATTAAAATCTTAATATCATATCATTGACATTGAATACAGTTTATTCTCGTCACACTATTTTCTCTCTTCTTTGTGCTTTCCATTTGGTCCATAGCCAATTCTAACATGGTATCAGAGTGGGTTGGGTGTCATTGGAGAGTCATTTTTTGAAGAGAAGTACCAGATTTGGGGAGGTTCCATTTTTGGCTCTTTATTGTAAGTTTATATTGGAGCTTGCTGGTGCAAATTTGATCTCACCATTGCGTCCGAAAGGTTTGAGAAAGTCGATTTTTCCTTTTGTTTTGTCCAAATCGAACACACGAGGCCAAATCTATGAGGGTTTAAAGCTGAATTGTGGTTGCCATATCCAGAAGGTAGCTACATTTTTGGATCATTTTGGGTGAAATCCGACCCTGCCATCACATCCAAAAGGGCCAAAAAACCTAAGATCGACTGTCCATTCATCCATTTTGGAGCAAGTCATCCGGTGAGGCAATGTTTTTTGCTCGGAGAGTCGTATGACCCCCAGGTTGTCATTAGTACAGTCAGTACGATTAATTCATTTTCAAAATATTTGTTTTGAAAAATTTTTGATTTGTAAAAAAAAAAATAATAATAATTTTTTTTTTGCGGATTAAATCCGTTGTACCCTGTGGAGCAGGGTACCTTGTACTTGTAGCAAAGGTACGATGGGCTCAGGCTACCGCATGGCCACTGGTCACGACCACATTCCCTGATGCTCCCACCAAAGCTAATGGTTTCATAAAAGAAATCCGGCAGAAAATTTAACTGGCTAGGTCAACCCATTACTGGCGGCAACTTCAAAAACAAATTATGGCGAATATTTGGAATATTTTGGGGAATCAGGGTATATAACAGCAACAAAATATTCCATTTAAAAAGTAGCATTTTTCGACATCTAAAGATTTTTCGACAGGGGCATTTTTTTTCGTGATGGGCCACAAGCCGTCAATTTTTTTCCCGTGGATTGCTAACATCAGCAGAGCCTAAAGAATTTTTTACCTTCACCATTGGGCTTTTTGATTTTGCAGTCCAACTTTGAAGGCTCATATCTCGGTCGTTTCGGCTCCTTTTTTCGAGCAATTTTTTTTCATTTGGGCTAATTTTTCATGATCTACATAGTGGTGCAATCAATTTTTGGTTTTGGCTTCTTTTTTTTCCAGAAATTTCAGATTCTCATAGGTGTTTCTGCTTCGTCCTCATTTTGGGCACTTTGGGAGCTCATAACATGCTCCTATGGTAACATTTTTGGGTGAATTTTTTTTTTGAAAGTGCATGATTTTTCGTGTACTTTCCAGTGGTGTAATCAGATTTATCTCATTTGCTATAAGTTTTTCATTGTGATCTTGAGGCCTATTTTGGCAATTTGCATGTACCAAGATCAAAGTCCACTTTGTTGTTTTTGGCACTGGCAATTGTAAACACACTAAGTATAAAGTGCCAAATAAGATATTGCTTGGGGGGCTTCTTGATTGAGTGATTTGGGGGGGTAATCTTGTAGTGATTGGTTGCATTTCTTTTGCTTGGTTTGTGTTCATGCAATGGGGAAATCTCAAACTGAACTCCTAACTCCACATAATTATGCTACATGGAGAAAATCATTATGGAACTATCTTATGATGAAAGGTCTAATAGGTCATCTAAAGGACACTACTCAAAAACCTACTGATGCTAAAGAATTGGAAAAATGGGAGATTGATCAAGAGAAAACACTTGGATGCATATGTTCATTAGTCTCATTTGATTTACAATTTCATATTGATTCATGTACAACACCTAAAGCAGCACGGGAGTCTTCTGAAAAATTGTATGGTAAAATAGATAAGATTAGGGGATATCAGATTGATAATGATTTGATGAATCTTGATCCTAAAATTTTTGACCACATCCAAGACTGCATCTCGAAAATCAAGCAATTAAGAATATAGTTGAAAGAATGTAGTATTGAAAAAGAGTATTTACAATTGATTTTGAATGTGCTATCCAAGCTTGGTCTTGAGTATTCAATATTTGTTTCTGGCTTTCATACCCATTGACTTTCTATGGGAGCATCATATGTTGATCCTAAGTTTGATGACTTTGCAAATCTCCTAATCCAAGAGGAAGCTAGGTTAATGAACATGGGTCTAATCAAGTCTTCCAAGCCACATGCATTGATTTCTAGTGAGTCAAAGGTATAGAAAGAATTAGGGAATCTTGATAAGAAGCAAAATATGAAAAAGAACAAGCCACATAAAGAATCAGAATCCACTCATTCAAAAGAAGAATCATCTAAGAAGAAGAGGTATTTTTGTGCATATTGCAAGAAAGATGGACATGAAGAAAACTATTGTTATAAGAAGGATATTGATGAGCTGAAAAATATTCTCAAAATAAATCAAATTGATTTTCCTTCTAGAATGTCTGAATCACCTCCTTCTTCTTCAAAATAGTCTAAGGACAAAGGTCAAGCATATACATCAGAATATAAAGGTCAAGATATTTGTGCTTTTTCAAGTTCAGGATTAGGGAGATGGCTTCTAGATTTAGGAGCATCTCATCATATGGAATCTTCACAATCTATATTCTCTTCATTTCAAACTTGTTCTATGTCTCCTATCGTGATGGGAAACAATACATACATGAGTGTAATAGGGAAGGGATCTATTAGTTTTGGGGACAACACTTTTTTAGGATGTTTTGTGTGTTCCTCATTTGATGAACAATCTTCTTTCCATATATCAGATTACACATGGTTGAGATGGGAGAACTATGGATTTCACACCTGATTCAATCATCATTTGAGACTTGGAGAGTCAAAAGATCATTGCTACTAGGGTGGTTGATCATTCATCTCGGTTGTATACCTTTGCAGATTTTGCTTCTAATGGTGACATTGTTCCTTCAGCTATTGATCACACTTTTAGTGTGAACCATGATTCAGAGGAGAAATTTGGCTACTTGAACTTGGAAGTTCTCACATCAGATCTAGTACTTGAGACATGCCTTTCATCTCCTCCATCTATTGTTGCAATTGAAAATGCTTGTGATTCCACAGTTTGGGTTCCTTGTGATTCAGAGCAATAGGACATACATTGTCTTCCAGATATGTCTACTTTGGATGGCTTCTTGATAGGTATTTCAAACTTGTTTATGGAGTCTCATCTTTCAGATTTGGGGGACATCATTGATGAAATTCATCTTCTCTTTGATGAAGATACTCCTTCTTTAGTTGTTGTGAGGGAACACTCTGACTCTCTTGTTCATTCTCTACATGATCATTTTTTGCAGTTTGACATGAGTGTGGATACTTTTGGACAAAATTTTGAGGAGGCTTCTTTGTCTTTAGAGGGGATATCCTTGTCTTTCGATTGTGCTCTACATTCATCTCTACTAGATGTTGGATTGTACTCTTCAACAATGTGGCCTAGCATGCTTGTTTGGAGTGTGCCAGCTTTCGGCATTGCCATGGAGGCACTTGAGCATGCTTCAGAGACATCATACATCCTGCATACATCCTTGGTTTTGTTTCTTCCTAAGGGGAGGAACATTGTTCGGTGAGATTGGATCATCTTTAGCATTCAATGTCGAGCTTCTACCATCATTGCAGGAGACTCAACATTGAGGGGGGTTTGCCTCATCTCTCTTCTACTTCTCAATTATGGGGGGGTCTTTTTCCTCACATGGGGTTTTGGCTTTCTCATGCATCATTGAGAGAATTTTCATTATTGAATTTCATCTCTCTTTTGGGGAGGATTTTTATCCCACTGGGTTTTCTCCTTTTCTCCATTTGTGAGAGATTGCATTGCATTTGTACATGGGTACCTAACATGGCCTAGTTGTTGGGACCCAGCTTGCATTGTTATATTTTGTGTTCATTCTCCCTAAGTTGCACTTAAGGGGGGGTGTTGGTGTAATTAAATGTTTTGTACCTTATTCTAGGTCATAATTACACCTTAGTTAAGTTTACTTAGGGACCACATAGGATTTTTTGGAGAAATTCCACCATTGGTGGACTTATCGTCTTATTACCTTATCACTTCCACCTTTCATGGACATATCATGTGATTAGGTTTCCACCTTTTGTGGGTGATCCACTATTTGTGGTGGTTATTGATGGGACTTTCAATTTTCTAAGTGATGCAAGCTGGGATTTGGGGTTTCAAACTAATCCATGGTGATTTTAAATGTCAAATATTAAAACTCCTCTTGTTATGTTTCAACAGTGACTTACTGCTGGGTGTAGCCGGTCACTTAAGTGAGGTTTTATCCCTCTCGGGTCGTGACTATACCGGCCCCTTTCACCTAACTTGTTAGTTTTTTTCTGCCAAGGCGGCTTATGTTCTATACCGCTGAGGGTTTCAATGTGGGTCCCACCTAAATGTTTCACCTGAAGTCTGGTGAACTATCCAATCGCAGGTTTTGATCTGAACAGCTTCTCGCCGACCTCACAGGTTTTCTTGCTGGTGTCACCAAAGTGGTGCGAGGCTTACGATATGTCACCATCTAGCATGAATGGATGTGTGGGTTTTGTTCCCGAGGTGTTGGTGGTGACATGTGGCCATCTCTTCACTTACAAAGTCATAAATAACAGGGTTAATTATGACTTCTCGCACACCTCGCACGATCGGGGTAAATTTTCTTAATGGTACTACAAGGTTAGTGAGGGTGTGACACGTGGCATTATTATTTTTCCAGTAGGGCTATGTGGGTCCCACTGTGTGGTTCTGACCTCCTATCTTTGTGGGTTGTGATTGGATGTCCTTTTCCTAGGCACTGAGGTGGATTGTCAATACTCATTGACTTGGTATCAGCCCTCCGATTTTCTAGGTATGTTCTGAATCAGTGGCACAAATTCAGGGGAGGGGTGTGTGATTTCTCTGAGTGGTATGTGCTGCCTTATTGTTGCTAATGTCATTGATGGTGTGGATTTTCCTTCTCTAGAGGATCTCCTCCTGATTTTCTCTGGCGTACGAACAGTGCCATCCTACTGAAAGTATTCATGGATATCTTGGTCACTAATTTTTTGAGTTCTTGAATTGATTTCAAGAAATTATACCCTGTGTGTTGGGCCATTCTATAAAGGTTGACTAAGTTGTGTGCAATTAGCATTGCATTTTCTTGTGTTTGTGTACAGGAAGTTCACTTCTCCTGTGTGTGGCAAGGTTTTGTTCTTTCTATGGATAAATTGATTGAATGCAGGAGTGTGAGGTTGGGGGCCTGAAGGTTTCCAATCATGATGGAGCCTACTACTCCCATTATGCCTTGGGGTACTAGAAATACTGGAAAGAGACCAGTGCATTGTTCATCTCTGGTGGTCATATCAGATTCTGATGAATCTGATACCAATTCAGATTATTGGCATTACTTGGCCACCTTAACTGAGCTCATGGGAGTAAGTGAGGAGGTCCTAGTAGTTGAACTTGTATCTGCTTTGGCACCTAGTTCAGTTGTTGGAGATTGTGCTGACAAGGCTGGTCTGGGAAAGGTGGTTCCATCGTTGTCTCAAGTGCGGACTCAAAGCGGTCCCCTGTACCGGGGCCGTGTGTTTTCTTGATAATGACCGATGGTGGGTTTGTTGGATGTGTCTATTCCTGTTGTTTCATCTTGTGGACATGGACATGTGCATGCTTTGCACTAAATTTTTTTTTTTGACTGGTTACTGTGTAACCATTTTGATTCCTTTGATCATACACGATGTTATCAAAAGATAAGGAATGTGAATTTGAATTTCACTTCAGGTTGAAATTTAGTTTTGTACTAACAATGTAGCCTAATGCTTGTTGCTCTCCTGATATATAAAGAAGATTTCACGGCTCATTTTAGGGGTCAAAATTTTTGGGTCCGAAACTTTGGAGTCTATACAGATAGTTTTAATGTTGAAATGTTGTGAATATTTGTTCAGGAAATCATCTCGGGTAGAGATTTGTATATAGATAGTATGCTATGCTTTTTAATTACTGATATCTAAACAAATCTACAAAAATTAAAATGGTTTACTCTCTTGTGTGTGTGCCATGGATTATGAATGGAGTTATCAAGGGTTTCTCTTTTCAGTTTCAATGATTAATTGAAAGTGTAGTTAGTTTTCTTGCTTTAACTTGAGGAGTTAATCAAATGCTTGAAAATTCAATTACATGTTCATGGTTGTATATGCTCAGTATTCGTGAAGGAGTACTATTTTAATGTATTGAAGTATCTCATGGTAGTAAGGCTATATGAAGATAAGTTCACAGTATCAGAATTATACTCTATATGACTCCATTGCCCAGTGGATGAGGCACTGAATAATGTTTGCAACCTTCTCTTTAGTATAAGACTGTAAGCTTTGAGAATGGTAATCTAAATACTGAACATAAACACATATTAAAACTTTGTCTTCCTATAGGAGGTATTTCCTTATTTTAGTGATTCAATTTCGTTGCTCTTCGGTGTCGGTAATCATTCTCTGGTCTGCCAATACCAAGAATGATGACTATCCCCTTGAGTGTGTAGGGATTGTGATTTGTATACAGAAGGTGTTCTGACCAGTTATGAGGCATTCTTATGATCACATTTTGGTTTACCCACCTTGGTCCTACAAAGCCAAAAGTGTAGGAGAGAATCATTTTCTAACTGACTCTCATTAGTTGGCCACTAGTTGTTGCAGTCATCCTTGATAGGGGTTGGCTACCTCTTAGAGAATTGCACTGTCTATGTGGGGAAAAAACCAACATAATGGCGACTCTATTAGGGATGAACTCAAAAATTTTGGTTGCAGATGGTGCTATTATAGAGTCATTAGCGTGTTGACTTATTTCTATAACCAGAAGTCAAAAATTTGTGAATTATTTCTCCTACTAGGAAAATATTTGAATCACCGGTTGCAAGAGGTTATAGAGTCATATTAGATGATATGTTGTTCTACATTTACATAGTGAATGTTTTTAACCCAAGGGGAGGGAGATGGTTCAAAATAATCCTGATACCCTTGTGGTCTATGGTTTCCTATGCAATGGGTTCACGAGTTCTAGAGTTATTCATTGAAGGATGATTTTATTGGGGAGAAATTTGAGAAATTTAAAAAAAGGGAGAGAGAGGTTGAAGGTGCTTATCCAGAATCTGTTGTTCAAAGTGAAGATAAGTGTTATACTTCCATAGTAATATATTATGATTGTGAAGGATATTACTAAAGGTATGGTGCGACTCTGTAATGGGTATTGAAACCCAAAATCTAGCAGAACCTAGAGAACAAGGTATCAAAGGCTTTGAAATACTATCCTCTAAAAGGAGGTGGCGACTCTATTTGAAGAACCAGTGAATGAATGAAAAATTAATTCCTGAGCTGTGTTATTTATAGTCTGGAAAAGAGGTTGATACATGTTGCACACAAATACTAGGTATTTCATCAAAACTAAAACAGTTCACTACTTCTAATGATAATGGGAATTTTTTATTAAGGCTATAAATGGTTCCAAACTATATGTCAAGCATAAAAATAGGAACAATAATTGGTTTTACCATACTTCTAGTAGTACAACATGTAAAAGGATTTATGAAACATGTTTCTATTGCATAAAATCTTGGAAAGTAAGGAATGCTATTGTCAGTCATTAAAAAACTACTAGTTGAGATAACAAGTGATGTGCCTGATAATTATATGCTATTGAGTAGTCTCCCATGTGTAAGTTCAGATATGAATATGCAAAAATAACATGTTGTATTAAGCCCTTTGGGGAGTTTTGTAACTCAAAAGTATATGCCTTTTATGTTTAGTGGTATCAGTGATTACCCTAATTCAATTCCTAAGAAAATTAGGAAGTATTTGCCTCAATATAAAGGGCAAGTTGCAGAATCAACTTCTAAGAATTTACAACATTTTGAAGATGTAATGGGTGATTATGAAATCACTCATGAGGATGTTGTCATGAAACTGTTTGTGCAATCCTTAAAAGGTGATGCTAGAGATTGGTTTTCCTATTTGCCTACCTTTTCTGTTAACTCATGGAATCAGTTGGTGATGGATTTTATGGAAAAATTTGGTGAAAGAATCAATCCCAACACATTGAGAAAAGGATTTATGGGAATTCACATACAAGAGGAGGAATTAGTCTCGTATTTTAATCTCATTTTTTCAAGAGCTTTAAGGGAAATCCCTAAAGAAATACAACCAAATGAGGTTGAAAGCTTGGTTGTGTATCTGGGTGCTTTCAACAAGAGGATGAGTTTTTTATTAAGGGATAAAGAACCTACTACTCTACACCAAGCATACTAGTTGGCTATGGAAATTGAAAATAATATGAAATATTCAATGATGAAGAGGTATTCTGTTGCAAGTATTGATTACCCTAGCCTAACCAGTACTAATAGAATGTCAGAGCCGACTATTCAAGAAACTGATGATAAAATTCTTGCTAGAACTATTATAACTCCACCAATGCAGTTTGATGACAATAAAACCCAAGCTAAAACCCAATCCAATTTGAGTGAAGATGATCAGGTTTCTTACGTATCAGAACTATATGATATGAGAAGGCAAGAGAAGGAATCACCATATGAATTTTTCTTGAGATTTTTGGGAATCTTAATACAAATCCTATAGATCAAAGACCGAATGATTATGAATGCATTGATTTATTTTGTGAACTATATGAATCAGGACTGAGTTCTTTACCAGAGAAATTGAAACCTGCTAATTTGGCTCAAGTGATTCAATGGATAGAGATTGAAGAATCGGCCAGGAATGCATCTACATAAAATAAAGGTAGTGCTCATTCATTACAAATTTTTTGCATAGGTATTGATGAAATTGAGAGGTAAAATGATGTAGGATTGTATGAGACACCTATTGTGTTTCCTAATCCTAATTATGATTCACATATCACTAAGATTCTTTTGCAAGCTAGTGATTATGATTTTAAGGGTAATGATTGCAGTATTGAGAATGCAATAGACCTTTTATTTCTACAAAATTTATGTGAGAATGAAGAGCCCCATGTTTGTTTCCAAGTGAAGGAAAAATTATCAGATGATGTATATTTGGAGTGTACCTCAGATATATTAGCATTGGAACAAGGAAGCTGTATAAATGTTGAACAATCTAAGGATAGTGACATCTGCGATTAGAAGAGTATAATTGGAGGTAGCCATTATTGTGATGAATACATTGGCACTATGGTCTTTCCTAATTATCTATGTGAAGTGGAGATGGAGGTGTTCCTGACCTCTGACATTGATGTGGTCAGTAAGGGGTTTCTAGATTGTGCTGAAATATGCACTTGTAAAGAAACATATTCAATAGATAGTGTTGAGTACAAGGAGGCCAGTGCGTATTGCTCTATCTTTTCTGATCAAAGTGAAATTGATGCTTTTAAACCTATCTCTGAGGTTTTTCATATAGACATGAATGAAGAGGTACAAGAAGGGATGTATATGGAGTGGTTGGATATGAATGTGTTTGTGCATTCCCTAAAGAATGATGTAGCCAATACTGCTAACTTTTGTAATGCCCTGGTACATGCCCAATTGACTGATTTCATAGAGTGGCAACCAAACTTGAATAGGGAATTCCAGGAGAAAATTTCCTCGAGCTATGTATTTTTTTGGTTAGGTGATGGAAATAAGGATACCTTGCATACTGTTCTATATGAAAATTTTCAGTTCAATATGCAAACTGATGATACTAGAATAAATGATGTTACAGACCAGGTGAGTTATGAAAGTTTCCATTTCCTGGTACAGCTAAGCCAACATCCTATGAAATATGACCAAAAACAAGATAAGGTGAAGTATTATCATGGTCATATGTTGCTCTTAAAATGGTGGGGAAAAGAATTGGTTAGATTAGTATAGGGGTGGAGTGTAAGTATCCACCATAGTATTCTCAAAGATATTGGCCATCTCCTGAGTTTTGAAACATCAGATAGAGAATGTTGCAAGCTGTTTTTTCATCAAAAAACTAAGAATTTTGTTTTTGATAGAGGTAGACCTTGATTTCTCTTGTTTGGTGGCCTGGGGCTACCAAGGTTGTGTACACAGGTCCAATTGATAGAACAAGGTAGTCTGTCTGTAGTGGGGCTTATGTAATTCAGTAATCTGGTCTGCGAAACCAACAATTTTGGATTCTTGCTATGCCCATAGGGGGCATACATCCCCAGTTAGAGCCACTGATGAGAATTTCAATTTTCTAAGTGATGCAAGCTGGAATTTGGGGTTTCAAAGTAATCCATGGTGATTTTAAATGTCAAATTTTAAAACCCCTCTTGTTATGTTTCAATAGTGACTTACTACCGGGCGTAGCCGATCACTTAAGTGAGGTTTTATCTCTCTCGGGTTGTGATTGTACTGACCCCTTTCACCTAACTTGCCAATTTTTTTGGCCAAGGTAGCTTATGTTCTATACCGTTAGGGGTTTCAATGTGGGTCCCACCTAAATGTTTCACCTAAAGTCTGATGAACCATCCGATCGCAGGTTTTGATCTAGGTGGCTTCTCACCGACCTCACAGGTTTTCCTACTGGCATCACCAAAGTGATGTGAGGCTTGTGAGATGTCACCATCTGGCATGAACGGATGTGTAGGTTTTGTTCTCAAGGTGTTGGCGGTGACATGTGGCCATCTCTTCACTGGAAAAATCATTAATGACAGGGTTAATTATGACTTCTCGCACACCTTGCACGATCGAGGTAAATGTTCTTAATGGTACTACAAGGTCAGCAAGGCTGTGACACGTGGCATTCTTCTTTTACCAGTAGGTCTATGCAGGTCCCACTATGTGGTTCTAACCTCTTGTCTTCGTGGTTTGTGATTGGATGTCCTTTTCCCAAGTGCTGAGGTGGATTGTCAATACTCATTGACTTGGTCTTAGCCCTCTGATTTTCCAGGTATGTTTTGAATCAGTGGCTCAAATTCAGGGGAGGGGTGTGCGATTCATCTAAGTGGCATGTGATGCCTTACAATTGCTAGTGTCATTGATGGCATGAATTTTCCTTCTCTAGAGGATCTCCTCCTGATTTTCTCCGACGTGAGAATAGTGCCATCCTACTGAAAGTATTCATGGCTATCTTGGTCACTAATTGTTTGAGTGCTTGAATTGCTTTCAAGCAATTATACCCTGTGTGTTGGGCCATTCTATAAAGGCTGACTAAGTTGCATGCAATTAGCATTGAATTTTCTTGTGTTTGTGTACAAGAAGGTCGCTTCTCCTATGTGTGGCAAGCTTTTGTTCTTTCTATGGATAAATCGATTGAACATAGGAGTGCGAGTCTAGGGGCCCAAAAAATTTTGGTCATGATGGAGCCTACTACTCCCATTGTGCCCCGGGTACTAGAAATACTGAAAAGAGGCCAGTATGTTGTTCGTCCCCAGTGGTCATATCGAATTCTGATGAATCTAATACTGATACAGATTACCGGCATTACTTGGCCACCTTAACTGAGCTCATGGGAGTAAGTGAGGAGGTCCTGGTAGTTGAACCTATATCTGCTTTGGAAATTGGTCCAATTTTTCAAGGTTGTGCTGACAAGGCTAGTCAAGGAAAGGTGGTTCTGTTGCTGTCTCAGGCACGGACTCAAAGCGGTCACCTATACCGGGGCTATGTGTTTTCTTGATAATGACCGGTGGTGGGTTTGTTGGACGTGTTTGTTCTTGTTGTTGCATTTTGTGGACATGGATGTGTGCATGCTTTGCACAAAATTTTGTTTTCCGACTGGCTACTGCATAACCGTTTTGATTCTTTTGATCATACACGATGTTATCAAAAGATAAGGAATGTGAATTTGAATTTCACTTTAGGTTGAAATTCAGTTTTGTATTGACAATGTAGCCTAACGCTTGTTCCTCTCTTGATATATAAAGGAAACTTCATGGCTCATTTCAGGGATCAGAATTTTTGGGTTCGAAACTTGGAGTCTGTACAGATAGTTTTAATGTTGAAATTTTGTGAACATTTGTTCAGGAAATCATCCTGGGTAGAGATTTGTATATAGATAGTATTCTATGCTTTTTAATTACTGATATCGAAATAAATCTACAAAAATTAAAATGGTTTACTCTCCTGTGTGTGTGCCATGGATTATGAATGGATTCATCAAGGGTTTCTCTTTTTAGTTTCAACAATTAATTGAAAGTGTAGTTAGTCTTCTTGCTTTAACTTGAGGAGTTAATCAAATGCTTGAAAAGTCAATTACATGTTCATGGTTGTATATGCTCAAGATTTACGAAGGAGTACTGTTTTAATGTATTGAAGTAATTCATGGTAGTAAGGCTATATGAAGATAAGTTCATAGTATCAAAATTATACTCTGTATGACTCCATTGCCCAGTGGATGAGGCACTGAATAATGTTTACAAACTTCTCTTTGGTATAAGACTGTAAGCTCTAAGCATGGTAATCCAAATACTGAGCATAAACACATATTAAAACTTTGTCTTCCTACGGGAGGTGTTTCCTTATTTTAGTGGATCAATTTCGTTGCTCTTTGGTGTTGGTAATCATTCTCTGGTCTGCCAATACCAAGAATGATGACTATCCCCTTGAGTGTGTAGGGATTGTGATCTATATACAGAAGGTGTTCTGACCAGTTATGAGGCATTCTTATGAACACATTTAGGTTTACCCACCTTGGTCCTACAGAGCCAAAAGTGTAGGAGAGAATCAGTTTCTAACTGACTCTCGTTAGTTGGCCACTAGTTGTTGCAGTCATCCTTGATAGGGGTTGTCTACCTCTTAGATAACTGAACTGTCTATGTGGGAAAAAACACCAACAATTATCACATTATCACTGTCCACTTTAGTTGGAGTGATATCTTTTCATTGTTGTCTCATGTCATAAGATTACGACACTTGTCATAATCTTATGCACTCCTATGTACTCACCTTGGCTATATAACCAAGGGGTCTCTACTACATTCGTATAATATTAAAATCTCAATATCATATCATTGACATTAAATACATTTTATTCTTTTCACATTATTTTCTTTCTTCTTTGTGCTTTCCATTTGGTCCATAGATCTTGGCATCCATAGCCAATTCTAACATGGTATCAGAGCATGTTTGATTCTAACAAGGTGCAAGTGGGAGAAAATAAAAGAATTGAGAACTATTAGAAAGTTGAAATTTAGAGCAAGATTGATGAATGTAAAAACATTGAACAAGAAGTGGTGACTCTAAGACCTAACTTGAAGAAATTAAGAGATCATGAGGAAAAATTCAAAACAAGTTCTACAATGCTTGAGGAGTTGATTGCATTTCAAAAACTAGCTAAGGATAAAGGTGGTTTGGGACTTGAAGAAGGACAAAGCTCAAAGGTAAATTAGACTCCTAACAAGGTTAATAATTAAAGGAAGAATCAAGGAAATGGTAGATAGATCAAAAACCAAAGAAACAATGCTGGAAGGATTCCTATCAGGCAACCTAATGCTCAAAGGTACCCATCTTTCAATGGAACTTATTTTTATTTCAATAAATTTGGTCATAGAGAAAGATAATGTAGAAGTAGAATGAATCAGAATATTGGATTCTTTCCTATACAATATTGGATTCTTTTCTATACAATGTTTTTCTTGCAATAAATTTGGACATAGAGCTATTGAGTGAAAAATTTAGATAATGATGATGAATAGATTCAATACTAGTAGAATGATTCAATATTTTGAAGGATATTGCTACACATGTAATGCATTTGAACATAAAGCTAACTAGTGTAGATTAGGGTTGAATACAAATTAGTTTGGTTAGAAAAATGTTGTATCCTCCACCTACAACAAACTAGGACATATTTCAAAATTCTATAGAAGTAAAAATGAGAAGAATTCTAATTTGAAACAAAAGGAATAAACACATGAATAAAGTGGATCCCACTAAAGTAAAAAAGGAAATAGAGAAGCTTTGGAAGAAAAAGGAAGGACTTGAGAATAAGGATGAATCAAATGCATTTGTACCTACGTCTAGTGTAGATACTTCTTCTAAAATGGGTATGTGTAGGATCATCATGGAAAAAATAGGCCCTTAAGTGACAAAAAATTCAAAAAAATCAAAGTTAGGCAACTTGACATAAAAATTTGAATAAGCTATCTATATTATTTCAAAAATATGTAAGAAAATAATTTATAGAAAATTGAATTTAGTTTCTAAATTACTAGGTTTATTTACAAAAAAATAAAATCTATTTGGTGAAAATTTGAAATTCCAATACAGTAGTACTTAAATTTCAAGGAAAAAATAAGAAGTAGATGTTTGTCTGAACACGCTAACCACATTAAAATGATAATATTTTTTTATAAGATTTTAGATATAAGTAGAGGACTCATGTCCCGATGTGATGCATATTTTTTTTGTAATTTTTTTCCAAGTAAATAATTAATTATATTTTTTTATGAAAAAATTTAAAAATTATAAAGACTCGTATGTCTGACCACCTTAACTTGGTCAAAACTTCATGAAATTAATTGTTTAATTTTTTAATTTTATATTATTCAAGAATAGAATGTGATGCATGTTTTGGATTCAAAAAATATGATAGTGTTTGAAAGCTATAGATTTTTTTCAATCAACCTAAAAATCAGGACTTTAGTCGTAATTCAATAGAAAATGAATAATAATTATTTATTAAATTCAAAGTAAAGCATAATTTATATTGGTGGAAAGCTAAGAATATCCTTTAAAAACCCTTTTCGTTTCATCAATTTTGGGTAAAAAATATGTCAGCAGCTACATACCCATCATGATCTTGCACATACCCAAATATAAACCTAGTTTTGGATTTAAGGGGAGATTTTACAGAGAAATCTTATAAATCCTTGATATAAGAGATGTCTAATTGGATTAAATTGTGGGAAAAATTTAGGGGAAAACTATCCTTGTAATTCTATATAATTGGAAAATGTGTTTAAATCAATCCTTGGGAATTTTATGGAGGTTTCCTCAGTTTAATTCTTAATTGTCAATCTGAGAATTCATGAACTTATGAAAGATATTGGGGTTGTTTGCCTAAGGGTTGAACCTATCAATATAAGTTTGGATGGATGCGACTATGTGTAACCTATATTTATTCAAAAATCTAGTTTATAGACTTCCTATCAATTCTATGATAGGAACCTGTGCTAGGAACAATTGGTAATAAAGACATATTAAAACCAAATAGAACTAGTAATTCTCACTAAAAAAAAACTAATAGAAAATAAATAAATATTGGAATTGGAATGCAACATGCTAAATCAAATCCACATTTATTAATAGGCACCCCAATTAACATTATCTAAAATCAGATACTAAACTAAGTTTGCACAAGACAACAAACGCATTGATTAATATTGATTGAAAAGTAATCTACCAAAATGAATGCACCTATAGCAATAGAAAAAACATCAAATTATTTCAACATAAAAATTAGTAGCACATAGAATGATTTCAGATTAACACAATAACTAAAGATTGAACATAGATTCAAAACTATAAAGATTCATTACCACACAACATGCTAATACTACAACAATTCACTAGGTAACGAAGGAAGTGGTCCCTTCCTTCTCTGATTATCAAGTGATGGAATGAAAATATTAGTCCATGCTAACCAATAATCATTCATATGATATTTTAATCACAATATTTTCAAATCAGAATAACAGTTTATAGATGTATATTATCGATATCCATTCAAGTCTTTAACATGCGTATTTATAAATATTATAAACCACTAAGTTTATAGCTAATGCTAATCAAAAAACATATAATTTTTTAGGTTGTTGTGGCCTGTGACCAATAGCCTTAAAAGCTACTTAGAAATAGATTACAAACTTAACAACTTAGACCAAACTTAACAAAAGAGACACATTACTCATAAACGACCTTGTCTTCATTCCACCGATGCTTCTCCTACTCACATGCACCATCCACTTAATTATCCCCTTCTACCATAGTGATGAAGGTAATTAGTAAATAATTGAAGGTTTGACATATTCAAAAAATTTTATCTTTTCTTTGCATTTCAATAAATATCCTTACTTCATTAACAAATAGTGACAAGAATGGAAAAGGATCCTATAAAAATGAAAGCGTAAAGGGTAAATAAAAGGTAAAATTAAGGACACATTTTACCCTCATCATTCCCCCCAGCTTAAGGTTTTTCATTGCCTGATGAAAAAGAACAAAGGATACAAACCAATCAATTTTCGCATTGTGCTATAAATTTCTTTAACCCACAATTGTTTGAGCACCTGCACCTGATCTTCATGTTCATGAGTGGACATAATAGAGGAATTGACAGTTTTTTCTTGCTCAAGTGTTTTGTTAAGCTAATCAATCTCTTCTACCTATGAAGAATTAAGAGACCCTGCATCTTGGACCTACTTTTGTAGAGCCTCATTCTCATCAGTTAACTTTTTCACTAGATTCTATAATTCATGAATTTATTCATTGGTCAATAGAGGGTGATCTTCTTCAAACTTTTCCTTTGCCTTCTTTACTATCTCTTCTTTGGATTCTTGTTCTGCTTCTTGATTGTCACTATGAAGAGTTTAAAATTCACCAATTCCCTATTCTACAAAGTTTTCCAAGTTGTTGTCACCCACTTGTTTAGTTGGAACATGCTCATCCTGAATGGTGCTTCCATCATGAATACCATTTCTGGCCATTGATATTTTTTCTAAAATTGAAGAATTATTTTGAGGCATTTTAGTGTCTTTCTCATGCTCCATTTTATTTGTTTTAGTGGCCCTAGACCCTTCTTGTGTCTTTCTCCTTTTACTTCTCCTTAACTCCCTAGAAGTTGCCTCTTATTTTTAGTTTTTTGGAAGACTATAGCTAGGATTTTCAAGTTCCCAACTTCATTGGATTTCTCAAGACTCAAAACATTACTAGCTATGTTGGCCAATTTTTCCAATTTATCCATTGTAACAATTGATTATTTTTACTTAACATGAGAAACTTCTAAAATATTAGTTGAGGTCAACCCACTATGTAGTTTCTTCTTAATCCTAGAATTTGGTGTGTTAATTTCAACAATTTTAACACTTGCATGTTTAGCAATTGAAATCTTGACCTATTTAATATAAGACCCTAGTGTTGGATTACATGAACACTGAGAGGGGGGTTGAATCAGTGGTCAGATAAAATCAATCTCAAAACCTTAACCCTCTTAACCACACAAAACTTTAGATATTTTTTTAATGAATGAACACAAAGATGTAAAAATTACAAAAAACATGTGAATTTGAAATGCTAAATCATGCACAAAGAAGCACATCATCAAGGAAACATGAGAAACCAAATTTATGAGTGGGAAAACCCTAAAAGGGTGAAAAAAACCACTCTGAACAATTTCCTTTATTAATCCAAAGGGCACCAACCCACCAAGAGCACCAACTCTCCTTTGAAGCACCAACTCTGAAAACACTAAAGAACCAACTCCGGTGGATGAAGCACCAAATCTAGACTTCAAATACAAAAAAAATATATTATAGAGGGTTTCTTGGTTTCACTATAATTCATTCCTCAAGGTTTACAATTCAATAAACTTTATTTCTACACCTACAAAACACTATCTCTTTCACTACAATTCATATATCTCTTCATTAGCAATTCCATTGCAATTCTCCAACCCATTCAGATGCATTTCACCATTTCTTTCAACTACATCTCACCACTTTATTTAGTTTTATCTTCAATTCAAAAATTCCTATATTTTTAATTCAGATATTTCTACATCTTTAGTTCACAAATTTGTCTATTGTTATATCAATTATCTACACCTTCAATTCATAACACTTTGCATCTTTATATCACAAATTTGTATCTTCATTTCACAACTTCACATATATGCAAACACTAACAAACTTGTCTTTGTTCTTTTGTAATATATAAACTTATCTCTACTCTTTTCAATATGAATCATAGGAAAATAAAGGGAAAGGGACTCACAATACAAGAAAGGAATCCCTAATCCATAATTTTTCCTTTTTATTGTTGGGGGAAAGTTCATTCAAGGAAACCTAGGATCCAAAATTGGATTGACTATCAACACAAAGGTGAGTCAATTATCAACAAGGAAGACCTAGGAAGATTCCTTAGGCTTCGAGGGGTTTGCCACCAAGAAAAAGCTTGGAAAATAAAACTTCACATTCAACTCACAAAACCTAGTAATGCAAGCCAAATAATGAGTGCAAATGACAAAATTAAGTAATAGCAAGTTAGGATGTATGTACCTAGGAAGTCTGGAAATGTGATAAGAATTATAGAAATACAAAAATTGTCTTCAAAATATGCTAGGGAGGACTAAGACACCTTTATAGTTTTCTTAGTCCCGCTACTATTTTTTGGGGAAAACATGGAATCTTTGGATGTCAGAACTAGATCTAAAGGAATCTCTGAAAAATACCTCCAAGAGGACTAAGATGCCTTTATTGTCTTCTTAGTCTCGATCTAAATTTTTACAATTTTAGAATGTGATCCCAAGTTCCAAGGTCCGCACTTCCTTCTTCTTAGATCTCAAGTCCTAAAACTTTCAGATTTGGCCTATAGGTGATTTTCCATGAAGATGAAAAATTTGCAATGCAACTTTACAAATTTGAAACTTTCACTTCAAATGATCTTCAAGTCTTCAACCTAAATCTATAAACACAAACATACAAGAGAGGAAAAAATTGTTGATTGTTAGTAAATGGGGGTTTTCCTTGTTCAAACCCCTTGCTGGTAATTAAACCTTGGAATGAAATGAAATAATGAAGGGAAATGATGAATGAAAAAAGTGTTATGTTGCATCTCACCAAACCCCTGTTATCAAATATGAAAACTTGTGTGAAGTGGATAGCTTGAATGTAGATCTTGAAATTATTGAATGCTTGATAGATCTTGACTTGAATTTATTTCTTGAATCAAAACCTTACATCACAAATGTTCCCTCAAAAACACACATGATGCAAGAATGTCTTTAACATGATGCTTGAATCTCTATGATGGCTCCAAATGCTTGATGATTTTCTCTTGAATTATCTTGTGAACTCAATTATGCTATTAGGAATTCTCTCACAAATTTTTTAGCTTCTTGGATGATAAAATGGGTGAAAGAACCTTGTATTTATACTTATCCATGCTTAATATCCCTAAATTACACCACACCAAGTTGACAGATGAAATCATTAATTAAAGGAGGCTAAATCCTGCCAAGATTTGAAATTAATTACTGTGAGCAATTTCTTTGAAGTATAAGAATACATGAGAGCTTACTCAAAAATCCCTATGCCAAGTCATATTTTTCCGATAAGCTATGTCATGAAAAGGGAAAGGGTTGCCCCCAAAAATTAGTATGTCACATGCAAGCCAACTTGATGCATGTTGAGCACATTTCAAGATTGCTCTTACATATACATGGAAAGTGGTCAACTAGAAAAAAGAGTCAATTGACAAGTGACATACGAGGAGAAAGCTACCTATCCCCTTACCGCCACTTATTTTAGGACAAGGATGAGCCGAAATGATTGATGAGAAGCATGCTAGAGTGAAAATTAGTATAAATTAGAGGAACAAGGTGCTTCAACACAAGGAAGAGCACCACAATCTATAAGATTTTGAATTCTATTAGTTAAAGCCTTACATTTATTAGTAGCATGACCATGAATTCTTGTAGTAAAATTTATTTCATGTTCTTGGAGGGAGAGATATCAAGCGATCTTGGAAGATTCTTGATAATATAATCTCTTGATCAATAGTATAATATGGTCCTTTGTTTGTGAAATATTCCATACACACACTAAATGATAAGGCTTTGGATAAAAATGGAGATAAGGGTGATAAATCTAGATCTTTCTTGAAAGAGTATGGTATTTAATTTTCTTTGTGTGTTCATTGCATCCATGTGTAGGAGGTAGATCATGTAAAATATCATAAAAATATTCCAATTCAGATGAAGGGGGTTTATGTTTTAGAGAAGGATTGGATTCTTCACGAGAACACAAATCCTTTTTAAATTTATGCATCATTCACTCATGAGGGATTGCAGTTATATAGCCCCCATCACCACCATGGGTTAATGTTATAGATTTAAGTTGATCGAATGAAACACAAGGTTTTTTTTGGTTTAGATTGTGAGATTTTTCACTCTCTTATAAAGGAAGTTGTAAAACCCCAATCCTTAGTAGAACTTGTATTTGGAAAGGAATCATTTGTATATGACTCTTTGGACTTCGAGGGTGAGATTGTGGATTCTTTATTGAAATGAGGTATAGAATCTACTAACCCCCAATTATCATGAAAATTTTTTTGTAGGTGAAAGATAAACATCAACTTGTATAGGTTTAACTTTTGATCTTGGAATGAAATTATTAGGGGAGTTGGAAGTGTTGTGATCATGTGATTCATAGATTCATTCAAATGCTTCAACTATGTATATCTTGTTGTTTTATTCAAATTTCATTGTACGGTGGAGAGTATATGGGACTCCTTTCATAGCATGAATCCATGGTATCCCTAAGAGAAGATTTTATGGAAGGGGTCATGCCATGATATGGATAGACGTAGGCAACACTACAAGTCTGACCTCAATAGGTAATCTCATCATTCCTAGTGGTTTCCTATTTGAATTTTCAAAGCCATGAATATGAATATCATTAAGTTGAATAAACCTCTTGTACATGCCAATTTTGTCTAGGATGTCAATTCTACAAAAATTAATTTTTTCTCCATTGTCTATGAGAGTGCGCCTAACTACAGTTTCATTAATGGTCACCTTTATCATCAAGGATTCATTCTTGTTTTGAGTCTCAAGTGAGGGAAATTCATGTTTAGGGAATGTAATTTATGACTATGTAACTTTCATACCATCAAAGGAGTATGTTACATTGTTTGATTTCATATAAGATTGTATTTCCTCTTGCTTTATTTGCAATATTTCTTGAAATAGACACTTGTATGTAGGTGATAGTTGAAAGAGTTTCCATACAAATATGTTAGTGGGAGTCTTTTTAAGATCTTCGACACTAGGTAGAATAAGTTGAGTCAATGGTAATGTTGTGAGAGTGATTTTTGGTCCCCTACATGTTTCAAAACTATGTTATATCTTGGTTTCTACAAAACATGGTTAGATTGCATCATAGATTTCAATAATTCTCTTAGTTTGTTATGTGATTCACTAATGGTAGGTGACTTAGGAAGCTCACTAATTAAAGGAGATCCAATTTGTGTCATCATAACCTCAAAAATATTTTGCTTTATTTGCATGATCTCTTAGTGAAGAGGATTCAAATGTCACTTCATCATCTTCATCTAAGGAATCCCCATTACATGTGTCAATGTTCAGATTTTATTGCACCATGATATCCTTTGTAGGAGGGGAGTTTTTCGGGGAACTACAAAATAAATTTCCATGGCATTCAAAGGTTGGTTTTTCTAAAATTACTTCATCATAGGTAGGGTAATGATCAATGGTTGAATTATTTTTCTCATCAATGATGCTATTGTCTTGTTCCATAAGTTTCTCATGAATTTCATTGGTTGTGTTTTCTAACATCAAAGTATCTTCTTCACAACTAGTAGAGATACTAGGAGAAGAACAAGTATGATTTTAATGATAATTTATGATTTCATTCCTTTGTTCCCTAATTTATTCCAAAGTAGGGGAAGGGTCATAAAGAGGGTTGTTATAGACCTTAAATATTTGATCATCTAACACCAACATATCCTCATCATTTACAATCTCATCTTCCACTAAATCATTCTCACAAGAAAGAGGGGAATGGATATTAGGTAAGGTAGTGTTTAGAAATGTGTCTATGATTTCATTCTCTTGTGCTATAATATATTCCCAAAGGGGATGAGGAGAAGGAAAATAAAGACATTCATAATTCTCGATTATTGTATATTCTTTCACCAAGATACCTTCATCACTAAAAGGAAAGGTATTGGGAGAAGAAAAAATATGATTTTCATGAATGTCCATGCTTGTATCATTCTCCGTCACATCATTCCCACAAATAGGATATATAAGAGGGGGTGTAGGTTTAAGGAAAGCATTATTATTTTCACTCTCTTGTGCTAAGAGACTCTCATAACTAGGGAATGCATTGAATTAATGACTAAAATGCTTATTGACTAAATTTTTCTTTTCAAACTTGGAAAAGACCAATACCAACATTTGTGAAAAGTAATCTATGAAAACTCAAAATGCAATGTAAAGGCCTAAAATGAAATGTGTAGATGCAATTTTCAGATTTCAAACAAGGTAATTTACTGATTACACTATGCAATTAAATGTTGTGAATAAAAATTTAGAATGAAGAAATGCATAAATTAACCACTTTAAGATAGATTTAGTAAAATGCATGAAACAAAAAGTTAACCCACTAATACAAATAACCAATGGCAACAAAAAAAAGCACATAAAAGGAGATTTAAACCTTGAAAACTACAACTTAAAAATCCATAGGGACTAAGATGCCAACAGGTGGATCTTGATCCTATTGAAGGGATTCTAAGGCTCTGGAAACTGAAGTAGACAAAAAACAACTCAGACTGGGTTTTGAGCCAAAAACCCACAGAGGGACTAAGATGCCAATAAGGGAATTTTAGTCCCGGTAGAGGTTTTTTTAAAAAAAACAACAAAATATGAGTTGATAACAGTTTTTCCAAGTTGGCTACTCAAGGACTTGATGTTTAGAAACACAAAACTTTGCAAATAAATGTGAGAAAAAGTGACTAATGAGAAGCAATTGAATGCAAGGTTGAATGCAATTTTTTTCACTTTTGAATGCAATAAAAATGTTCCATGATGCAATTAGGATGATTAACAATGCACTTTTTTAGTTTATTTCAATGAGATAAAATGATGAAAGAAAGAAAGAAATGAAACCCATATGCACTTTTACTAATGTAAATGTGAGAAACCCTAGATTCACTTTCACTAATGCAAGGTGCAATGCAAGAATGAATGCAACCTAGATCTAGGACCTTAGTGAACTCCAAGTCAAAAAATGAATACCCAAAATGGCGGGTTCACCAAAATGAATCATAAGAAAATAAAGGGAAAGGGACTCATGATACAAGAAAGGAATCCCTAATCCACAATTATTCCTTTTAATTGTTGGGGGATGGTTCATTCAAGGAAACCTAGGATCCGAAATTGGATTGATTATCAACACAAAGGTGATTCAATTATCAACAAGGGAGACCTAGGAAGATTCCTTAGGCTTTGAGGGGTTCACCACCAAGAAAAATATTGGAAAAGACAACTTCACATTCAACTCACAAAACCTAGTAATGCAAGCCAAATAATGAGTTCAAATAATAAAATTAAGTAACAAGTTAGGATGTATGTACCTGAGAAGTCTGGAAATGTGATAAGGAATTTGGAAATGCAAAAATTATGTCAAAATATGCTAGGGAGGATTAATATTCCCTTACTATCTTCTTAGTTTTGGTGTTGGTTTTTGGGGAAAACAAAATATTCAGATGTCAGAACCGAATCTAAAGGAATCTTTGAAAAATACCTCTAAGAGGACTAATATTCCTTTACTATCTTCTTAGTCCCGATCTAAATTTCTATAATTTTGGAATGGGATACTAAGGTCCAAGGTTTGCACTTCCTTCTTCTAAGATCTCAGGTCCTGAAACTTCCATATCTGGCTTGTAGGCGACTTTCTATGAAGATGACAACTTTGCAATGAAACTTTGTAACTTTAAAAATTTGCACTTCAAATGATCTTCAAGTCTTCAACCTAAATCTAAAAATAAAAACATACAAGAGAGGAAAAACTTGTTGATTGTTAGTAAATGGGGGTTTTATTTTTTCAAACCCCTTGTTGGTAATTAAACCTTGAATGAAATTAAATAATGAAGGGAAA
The DNA here is from genome assembly GCA_007115665.2 of Sequoiadendron giganteum. Taxonomy (NCBI): domain Eukaryota; kingdom Viridiplantae; phylum Streptophyta; class Pinopsida; order Cupressales; family Cupressaceae; genus Sequoiadendron; species Sequoiadendron giganteum. The sequence continues at coordinate 434,721,903 of CM021108.1, read as the reverse complement.
TGATGAATGAACAAAGTGCTATGTTGCAACTCACCAAACCCTTATTATGAAATCTTCAAACTTGTCTGAAGTGGCTAGCTTGAATGTAGATCTATAAATTCTTGAATTCTTGATAGATCTTTCCTTGAATTGCTTGCTTTAATCAAAACCCTACATCATAAATGTTAGCTCAAAAACACACATGATGCAATAATATCTTTGAAATGATGCTTGAATCTTGATGATGGCTCCAAATTCTTGATGAATTGCTCTTGAATTCTCTTGTGAACTCAATTATTCTATTAAGAGTTCTCTCACAAAATTCTTAGCTTCTGGGATGATAAAATGAGTGAAAGAACCTTGTATTTATACTTATCCATGCTTAATATCCCAAAATTACACCACATCAAGCTAAAATATGAAATCATTAATTAAAGGAGGTTAAATCCCATCAATATTTGAAATTAAATCCTAAAAATAACTTAAGGGGGACTAAGAAGCCCTAGGTGGCATCTTAGTCCCGAGGCTTGAAACTTGGGGCATAGACTCCAAAAAGGGTACCTTTTAAGATGCTTTTGAAAAGAGGGTCTCAAGACCTTTGGAGTAAAAAGACGCCCTAGGTGGCATTTTAGTCCCAGTCAAAAAATCAAGGACACAACCAAAATCATTAAATTATCATTTATCCTTTTATGTTTGTTAAGATTAGCCAGAAAAAGATATAATTTATTAGGCCTGTGTATGTATAAAGATACGACCAATTAAGGCATAAGTAAGGATAAATAAAGAAAGGCGGGCCCAAACAAGTGTGAGAATGCAAGGGTATGCATTTTCCTACACTACACAATAATAGAAACTTGTATTTTCCTTTTAATAACAAAAATATGTCTCAACTTTTTTCTTTTTTAATTTGATATTCAAGTCTCCTTTACTTTGCGCTATCTCTCAAAACCATTTTATTATCATCTCAAAGTATTGGAAAAAGATTCACTTCAACACTACCTCAATATAGTTACCAAGATGCATAGATTTGAGAACTACTCATTTCACTTTCGTACTACACTCTACATTATTTCATGCACTGTGTTTGTATCTTCACACCTTCTTTCACTCTTTTATAAAAATTGTTGCAATCAAATACCCTCCATTGTCTAGACTTGTATCAAAATAATTAAGGTTCCAAAATAAAATCTTTATTTTTAACACCAAAAATCTTTTATCTTTGGCATCACACAATATAATACACACACACCATGCCAAGACAAAAAGAATAGCTTAAAAATTAGCACCAACCTCAATAACCAGTGACTATTCATTTTCCAAATAGAAACAATATTGTAAAAGCACTTGAGACATTCCACCTTCCATCAAAATAGATTCTATAGGAAGTAACTGTTAGAAAATTTAAATAGGAATGATCGATCTTCTCTTGCCTCTAAAATCAGTTTTAAAAGAAGTCGTTGATCACTATTTAAACATATTAAGGAAAAATCTTAACTTTCTTAGTATGTTTCTTTGTAAAAGGGGGTCAGTTTCAAGAATTTCTTAAAAGCCTTAAGAAATTCACATTAATTATAGATAACCAGTGACTATAAGTCACTTTCAAAATAAAAGAAAAAATGAACTTAAAAAACCCTTACAACATAAGAAACCCTAGAAATTTAGAATGATGAAAAGTCTTAGGATTTTAGAGATAATCATACTTTTATAAAAAAATTACCAACCCAACATGATAATCAAACTTTTATGTGATGTTGAAATTCCTTTACCAACCTTCAGAGATGATGAATATATGAGAAAGAAACACTTTCATACCTCTAAGGCTTATACACCAATCCCATGCTTTGAAGCCTTGATACTTTAATGAAATGCATGCCTTTGATGCATTGATACTATTCTTTGAAGATTTTATAAGTTGATGTTTTGATTTCTTGAATGACTTGACAACTTGATACCATCAATGCTTTGATGCTATACCTTGATATGATAAAATGGTTTTGACTTGAAGAACCAAAATATTCACCAAGAACTACCAATGCAAGTAACCTATCAAACTTGAATGACTTGAATTCCATGGAGAAAATCAACCACTACCAATTCCAAACCAATAGTGATAATCCTTCATGCAACAAACTTTGACATCAATGATAAATCAATGCCAATGCAACACCTAGGGTTTTTTTGGTGGTTTTCATAGAAACCCTTTTATTTGAAGTACTAGGGGAACCTGACTTAGAGCCCTTATCAAAATAATTTTCATCTTTAATACCATTATTCAAGAGTGTATGTAGAGATTCTTTTCTTTCAAACTTGCCAAGAGAATTTTTGTATTATGAGAACCCTCTTTAGCAGAATTTTTTGGGGTGCTAGGGAGGTCTTCCTCAATAGATTTTTCTAGGGCATCGTCTCCAAAAAATGAGTCCCAGTCCCTTGGAGAAGAAAACTTCTTTAATTCCCTCATAGTCGGTAGTTTAATGAGTCCATGGTGGGCTAAATAATTATTGCTTTCTTTCTAGATTGATTTTCTCATTTGGGTTATAGAGGAATAAAGAAAGAATGGAACATTCATAAATAAACCCCATTGAAGATGCAACATAAGTAAAAAAAAATTAGCATATACATACATGTACCTACCTTCATAGGTTATGTACTAAATGATGAACTTTTCCACATAATCCCAGGGATGCGGGAGCGAAGCCAACTTCGTTCCTTGGCTAGTTACTAATTCAATAGACTCTCCTACTCTCCTCATTGCAGAAACTTCTTACAAAGGGACTTACCTCCCCTAATAGAAGAAAACAAAAGACGTCAGCTATAGCCTCCACCATGATAGGGATAGCTAAACCTTGGACCCTTTCTTGATTTTTTTGACATGTCATTGCGAATTCTCCAGCAAGTTTTTCATCATACCCCTCAATATCTTGAAATATGTATCCCACCCTGCCTGTTTAAAGATTTTATATGCCTCAACAATTATCAGAGCTCTCAATTCATTCATGGTTATTGGATTGAAATGGTGATGGTGGTCTCCTGCCATTATGCTACCAGGAGGTCCTTTCAAACCAAAATAGTGCATTTTTCAAACTAGAATACTGTGTAGACAAAACCATGTAAAAAATGCAAAAACTACCACTGGAAAGGAAAAGAGTATTTGGAACAGTTTGAAATGGTTTACAGATAATAGATGAGGTAAAAATGACAAGTAAAATAGAAGGTAATTAAGTTTAGATAGTGGTTTTCAATGGTAATTATGGAAATTTATGGTTTACATAGATAGTGGTAGTATAATAATGTTATGAAATAGTCAAGGTTGGGTTAGAAAGGCTTACAACATGCCAAATAGATATGACTAGATGGAAAATTTAAATAAAATCAATGTGGCATAGATATGATTTGAAAGTTCCTGGATAAGAAATAGAGATGATTGAATAGATCGCTCCCCCTAGCTTGGAATGTGACCCATCCTCAAGTTACATCACTACTTATTAAGAAATAAAAGACATAAAATAAAATAACAGAGAAAAGAAAAAAATCAAATATACCAATACCAAGCTGCCATGTGTACAAAAGGTTGACATGAAAATGAACACACAAGGGACCAAGGAAATAGAAAATGGAGTTGAACAAATCACATGGCTGGTGTAGATGTGGAGATTCTAGTAGAGTAGTGATGTAGCCAAGAGTAAGGAAAAATAAAGTGATGATGAGGACAGTACACCAAAAATGCACACCATCAAAACTATTGCCCAAGTGGATGCACATGGATATACATAATGGAGTACCACACATGCCATACCACCATTTGTAAGATGAATTGTAAGAAATAATAATTAGTGGAGGAAAGTGGGAATCTAGGCAAGTAAGTGGCATGAGTGTGTAAGAAGATCATGGAATCAATGAAAGAGGAAGGGCATCTAGAAATGATGGAGTTCCTGCTTAGAATCTTATAAAACCATCATAATGTGCAAGCAACACCAAGGAGGTAAGAAAACCACTTGAGAAAAGGAAACAAACACCAATCAACATCAATGGAAAAAGGGACACTCCTATCTAGAAAATGGTTGCAAGAAAATCCAAAAATAACCAAGTAGAATGAGGCACATAGAAAGGTGATGTATCTAGCTAAAAAGAAGGGCCAAATGTCAAAAGTCTTCCTCAAATAGTGGGAAATAAAAACCTTCCTGAGTGCACCAACATAAAACAAGGGCATAAGGTAGTTCTTGGTATAGAAGTGTCAGGAATGGTTTTTGTTTCTCTCTTTTATTATGTTTCTTTCAAGACAACATACCGTTGACATGTCGGTTTTCAATCTGCCACTGCTTAGAGGCACCAAAAAATCAATTTTCACCACTAATTTTATTTAACAATTAATGCCCATCAAAAGCTAGTTTTCAAGTGTTAATTGGCCAAAAATGCTCAAAGGTTTTCACTAATGGATCATTTTTTTTTTTTTTCAATAAGTAAATACATTTTGAAAAGTACCTAAAAGATACTTGAAGAGGCCATAGAAACTCTATCAAGCAAATGGATTTCCTTTGGAAAATTGAGATAAAATCCTCCCTAGAAATAGGCTTCTTGTACAACTTCAACTGGTGACCATTGACAACTAGATCCATGTAGTCAGAATAAAAAATACAAAGCTTAACTGCTCTATTTTTATACACCATCTCAATTTCGTAAGGCCCAAGCCACCGAGTGTGGAACTTTCCCTTGAAATCCTAGAATCAAGAATCATACAAGAGTTCTTAATCACTTGGTTTAAATGATAGTTGTCGAATGAAATGATCATGCCAGAGAGCATGATGTTTCTAGACAACCTCTACATGAAAGAGTGTTTGTTGATGAAGTTCATCCAATGAGTGAAGTTGTGCAATCCATTATTTTCTGCATTAGTCAAGATCATACCCAATTGGAGTGTGGTACGAAGATTCTTTACTTCAAAATCAATAGGAAGAACAACTCTCTTACCATAGAAAATTTTGTAGGGTGTCAAACTAATGGTGGTTTTCCACATTGTGTGGAAGGCCCACACTACTTCAAGAAATTGTGCAGCCCAATCTCATTTATGGAGGGCAACTGTCTTGGTAAGAATTTTCTCAAGTTCTTAGTTGGTAACTTCAACCTGCCATTGGCTTGAGGATGATGAGGTGAAGACTTGTGAAGTCTAATCTCATACTCATAGACTAAAGTAGAAATGAGGTTAGATGTGACTATATCTCATGGAACACAAAATATGGTAAAAATATTAGAATAGAGGAAGTCATCTACCTTCATTTCCCTTTCATGCTTTAAGGAAAGAACCTTAACCCACTTAGTTACATATTCTATGCACACAATGATGTATTCCTTGTTCTTAGATGGTGGGTTGATTGGTCCAACAAAATCAAGCTCCCATTTTTCAAAAGGGCTCAATGGATAGTTGAGGCTATAGGGGTATTTCATCTAAGTGTGTGGGGCAACCCATATGTTGTCATTTATCATCATGTTGAACATAACACCTACTATCCTTATGGATTTTATGCCAATAGTAGCCAGTAGTAAAAATATTTTGGGTAGTCCTTTGAGCAGAAATATGTCCTCCACAAGGTTCTATGTGGAATGCACAAAGTATGTCAAATACATCATCTTCGAGCACACAATGATGCATGATGTTTTTAATTCCATTTTGAAAGAGAAATCCATTGATCCACATGTAGTCACCACTAAGTCTGACCAATTTCCAGCATTCCCTCAGAGAAAAATGAGATGGGAACTTGCAAGTGACCAGGTAATTTGCAATGTCGACATACCATGGAATTTTCGTTGATATAGTAAAGAGGTGCTCATATAGGAAGGCATCATCAACTAGAACTGGTTCACCATATTTTTTTGTAACCTGGACAAAAAATTTACAACCACATTCTCCCGACTAGGTTTATCAAGTATAGTAATGTCAATTTCTTGAAGCAAAAGAAACCATCTAATAACTCTACCTATTACAATAGGTTTATTCATTAAGAATTGAATTGTAGAATGATCAATATGAACAAACACTTTATATATGGTAATATAATGACAAAAATTATTGATTACATAAACAACAACTAGAAAATCCTTTTCACTTATTGTATAGTTTACCTCAGCTCCTATGAAATTATTGTTGATGTAGTAGATGGAGTAGAAGAAGTTATCTTCTTTCTATCTAAGGACAACTCCCATGGAGCAATCTGAAACATTTATATGAATATGAAAAAGAAATTCCTAGTTTGGACCTCTAAGTATTGGTGTGCTTATAAGCTTGTTCTTAATGGTTTCCAAGGCTTCTTGAAATTTTGGTGTCCAAGAGAAAACATATTTTGCTAACAAGGAAAACAAGGGGGAGAAAATATTACTAACATTTTGGATGAACCTCCTATAATAATCTGCATGGCCTATAAATCTACACATCATTTTGGCTAGTGGGTGTAGGCAAGCCCTAAATGATTTGTATCTTTTTGGGATCAACTTGAATACCCTTGGAAGAAATATAATGACCAAGTACTATCCCTTCTTTCATAAGCATATGGAAATTTTAATGGCTTAATGATAAATTAGTATCTATAAAATGTTTAAGTACCTTTTCTATAAAAAATTAGCCTCTTCATAAGTATTACCATGGATAGTAAAATTGTCCATAGCCACGTAAACACAATCATTTACAAGATTTGCAAAAATAATCAAAATTTCCCTTTTAAAAGTGGTAGGGGCATTAAATAAACCAAAAAACAAGACATTATAGGCAAAGGTTCCCCATAGACAAGTAGAGGTAGTCTTTTCCTAGTCTTCAAGTGCTATATGAATCTGGTTGTAGTCGCTAAACCCATCAAGAAACGAAAAGAACTTTTTTACCTGCAAGAATGTCCAACACTTGATCAATAAATGGTAATGGAAAGTGATCCTTTTTAGTATCTTTATTTAGTGCTCTATAATAAACAAAAGTTCTCCACTTACCATTTTTATTAGGAACCAAAACTAGAGGAGAAACCCATTGACTATATGAAATAAGATATATAAATCCAATATTTAACAATTTTTGTAACTCCTCTTTTACTATTTCATGCAAGACGAGGTTAAGTCATTATTGTGGTTCCCTAGCTGGATGACTAACTTCTTCAATATAAATATGCAGTGTGTAGGTGTCAAGATGAATACCACACATGTCTTGGTATTCCCAAGAAAACACATCTTTGTGAGTTCTAAGCATGACAATGAGATCTTGGGTTTGTTCAGTGGTTAAATGTGGATTAATGTTAAGTGTGTGACCAGCTAAAATTTCCATGGCCTCTGATTGTGTAGGTGTATTAATGGCTAGTACTTGTGAGGTGGATGGTGTATTCTTAGAACTTTCAGAGAATAAAAATTAACTATATAGACAATTATGAGGTAGCAACTGATGTAATGTAACAAAATGTTGAACAGATTGTGAGCTACCTACCAATGGAAAATTTTAAAAGGGACAAGGTGTATTTAACCTAAATGAAGAACCATTATTTCAAAGATTTCATTAGAATCATATCTATTCTGAAGAAAATTAACAAGAATATTATCTTTAGTAGGTTATTCAATATCTAATGCTTGATCAATTGTCAAGATTGGAAATGACTCATCCAAGTCACTATCAACCCACACTAGATCCTCCGTCTCCAACAAAGTTTGTGTCAGTGCATATAGAGTTAACTATTTTGTGTACTCACCAGTAGAGATGACCATGTTTCCTGGTCCACAATTAATGAATGTATCTCCAACCACTAACCAAGGTCATCCAAAAATCAAGGGTTATCCCCCCATCTTAATCTTTGGTCACAAAACCATAAAGTCAAATTGGTATTCCCATGAATCAATAGAAAGGACTACATCTTCATTGATACCCTCTAGCTTGAACAAATATTGGTTTCCCATTTGGAGAACTATGGGAGTAGGTCTAAGTCCCTTTAGTGAAAATATTTCCTTTTTTTCTTTTTTTATAACATTAATTGAAGCACACAAATCAACAAGTGTGTTAGGAATAATAACTTTACCAATAGACACCTTGATAAAGGGATTCATTGCATATGAGTAATTTGGAATTTTTATGTTCCCAAGAATGAGGTTTACTAGTTGTCCTATGACTTGGATGGTCTTTAGATCTTGCTTCTTTTTATTTTGAGTACATAAATCTTGAACTATTTTTGTATATATAAGAATATCCTTGATGGCTTGCAACAAAGGAATCTTGATGTTGAAATTGCGTAATTCATTGAAAAAATCAAATTCAGGTTGGGAGACTTCCTTTTGTATTGATTATTAATGAAATTCATCAGGGAAGGGAGGCTATTTTACTGGATCCTCTTCAAGTTCTTCATTAACTTCAGTGATGGTGGGCCCCTGAAGATACTTTCTTAACCTTAATTTGAATCCATCTAATTCTATAGTATTAATAGGATAAGTAGAGTAACCTATCACATCATTATTAAACACAGGTTGTGTTGCCTTATTGTTGGGATTTGGATTTGGTTGAGCTGGAATTGGTGTGAGCTTTAGTGGTTGTGTTGGATTGGATGGTTGACTAGACGATGATGGTATGGGTGGAAGAAATTTTTGTGGCTATTGATATGGGTTAATCATAGGAGGAGGTGGAAATTATGATTGTGGTGGATATGGCGGTTGGTATGGTGAAGGTTGTGACACTTGTGGCCTTCATGCTTGCTGTGACAATTGTGAAGCATATTGGTACTACTACATCCATTAAGGGTATTGAGAATGTTGTTTCCAACCCCCATACCATCTAGCTTGACTTGAAAAATAATTGGATTTACTAGGTATAGGAGCAAAATAATCATTTGTCATCCCAAGATACCTTACTCGAGGTTGAAAAGGTCACCTTGGGGATATGTAATAGATGGGTTCCTCAGAATATTCAATATGAGGTACACTTGTAGGAAGAGGCCTTAAGGTGGAGCTTTTGTTGGCTTCCTCTAAGGATGAAATATTTGTCCTATTATAAGAGAAATCCTTGCTACTATGTCACTTATGATAGGTTGGATAAAATATAGCCAAAGCCCTTTCGGCTTCCTCTTAATTTCTACAAGTATGCAAAGTGTCCATTTGTTTACCCATATGATTTAACAAATCAGTTTTAATATCTTCAAGTAAATTACCTATTTCACACTTTTTTATACATGTGGAATTTCCTAAAGAAGCAATCTTACTTGAATATCTCCTCCCCGAATGTTGATACCTCAAGCAATTATCGCAAATGCCACAAATATCATGAAAGTTCAATTTAGAGACATTAACTTTTCCTATTAAATTTAATGCATCCATAGTATCATCTCTTATTCCCCTAAGGAACAACATTTTAATAGTATCAAGAGTTAGTCCTAGTTTTCATGATCATTGTAGGTTGAACACGAAGCATTCAAGGTAATTTTCCACATACTCATCTTATTTTTGTGTCATACGAAAGGTCTCATCCCAAATATCTTTCATTTTACAATACTCTTGGTATTTTTATAAAAATACTTCCTTCATGTCATCCCATGTTCTGATGTTTCTGAGGTTCATGAAGCAACATAAGGCTACACTCTTCGATGTGGTTGGGAATAACTTGATCTTCTTTGCATCACTTTGATAGTCATAACTATGACACAACACATCAAAATCAAACAAAATAATATTAGGATCCTCAAAAAAAAGACCATGAAACACAGGAAAGGTAGAATGGGGAATATTTTTCATAGGGGCATCCTCTTTAGGATGCATGATTGGAAACTCATAAGTGTTTGGGTTGTTGTGAGCCAATGCCCTCTCATTGTTATTATTGTTGTTGTTGCTATTTAAATTGTTGTTGTTATTGTTTTTCTTTTTGTTGAGATCAACCATGATGTCTAATTTCCAAGGGGTAAAGTAAGTTCTAAATGAATTTTGTGTTTCTAATAATGGACTAGCTCTAGACCCATAAGACTCTTGGAATGATTTTTCAACCTTTTTTTAAAATTACTTGAAAGACTTTGGATGGGTACTTGTAGGGGTCTCAACAATGGTAGACTCAATAACACACTTTGCGATATCCAGTTTGACTAACTCTTTTTTGGGTAAAGGGTGTAAAAATAATGGTTTGACTAATTCTTCCTAAGGTGTAGTGTGCACAACTAATGGTTGTAATTTTTTTTCAACTTTTCTTATTGTGAGCTACTACCCTCAATGGATGGTCTTATTTTATTTTTTAATTTTTTAGGTTGTGAACTATTTCCTTTCTCCCTTTTAGCAAATCTACCCCTACAATCTCTACTACGATTCATGCACATATATGAATTATAACACAAATCTAGAGAACTAATCTTAACTAGGTCAATATTTGTATAGGCTTTCCTCTTGACATATTGGTCCTAACTTAACTTACTATGGTTTTAGGCCTTTAATACCTTTCCCCAAAAATCACACTAAAATGATTAGATAAAACTATGGGTGAACTTTAGGGGAGAACTATCCTTGTAATTCTATCTAATTGGAAAATGTGTTTAAATCAATCCTTGGGAATTTCATGGAGGTTTCTTCAGTTTATTCCTTAATTGTCAATCTAAGAAGTCATGAACTTATGAAAGATATTGGGGTTGTTTTACTAAGGGATAAACCTAGAAAGCTAAGTTTGGATGGATACAAATATGTGTAACTTGTATTTATTTAGAAATATGGTCTACAGACTTCCTATAAATTCTATGATAGGAATCTATGCCCATAACAACTGGTAATAAAGACAGATTTAAACCAAACAGAACTAGTAATTCTCACTGAAACCAAACTAATAGAAATAAAATAAATACTATAGTTGGAATTTAATTTTCTAAATCAAATCCACATGTAATAATAAGCACCCTGATTAAAATTGTCTGAAATCATACACTAAACTAAGTTCACACAAGACAATAAACGCATTGATTAATATTGATTGAAAATTAATTTGCCAAACTAAATGCACCTATAGCAATGGACAACACATCAAATTATTTCAACATAAAAATTAGTAGCACACAAAATTATTTTAGATTAACACAATAATTCAAGATTCAAAATAGATTCAAAACTATAAAGATTCGTTACCACACAACATAGTAATACTTCAGAAATTCACCAAGTAACAAAGGAAGTGGGCCTTGCCTTCTCCAATAATCAAGTGATGGAATGAAAATATTACTCCATGCTAACCAATGCTCATGCAGATGATATTTTAATCATAGTGTTTTATAATCAGAACAACTTATAGATGTATATTATCAATATCCATTCAAGTCTTTGACATACATATTTATAGAGATTATAAACCACTAAGTTTATAGATAATGCTAATAAAATATCATACCACTGTTTGAGTTGTTGTGGCCTGTGGCCAACAACCTTAAAAGATACTTCAAAATAGATTACAAATTTTAACATCGTTCCAAAAAAAAATTAACTTAGACCGAACTTAACAAAAGTGACACATGACTCATAAATGACATTGTCTTCCTTCCACTGATGCTCCTATTTCTTCCACGTGCCATCCACCTAATTATCCCTTACTACAATAGTCATGAAGGTAATTAGTAAATAATTGAAGTTTTTGATATATTTACAAGTTTTTTTCTTTTCTTTTTATTAAATACCCTTACTTGATGAACAAATAGTGACAAGAACAACGAAGGATCCTATATAAATGAAAGGGTAAAGCGTAAATAAAAGGAAAAAATAAGGATAAATTTAACCCTCATTAGTGTCAAGAAATGACACAAATATATGTGATTTGATATTTCATTCTAAAGGTGTTGAAAAATATTTCGATAGAAAATATGCAATTTTAGAGAATTACAGAGCATTTTATGGTTTACAGTATATTCATAAGGTGTTTGTCAGCTTTTTGAAGATGGAATACATTAAATGTGAAATTAATGCACATCACTAAAATATAAAGTATAAATTGACGTTGATTTAAATCACTTTTACACATTCGAAAGAAAGCATAGTGAGCTTAAGCGATTTGAAGGCGATTCAGAGTATCTGGCATTAAACCCTAGTTTCAATCAAATCTTGAAAAATGTATTCAAAACTGTTTATACTTTTTCGGCTTTAATTAGAAGAAATTTCCATAAGAATATACAAGAAAATTGAAGGAAAAATGGCTTATCCCACTACGGTTGAGACTTCTGAGAGACCTCGGCCAAAATTTAGAATATTTTCATGCAAGGTCTATGAAATAGACCCTGTAGGTGCATTTTCATGAATTCCAAATAATTTCTTACCCATTGAGGATATAAGAACCTACATTCACACAAAATTGGAAGAGTTTGATGATCAGGTGCTCAGGGATCAATGGCTAGAGGAGCTAAGTGGAAATATTCCCTCCGTGAAACCAGAATTAAAAAAACCTTGTATAGAAGAAGCTAGATGTATGGAATTGGTTCCTAGACTTTTGCGGTGAGATGTTTAAAAAGTTTGTAAGGATGGAACTTAGAAAATTACATGAAAAATTTGTGTGCATAAGTGTAGTTGGAGTAATTACCAAGGAAGTGATTAAAGTTGTAATTGGTCTCTATGACATTGGACCCACACTAGTGCTAAAAGTTGTAAAGAATTATGTTGTCATGAAACTAATTGGTGCTACATATGATGGAAGAGCACTGACAACAAAACCCATTACAAACCCTGCTATGAGATATGTTGTAGTCATGATCGATTAGAAAATATACTTTACCAAAAAGTGCAATTTGATGTCAGCAACTGTAATTTATGTTGCACATGAAATGGTGGTTAATGGAAGGGACTATAATTTGTGTGATTTAATCTAATAGAAACTTATGGATAACCTAAACCAAACTAAGACAAATAACTATCCATTCAAGTTTGGTACTTTGGTAGCCTATTTAATATTTTACTTTCTGAGGGAGCTAATTGGAAAGAAGAACATTATATGGGATCACAACAAACTAATGGCACATCAAATATTTGAACATTTACATAGCCTTGGATATTTCAAAGAATAGAATGATGATTTAACTGCATTCTTCATATTTTTCCAAAACAACATGTATGAAAGAGATATAGTTCCAAGGAGCTTAGTAAAGAAATATTAAAAGGAGATAACTTTTCTTGTGTCCACTAATGAGTGCATCATAGAGGTATTAGAACCTAGAACTCTATGGATAGAGCCTCTAGGATATGAGATTGATGAACAAATAGCTAAGAATTTCATTGAAATGCTATTGACCAACCCTAAGGATCCCACTCTGCGCCATCATGGCACATATGAAGAGAAGTCTACTCAAGTGCATTTGGAAAATTCAACACCTCAAAGGGCTAAAAGAGTAAATAAAAATGTTGAGGAATTATTTCAAATGAATTCACTATCTAAGGATGATGTTGAAAGGTTAAGAACACTTATAAAAGAGAAAAGGACCAGATCAGTTGAAGTTTCCTCCAAACCTAGGAGATTAAGAGGAGCAACTTCCTCCTCTTCCTCTATAGCACCAACAACACCTAGTGCAATGGAAACTATAAAAGGAAAGAAGGTAGAGCACAATAGTCCAACTACAGTTAATATAACTGCTTCCACTAGACCCAACACTAGAGCTTCTAAAAAGAGAAATGTACCCCCTGTTGCACCATCTACCACTTCTAGAAGAAGAATAAACAAAAATGAAAATAGAAAATGCAAATTAAGTGATTATGTACATGAATAAATTTATCTTGGTTTGAAAGAAGAGAAATAGTTGAAAAGGAATAGAAGAAGCAGTACCTCCACCAACAATGAAGAAGCAAAACACCAAGAAAATGTTGATATATCATCTGATGAAGAGACAAAAGATGAAATGGAAGCTTTCAAAATTCATGTGCATGAGAAGAATAAAGAAGAAGGTACATCAAAACCCATGGAGGACATGCCTAGATCTCCTCCAGTAAGTGATCGCCCACCTCTAAATATGGAATCTTTAGTAAATAATATGATAGAATCAGAGGATGTGCTAGCTATTGCTAGGTTGTTTGATGAAGTTAATAAAAAGGATAAGGAAACAATTGTAGATTCTTTCATTCAATATATGGCTATTTTTTATGAGACTGTGGACTATATAAGGAAGAAGACGATTGGCAATGTATGGGAAGAATTAGTAGATAGAAGGCATGAAGATATAACTGTTGAGGAAAAAATAAAATATGATGCCTTAAACACATATGGATCCTCCTTATCTAAGGAATATTTTTCTACCCTTCTAAGAGAATGTTCCCATTTATTCAAATTGAAACAAAGAGTCATTCTTCTAATGACTAGAGAGAAAGATAATACCAAAAGGTTAAGGAAATAAAATCATGATGCAATAAGGGAAATGGTAAAGATTTATAGGATGAGAAAAAATTCTTCATCTCATACAACTCAAGGATAGGAGCCTATTAGTGTTACAAAAGTAGAGGATCATCTTGTTGTGGATTTTTTTTGGTGAAATACATGTTGCTTCAAAGACATCTCTTCCTCTGAATGATATAGAGGAAATAACTAGTAAACACAATGAAGATCAACATAAGAATGATACCAGTAATAATCTAGAAGATCTCCATGAAAATGATAGAAATAATGAAGATGAAGGAAACACAAGTGAAAATAAAAATGATGGTAAAGATCAAGAATAAAAGGAGGAAGAAAAGAAAGATAAACCATCAGAAAAAATCTTTAGAGAAGAAGAGGAAAAAGAAGCAGAAGAGGAAAATAAAGAAGAAAAAAAGTAAGAAACAGTGATTGAAAGAAGTGAAGAAGAATTCCCCAAGACCATTGAGTCATCAAAGCCATCTGGAAGTACTCTTAAGGGTCTATTGACAAGGGAAACAAGGAATCAACCTATGCTACCACCTCAATTGATTCAACTTTTGTCACATACAGGCTATGTGGATCTAAGTAAGATGCCACCTCTAGAAATGATTAAGATTTGTGGTACTTTTCTTAAAAATGGCACATAGGAAATTGAACATACCTATTAGAGAGGGACTGAATTGGTAAATGAATCTAATAAGGCTTTGTAGGAGATAGCCCCTGATGCTATAATTCATGATTCTTTAGCACCCATTGAAAACCTAAAGTTCTTGGTTGAGTCTATCAAAGAATATACCTCCAACCTTAAAATACAGACTGAGAAATAAGTAGAGTCAAGTCTTTTGGAGAAAATGTTGCTAGTGCTATAGTAAAAATGTGCAATTTCACATAGTAAGGTGTTGCAAATTTTGATAGAGGTAAAGGATTGTGATGAGGAAGCTAAGAATCTAGATATTGTTTATATATTGTATGTGGTGGCTTGTTGCCACTCGAGGCATTAAAGACTTAATGGACTCAATAGAGACTCAACTTTCCAATTCCTTTAGAACCTATAGGATTGTAGAAGATATAAATTATACTTCTTGGACTTCTATGCAGACTTGCAGAGCAAGTTAATCATCTTATAGAGGTAGAAATAATATTTTATGAGATGGTTTGGACAACTTGGATATTTGGTAATGTCCAAACACATTCCTATATCAAGTGTTTTAGTGGATGCAGAGAAACTAGACAAGGTGGATCTTAATCCATCTACTCCGAAAGAAGGAGAAGCATGCCTAGTTGAACTAGAATCATTGTATTAGACTTTTGTCAGAGAAAAGGGGATTTGAGATGATGGAAAACCTATTTGGGAAGCTATTTTTAAGGAATTACAAGGCGACCCTATTTCTTGTTAAATTTTTCTTCTTTTTTTACCCTTTTTCCTTGATGTCAAAGGGGGAGAAGGTTTTGTGTGGAGAAGGATCTATGTAAGGAAAAAATAATGTTGTGAAATTTTTAGTTTTTATCTGTATATCTGAAAGGGGGAGTTGAGTTCACACCATTTTGGTTTTGGAGTGTGAAGAATTTTTTTTAAAGCTTCATTTTTGGCACATGTTACCATCAATGAAAAAGGGGGAGATTATTGGAAGAATTAAGAATAAGCCCTCGGTTGTGTTGTCATTGATGCCAACATTGGTTTGTGACTGTTTTTTCCATTTGGTAATCTATGGTCCTGCTACTCTGATCCGATAATTTGGTTCGTAATTGTTCTTGTTAGAAGATCTATCTTTATGGTTTTAATATGTTGGTCAAGACTATTAATTACAGCTATGGATGATTGTTTAGCATTTTTGGTTGAATATGTTGAGAGATTTAAGTGAAAAAAGATTGACATATAGACATTGTATATTCTTTTGGCCGACATGGTTAAGTGGTGTTCACTTCGTGGGCAATTAAAGAGTTCTTTATTAGGTCTGGGCCGACCTAATTTGTGTCTTGTACATTTTGTTCTAAGCACTAAAGAAGTTTTTTTTAGTCGACAAGATATTTTGGATCAATTATGTTCACATCTAATTAGGCCAACCTAATTGATGAATGTTGATGTAAGTTGGCATATATATGTATGAAACATTTTTCTCATAAGACTGTGTGAAATAAAATTAAGATGTATACATGATATGTGATAGTGTGATATTGTGTGAAGTTGTTGAAAGTTTTTGTGTACCTACAAATCTATGCAAGATTTTATTTTCAAGAGCTTTATTGGAAATGAACTCTACACATAGAAGGTGTATTTCATCAGTTCATAGTTTTTGGCAGTGATTCATACTCTTTTAAAATAATTCTAGGATGTGAGCCTTTCAAGGATAGTGCATCTTGGCAATGTGCCTTGTAATATCTTATGACTGATTATAATATATTGTGAGTTAATCCTCACTGTGTTTTTTCCCATTTTGGGTTTTCCACACAAAAATCTTGGTGTTCATGTGCTATGTGAGGCTATGATTCCTTTCATGTTTTATTTATAGTTGTATCTATATATGTTTTAATTATTAAATGATTAGTAGGTAAATAGTTTAATAGAATATTGATTCAACCCCCTTAGTATTCTAGGTGTTCAACATTAAATACCCAAATAAATATTTTTGGGAGTTTTAGTTGTTGTAGGAGCCACAAAAACCTCTAATAGAGATATTGATTCTTAGCTATAATTTAATGAGCCATGAATAAATTAGGAGAGGCAAGAAGGTGCTTTTAATGGTTCTATATGCTCCTATATGCATGGTAAACTCAAATGATTCCAAAATGTTGGGGAATCACTCAGAAAAGAGGAAAGCTCACCAAAGAAAAGATAAGGTAGAAGAAAATAGTTTTTTGAATCTCCCACTAGTTCAAGAACCATGGGAACCTCCAACAAGGTTCCTAGTTCTATTCTAACCCTCGACTACCAACAGAAGAATAACTTAAAAGGCTTGATAGGGTGAGAAGACTAAAATTTTGGTTCCCAATGATGTCATATCCTTTGACCAAAATTTTTTTGGAGAAGGAAATTAAAGAAGAAAAAGGATACAAGAAATACAAATGATGTCAGAGATTGTAATGGTTCTTAGAACCTTGGGAACCTCCGATGGGTTCCTAATGAACCTTTTCCTACAAATTCCTACTACAAAAAATCAATTAAAGGTAATGCTAGATATCATTTTCTTCACCTACCTCCTTTGCAATGTGATAAAGTCCTGCAATAGTGAGGTTCTCTACCTACAAGACTTGTAAAAAGTTTTAAATTCTTTTTGGTCTGATTTGGTAAAGGATAATTTATGTCATACCTAATTTAGTAAGTTTTACAATGATTTTTTGGAAAAATAATTGCACCATACCTCTTTGATTATGAGAAGACTCATTTTTTCAGAGGCCTTTTCTCCTAAATTATATATTTTCTTCATATTTTTTGGGAAATTCTATAGGTCAATTAATGAAAAGATACACATACCCCTAAAACCTTTGGAATCCTTTTGGGTCACTAGATTTTTTGAGAGAAATATATAGGTTGTTAAGCCTAATTATAAATGGGTTCCTTTTAGTTTTATATAAATAATTCCATGCCTTGAAAATATACTATTGTAATAGGTCATTCCTCTAATTAAATAAAGTTTTCATTTCAACCTCTTCTCACCTCTATCATACTATACATATTTCCTTTCCTTTATGATTGAATGAATATTTATATACTTTATATATGTTTATTCTATGTAAAATCTATTTGTATGGACTATTTGTGGATCTCTTCTTCCCTCTTAGTTAATGTAAAATTAATTACCTCCATCTATATCTTTAGGAGTTGTGAAACAAAGACCTATGTGAGCTCTTCTATACAATTTCATTGATTCCTTATTCTATAGTGGTTAGGAAGAAACACCATTTAATCTAGGTAAATCACCACCCTTTAAAAAATTTCCTTTCTCTCTTCCCTTTTTCCTCTACAAAATAGTAGAATATGACTAGGTTTTAGGTTTACTTTGTGTATATTTGGATCAACACTATATATCTAGGTTTGAAAGGAATCAAACCTTCTTTAGAGGTTTTGTCTCATTTATAAGGTCTCACACCTTGAGATCATTTCAATGTTTCTTTGGAATGTTGAATGAGCTTAAAAAAGGGTACAATTTTAAGTTATCATATTTTATATAAACCATATTCCACTAAACTAAAGAAAAAATATAAGAACCTTGACTAGGAAACATGAAAAATGAGATTTTAAAAAGGAAAATTTGACCAATTTTTTTTAAAAAAGTTGAAGAATCCCTTATTGGGGCATAGGTTAAAAATTAAAAATAGCCAAACAAACTCTAAATACATATTGATAAAAATACTATGGCACATAGGAAAAAACCCTATCATAAAAAATTATATTATTACAAAATCAAACACAACACCAAATTAGGAAAATATTAAATAAAAATAAGGTACACGGAACCATACCTAAATAAGTAGAAGTTTGGAACCTTTAAATTCACAAAATTTCAAACCCTAGAAAATTACCCAAAACTATAAAATAGAACTATCACAAATACATATCTATCTATTTGAATCAAATAAAAAAAAATCACAAAATTTTTAGATAGCTTGAGCATACAAGGAGATCCAAAAATTAAATTGAAGGAGAAATATTAATAATTGAATAGTTTTTGAGAGTTTTGAATGGTTTATCATACATTAAAATTGACCATTAATATAATTCTAAAGATGTATGTTAGAGTTCTAATAAAAAGCATACCAAATTTTATGTATTGATATTTTTATGTTTTTTTTTAAATATCACTTTTGTAGTAGCTATGCAAATCCTCAAAATCCTATAATCAAAACTACATCTCAAGATACTAATAGTTAGAATAATTTGATGAACAACAAGAAATACAAAAAATGAGACACCAATGAAAATTAAAAAGAGAATGGTTTCAATAAATTCCTACTAATAGGTCAATAAAGAAAGGTTTGAAATCCTAAAAGGCCAAAATACTTAAAATAAATATAAGAAAACTTAGAGATTTAAAGACAAGTTTCAAATGTAAAATAATTAAGAGAAAAAAAAGGAAAAATTTGTTGACTCTTTAAAAGAAACAAATCTTGAAAGACCAAAATCCAAGACCACTCCTTAAAAAAAACCAAAAGGAAAATAAATCTTTAGAAGGAAGACCAAACAAGTGAAAGAGGGTGTCCTCATTCGCTAAGGAAAAATAAGGTGTGTGTGAAACAAACAACACAACCCTTAGGCTTGGAAATCCAAATAAAATCTACATGTAAGAGTTGATAATTCTAAAGATGATAAACAATAAGCAATTATACATTGCAACGCTTACATGTTATAATGCACAAGTATATATAATGTGAGCATGTTACAATTTGATTTTGTTATTTTTAGTATTAAAACATCACACTAAAAATAACAAAAGATAATTTCTCATGATTTTAGACCCAAATTTTATCTTCCAAATTTTTATTTGCACATTTTCAACACCCTTAAATTATTATTTACTCTTTTGAGAAATTACATATTATTGTTTAACAATTAAGTGTTTCTTATGTCCTTGAGATTCATGTAGCATTAATAATGTGTTAATTATTTTATATATTAATATATACTTGAAAATTATGGGGAAAAAACATAAAAAATAAAACACATAAGGACATTGAATATGAGAGAGTGAAAGAAAAGGAATGGAAAGATAACTTCATGAAAAAATAAAATTAAACTCTAAAGGTGAAAATATTTAAAACAATCCTCTACCATCAACTGAAGCCAATAAACATTAAGAAAAGGAGGAAAAAATGAAAGAAAATGCAAAGATCTCACGCATTTAGGAAATCAATCTCTAGAGGTGAAGTTATCTTATCTTTTCCAAATGAATTTGATATTCAAATAAATTATAAAAACCTAGTTGAATAAATAAATTATAAAATAATAAATGATGATCTAATTCAAATTTCAAACTGAGATGTTGGGATTAAGTGTATAATTCATCTTTCAAGTCCCAATGTTCATCTTAATTAATTGTTTATATTTATTTATTTTTGTGTCTCATTTTGGAATGGGACTTCCCACTTATGACTTGGTCATTATGCCATTTATAAGCATTTTTTTGATGTGTGTATGAATTTCTAAGAGATTCTAATATCAATATGACATTGTAAGATAAGGAAGTTTCTTAATAAAAATTCTATTATGTATGTAAGAGCATGATTATGGGGTGGATAAAAAATATTGACCTTCATTATGGTTTGTAAAAAGAATCTATGATGATGTAAGAGGTTTAAAAAATGTCTTTGATTATTTTTAATAATTTTGTTGACCTTTTTCGACTTGGGGAATTGTTATTTTATTCTCTAGTTGGATTATTTTGTCCTCTATGGATGTTGGATGAGGAATTTTATGAGAAAGGTCTTGAAGCTTCTAGTGTTGATGTAAATAATATCTTTAAATATCTAGTTAGGATATCAAAATTCTAATATTGACCTATTCACACTTAGCTTATATTTACTTATGAGTTTTATGCTTCTATCTCACCTCATGTGGTTGATACATGCATTCTCATCATTTTGGACACTCATGTATAATTACTAATTTCTCACACACTTGTCAAGTGAGCTCATAAATATTTCAATTTTGGATGGGTAGGCACTCATTTTTTTTACCTTCCTACCTCTTCTACCTTGCCTATGTATGCAAAGTATCTATGTAAATTTTGTACACTCTCATTATATGAGACATTATTTTTGTACATATTTTTTCACTTGTGAAAGGTTGTTATTGTGATTTTAATTCCTAGGTAATCCCAACATGGTATAAAATTCATGATTGCACATCTTCTCACATTAAATTTACTCCAACATTAAGCTTATCATCATAGCATTGTGGAGCCAAATAAACATCACCATTGAGTCTAAAAGGCCTAATAAATGAAAAATTACCCTTATTTTCATCAACTTTTAAATTTTTATTTATTTTTATTTTGCACTATACCCTACTCTCTATTGTATAATGTTATATAAATCTGCATGGCATATAATTTTGTAGAAAAAGAAGAATAATTAGAAAAGAGTTAAATGGACCCCTACCCATTTCACCATTTTTGGTAATTTTTCAAAATTTGGGAATTTAATTACATCAAGAAGGTTCCATCATGAAAAATATCTTGAGTTTTATAATTTGAGAGTTTCAAATAATATCCTTTGACTTAATTTTTACTACCATTAGAGGTGTTACCACCATCCATTTGAATGTTTTTTGTAGAGGTTTTTATGGATCAGATTTGTTTCCTTGTAGGTTATTTGAAGACATTTCTATTGTTTTCTATTTATTGGGAAATCACCCACCTTGCGTAGTGCACTCTAAAAAGTCATGGAATTCCTCTTTTATCTTGATTCAATATGAGGTCACAAAACTAGGATTTGTGTATGAAAATTTCTCTTGGATATTCTATCAATTCCAAACTCACATCCACATGGCCTATTCAAGGACTTTACACTGTGCAAGTGTATCATTCTAACAAAAATATTTCATTGGAAAATATAGGTGTGTTGTGAATAAAGTAAGCCACCAACGAACCATGATCAAGAATAAAATCATTGGCAATTCCAACTGCTAGAATCACCACCTCTTATGAGGAGTTTCAAATCTCAAAGATAAAATCATCCACATAGACTAGGTCAACCCACCTCCATGTTTCCATTATCCCATTTCCTTGGAATAACTTTGTGATATATTTTCCCTATGTACCTACTTATGTAAAGCCATAAATGAAGGATATCATGTTGCATTATTTTTTAACATGAAAGGAGGTTGTAGTATTTGTACACATCTAAAAATGGTCACAATTATTCAAACCTGTTAATTAATTAAATATGAATTATTTAATTAATATTCAAAGTCATCTACATATAAATAAATTTAATTATTTATTTATATTGTTCTTTTTTCCAATTCTTCTAATTTAATTAAATAAATAAGTTTATTTAATTATTGCTACTTTCTTCTTAATTAAACTAAATAAATTTTATAATTTATTTATTTAATTATCATTTCATTTCTAAAGTTTGAATGTTTAAATTTAAAACAATGGAATATTCTGATTTCATCTCATATTTAAATATCTTTTTCACCCCACTCAATTAAATATTGTAAAATATTTAATTACCTTTCTTTTTCACTCCACACATAATTAAATATTATTTATTTAATTTTGGAAACTTCCATTTGCACATGTCACATATAATTAAATAAATTTATTTATTTAATTGGCATTATCCTCAACTTTCAAACCAATTTTCATAAATGAAAGATAAATGCCATGTTTTTCTCCATTTTTGAATGAGGATGGTTTTGTGGGTTGAAAACATTCTTCCACTTTCCTCTTAACCTTCCACCTTTCTCTCAACTTCTCCATCTCTCACCGTTCATCCTGACAAGTTTGAATCTCAACCGTTGATCTCCGCCAATTGGATTCTTTCCTTTGAAAATATATAAATACAACCATTTGGTAAGTAGATTTCATGCATAGTTACTATAGCTGCATTTGAATCAACATACCAGCATTTTAGAAATATCATAGCATTTCAAGTTCATAGTTTAAAATCCTTAACAATGGACATGTATTTTCAATCAATCTCATTCTCCTAAGCTGTCATTTCAATAAGCTATTGCTTGCACAACTGAGAGCCAACAACTTTAATCAAATCCTTGGAGATAGAGGATGATGGGATGAATTTGAAAGAGTTGTTTTTGTTTGGAGTTTACATTTATGTTTTCTAAATTAGTTTCTTTCAATATAATGTCTTGTTGGTGTGTTAGTTTATTGTTTAATTAATTTACATATTTTAATTCACACATTTTTGGTGCCCACCGTGGGGCATCCCCGTGTTTTAATCTTTTTATTGCATAAATTTCTGATAGGTGATGGACTGGAGTTGTGCTTTAACACATACGAGTCTTGGTTTAGCACATAGATGGACTGATTTGGCACATAAACAGACTATTTCAGTGCATAGATAGACTGTTTGGGAACATAGATGGACTGTTTCAACACATAGACGGGTTGTTTCAGTGCATCCTCGGACTGTTTTGGCACATAGACGGATTGTTTTAGCACATCCCTGGACTGTTTCGGTGCATCCATGGACTATTTCAGCGCATAGACAAGCTATTTTCATGCATCCCAAATTTATCTTTTAGCACATTTGTCAACTATTTTGGCGCATTGGTGGCCTGTTTTAGTGCATATAGGGGTTGTAAAAAAACAAATTTTGATTCTGATGCCATCTGCGGACATAATTTTTCACTTTAGCTTTTAAATAAAATAAAGCAACCCTAGGATAGAAATTTAAAATCTGGAATTTATCAATCCTAGGATATTCACCAAACTTCTTTTTTTTATGCTGGTTAAAATGAATCCAATGATTGTTGTGAAGCAAAATCTTCACTTAATATAGAAAATTGTCAATTTGGATTTAAAATTCAACCACTTGTTTGTTGTGATTGTCGGGTAATAGGTATATTCTCTCCCCTTTATTGGAAGATCAGAACACTAGACTTACCTATTTCATTTTATGCATTTCAAAGCTTTATTAAATCCTTTAGAAGGCCTATCGTAGTGGGAAAAAGTACTCACCCTACAGGAACGACCTAAGTGGGAACAACCAAAGCTAGGTTTTCCAACCCACTATAATCAAAGGTGAATTTTGGGGAAACCCATATTCAATGGAAGTGAGCAAGATAACCATCCCCAAAATCTTTGTTCTAAAGATTGGGAGGTCTCCTGGGGGAGTTTATCTATTGCCACGCTGAACGGAAACCTTGACTATGAACCATAGTGTAGATAGCCAACCGTGTCAGTATCCAAACATCATTTTAATCATGGTGCAAGGGGAGGGAAGAATCTACCTCCAAGACACTCACCATATAATCGCCACAGATTGTTTTCTCAAGGGATCGAGAAATCTAACCCTGGGTACGCACCTGGAAAAGATAAAAACACAGGCGCCCTCTAGGAGGTGACATGGCTGTGTGAGTCAATGCGATTTTAAGTTGTGGGTTGTGATTCCTATGATGACCTATTTGACAACTAAGAGTGAGTCTGTTTGAATTTCTTTTCTTGTGAAAAACCTATGGAAATATCAAGAACATACAATTTTTGTTTAGATTTTAAGATTAACAATACAATTGTTTGCTACTCTATGCTGTGTTTTTCACATTTAATTTAGATTAAGATCATCAAAAATTATCAAACTGTCCAAACATGTCTATCTCAGAAGTTTAAAAGGATATTTTAGCTCGTTTGTGCTTTGTTTTAGTGCATCGCTTCTCTATTCCAGTGCATTGTTGCTTTGTTCTAGCGCATTGCTGCTCTATTCCAAGGCATTGTTTCTCTATTTCAACACATCATTGCTCTATTTCAGCACATTGCTGCTCTGTTTTAGCGCATCGCTGCTTTGTTTCAGTGCATTGTTGCTCTGTTTCAGTGCATCACTGCTCTATTTCAGTGCATTGTTGCTTTGTTCCAACATATCACTGCTCTATTTTGGCGCATTGCTACTCTGTTCCAGTGCATCGCTTCTTTGTTTCGATGCATTGTTGCTCTATTCCAGCACATCTATCCTCTGTTTCGGTACATTTGTGCTCTATTTTTGTGTATTTGTGCTCTGTTTCGACGCATGTGTGGTCCAAGCCTAGGTAATTTCTCTAACATTTAGAAATCAAACATCTGAGTCTAGTCTTTTCCATGCATAGGGTTTGGAAGTCTACAAATTTTTCCAAAAAATACCTAGAGAGGAAGATTAAGAAGCCAAAGAAATCTCTCGGTTATAAAAATTTATTGAAAAAGAGGAAATTTTTATACCAAAGTCGAAAGGTCTTTCTTGAACATAGAACCTTTATTCATCGATATCATGACTTTGTTAAAGGTTTCCCTGACGATTATGCTGTAGAACCTTTATACTCACAAGCCTTCTTTCAAAGAAGAGCCCTTTCTCAAAGGCACAACCACAGTCAACATATTTGTTCTTCTTATATTCCCCAACCTGCAATTGTATACTCTACTTGTCCCGATCAAATTCTGCAATAGAGAACCCAAACACATTAGGCATTTATCACAATCCATCTTTTTACAAAGCTACGATCAAAACCTCACAAAGTGCAAAATCATCTTTGGTTTAATTCCCGCAAACAAGATTTTCATCCTTTCAATTAGGGAATCATGAGCTAAAGATTAGAAATCTTTTAATTCATAGAATCTTCATTCTATCTCGACTTTCATATCCATCAAGATTGCACTATTTCATTCTTTGATAAAAAGTTATTAGAAATTGGGCAAAGCTTATGCTTGTTGTCATGAGATCTCAAAAGCACATAGGAAAAGATGAAAGAGAAAGTAAGGTAAGAAAAATGGGTGATAATAGTGAGAGGGAAGAGAACCCCTTTCATAATTCTGAAAATATTGAAGAGATAACAAAGGAAAAGCTCCAAGAAGTAGAGCAGGATCCCCAATTCCATACTCTTATGGAAAGGATTTTAGAACAAAACAAGGAAAGATATTTCCTTTCATTAGCTAATCAAGGAGCTAAGTTACCTACCAATCTTGATACAGAAGGGATTAAAGAGAATCCTAAAACTCCTCCTAATGATTTTAGTGCCCTTACTCAATAGATAAAAGAATTACAAGGGAAAATAAAATAAATGCAAGGGGGTGCAACAAAGAAGTATGTTTTGGATGGCATATGTCCCTATCCATTTGATATGATTCTTCAAATGATTCCTTTTCCAAAACACTGTGAAATCCATAAATTTGATAGGTACAATGGGAAAACTAACCCCATTGAACATGTGAGGGATTTCTAAAATATGAGCTTAGAATTCACTTGTGAAGATACCTACTTAATGTGATTGTTTCCACGAAGTCTGGGTGGACAATTCATGGAGTGGCTTTCAAAGATCACTCCCTCCATCAAAACCTTTGAGGAGTTAATAAAAAAATTTATATCACAATACTCCTACAACATCCAACACTAGATAACCATGCTTGATCTTTGTAAGGTGAAACAAAAAGTAAGGGAATCTTTCACTACATTTTTGCAAAGGTGGAGAAGGGTGTTTTCTAGATACTCCCATCCTATTCCTAAAATAGAAAAGATGGAGATCTTTATTGATAGTCTGAATCAAGAGATGAGTTACAGACTAAACCTTTGTTGTCCTCAATCATTTGAAAAATTGATTGAAAATGTGATTACTATTGAAGGTGCCTTGGTCAAGCATGGAGTTCTAAAAATTGATAAAGAGGGTTCAAATTCGTACAACAACAACCACAACAATAGTAACAACAATGGCAAGTCATGATTTTGGACTCGAAATAAAAATGTTGTGAATGATGGGGTAGTAGATGCTAACAACGTGAATGTGAAGCCTACCATCCTTAATGTATCAGGTGTCCAATGTAGAAATAATGCTGGGAATTCTAGTACCCAAGGTAATATTTCCAATCAAGGGAATGTAACTAATAATTGTGGAAATAATTTTGGCAATAATCAAAATTCAAATGTGCCCAGATCTTCATATTTTTCGAATCGACGGAGTTTTACTCCCTTGGGCCAATATTTGGAATCCATTCTCAAATAATTGTTGAATCAAAATGCTATTACATTTACACCACAAAGAGATTATGAGCCTTGAGTTAAACTGCCATTGTGGAATGACTCACACTTTTGTGACTATCATAGGTGTAAAGGTCATAAGACAAATAATTGCCAAGGGTTAAAGAATATTGTTCAGGATTTGATTGATAACTACACCATCATGGTTGAGGGACATAATGTCAATGATGACCATTAGGAATTTAAGGATCCTCTCCCTAATTATCAAAAGAGGGAATCTTCGAGTGATAAGGGAAAGAATGTTAATTATGTCCACGACACCATTATCAATCATATTTATACTGACGATCAACAAATCAATGCTATCTGAATCAAAGGTAGCAAGAATATCAAGAGGTCAATGCTATGACAAGAGGACAAGCTAAAATTATTGTCAAGGGAAGCTCATCTAAAGTAGTAGTTCCCCCTCCATGTCAATACAATTTGGTTGATCAACTACGGAAAACATCAGCCCAAATTTTTATCTTGGAGCTCTTAAAGTTACCACCTGCGCATAAGGACATTCTGGAAAAAGCACTTGTTGATACAATTGTCTCTCATGATCTAGATATCAATAAATTTCAAGCCATGGTGGGACAATTTTCCTCATCCGCATGTTTATCCTTTACTAAGAAGGGTGACTCGTCCATAACCCATCCACATAATTCATCACTCTACCTAGAAGCTATGGTGCACAAAGCTTGAATTAGACGAGTCCTAATAGATGGGGGAGCTGAATTAAATATTTATACTTTGAAATTGGTCCTAGCTTTGGGTTATTTTGAAGAATCTATAGATCCACGAAGGAAGATTATAATCAAGGCATACAATGATGAGGAAATAACTTCCAAGGGCCTTATCATGTTACCAATTAGAGTGGGACCTATTGTGAAGAATACCTTTTGTTAGGTTCTAGATCAGGATCTAACCTATAACATACTCTTGGGTCATCCATGGATCCATGACATGCAAGTTGTTCCATCTACTTATCATTAATGCTTGAAGTTCCCATATGATGGACAAGAGGTAATGATACCTGTTGATCACATTAAAAGTCAAAATTTCTCTAACCTAAGAGCAACTCAGGACACACTTGTCTCACATAATAGAGAGGCCTTGGCAATCTCTACCTCCAAATACAATAAGAAAGCATGAGAAATGATAAGTAATTTTGGCGCCAAGCTAAAATTGAAAGATAATGGAGTGGGAGAATATTCTTTATCTCTCTCTAATTTACCCATATCTCCAAGATCCCATGGTCAACCATGAACATCTATACAATAGGCTATAGCAGCTTTAGCCTTAGCTTCAGTTCCCATCACCAATTTTAATGGAGTGTTTATCAAAGAAAATGAAATGGAAGATTGAGCTATTCTTGATTGGCTCTATAAAGATGAAGAAGAATTAGTACAACATATCAAGTTACCCACGAGACAATATGGAAAAGGTTATGCGATCATTAAGCAAATGGGTTATGAAGGAAATGGCCCTATAGGTAAAAGAAAAGAGGGTATCATTGAACCTATCCAACTAAAAACAATGCACCCAAGGGATAAGACTGGGTTAGGATATGGTGAAAATATAAAGGAAGAAGTGGTATAGAGAATGTCTAAAGAGGAATTAACTGAAACAATCCTAACAATTCAAGCAAATAACTCTAACACTGACTCTAATGAATATGAATGGGATGAATTCTCTAATGATACATTCATCTCTGAGAAAAAGGTGCATGTCATACACAAATTCACACCCACATTTTTACAAGGGGAAAGCTCAAGGCCTCCGCTTGATTACGTTCTACAAAGCGATCATGACTCAAGTGAAACTGATTTGATTCAAAGTGAGACAAATCATCCATAGGAGGATACCATCCAAGACCTCTCCCATAGTGACTTTAATAATAGTATCATGACTTTGACGGCCAGTGACCTTACTCATCCTAATGATCCACTTCCTTTGGTCCATCCTGAACTCATTGATTGGGAACAAGTCACACCAATTGATATCCCAACTTTTCCTAATGACGAAACCATCATAAAATTTCTTTGTTCATCCCATCCAGAAACAAGTTCCACCACAAAATCACAAGATTAGAGTTTTTCGACAGGAAAGTGCCAAGTTTCTTAGCTATGAAATAAATAACATAAAAAAAGGATCTAATGGTGAAAACCTAACAAAGGCAGTATTAGATCAAGAAAAAGAAAAATAAAAAGTGTATCCAATGGTGAAAACCTTCTAAAGGCACTATAGGATGGGAAACTTGACACTCTTTCGGAGCATTACTAGGAAAGGTCTTCTATTCTAATAGAACCAATAGAGGCACTCAATATAGGTACTATAGAAAAGCCCAAGATCTTGCAATTGGCTACATCTTTAACATAAGAGGAAATACCAAGATTCACAAAATTTCTCAAGAACAACCAAATTATTTTTGCATGGTCCTACATAGATATGCCTGGATTGGATCCAGATCTCATCATGCATCATTTATCTATTGCATTGGGGGCAAAACCTATGAAGCAGAAACTCAGAAAAATGCATCCACATGTTGTATTATTGGTTAAAGAAGAATTAAATAATCTTTTAGATGTTGGATTCATTCGGTCTATTGACCATGCAAAATGGATCTCCAATATCGTACCTATTTCAAAGCCAGATGGGAGGATCAAAATTTGTATAGATTTCAGGGATTTAAACAAGGCATGTCCTAAGGATGATTTCCCTCTACCGAACATAGATATGATTGTTGATTTAACTGTTGGACATGCAATGTACTCATTAATGGATGGATTTTCAGGATATAACCAAATAAAAATTGCACCAAAGGACCAGGATAAAATAGCATTCACATGTCCTTGAGGTACCTATTTGTGGAACGTAATGCCATTTGGGTTGAAGAATGCAAGAGCTACATACTAGCATGAAATAACCACAATTTTTCATGATATGATGCATACATTCATGGAATATTATGTCAATGATCTCCTTGCCAAATCTAACACCAGAGAAGGACACATAGATATCTTATCTAAAATTTTCAAAAGAATGGAACAATTCAAAGTGAGACTTAATCCAAAGAAATGTGTCTTTGGAGTGAAATTTGGAAATTTACTAGGTTACATTGTATTAGAAAAGGGAATTGAAGTGGATCCAGCTAAGGTACAAGAAATTATTGATATGCCACCACCAAGGAACATTAGTCAATTACGCTCTTTATAGGGATGGTTACAATCCATCTGAAGATTCATTGCACAACTGGCGGATAAAAGTTTACCATTCACTCATCTCTTACACAAAAATGTTCCATTGAAATGGGAGGATAAATGTGAAGCATCATTTGACCAGATAAAGTAGTATCTCATGAATCCACCAATGCAAGGTGCACCACTCATATTGTATATATCTACCACATAAGTATCCCTAGGAGAATTATTGGCACAGGAAGACAACTCAGGAAAGGAGTGAGCAATCTATTACATCAGTCAAACTTTGACAAGTCATGAGCTAAATTACACATTCATTGAAAAAGCTTACTTAGCAATGGTGTTCACTTCTCAAAATTTATGACATTACATGCTAGCACATACAATAAAGCTTGTGGCTAAGATTGATCCACTTAAATATCTTCTAAGTAAGGAAACCTTAACTGGAAGGTTGGCTAAATGAGTCATGATCCTGAGCGAATTTGAAATTCATTATGTGGATCACAAAGCTATAAAGGGACATGTAATTGCAGATCAGTTACCGGAAGCACCCATGCCAGTAGAACACCCAATACACATTGATTTTCCTGATGCTGATGTATTCACAACAAAAATTAAGAAGTCATGGGCACTCTACTTTGATGGTTCCTACACTCAACATGGCTCAGGAGTAGGGATTATGTTTATTACACCTCAAGGACATAATATTCCAAAATCTTATCATCTAATGTTCCCTTGCATAAACAATATAGTTGAGTATGAGGCACTATTAAATGGTATGATAATTGCAGTAGATTGGAAAATCAAAGAACTTCAATTTTTTGGTGATTCACAACTTGTTATAAATCAAATCAATGATGAATATCACACTAAGGATGAAAATTTGATACCTTACAAAGGGATGGTGGATGATTTCAAGAAATAATTTTTTGATATCAAGTTTATACAAATCTCACGTATTGATAATAAAGTAGCTGATGCAATGGCTACAATAGCATCTCTACTCTAGTTATCACAGAATCAAACATGATACGATTTTCTGGTGGAACAATCATTTTCTCCCGCCTATGACAATCCAAAAACTCAAATCATTTGTCACTTAACCAGTTCCGATTCTCCCTTGTATGGAAAAATTTACACTTACCTAAAGGATATTGTTTTACCTTTAGATTTTTCTAGAAATTAGAAAAGAAATTTCATTCATCAATCCTCCTGTTACACCTTAATTATTGATGTCTTATATAGGCATGGTCTGTATGGTACTCTCCTTAGATGTCTTGAACACGATGAATCAGAAAAGGCTTTACAGGAGGTACATGGTGGTATTTTTGGGACACACTTGAGTGGACTAACCTTAGAAAAGAAACTAGTGAGATTGGGTTACTACTGGCTGACCATGGAAAAGGAATCATTCATCTTTGTGAAGAAATGTGCAAAATGTCAGATTCATGGGAATCCCATTCATGCTCTTGCTCAGGAATTACAACCCTTCACCAAAACATGGCCTTTTGCTCAGTGGGGATTGGACCTGGTTGGCAAGACACACCCGTCATCTTCAAATGGACATAAATTTATCATTACAGCCACTGAATATTTCACTAAATGGATTGAATTTGTTCCCCTAATGACTGTTACTAGCAAAAAAATATTTTCAATCATTTTAAACTATATCATAT
The DNA here is from genome assembly GCA_007115665.2 of Sequoiadendron giganteum. Lineage (NCBI taxonomy): Eukaryota > Viridiplantae > Streptophyta > Pinopsida > Cupressales > Cupressaceae > Sequoiadendron > Sequoiadendron giganteum. Next base: position 434,690,062 of record CM021108.1, on the reverse strand, counting down.
GTCGATATGGTATTCCCAGCTCCATTATCATAGACAATGGAAGACCCTTTAAAAATCAGGATGTTGATGAGATATGTGAAATATTTTGCATCCAACACAAGTTCTCCATGCCTTACTATCCACAAGGGAATGGTGAAGATGAAGCTTCAAATAAAACAATTCTGAAGATTTTGAAGAAAACAGTAAATAAATCATGTCGTGATTGGCATGTTCAATTAAATCCAACATTATGGGCATACAAAACAACTATTCACACACCAACAAGTGCTACTCCTTATGCTTTGGTCTATGGAGCAGAAGCTATTCTACCATTGGAAGTTGAGATTCCTTCACTTCGAGTATCACTCAAGGGGTTAATCAATGATGAAGACTACAAAGTATCAAGGTTGTTGGAGCTATAACTGCTTGATGAAAGGCGTCAAACTGCAGTAAATAATTTAAAGGCATATCAACAAGTTATGTCCCGCAGCTACAATCATAGAGTTAAACCATAAAATTTTCAAGTGGGTGACTTGGTTCTCAAAGAAAACCCTCAAAATCAGCAGGATCGGGAAAAGAAAGGCAAGTTTGAACCTAATTGGTTGGGCCCGTTCGTTATCATTATCGAATATGGATCGGGGGCATATCAGTTGTCAACATCAGAAGGGGACCTGTTTGAAGATCCAACCAATAGTATACATATGAAGAAGTTTTATTCTTGAAAATATCAAAAATACAAAACAAAATAAAATTTAAAGAGCAAAAATACAAAAAAATTAAAAGGGAAAAAATTAAAAAAAAATTAAAAAAGGGGAAGAGAAATGTCATTGCCTTGATGAAAACCTGGCAAACAAGCGTCTTGGTAACACCAACAAATATAAATAAAAATCATAAAATTAGGAAAAAGTGCAATGAAAACAAATGGTGAAAACCTAGCAAACAGGCATTATTTGTGATTTTGTTTGGCTTTCTCATCTATTAGGATACATTTTGCATATCCATCTTTTTCATCGGCATCACATACATTCCTAGCCATCACATTCATATCAGGCATCACAACATCTCCTTCAAATGACAAGGATCTCATCATGGCTTGATGATTAGGGTTATCCTTAGCAGTAGTTGTGTCTAACAGGAGTCAAAGTACAGGGTCACTGGGGGAGGGGCAATTCTTCTTGAAGCTTTCTAGAAGGAAATTTGGCAACATGTGTCAGGAATAAGAATATCAGGAACAACAAGCTTATCCATTTAAAACTGAGTTTACATGACTAGTTTGATAGATAACAAAAACAAGTTGGATGATCTTAATCTGAATACAATGAATGGAACACTTAAAGCATAAGTTGATTTGTTGTTTCGACATTTGATGACATCATATCTTTGGAGTGGTTCAATGATCTATTGAACTAGAATCACAAGGAAGGAGTATGATTTTCTTTGCTTGTTGTCTTTAAGCTAATCACTAATATTGTGCAAATTTTTCGTGGGACATGCTCTATAACATATCATTGATGACATTTCGGAATTTGCATAGGAAAATGGTTAACTTTTGTCTATTTATGCAAACAATACTCAAGTCATCTTGGTTCAATTATACCTCGATGCTTGTATTAATTTTCTATATCAAAAATCATGAAAGCAGTACTCAGGTCATCATTGGTGCTAACATACCCTTTGATGTGTGTACCAACTTTTAACATATCAAAAGACTCAATGATGAAAATCATGTGCAGCATGAAATGACAAAAAGGAGAAAGATTCGTTACTACATTCTAGGACTACATGATTCATTTAGGTTTGCATTTTGAAGGTTGTCTACGGTAGATTTTTGAATGTTGGTAACAGTTTCATATATCTTTTTCAAAACAACAAATTGAGTAAATTTGGACATTTGTGGCATGTTATTCCATTATCATTCATTCATTTAGGTTATCATTATTATCGCATTTTCATACTTGCATCATCATTTCATTTTGTTATCAATTCATCATGATCATTATCCATCTTTGCATATCATATGCATGGTCATTATTTTAATCATTCATCTCATTATTATATCATAACATTAACATTTACATTTGTATTATTGCACATCTTTTCACATACATATACATTTATAATAAGGTTGCATCCATTTCATTCATTTCACATCATCATTTAGGTTATCATGTTCATTTTCATTACATCATTTATCATTAATTCACCATTATCATTATTATCATATTACATCATTATTCATGTCATGTGCATATCATTTATTAAAATTACATCTTCATCATCATCCCATTATGTCTTGTTACATTTCATCATCACTATTATAATTTATATCACTTTTTTTTTATTAAGTCTCATTCATATTGGACAAATATCCATTTACTTTACATTATATCATTTTCATATTATAGTCATATCATATTTAAGACACATCATCTCATTAACATCATTCAAATCATTACATCTTACATCTTGCATTCATTACATACATCATGAAAAAAAATCACCATTGTATCATCATATATAAAATAAGACCATCATCATACATCATATCATCATTGCATCATCATACACGACATAACATATAGAAATAAAAATGCATCTATAATCATACATCATGAATCATCCATAACACGTGCATAATCAAATCACCACTGCAAAAATAAATTTCCAGAAGTACAAGGATATCAAATGTTTCAATAAGATATATCAAATAAAATGAATAAATGTGTCAAAATGATCATCACTGAGGGGCATCTAGACAAGGCACATGACTGCTACTATCTCCTAAGGTGGTAGGTCTCATAGGATCTCTGCTCCTTGAGGCTCTGATCTCTCGTCTAGTTGGCTAACCCACACTCCTGGTAGCACTCCTAGAATGACTGCATGAATGGGTCCAAGACCAAGTACCTGACTGTGTAAAGGCAATCCTCCTCTTGGGTGGTACTGCCTCAAAATATATCATCCTATAATACTCAGCCTCCCGAGCAGTCTCCAATCCCTTTGCTACAACCTCTCCAATAGAGGTGCTCTCAATTGATCTCAAGAGTCTCTCGGCTACCCCCTTAGGCTATATACACCTCTCCCGGAAGCTATCTCACTCTATCGTAAGCTAAGCTATATGTGGGTTAGGAGGTGGTGGTTGTGAAACCTGTGCCTATAGCTGACTGATCATCACTTGTTCCTATGTTAATTGACTTCAAAGAGTATGAACCTCTGTCTGCAAAGAATCCAGTTGTCCCTATGAGGGAGCCATGAAAATAACTCTTGGAGCCGAAGTACTCGGCTGGTCCACCACTCTAGATGTTTGTGGCCTCATACTAAAGGGTACATCAAAGAATAATCTCTGCCTTCCACCCCCACCACCTCCATCATCCCCACTGTTGTCATCATTGTTGTCATCAAGGCTGCCAGAGTCATCTCCCTCCTCATCAATATCCATGGTTGTTGCATCATGTACTATGCTTGTGCAACCTGTGGCTTCCCTACTATTGCCTGTGCCTATCCTCGCCCTTAATGTATAACTAGTCCTCTCAATAATGGGGCAGGATCCTCTAGGCTGGTGAACCTCGACAAAGGATGTGTGTAGAAGAAAGCTGCATAATCATCCGTCATCCCCACATCTATCACCTTTGGGTGCATCGCCCAGTAATCCGATTGTAAATCAAAATATTTTTCCCTAGTAGCCTCTATGGCCATGAATGGACCCCACTTTGCTACATCCTCTCAACACCTGGCATAGTGTGCCACACCCTATGACATCATCTATACAAGTCCAAATTATCTCAAGACCTGCATAACCAAAAACTACTCGATGATGAATGGGGCACTTCCAATCAGGTATCTCGATCTGGTGCAAAATGGAAGCTCTATATCATCTGCCTCCCAAGGGTCACAATCAAGATACGGTCTCCATATGACGGTATCCATGTCATCTAGTACCCTCCATGAGTACTCTAACTTGCCTAGCCTCAGCTAGACAACGGGACCTTTGTAGGCATAAACATAAGGGAACCCAAGAGGATGATCCCTTCAAACAATGGGATGAGTGATCATAATCCGCTCCCATGCCCATATCTAAAGAAGAGTAACTCCATAGGAGAGACTCTTCCCATCTGTGTACACAACCTGATGAAGATCATGGTATAGATGGGCAAGCATATAGGACCCCCATGCATATCTGGTCTAATGGAGAAGCATGTCCTCTAAGATCCGACCCCACCCAACTGATAGTCCCTTTGACCTGCGATCAAGACAAAGGAAACCACCAATGAAACTTGCTAACACTGAAGGCAGTGGGGCATATCTCTCCACCATCTCCTTCCAGGGAAGCTCATATCCGAAGACATGAGGATCCTAGAAGACTCATCTCAATGCATCAGTCCCCCCAATTTCCTTGCGATCATAGATCACAAGCTCCCCAACTACAGGAATACCCAGAATCCTATATACATCCTTTGGCATCATGTTCATCTCTCCTGTGGGTAGATGAAAGGTGTTATGCTCGTTGTGTCACCTCTCAGCTAATGTAGTCAACAATGCCCTATTGACCCGATACTGCGAGATCCTTAATAGTGGACACAACCCACATTGGTATATAATCTCTAAATCATCCTGTGACAGTTGTAGAACCATCTCCCAAGTACGAGGAAATCTCTCCTTGATCTGGAGGAGGTTAAATTCCTCCTTTATAACATCATCATGCAAATCAATACATCAAGCAAAATCATCAATTACATCAATCAGCTTAACCAAATCAAATATTATTTATTTTTCATATCGCATGGAAACAAATCTATCTATAATTTCTACTATTTGTTTTTCATATCACATGGAAACAAATTTAACAGTCAATTGACTCCAACATCTATCTATTTGCCTTTCAATCAGGAAAGAAAATCTATCATCTATCTATTTGTTTTTCAAGTAGGAAAGCAAATTTCTCTTTACTATTTTTTCTTCAAACACGAAGACAAATTTATCAAATCAAGCTAATATATTTCAACAACATATAAATCAATTGTCTAATCTAGCAAAAATCATCAAGTGCATATCATTTTTTTTTCAAAAATTGAAATTTGGTAAAAATCCATGGATGCACTAAAATAGACATTGAATGTGCTAAACAACGAATGCGCTATTTAAATCCATGGATGCGCTACAAAAGAGTTTCAATGCACAACTCTATCTATGCGCTAAAATATTCATTCTATGTGCTAAGGGTCCTATGCGCTATTCTATCAAACAGATGTGCTAATCTATCTTATCTATGTGCACATCTATTCAATGCGCTAATCTAGCATCCTATGTGGACAAAATTTATGGATGCGCTACTTAATGCTTCCTATGCACTATTATATGCTATGCGCTAATCTACACATCTATGTGCGACTATTTCATATCTATGCGCTACTTTGTATGCACGACTTTATCAAACCTATGTGCTATATTGTGACTCATATGCGCTAAAGTAGAGCATAAAAAATTTGAAAAATTCAAAAAACGTGAAAATTGATCAAAAAAAAATTACAAGAAGGATCAAGTTGACTTACCGGAGGTCCGTACGCGGCCGGTCTCTAATGAAGCAGGCTCGCTCGAATCTATGGTTCTCATAATGAATTGACATTGTAAATTTTTATCTCAGAGCTCTCAAAATTACCAAAGGTTACTGTTCAAATGAGAATGACTTTTCACCTTTTCCACTTTTTAAGAGGGGTAAAAATGTGAAAAAATTCAAATTTTTACCTTGCAAAGTGCTATTTCGAGAGTTAAATCACCTACATCTTTCTGAAAATCATCAACATCCTTTCAAAAAATCCTCATTATCATTCAAATCATGCGATTTATCTCTCGAGGGGGCATATAGCATCGGTAATTTCTAAAATTCTAGGGCAAAGTTCTTTGAAGCAATGTGTAAAACACATCACTTCAAAGAGGGGAAAAATGTACACATCTAAAAATGGCCACGGTTATTCAAACCTGTTAATTAATTAAATATGAATTATTTAATTAATATTTGGAGTCATCTACATAAAAATAAATTTAATTATTTATTTATATTGTTCTTTTTTCCAATTCTTCTAATTTAATTAAATAAATAATTTTTTAAAATTATTTCTACTTTCCTCTTAATTAAACTAAATAAATTTTATAATTTATTTATTTAATTATCATTTCATTTCTAAAGTTTGAATGTTTAAATTTAAAACAATGGAATATTTTAATTTCATCTCATATTTAAATATCTTTTTCACCTCACTCAATCAAATATTGTAAAATATTTAATTACCTTTCTTTTTCACTCCACACATAATTAAATATTATTTATTTAATTTTGGAAACTTCCATTTGCACATGTCACATATAATTAAATAAATTTATTTATTTAATTGGCATTATCCTCAACTTTCAAACCAATTTTCATAAATGAAAGATAAATGCCATGTTTGTCTCCATTTTTGAATGAGGATGGTTTTGTGGGTTGAAAACATTCTTCCACTTTCCTCTCAACCTTCCACCTTTCTCTCAACTTCTCCATCTCTCACCATTCATCCTGACAAGTTTGAATCTCAACTGTTGATCTTCGCCAACTGGATTCTTGCCTTCAAAAATCTATAAATACAGCCATTTGGTAAGTAGATTTCATCTTAGATTTCATGCGTAGTTACTATAGTTGCATTCAAATCAGCATACCAACATTTTAGCAATATCATAGCATTTCAAGTTCATAGTTTAAAATCCTTGACAATGGATATGCATTTTCAATCAATCTCATTCTCCTAAGCTATCATTTCAATAAGTTGCTGCTTACACAACTGAGAGCCAACAACTTTAATCAAATCCTTGGAGATAGAGGACAATGGGATGAATTTGAAAGAGTTGTTTCTATTTGGAGTTTTCATTTATGTTTTCTAAATTAGTTTCTTTCAATATAATGTCTTATTGGTGTGTTAGTTTACTGTTTAATTAATCTACGTATTTTAACTCACATAGTATTTACAAAAAAATCTCTACCATTTGAGTAAGCTACATTTGTTGTTCCCACAAACCAACACACCATCATACCTTAATGCAACCCATTTTTTTCCCTTGACTTGGGATTTTGCTCCCAAGTGGCTCTCTTCCCAACAATCTCTCCTCCTCCCCCATGTAACCCAATTGACTCTTCCACATGTGCAAAACTTCACTTGGGATTTTCCTCCCACATGTCTCTCTTCCCAACAGTCTCTCCTCTTCCACATGACTCTTCCACATGTGCAAGCTTTGATTAAGGGTTAGGATCCAATCCATATTAACTGTGAAAGTATATTATCTCCTTTTTTATCATTTTACATGCTAAATTTTTATGTTCTAAAAATTGTAAACTAATAATGCTCAAAGGGGAGACTTTTTCTTTTCACCAAAACTTGTGAATGGGGAGTTAAATTTTTAAGTGTAAATAATCAATAGAAAGTTGGTTTTTCTGCTACACTTTGGAATCAAGATGATTTGAACATTGTGTTATTTTAATGAATTTTTTTCTTCAAAAATCAAATTTGTAAGAAACTTTTGACAAGGTAAGAATTTCACCTTGATTATCAAAATCTCACAAACATTTTTTTAAAAATATCACAATTTCACAAAGAATTCAAATTTGCATGTAATTTTAAGATTTGGATAGCCCATTTTATTATAATTTGTAAAAATCACCATGCATTTTAAATGGTCAATTTGTCATTCAAATTTAACATAAGTTGTAATTTCTCTTGCACATCTTTCTAGGGGCCCTATGTTTCAATGCTAATCATTATGGGAGGCTCTCAATTATTGAATCAAGGGGGTTTCTTGAGTTGTGCCTTTGAGAAATTTTGTGAGTCATGTATTGAGCACTTGAACATTTATATTAAGAATTTTATTTCTTATTTTTCATTTTATTGGTTGTAATTATAAACATTGAAAAATGTCTTGAATAATATTGTGCACTCAAATTAGTTATACTAACATTGTTTCATCCTCAAACCCATCTTCTTTTCACTTAATTAATTAAATTAGCCTAGCTATTTTTATCAATTATGTCATTTTCATATATTAACCTAATTAATCTAATCGGGTTAATTCACCCCCTTTCATGCTAACATTTTGTCTCAATAAATTAAATAGATCAAAATATTTAATTTAAAATCCTTGAATCTTCTTATTTAATTAAATAACCCTAAGTTATTTTATTAAATGCCATCCACCTTTCCCCCATTCATCAAATCACTTTATTTAATGAATATCATCTAATTCTTCTAATCTCCTAATTGCATAATTAACATTGTTTAATTATCAATTATTAAATAAATTAATTCCCCCACTTGCAAGGGAATATTCCTCCTTTGCAAACTCCTCCAAAAGGAATATTCTCATAGAATATTCCTTCCCCTTGTGCACAATTAAAATTTGTTTTAATTTGTTAATTCTCCTTTTTTCCTTACCCACGAGAATACTCCAAAGAATATTCTCTCTCCCCACCCATTTCAAAAATGTAATATTCTTACAAAGCTTCTTGTGTGTGATCCCACAATATTTTTTTACAATTTTTGATCAAACTGGACACTGAAATATTGTTTTCTAACTAAATGTTCACTTTCGAGCAACTATAGTGCCTAAACTATGAGGAATTTGAAGATGATGCAAACTAGTGATTTGTGACATTTTGTTTGTAGACTCTAAATATATATTTTAAAAGAAAATTGGACTCAGATTCCACTTCTTTTTCCATCTCCTTCAAAAACTAGTTTTTTCAACAAACAACATTTTTAAGGAGTGACACTCAAGATATACAACATAGATTTTTTCCATGAAGGATAAAATTCTAATTCTTTTGGATTTAGATTTGTATCTTTGATATCTAGTGCGTCCAATTGGTCTCATAGTTTTTTATTGAATATTTTTTTCTTAATCAAGTTTCGAAGTCAAACCAATTACAATTCAGACATAGGTGGACTGTATACAATGTAACTTTTTTTGTATGTATCGAAATTCAACTTTTTTTTGTTGGATCAAGGACTTCAATATCTAGTGCACTCATATTTTTAATTTTTTTTTTTATAATCTACTATTTTTCCACATGTGGAGAATAGAGAGCTTGATTTTTGGCAAAAAACCTATGTTTAATAAAAAAAAAAAATGAATATATAATAAAACCAAAACAAATTAAAATTATATTCATTGGATAGCTCATTCTAAGGACTACCATCAACTAGTTGGGTCTGTGAAGTCTCCTCCATTTTTATCCTCAACCAAAGCTTCGAAGTGTAAAATATTGGACTTTTTTGGTGCTTGAGGGGGAGAAGGGGGAAAAGGGGGGTTCGAGTGAACCCCCTCTCCACAATTGGATTTTTTCCGAGAATGGTGGGCCCCATCATTAAATGGGTTTGCTCTAACCTGGGTTCTAGTAAACCCTATTTTGGTTCGCTCGAATCAAATAGTTCATTTGAACCCCTAAAATCATTTTTTATTTATAGGGTCATTTTTTTCAACTTCTCCTTCCTCACTTGAATTGTAAACCATTTTTGTGGGTTTACCCTTGTCCAAGTTAACTTGTGACCTCTTGTACAAGTCAAAAGTGTGTTTATTTGAAGGAATATGAACACTTGATTAAAATATCATCTTTCATTCTCATTTGTTGATGAGAATCCATGATCCATGCCTCTAGCTTCCTCCATCCTTGACCATTGATTAGCATTTTTTATATCAACCCTCCATTTCTCATTTCCTCTCTTATAAATAGGTCACTATTTGGAGACAAATGGATCCATATTTTTTAGAGAAAACTCATGCTGTCAAAATCACTCACACTCACACTCATATTTAGCATTTACTTAGTATCATTTTAGCTTAATTACTTTCATTAATTAGCTTATCTTCCATTAATTTCTTCCATGGTAACTTAGATGCATACATTTAGCTTGTTTGTTAATTAGGGTTTCAATATTTTTAGCTTAAAAACCATTTAGATTAGCTTCGTATTTGTACAGCTTAATCATTTTAGTATAAAATCATGTTAAATTAGCATGCATCATGCTCATTTAGATTAAAATATTTTTTTCATACACATCTCACAATCGCTCCATTAATTTTCTTCAATAAAACTGATTGGAACAAGCTCATTTACCCACAAAATTGGGAAAGGGTCGTCATTCCACATCAATGTGATACCACTCCCATAATGGGATAGGTTTCAATGGATTAGAGTAGGAATTTTTAAAGCTTTCATAGTTTAGTATGCTTGATTTTAATGGATGCTTGGTTTAATTTACACTTGATTGATCCTGTTAAGATTGATGAATGTGACCAATGGATTAGTATGGGCTGATTATGCTTGATCCATAAAGAATCAAAGCATAATGAAGATGCTAATGTCAATCTCAACAGGATCAATCAAGTGTAAATTAAACCAAGCATCCATTAAATCAAGCATACTAAACTAAAAAATATTAAAAAATTTCTACTCTAATCCATTGAAACCTATCCCATTGTGGGAATGGTGTCACATTGATGTAGAATGACAAACCTTTCCCAATACTATGGATAAATGAGCTTGTTCCAATTATTTTTATTGAAGAAAACTGATGGAATGATTGTGAGATGTGCATGAAAACATGATTTTAATCTAAATGAGCATGATGCAAGCTAATTTAACATGATTTTCTGCTAAAATAATCAAGATGTACACATATGAAGCTAATATAAATGGATTTTAAACTAAAATATTCAAACCCTAATTAATTAATAAGCTAAATGGATGCATTATGTGATCATGGAAGCCTTAATTGAAGCTAAGCTATTATGCAAAAAATTTAAACTAAAAAAATCTAAACATGTGCTAAATATGAGTGTGAGTGAGTGATTTTAACAACATAATTTTTATGTTAAAGATGGATCCATTTGTCTCCAAATAGTGACCTATTTATAGGAGCGAAAATGAGAAATGGAGGGTTGAGATAAAAAATGCTAATCAATGGTCAAGGATGGAATAATTTGGAGGCATGGATCATGGACTCATCAACAGATGAGAATGAAAGATGAGATTTTAATCAAGGGTTAATATTTGTTCAAAAAACATACTTTTAACTTGTACAAGAGGGCACAAATTAACTTGCAGAAGAGGTCACAAGTTAACTTGCGCAAGAAGCTTTGTAAGAATAATCCCTTTATCAAGTGAGTGGAGGAGAGAGAATATTCTTTAGAATATTCTCATAGGTGAGGGAAAAAGGATAATTAGCAAATTAAAAAAAAATTAATTGTACCAAAGAGGAAGGAATATTCCTTTTGGAGGAATGTGCAAAGGAGGAATATTCCCTTGCAAGTGGGGGGAAATTAGATTTAATTAATAATTGATAATTAAACAATGTTAATTATGCAATTAGGGGAATTAGATGGAATTAGATGATATTAATTAAATAAAGTGATTTAATGAAAGGGGGAAAGGTTATGAAATTTAATTAAATAAGAAGATTCAGGGATTTAAATGAAACAACTTGATTTATTTAATTTAACAAGATAAAGTGTTAGCATGAAAAGGGAGTGAATTAACCTGATTAAATTAATTAGGTTAATAGATACAAATGACGTAATTAATTAAATAGCTAGGATAATTTAATTAATTAAGTAAAAAGAGGATGGGTTTTAGGAGGAAATGATGCTATTATACCTAATTCAAGTGTATGATATCATTCAATAAAATTTTACGTGTCCACATTTTTCCCCTCTTTGAAGTGAGGTACCTATTACTTTGGTTCAAAGACTAATGCTCTCTAGATTAAAAAATACTAATTAAATAAAAAATTCTAATCTTTTAGATGCCCCAGTAGAAGGATTAAGTTGGTTCCCTTCCCCCTCAATAAATCAAGCAATTTCTTTGAATTTTGGGTTGATTTCTCAACAAAGGTTAAATTTCACCCTAGGGGTCTAAAAGGTTCCAAGATGCAAGAAACATGCCAAAAATGCAAAAAATGATGCAAAACAAGCTTTAGTTTGGCAAGATTGGTGAAAGTGATGAAAAACCCTAGTTTCAAGGTTAAATCAACACAAAAACCCCTAATTTTGAGGCATAATAGGTGAGGAAGGGTCACTTTCAATTCATTTTTGCATTCACACCTTAGAGAATCCTTTCAAATTGAGATCTAACCCTCTAATGAAATGGCACAATGAGTGCTCCTATGACACATTTATGACTAGGTTCATGAGTACTAGAGGCTTCCAAGCACATGACCACTGATATGTGATTAAAAACTAGATTTAAATTTTGACTTTTAAGCGCATTTATTGCAATTTGAAATTTGAATTTTGTCAGTGTCGCTATATAGCGACACTATTTTTAGAATCGACAATGCTATTTTGATTTATAGTGACACATATGTAGATAGCGACATAGTTCATGATTTAAAATTAGGGTTTCAAATTTAAAATTGTGGTGCATATGTAAATAGTGACTCATCTTTTGATTTAGAATTTAGGATTAGGGTTTTACAAGGTCAAATAGCAACACATGTGTGATTAGTGATGCATATTGCGGTTTGTAATTTAAATGGTTTGAGCATCACTATTTGGAATTTGAGTTATAGTGATGCTATCGTGAATAGCAACACTTTTGTCATTTTAGGGGATAAAAACTCCAAACTTAGCCAATGTTTTTGAATTTTGACATCATATGGATTTTTTGAGTTTTTACAAAGAACCTAACCTAAAAGACCTATCCTAGGGGCCTCAGGGACTGATCAAATATTAGTCTTTCCTATGTTATACATGCAGAGACCACGTAGTTCAATTGAATTGACTTATTGAAGATGAGATATGAATAGTTGATGGAATTTGTTTTTATTATAAGAAAATCCTAAAGGACTAACCTAGGGTGTCTTGGGGGCACATCAGTGATGACCTTGCCAATGTTCAATCTCATAGACTTGTAGTTTGATAGGGCTCTATTTTTGGATTTTCAACATTTTGATTTTTTAGGGATTTTGATGTGTTTTGGAAGTTTTGGATTTTGACTTTACAATTTTTTGAATGTTTTTGGATTTTTAGTTGTACAGGATTTTGATGTTTTTAGATTTTTTGCATGATCTCAATGAGTGTATGGATATGTGATGATTTCAGTAATCTATTTTGGGATTTTGTTGAAAACCAAGCTAGGATTGATTTTATTGATGGATTGATGATGATAACATTATTGAGGATACATAACAATTCAAGGATAGTGTTAAGCAACATGAGGATTGGGAAGGATATCCCGTGATGATGATGAATTGATTGGATAAGATTGATCAATATTTTGAAGCTTGGTTTGGAACAAAGTTTGTTGGAATGAGTTGATGTGATGTTGAAGTGCAAGGTAGATTCAACTAATATAGATTGTTTGGATTGATGTTTGATAAAATATAAATATTGATAAGGAACATATTCTCGTCAAAATGTGCAATGGGCTAGTGATTTGGATTTTTTCTTCAAATGATTTGGCCAATTTGATTTTGTGTTAGAAAATATTTAGATCACAACATGAGTTATAGGATATAACTCACTATTTATTCCAAAATAAAGATGTAAGTATATTACCCCAACATCAAGAAATGTATGGAATGCCATGGGTGGATGCATGGATAAATAAATGGATTGATTGATAGGTACGTGTAGGATTCCAAGGATTATCTTGTGATAGGATAAAATGTTTGGATAGAGTATGCCTCTTTGAAAAATGACTTATGGCTCGAATAGTCCTAGTTAGAATAGGACCAATGATAGTGACCCATGTCAAGAAGTTTACCATAAGAAAGTGTGAAGTACATACTGAACCTTTGCCAAGATCAAGATAAGTCATATGGGATGAAAACGGATTGGATAATGAATGGTTCCTGGATTTATTATGGATGAGATGAGATGCCTCCACCTAAAATGGTACACATAGATGCTTGATTCTACTCATGATGCCTATTTTCTAATTTTTCATCATGGTACTTGTCCAAAGTACCACCAAAGTGGTTCTCACTAGAGGACGATTTTTATCCTAACTATTTTCTTGATTTTTTGAAACTTTATGCTCATGTCGAACCACCCGGTGGAAGTTTTGTAGACGTTGATGGTGCTGATATATATGTTGTCATGATGTTCTAGTGATATCCTACTTGGAGGAGTTGTTTTTCTAAAATACAAACACTTGAATGTATCCCCTGGGTCTTTTCATCTTCTTTATTGATATCGAAGTTAACCTTACTTAGATGTGCACATCAAAATAGAGTTCCCTTAGAGTCCTTATGATAAAGAGTTTCTACCAACACATGATTAATATGAGAGTTGGATATCATGGATGTTGAAGTGGATGGTGGAATGCATTGAGGGATATGAGATGTAAATGGATTGGTCCAAAGTTTAGAATCTTTGATTCTCCAAACTTGGGGTGATGAGCAATAATGGGTGGATATGGAGATTTGATTGGGACCAAATTCTTCATATACTTTGTAGGTCACTCTTGAAGCTTTCTTTTGTATTAATGGACACTTTTGATGGATGAACTTCCCTTTTTTATTTTTCCCCATAGTTTATTTGACTAATGGAGTGTGATAGGGATAATTTTCTTTATTTTTCTTTGGTATCCATTTTATTTTTTCTTGTCCATTTTTCTTTGGTATCCATTTGATTTTTTCTTGTCCATTTTTCTTTGTTGATTCTTTTGCTTCAATAATTTTCTCTTTTGTTTGATATAGACCTCTTTCTTGTGATTGGTCCCAATTACTAGATGGAAAGTGTTGAAAGAATGGAGAAGATCATTCTCTATGTTGTCATTGAGGTCACCATGTTGTTTATGGTATAATATTTGTCTAGTAGCCTGAATCGGTGTGCAAAATAGGTTTACTTACTTTGGTGTTTGATCTGGTATTTTGGTCTGCTTATTCTCTTTGGTAATAATCAATATTTAAGGTTTTTAGAAAAGGCTTGTGATCACTAGAAGCGCATATGTATGTATTCTTGTATGTTAATATGATTGGATGGTGTGTTGGCATCAATTTGGGTGATTGCATTTCATTATTAGGTTAATCATGGTTGACCTAATAATTAGTTAATAGATCAACATGTATTGTGGATATATGTGAGACCTAGCTTTGGTCCCAACCAACGTAACATTGCATGACACATGGTTGAATTAATTTTGGAGAATCTTTGTATGAAGCCAACAATTATCTTTTTGTAAATATGTATTGAATCCAATTAGACCGACCTAATTAATGCATGCAGATATATTAGATATATATACAAGATGGTTTGTAGATGAATCATGTGAGAAAGTGTGAGTTGATATGCGAAGTATGCAAGTAGAAAGGTGAAGATTAGTTTTTTTTCATGCAAGCGAATACTCTAGGCATCAAAGTAACTAAATCTACACTTGCGGTGTAATTCCATCAATTCATATTTTGGTTGTAAGCCATTTTGTTTCTATAAATTTTGTAGGTAATGAGCCTCCATGTTTGGATAGTGATTCCTTGTAAGAAGTGAGCTTTTGTATCTGGCAGTGAGCCTCTTTTGTAACTAGTATTGAAATAACTATATATTATGAGCTAATCCTCACCATGTTTTTTCCCTCGTTGGGTTTTCCATGTAAAATTTTGGTGTTCTTGTGTTGTATGATTTCATGCTTTTTTCTTTCTCTTCTCTATTGATGTATTAAAGTAAGTAATGGTGTTTGTTCAATAAGTTTAAAAAGATACTAATTTAGCCCCCCCTCTTAGTATCTTGAATATTCAACAATTGGTATCAGAGATTTGGTTCCTCTAGAGAAGTCTAACAGCTTGAGAGAGATCCTGCATATTGAAAAAATGGATAAAGAAGAGTTTCAGACTACCCTTGAAGATCTTGAGAAGGCTGAAATTGAAAACAAAGATCTGAATGAAAATCTTGATGAGCAAATGAATGCATCTAGAAATTGAAAGAGCAATTAAAGAAATTCAAATAAAGACATAGAGAAGTGAGTGAGCAACTAAAACAAGCAAATGAAGAGAATGTCGAATTAAAGATGAAAGTGGATGAAAAGAGGAGAGTTGAGGAGTTTCTGAAAATAGTGATACAAAGCAAGTCTAATGTTTTCTCTAGGCTTGAACAAGAAGTGATGAATCTTAAAGAAGAATTAGATAAAGAAAAACTTTGTGAAGATGATTTCAAGACAAGATCCACCAAGCTTGATGAATTAATAGCAGGACATAAAACTTCTAAAGACAAAGGTGGCTTAGGTAATGAAGTTGGTGAAAAGATGCATAACTCAAATCCAATAAATAATAAGAAGACTCAAGATGAAGGGAAGCCGAAAATAAATCCAAGAAGGAGATCACCTATTAGACAACCAAATGCTCAAAGGCACCCATCATTCAATGGTGTTTTTTTTTCATGTAATAAATTTGGTCATAAGGAAATTGATTATAGGAGTAGGATGAATCAATTTTTTGGTCCCTTCTCCAGACAATGTTATACATGCAAGAAGATCAGACATAAAGCTAATGAATGCAAATCTCAAGTAAGGATGATTAGTCGAGTGATGATGAATAGATTCAATGGAGGTAGGATAAATAAATATTTTGATGGCTATTGCTATACCTGTAACATGTTTGGGCATAAAGAAAATTAATTTAGAATAGAGATTGATGGAAATCAAACAAGACAGATAAATTTTGTTTACTACAATTGCAAAAAATTGGGACATATTTAAAAAGGGAAAGTAGTTTGCTCTGGTGAAAGATGATGAACCAGTGAAAAATATTGACAAAGAAGAAGTTAAGAAAGAAATGAGAAAGATATGAAAGAAGAAAGAAGAATCAAAGACTATTGATGTGTCTATACCCTCATTTGGTGTAGATGATTCCTTTGGGAATCAGACCTAGCATGGTCTTAGGGGGAGCTTTATCAAAAAATAACTTAAACCCCCTGGAAATACGATGTGTCAAATGTTGGCATGTGGATATATTGTAAATAATGGTTGGATGGAGGTGATGCAAAAGAAACCAAAAGAAAAAATGTGAGCATGTTATTTTGTGGAGTGAATTAGGGTTTCTTAGTCCAAAGGAAGAAATTTTTTGTCAGCTTTTTGCAATTAATGTGATTTAGGGAAAAATCATGGTGTATAAAAATTTTTTTGCAAGTCATTCTAGATTTCCTAAAGCATTTGAATAATTTGAAGAGAAACTTGGAGATTTCTTGGAGTGATTCTAAAGAGATTTGGAGCATCTCTTAGAGATCTTTATGGACATTAAGAAACAAGCAACAAAAGTTTCTCTCTCACAGTCAAGGAGGAAGGTAAAAGAATACTTTTTTGTTGAATTTGAAGAAGTTAAGTGCTATAATAGAATCTTCTAATAGAGGATTGAGTGGAAATATCCCACTGAGGCTAAAGGGAGTTGAGCTAAATGAATTCAATCATCACAAGATAAAGACAATGGAATTAGGGTTAGAATCGAGACACTTACAGAACTTACAAACCCTAGGTTTGGACTTGTGGGGAGAATTCCATTGGATTACTAATAGATAATTCATCTTGTTCATTTTGAGTAAATTCAAGGATGGAAGCATTGTGTTGGATATATCCTATCCTGTTACAAAGGAAGTGATTGAGGCTATCATTGGGTTATGTAGTATTGGAGACCTTCCAAAAAAGAAGACTATAAAATACAAGGAAGTAGAGGAGCTGACAGGAGTTGATAAAGATCCTTGAGCATTGTTGATTGATACTATTATTGATTCCTTCATTAGGTATGTTGTGTATGGAATTTCCTATAAAACTTATTTTAGAAATTGAGATGGCTCTACTTCAACCATTATCATGTATCTAGCACATAAAATGGTTAAAGAGAATAAGCAGTTTGATATATGTGGATTAATTCTTGAAAATCTTACCAAAAATATATGAATGTCATTGTTAGAAGGATACCTTGTCCATTTTGGGTCCTTACTTACATTTCTATTACTCTATTTTCTAGACTCGTTACCAAGAAAGGAAGGTGTTAAGTGGGAATCTGGGATTCCCATTGCAAGACAAATATATAGATACTTGGAAGGATTGGAAGATAAAGAAAGTGTGTGTAAAACCTTTTTCTTATCTTTGCAGAAAGATATGTGTTCTGTTTTGGTTACGTCTAGTTGATTTGAGGAAGGTTCTTCCTCCGAAACAAAATAATTGGAAGTTGTCATTAGTGATTCCCCTCTGGAATTGAAAAAAAGAAAAACTATCATCGAAGACATCATTGTCATTCTGGAAGAGAAGGAAAAATAAGAAGAATCTCTACCTAGATTTGAATCCTTTGATCCAGATGGCATCCGGTCTATGTCAATAAAAGGAAAAATGAAGAAAATTGGTGAGTTATGGAATACAACCTCTCTAGTTGAAAAAATTGAGATTGATGATGCTCTAGTTGAGTATCTACTTCAAAAAGGTATTGATGTATCAATTGTTTCTAATTCCTTGCCAAAAAATCTAATTAAAGTAGTTGAAGAAAGAATTTTTCTTGAAGGTCTAGAAGTATGCAAGTTGGAAGCCTTGATTGAAAAGATATGTAATAAAGCTAAGTAGAGTTTATCCATACTTATCATGGAGATGAAGAAATGTGTCAAAGAAATGGCAGTCATCTACAAATATTGTCTTCGGTGGCCTATTATGGTTG
This sequence comes from Sequoiadendron giganteum, assembly GCA_007115665.2. Taxonomy (NCBI): domain Eukaryota; kingdom Viridiplantae; phylum Streptophyta; class Pinopsida; order Cupressales; family Cupressaceae; genus Sequoiadendron; species Sequoiadendron giganteum. The sequence goes on along the minus strand of CM021108.1, from coordinate 434,671,430 downwards.
AAAATTTCAAAGTTAGGATTAAAGAAATTGAATCTGAGGTAAACAACATTAGAAAGAAGTTTGATATATTTGAAGACAAATAAGGGAAACAAAGACTGAGATTTGGTGAATTGCAAGCTGAGTTGATCATTCTATAGAGATAACGAGATGATGTGGTGAAAACCTTCTGGCTCCTTAAGGAGATTGTTGAGGTGTGGTTAGATCATCTTTTTGGAATACTTACTAATGCAAAATATTGTGAAATTCAGTGCTCATATGTAGATTGTTCATCTTCTTTCACATTTTTGTCTCTATTAGAAAGCATATGCATGAGAATGAATTCTTCTATACTTGAATGGAAGAAGTTATATTCAGTTATCAAAGAAAGATACAAGAAGGTGTTTCAGGTGAAGAGTGCCATTCTTACTTGAATCTTGAATATTCATTTTTTGTTGTTTTGTTTGTTTTGGAAAAAGGAAAAGAAAGAGAAAAAGGAAAACTAAACAAGATGAAAATAAAAAATAAAAAAATAAAAAAATTGAATTGATAATCAAAGAAGGAATTTTGAAATGTTGAATGGTTGAAATTTTTTGAAGTTTTAAAACCTTGGATGGCTAGAAAACTATGGAATTTTTCAGAATAATTAGAATTTTTTTACAATTTTTAATGTCACCATGTTTACATATTTTTATTGCCCTTTTCCATTGATGTCAAAGGGGGAGAGAATTGGAGATTTTTGGGAGAGATTGGAGGAGATTTTTGTGTAATTTTTTCACATGTTTCCATCAATTCCAAAGGGGGAGATTTTTGGAAGAATGGAGAAGATCATTTCGTATGTTGTCATTGATGTCACCATGATATTTATGGTATCATATTGGTTTGGTGCCTTGAACTATTGTGTAGAACAGGTTAACCTCCTTTGGTATTTCATCCGGTATTTTGGTCTACATATTCTCTCTAGTAATCATCGTTGTTTAAGGTTTTGAGAAAAGGCTTATGATCACTAGAAGTGTGTACACGTATGTTCATATGATTGGATGGTGTGTTGGCATCATTTTTGGTAATTGCATTTCGTTAGTAGTTTAATCATGGCTGACCTAATAATAAGTTAATAAATCAACATGTATTGCGGATATATGTGTGACCTAGCTTTGGTCCCAACCGACATAACTTTCCATGAGACATGGTTGAATTACTTTCGGAGAAGCTTTGTATGAAACCACCACTTATATTTTTGTAGATATGTATTGCATCCAATTAGGCCAACCTAATTGATGCATGTGGATATATTAGATATATATACAATATGGTTTTGTTGGAAACAATCTACACTGAGAGGGGAGGTGAATCAGTTTTGTGCAAAAATAAACATTATTAACCTTTATCTTCAAATCACTTGTAACATTCAACCAAAATGCATGAAAAATAAGAAAACAATCACAACACCATAACAAAAGAATTTTTACATAGAAACCTTGTTAGGGGAAAAACCACGGTGGATGGCCAATCCACAATATGATCTGAGTATACTCAAATAGAATTTACAATATGCAGAATGCACTTGTATTCATGTGCACTACCTAGAGCTCACTGCTCAAAGGGAAGTCTCACTACCTTACAAAGAGAATCAGATTAAAACCATCTAAGAGTTTGAACTAAAAAAAATAACATCTACATATGCTTGATTACAGTTCTGGTTCAACACAATATTCAATCTTCTATCCTATAGAATGATTATGTACTTCTCTATTTTTCTCACACTCACAAAATAGATCCTTCATGCACAAGTGAAACTGTACATTATCGCTCTTCTTCTCTACTCTTATTCATAATTTGCATCAACACACACTTCACACACACACTAAAATGATACAAATGATCTCTTATATATCCGCAACTTACAATTTAATTGCTATATGTTAGCTTCAATAGAACAAAAGAATATTTACATCTATCATCTCAAATCATGAGTAAAGCTTAATGCACATCCACAATGGTTGGCCACAACTTAGCTAGGACCCTAAAAAATATGCATGAACACAAAAATACTTAACTAATTTCTTCCCATACATCTACGACATGATTCATTCATGAAGTCGGCTCCAGTACTGATAAAAAAGGAATTAGGCAACTGGATCTTCTAACTCAGACATGGATCAATACAAGGCACTGAGATTTACACATAACACATAATACATCAATCAACCTTCACTGAGATACACAACACAAAATATTAACTGAAAATCTATATGTGAATCGATGAACCCAAAACTTTTGGATGCTTTGTTCTTCCTTAATTGTTTGCAATCTGATTGCCAATAGGATAAATTGATGATGTGCAAATTTAATCACCAACTGGGGTTGCCATCAATGACAACACCAAATGATATTCATAGTTTCTCTTGCCAAAAATCTCCCTCTTTGGCATTGATGGCAACACTTAGTGAAAAATGACTAAGTGTCGGATTAGTACCAACATTAACTACACTACCAAGATTTCAAAAACCAAACTCTTCTCCAAAATACAATTCTCCCCCTGTGATGATATACATTTTTCACTCTTCTCTCTCCCCCTTTGACATCAATGGAAAAGGCAGGAATCTACATGCCAAAAATCTAACAAAATTGTTATGAACAAGTTGCTTATGTACAAAACAAGCTTCATAAACTTACATAAACTTGAAAATATCTTTAAAATATTTCTTCAGTAGAGCCAAATTCATGTCCCAAACTCTTTTGAGACTCTTGATGATTGTTATATGACCACAAACCAAATAGGATTGTGTCTTTGTAGACTCCAGGTTTGTTGGATCACCCACTTCTTTAGCATCTTCTGCTTCTTTCAACTCACTTGAAATAATTTCTATCTTTGGGCCATCACATGATTTTGCAAAAAAAATCTCATTTTCAAGCTTTAGGCACTTTATTCTATCAAACACAAATATCACTTCACCTTCTAACTTTCCAACACTACTAGTTAATGGATCAAAATTATCAAAAATAGTGGCTAATTGTTTTTCCACATCCTTAACCTTCTTTTCATTGTCATTAGTGAATTTTGATAGAGACAAACATGATTTTTAAACCTTCACACCTTCTAATAGAGAATTTTGGATATTTTCCTCATAGGTGGCTAGCAAATTTTTATCCTTATCAATCATTTCCTTAAGCCCATTTAATCTTTTAGCATCAAATTACTTTTGAACTTTAATCATAGCAAATTTCTCAAGTGACTCAAAGTGAGTAATTACTGAGTTGATGAGCCTCTTTAGTTCACCGTAGGATGATCCGGTTGGATCTTTCACATGAGTAGACATTATCTTTTCTAGGACTCTAGATGTGAGATTTAGAAGTTCACTGTCCTCAATGTGGGACTTTAACAGTTCTTCTCTAGCTTTTTCTTGGGAAAATGGTGCTACTTTCATCTTATGAATATGACTCAAAGTAGATAGGTTGATCATACCTTCAATCAGTTTAGGATCAAACTCTTCTTTCTATTCTACCAAGAATTTCTTCACTACCTCTGCAGTGTCTCTTGCTTCTACTGGAATTGTATTTACATCAACCTTCTTCTCTTCAACCATTACTTCCTCAATTGTAGGTTCTAGCTTATCTTCACGGATCTCTACTTTCTCAACTAATACATTTTTTGAAACTTCAATTTCCATAGGCCTCTCTATATTGACCTCTTCAGAAGGGATCTGAATATCTTCAAATGTATCTTGTTTCTCTTCTTCTTCTTCTTTTCCCGGACTAGATGAAACATCCTAAGTTCCTTCAAGTACAACATCAATTCTGTTATTTAACAAAACTTTTCTCATAATCTATTCTCTTTCTTTCGCAACTTCATTTTTTTGACCAATCATCAACTTATTCACTCTTGTTTTTCTTTTAAACTCCTTTTTAGATTTGTTCAGAATTGACTTTATTTCATCCACAAAAGCTACTAGACACAATTCAACAAGAATTATTTCTCCCATCTACTCTTCTTCTAATCTGGCATTAACTCTCCTCATTTCCAAATTATCATATAAAACTTTTGCGCAAATTTGGCATTATTTTAATAAAAAATTTATTGAAAATATTCAAATGTTTTATTATTGCCTCTTCAAGAATTTTCTTATCATATTCACCAAAAGATTCATACCATTTACAAAGTGGCTTGAGATTTCCATCCTTAACCAAAGCCTTTTCAACTTCCTCCACTGACATACCTGGATGGTCAGTTTTTGTCTTCTTCTTTGCTTGATCATCTCCACTAGAGGGTTTGATTTTTGTAACTGTTGTTTCCTTGGTTGCTTGATGCTTGATTTCTTTAACACCTTCATAAGACTTTGTTTCTTCATCATCATAAACTGCTACATAGAATATTTTTCTCTTATCTTTCTTCCTCTTTCCTTCTTTGTCAAATCCCTTAATTCAGTTTTCACAAGGATTGATTTTTTTGTAGGGGTTGAATAATATGTAGAGTTTCTAGTTGATCTAGCTTGGGCAGATGGTGCTTCCAGACTAGTTGATTCAAATTTTGTTTCATCCTTTGCTTCTTCAACTTCTTCTCTTTTCTTTCTGGCTTCTCTTATTTTATCAATGGGTATTCCCATACTTTCTCCAAATATTTCTACCTCTTTTCTAACTCTTTTGGTTAACATAGGTTTCCTGAGCTCATTGTGTACTTGCATATTATTTTTAACATAGGTACCAAATCTCTCTTCTGATTGATCTAGAGGATTTCTCAACAAGTTTTCTGCATAAATTTCTAGAATGTGCTCCTCAACTTCATATCCCATTGGCATGATCTAGATTGTTCTTGGATCAACGAATTCCATCATACATTGATCAATATCTAACATGAAGAAAATTGTATCCTTGTATTTCTCTACAATGGAAGTTGGAATCCTCTCTTAGGCTTGCATAATACTCTGAAAACTTTTGAAGTATCCTAAGATAGTGGTATTCTTTTTCTTAGTGTCTGCATATTTGTGAAAGAGATCCTTGATCTGAGTAGCTACTAGTTTGTCTTTTTTCCAATGAATCTTTCTAAATCTTGAAACCTCGCCCATGAAATAAAAGAATAGGCATAATAAAAAGTTACCATACTTGAAAGATTTTTTCTTATCCTTATTAATCTTCACAATATTTTTCATTAGATGACTCCTCAACTATTCAAAAAGATTATAGTTTGCATTTTCTTTCATCATCTGATAGGTGGCATAAATGGCAGTACCAGACATAGAGTTGTCTCATTGGAATGATAAATATTTTACCCAATAACCATAGATGAAAATTTGACATCTACATCAATAATGTCATCAATTTTCATTGCCCTTCTATCATACTTTGAGCCTGTAACATTAGTGTCCATTTGATTCTTCACTGATTTCAGAATTAGTAATCCACCAGAAGAATTTAGACCTTTTACAGCACTGATAGCCTCCTTTGTGATTTTGAAGGGTATTATTAACCACATGAATTCATCATGGACTCTACTTATAATGTAACAAACCAATTTTGACTCCTCAAAGATGGCAAATTTGACAATTTGTGTAAAATTATTTGCTTCTAGGGTTTTATATTCTGGCTTCACATAAAAATCTTCACCAATAATATGATTATTATATAAATTCAACATTTGTGAGCTTCCTAGTTCTTCAATGTTTGTGTGAATATAAACCCTAATATCCTTTGTGTGCAACACACCATACATAATGGATGAAAATGCTCCTAATGGATCGGTCTCAATAGACTTGTAGGGATGCCACTTGAACTTTGGATGAGGTATGTCCTTAACTTCAACTACTAGTGGAGTAGCCATTATAAATTCACAAGTTCATAGAGTTTTACCAAAAAATACCTTTCTGGCAAATTGCAGTTTGATTTTTGAAAGCTTCTTCGCACCTAAATTTCGGCTTAACTCACCTTAATTCACCTTAGAGCTCTCCAAACTTCTTTTCTTCAAAATGAAAAGTGACAAATGAAAGATAGAAATGATTTTTTATCACTTGCATACTTAACCCTTTTTGATGCAATAAATGATTTTACCCTAACTCATTCGGTTACAATGTTTTCATGCACTGTGATAGATAAATCTTCGACAAAATTTCTACAGTGCATAATACTTTCTCCACTAGGTTCAACAACATATGTAGAACTTTTATCCACACACTGAACTTATTCACATTCTGGTGTCAATTACCGGTAGGGGGTTTAAGATATTTTCTTGATAGCTCCCCCTAGGCCAAAGGCCTGAGACTAATTCTCAAATGAACTACCAGAAGCAGGTTCTAGTGCTGGTGCATTTTCTTCATTTGAGGGACTCTTCTTCACCCATTTCTTCTACATCTGCTGCCTGACCACATCTGTAGTAACTTTTCCTTTTCCTTTAACATCCTTCTGCATTTTTCTCCATTGATTTACCAAGCCTCTTCTATTCCAATAGAATGTAGCAATGTGACCAAATTTTTTGCAATTGTAGCACACAACATTTTTCTTTCTAGACCAGTTGTTCCACTGATTTCCTTTTGATGTGCATTGGTTAGTTTTATGCCCAAATCTATTACATGTATAACATATGACATTTCTATGAAGATTGTTCATCACATTTATGCATTCATTTGACTTGTGACCAAAATTATTACAATTAAAACACTAACTTGAGAATGATGGACTTCTTTGATTCATCCTACTTATACAACAAGAAGCCATGTGTCCAAATTTATTATAGTTGAAATAGTATCCATTAATTTTTTTAGCATTAGGTTGTCTTACTAGACACCTTCTAGGAATTTTTATTTGATTTCCTTGCTTGAATCTCCTTTGACCAGATCTGGAACTTTCTCCTTCTTCATATCCAAGACCTCACTTGTCACCATTTTTCCTTTGACTACCAATTAGTTCATCAAGCTTAGCTAAGCTAATTTTGAACTTTTCTTTATAATAATTTATAGTAGCAAGTTCATCTTTGAGATCATCAATCTACTTTTCAAGTATTTTCTCTTTGTTTTTAGATTGTTCTGATTCATTGTCCAAACATATGCATACTTCAGATTTTTCTTTCAAATACCATGTTAGGTTCTCTTCATTCTTCTTCCTATCTTCAATCTCCTTGGTCATCCTCATCATGATAGATTCCATTTCATTCTTTACAATTGTATTATCTCTGGTAAGATTTTCACATTCTTCTATCTTTTCCTTCAGGGCTTGACTGAGTTGTTCTTCTTCAATGCTCTTACTATCATTCTGATTAATTTGATCATAGAGTTCCTTTCTCTTCTCTCTAGAATTTTTTGATTTTTTATTTCAAAGACTCAATAAATTTCTTAGCATCCATGAGATTTTCTTGCAATTTTTGCAATTCAGACTTTTTTGATCAAGATCATCTAGAGCTACCAATTTTTTTTGTTGAAGACTACTTGAATCCATTGAAACACTTTCTAACATCTCCTCAAGTTGTTAGAATTCTTCTTCTAAGGAAATGGCTTTGATACCAATAAGTGTGAATAAGCAAATAAGTAAAAAAGATAGAAACGCTTCTTAATGAAAAATTATATCAAGATTCAATCAGAAATTAACTAATTTAAAGCACATAAAACTTGAAAGCATTTCATTGTTTCCTATCTCCAAATATTTAATAAATCACAGAGGGCTCTCAGATTTGGTAAGAACTTGTGACTGTTAAAATTCCAATCTAGAGAATGGAAGGATGCTAAATGTAATGATTAAATGATTGATAATGATTTCTAGATGATATGAAACTACTGTAATCTATCTTGACATGAAAAGTGATAAATGAAAGCTACATTAAAACTAAGATGCAGCCGTGATATGAATTCTATTGATGTTATGATGCTAAGATACTAAGATACTAAGATACTATTGCTATTTCTATGGTGCTTGATTGCTTTTCCTGCAGAGTAAGATTGCACACAGATGGGATCCATTCTTTGCTTCAGAAGGGTATATGTGTAGATTCACGACAACAATATTGTGAAGGGGCAACATAACAAAGGCCTGGATTCAATCTAGAGGAATAAATGGTAAGAGATGAAGAAGCTTGAGCTGATCATGGGACTGGTTCTTCCCCATGAAAATATCATGCCAAATGATAGGAAGAATTAGAGGAAGGAGATTGAAGAGGATTGTCTGCAAATTTGTCTCCAAAGCTTTCTCGTGAATGCTAGTTGAATTAATTTAGACATAGAATATCTAATTTTATTGGTGAGATATGATGAGTTTTAGGATTTGAATATTTTGATTTATTCAAATTTAGGAAGAAATAAGATATTAAATTTAATAAAACAAACTATAGAAGTCTATTTATTAAATTAATTATGGAAGAAATGAACAATTAAATAAAACAAACTATAGAAGTCTATTTGTTAAATTAAATATCAAAGAAATGAACAATTAAATAAAAAAAATTATGTGAATGTGTTTATTTAATTAAGATAGAATGATGTGATTTAAAATAGAAGAATTGATAATTAAATAAAACAAAGTATTAAATTTGTTTATTTAATTTAAGATGGAATAATAGAATAATTTAGAAGAATTAAATTTGAACTATATAAATAAATATTTCCATTTATTTAATAGTAGATGAAATTAAGATTCATTAATCAAATAATTCGTATTTAATTAATTAGATTATCCAGACCATTTTTAGGTCTATACATTTTTCCCCTCTTTAAAGTGATGTGTTTACGCATTGCTTCAAAGAAAATTTTGTGCCACTGCTACTAGTATTGACAAAAAAATTCAGTATGCCCCAGACATTGATTTTTAGGTGATCAATGAATACAAGCCCCCTCAGGAGATAAATTTATGATTTTTTTGGATTTTTCAAAATTTTAAATTTTTTTTATGATTTTTCAATGATTTGATGATGATTTGATTAAGATTCATTGGTGAAATAATTTATCTCCCAATTAAGAATGTAGAAATTTTGGCCCTAGATGAATTGGAATTAATTTCCCTTGAGAAAATTAATTAATCGCACCAAAATTCCTCTAAAATAGCCTATAAAAGGTCAAAAAGGTCATTTTCAAATGCATTTATACATGTGAGCTTTGAAATTTTGTGAGAGAGTAATTGGAGCAAAATTTTGATTCCCTACCACAGCCATCAGTTCGAGCATGTGCAATGCCACCAATTCCTACCATTTATGGACATCCAGTACGTACCCATAAACTTCCTCAGGTTTCATGCATTCTCCTTTTTCATGCAATTTTTTGCATTTTGAATTTTTCTATAGTTTAGCACTTCAACACTCTGGTGTAGTACTCCTACGGTCTATTTTAGCACTTCAAAGAATTAGCACCTTGATTAGGTAATTTAGCGCTTCAACATGATAGAATAACGCTTTGACAAGTAATTGTAGCACTTCGATGGATTTAGCACTTTGACCACATGAAATAGCACTTTGAATGATGTGGTGCTTCAATAGTTTGTTTTAGCGCTTCTAACTGATGAAATTGCGCTTCTAATATTTTAGAACCTTGAATGTCTGTTTTAGCGCATCCAAGTCATATTTGATAATTTTTGTCAAATTTGTCCTTGATTTTGGCAATTCTGATCATGTCAGCCATTTGGTTTGATATGATTTGATGATATGAATAACCTTGATGATGTTCAACCTCATGATGAGTGAGGTCTAATGATTGATAGACAAGAATTATCCTCATGATAGGCAAGGAATAATTACAAATGTGATGAACCTCATGATAGGTGAGGTACAATTAAAGATTGATAATGATGACCTCATGATAGGTGAGTATTGATAATGCTTGCTCATGAGTTTTGATCAAAATTCACTCCAAGAGTTGATTAGATTTGATAGGATAATTGATATGTGATATTTTTACCAAGTGTACTAATTTTGAATATTTCATGATGATAGAAGCATTTGGATAACCTCCAGATACGAGAGCATTTTCCATGGATGTTTGATTTGATATCATAGCTTACACCACATGAGACACAAATCATTGTTCGATGTGGACTAGCTTCACTTCTTGACATGCCCTAGATTAGGATTAATCGGGGTCTCCTCACAACATTAGCCGAGTGGTGGTACAGTGACCACAACAGCTTCCACCTACCCACTGGTGAGATGACAATCACCCCAAAGGATGTTTGGTGGATTTTACGGATACTGTTTGTTGACGATATTATAGTATATGATTTTTAGGAGGTGGGTGACACATATGATCTTTGTAGAGTTTTTTAGGATCCTCATATTGTTGGGATGTGGATCCCATGGTGGGAGATGGTGGATGCATATTCCACCCTACCTTCATGTTTTGCAAGATTCATTGGAGGGTTCCTTTGTCCTGATTGCAAGTCAAAGGGACTATCTATTGGATGGGGCTGAGTACTAGAGAGCATGGTCATGCATAGGACCAAATAAGCTTGGGGGATGTGCATGATGGCACATCTATATCATGATTTACATGTAATTGTATACTTGAGAGGGTGTAACTTATCATAGAGAGCCACTTTTCTTTATATGTGGGTGTGGGAGCATATTACTATCATGCGACCAATGCCAATATGAGAGAGACCTACCACCAGGACATATGTTTTCAGATACAGAGGCCGACTTACCCAATCTAGGATGGGTAAGTTGGAGAATTGGAGGCTTGTATTAGATGATCTAGAGGTTGTTACATGGCGTCCATATCTTGACTATGACCATTGGGATGAGGATGATGCAGAATTGGGTTATTTGTGTGATTCTATGTACCTGATTGGCAAGACCAACTTCATTTTAGAGAGATTTCTACTATGAAGAGTTTATAGACAATATGGGACTGTTTAGTGCATGCTCTATGGTGTTGCACATTATACCTGATGATAGAGTGATATAGTAGATTGGGGACCATGTCTATCATATGATACCATAGTTGAGGGATATCGTGCCCTACAACCTTCATCCTGGGACATGCATCATGATATTACAAAGGCACCAGTGACTAAGGAGTATACATAGTATCTTGCATTACATCCATGCCCATGGATCACTATTCCTGATGAGCTAGTACCATTACCCATGAAGGAGGTTCTTGTTGCCCCTGGTCAGAGATGAAGGTGAGAGGAGGATGTGGAGGGGGAGCAAGATGTTGATGTCGAGGTGGAGGATGTTGATGAGGAGGAGGACACTAGTGATGAGAGAAGTGGAGAGGAGGGTAGTGATGAGGAAAATAGTGATGATGGAGATGATGGAGGGGATGGTGGTAGAGGGGATGTGGCATGTAGAACAAGTCCATCTACTAGTGTGCCTCATAAGAGGCAAGCAATGGTTGCATCCTCTACAAACCAAACACATATTGCCAGATTATAGGTTCAGATATAGACATTGTAGGGTTAGCTGGGTCAGACACAAGGGTTGTTAGCTCAGACCTAGACACAGATGCAGACTCAGGACCAGGCTCATGCACAAGTTATTGCACATGTACATGGATATTTGGTAGTTGCATAGACACAGATTGCAACATTGACAAGGGAGCGGGATAGTGCTAGGTAGATTGTAGAGCAAACACACGCTACTGCAGAGAGATTACATCAGATAGCCGATGGTACTACTATTGGTGACTATATAAGGGAGGTTCTTCATGTGGGCCAGAAGGAAGAGTTTTATAGAGGTATATACCATGATTTCATCCCTTCTAAGTGGAGAGTCAGTTATGCCCCATCACGATCAAGTAGGACCCATTCCCGGACTGTTAGTGAGGGTTTGAATCAGCTTCCACATAGAGATCCAGGAGGTCTTGATCCATCTTGTGGTGGAGGTACTATTCCATCTGGTGGAGGAGGTACTACTCCCATGATGCCTGCACCATTTGGAAGTAGAAGATCCTAGCTATCTAATGTGATTTGTGATAGATTTGAGACATGATGTATACTCCAGTTCAACCATTTTTGATGTTATATATCTTTTATTTCAAACTTTATTGTATACTTGACATTGATGATTTTTGAGATCTATATGATATGTAGCAGATTTTTATTGACCTATGATGTGTTCTATTATGATTCTATGATGGATTCCTTTATTTTCCATGTTCTATATGCCATGTGATGATTTTTATGATATGCTATGGTTTATGATCTATTTAATGATGATGTATGGATGTATGATGTATGATGTATGATGTATGGATGCATGATGATTTGTATTTTATATGATGATTGTCTATATACATGGATGTATATGTAATGGTTTAAATAATTTATGATATGCGATGTGTTCATTTTTATGTTGGTGTAAATGTAAATAAATGATGTTATAAATGGATGATAATGATGTATGATAATAAAATAATGAATGAATGTGACTGGAAATGCAATGATATGATAAAATGAAAATGACATGATAAATGAAATTATGAATGATATTTTATATGAGAAATGATTGATGGATGAATGAAATGCAATGATATGATGTAATAAATGTATGATAAATGAAATGATTAATGATATGCTATATGAGAAATTATGATACAACTACATGGTTATGATGATGTTTTTGTTAACGTCAAGTATTCTCAATCTATTATGAGAAAAGATAATCATCAATTTGAATCCTCTACGAGATTTTGTAAAAAAAAACACTCTGCAAATGTAAAAACTATTATGAATGCAATCTAATTTTATCATGCACACCTGTATGCAAAAATACTAGCATTCTAACATTACTTTTGTGCTTTGTATCATCATAGAGCTTTAAAAATGTTGAAGGTGAGTACAAGCATCAATGGTATATTTTAGACCAATGACAACCTGAGTACTAATTTCATGATTTTTGATATTGCAAGCGAACTCAAGAATCTAGGCATAATTAAATTGAGATGACCTCATAATTTCTTGGTAAACATACAAGGAATAGTTATTTTAGTGTGTGAATTCCGAATGTCATCAATGATACATTTGTAGAGCACGTCTCAAGACAGTTCACACAATATATAATTAATTCACAAACAACAGACAAATTAAAATCTCATTCTCCTTCCTTGCTTCTCTAGTTCAATACATCATCAAGTTGCTCCAAAGAAATGATAATAAATAATCAAAGTACAACATATCCAACCTTTACTTAAAGTGTTTCAACCATTAGTCAGATTAGATCATCCATCCTAATTTTATGATGTTTTTGTGATTTTTTGAGATTTTCGATCAAACCTAACCTAAATACCTACCCTAGGGGTCTCAAGGGTTGATCAAATATTAGCCTTGCCTATGTTATACATGAAGAGACCACGTAGTTTGACTAGCACAAAATCATGTTTTTGACTTTTTGACTTCATTTTTTTTTTTGGATTTTTTGTTGTGATATGGATGTCTAATGTGTTTTTGATGGTGATTGATGTTCTATTTTGGATTGTGTTTTGATCCAAGCTAGTGTGAGACATGACCACCTATAATGTTATGATAATGGATGTAAAGTGATAGTGAAAGTAACGACCATGCCATATGTCCAAAATATGGAAAATTTGGTTAAAACACAAATAGTGCATGTTTCCAGGTTTTCACTACATGTTTTTTATTGCACTTTTTCATATTTTTTAAATTTTTTTATAATTTTATTTTTTTTGTATTTTTCTCTTTACTCATTTTTTGTATTTTTCTATTACCAAGATGCCTATTTTCCAGGTTTTTGTCTAGGCAACCCTTTTTAGGACTTTGAACCGTGCACTAGGTGATTTAGGTGTAGAATTTTTTGAGATGGATTTTGTTGATAGATTCATCAAACAAATCCCCTTCAGGTGTTGACAGTTGATAGGATCTCGATCCATAGACCGATATGATGACAAAGGGACCTAGCTAGTTAGGTTCAAACTTCTATTTCTTTTCTTTGTCCTACTGATTTATAGGGTTTTCCTTTAGGACCAAATCACTGACCTGAAAGACTCTAGGCTTTATCCTATGATTGTAGCTCCTAGAAATTCTCTATTGATATGTCATCAGATGATTGAAAGCTTTTTGATGATGTTCATCCAAAAATTATAGTTCTTGAAGCCTAGATACTCTATAATCTTCATCTGAAACAATTCCCTTTAGTGACACATGGAGTGATGGAATATCCACCTCAATGGGTAGTATGGCCTTTGATCCATATACCAAGGCATATGGTGTAGCTCCTCTCAATGTTTTGATGCTGGTTTTGTAGGCCCATAATGTAGGATTGAGCTAGAAATTCCAATCACGTCCAACATCATTAACCGTTTTCTTGAGTATTTTCAGAATTGTCTTGTTGGAGGCCTCTACCTGGCCATTTCTCTAAGGATAGTATGGTGTTGAGAAACGATGTTGGATATGAAATTTTTCACACAATTCTTGGACTTCCTAGTTTTTAAATGGTCATCCAATATCAATGATAATGGACTGAGGTACGCCATACTGACATATTATTTAGTTTAGTATGAAAGATGAGATTTGCTTTCCAGTGATTTTTGTTAGAGGAACCACTTCTATCCATTTTGTAAAGTATTATGTTGTTGTGATTATGAATTTATGCCCATTGGATGAAGATGGGTTTATCTTTCCTACCAGATCTATTCCCCAATGACAAAAGGGCCATGTTTATGTGAATGGGTGTATTTCTTGAGCTGGTGTGTGGATTAGATTACTATGAATTTGACACTTCTGAATTTTCTTAACAAAATGATAAGACTCCTTCTCTATGTTTGACCTGTAATACCCCAAATAGAGGAGTTTATTTGTTAGATTTATCCCACATAAATGAGTTCCACAAATACCTTCATGAACCTCATGTAAGTTTGTCTCAAATTCGTTATGTTCTAGACACCGAAGAAGAGTACCATCTAGACCTCGATGGTAAAGTATGTCAGCGATTAAGGTATGTCGAGTGGATTGGCAAATGAAGTTGCATTTTTTATTTCTAGAAATATTGGGAGGAAGGATGTTGTCTTTTAGGTAGGCATAGGTCTTTCCATAGATGGAGTTTTCAACGACATCTAAATGGCATATGGTTTGAGATTCAAGATTGTCATAAGCAAGATTTGACACTTGTTCTACCATAAACTCATAATGACCATGTTTTTCTGGCAACTGCAAAAGAGAAGCAATTGTCACCATAACATCTTCCACTTTGTTTTCTTCCCTTAGAATTTTCTCAAATTTGATATCCACAAAGTACTTTTTGAGATCATCAATCAGTTGCTTATATGGAATCAAATTCTCATATTTTTTTTGATATTCATCATTGACTTGATAAATGACTAATTGTGAATCTCCATACACTTGTAGCTCTATTACCTTCCATTCAATTGCTATCTTGATGCCAATGATTAGTTTCTCATACTCAACAACATTATTGGTACATGGAAACATGAGTCTATAAGACCTTGGGATGGTGTGTCCTTGAGGTGTAAAAAAAAAAATTCTCGTGCCAAATCCTCTTTGTGTGTATGACCCATCAAAATAAATCCTCCATTGTTGTGTTATTACAGTAAGAATGTCTGGATCAAGAAACTCCATTGTCATAGGATGATCATCAGTTAATGGAGATTTGTCGAATTTTTCAACAATCACTTGAACTTTGATGGATCTCCTTTCCACATACTAGATATCAAATTCACTTAAAAGAATGAACCACTTGGCTAGTATTCCTGTTAAAGTTGCCTTGCTAAGTAGATATTTTAATGGGTCAATCTTTGCTATGAGCCTTACTGTGTGAGTCAACATGTAATGTTGCAACTGCTAGGTAGAAAATATCACCACCAAACGAGATTTCTCAATGAAGGTGTAATTTATTTCATAGCTATTCAAAGTCCTACTAATGTAGTAAATGGCTTGTTCCCTTCCTTCATAATCTTCCTGTGCCAATAGTGCTCCTAAAGAAATGTTTGTTGTTGCAATGTATAGTAGTAAAGGTCTACCTTCTATAGGTGGCATGAGAATAGGTGGCGACATCAAATATTTTTTTATTTGGCTGAAGGTCATTTCACACCCTTGATCCAATTTGAACAAGACATTTTTATGCAACAAGTGATTACATGAATGACTTTTATCTGCTAACTAGGAGATAAATCTCCCGATTGATTGTAGCCTGCCTTGTAAAGACCTTAGTTGACTGATATTCTTTGGTGGCTACATTTCCATTATTTCTCTGACCTTTGTGGGATCCACTTTAATACCCTTATTTGACACTATGTATCCTAGGAGTTTTGCTAATGTAACCCCAAAGACACATTTCTTAGGATTTAGTCAGACATTGAGCTTCTCTAGCCTTGTAAATATTTTGCCCAGGATATCTAGATGTCGTTCTTTGGAATATGAATTTGCTAAGATATCATCCATGTAATCCTTCATAAAGGTATGCACCATATCATGGAATATTGTGGTCATTACACATTGATATGTTGCCCCTGCATTCTTCAACCTGAAGGGCATGACGTTCCAGAAAAAAATTCCCCAGGGACATGTGAATGCAGTTGTCTCCTGATCATCTGGTAATATCTTGATTTGGTTGTATTCGGAGAAACCATCCATTATTGATAACATGTCATGTCCTATTGTTAATTCCACAATGATATAGATGTTAGGTAAGGGGAAATCATCCTTAACACATTCATTATTTAGATCTCTAAAATCTATACATATTCTAATACTATTGTTTGGATTTGATATAGGGACAATATTTGATATCCATTTAGCATAATCAATAGACCAGATGAATCTTGGATCTAACCACTTCTTCAGCTCAGTGTTTACCATCAAGGTGATATGTGGATGCATCTTCCTTATTTTTTGTTTTATAGGTTTAATTCCAATAGGTAGAGATAAATGATGCATTAAAAGATTTGGATCTAAACTTGGCATATCAGAGTATGACCAAGGAAAGTTAATGCTTCTTTCTTCAAATAAATTGATAAATTCAAGTCTTTCTTGTTCAGTCACAAATGTTGTCAAATGAAAAATATTTCCTTTTTCTATTGTGCCAATGTTAATAGATTGTGTAGGATCTACCAATGTTGATGACCTTTCATGATAATGCTCTAGAAGGGTGTCAAATCTCCCATATTTCAATGCCTCAGAGAGGTTTTCACCATTTGATGTGTTCTTTATTTTTACTTTTTTGAGATCTAATGCTGTCATAGAATGGTTTTCACCATTAGATCCATTATTCTTATTTTCAATTTTGCAACTATAAGATTTGACTCCCTCCTATCTACATGTGTTGTTATGAGATTTATGATTAGAACTTGTGTCAGGTTTGTTACAACAAAGGAACTTTACGATATCGTCATCATTCACAAAGATGGGTACATTAATAGGTTCATTTGGTTCCCAGTCAATAAGTTCAAGATGTATTAAGTGCAAAAAGTCATCAGATTGACTTTGGTCAAAGGTAGTAAGGGTTTGAATAGTTATGGTGTCAAGGTTGTCATTAGGGATGTTGAGTTCTATGATATTACTTTCCTCCAAATCATCTAGCTCATTCTATATCTATCCATCCTCACTTGAGTCATTAATATTTTGTGATTCAAATACAAGTGGTCTAGTCCCCAAGCTCTATCCCTCCTTGTGTGTGGGTGCATACTCCTTTATGACGTCAATTTGGATGTCAATGTATGATACATTAGAGTAAATATCCCATTCATACTCATTGGAATCTATTTCAGAACTATCTCTCATTTGAAGGATTCTCTCCATAGCTTTTTAAGTCATTTCCTCTTTGGATTCCCCTGTATAACCTAGTCCTATTTTTTCCTTCAACTAAAGTGTGAGAGGTTGAATGGGTTCTATGATGCCTTATTTCCTTTTTCCAACAGGTCCTTATCCCTCATAACCCATTTTCTCTAGGATAGGCTTTCCTTTCCCATACTGATCAGTCTTTATGCTAATGTTTTCTTATGTTGAGACTTCTTCATCTTTGTATAGCCAAATAAGGATGGCCTTGTCTTGTGATTCATCTTCTAGAGTACTGGCTTTTACAAATCTTTCATCTAGAACTGTGGTATTTTTTTATGGTTGTGGTGCAAGAGCACCTAGATCTTGACCCTAACATGACAGGACAAAGGACCTTAAAGGTTCACCAAGTGTTTTAAAGGTTTTTATGTTTTATGCAAAATACGTCCAATTAAGTTGCTTTGTACTCAGTTATCCTATATGTCATGTGACAAGGGGTGGTAGATAGGTAGTAGATGGCTTTAAGCCATGTATTTTATAAAAATAAGGTCTCATTAGACCACTTTCAATAAGTTGGGTGAGCATGGGATAAAAAAGACCAAACATTACAAGTATGTAGTGAAATTGATTAACCAAGATTATGTAAAATGCTTAACCTTGATCTCCAAACGATCAAAAGTGGTTCAAATTTCTGTTGTAGGGTAGTTGGCCAGTTGTAGGAGATAGTTGGATGTTGCAATCACCATTTATTCATGTAATCTACAGAGGAGAAGGTTGTTCTTTGGTTCTAATAAAGAAAAATCATTGTGGCAAACACGGATCACTATTTCTTCCTTTAGTTTTCTGAACTTTGCTCCTTGATCTGAGCCTGTACAGATTCAAGATTCCTTGAGGCATTGAATGATTGCTTATTCATGTATTTACCTTCTTTCATGTTTATCTTGGGGGCTTAATTATTTTGCTTGTGTGACTGGGATCAACAAATTGCAAGGTACCCTATTTTCTGTGTTTGGAGTTTTGAGGGTAGCACCATGATCAACTAACCAATCCACCTACTGTTTTAGACCTATGGCTTGGTGGATTGGTCTGTACCATGTCTGGTTAAGTGTGTACATACCTTAGGAGAAGGAGAAGGGGAGATTTCTACCATGGTGTGTGATCTAATGTTGATCAGGGGTAGTTAGACCATGAAAATAGGGAACCCAAGGATGAATTCTGAGAATTAGTGAGTGAGAAGGGACTGTGAGAGTTTCTTGAGTTAGGGAAAAGATAATGTGTGGTGTTTGGACCCCTAAAAGGATTGGGGAAGGTCAGGAGTAGGGAGTTACCCCTAAACCCTTGTTTTGGTGAGTGCTTGAGAGGGTTTCTTGGAACAGAGGGTTAGAATCCCTGTAGATGAAAAACATCACTATAATCTGAGGTTTGAGACCATTTGTTAAGACTATCCTAGGTGCTTTGGTGAGTGGCCATCATTGGAAGGGTGGTTCCTTTGGAAAATAGACCAAATGGTGAAGTCTAGAATCAGGTAAGTGTATCAAAAGTTCAGGTTGGTCCAAAACAATGACCCTTGATTTTCATACATGTTGTGTAACCCTGAAAAGGGTATCCTAATCTCCTTTTTAATTACTAGGTGCTTTGGAAATATTGGGTGAAACCTAGCCTGTTCTGGTTTTGGGAGAGCTACAAGGGCAGGGTGATGTGTAGGTTGCTAGATGGTAAACCTTGGGGAATTGGTGATTGAGGTTGTGTAGGAACCCCTATTTTTGGCATAGAAACTAAGGTTGTCACTTACCTCTGCATCAAGTTGTTATGTTATTGATGTTGATTATCCATATGACCTTGGGGATGGTAACAACTGTGAAAGACATAGTGATTTCCCTATGGAATATTTTCCCATGCCTCTGTTGGTTAACTCAATATTTTCTTGAAACTATTGTGATAGAGAATTCAGAGGATCTTTATTGTCTACCAAATTAGAATCAACAACACTTGTTTCTTTTTATTGATCCCTTTTCTCAACCCATTTAGATACAATGGTTGGTTGTATTTCACCATTAGATGAACCAGAAATGTTTGATTCATTATTATGGGGAAAAAAAGTGTCTTGAGATGTTTTAAGTGTATTACAATGTTGGGGATTATTGTAGTCAGTTGATAAAGTCACCTCTTGTCCATTGACTAGTAATTTTAAACATTGATGATAAGTTGAAGGCATTGCTTGCATTTCATGTATTCATGGATGTCCCAAGAGTGTATTGTATGTTAGCTCTTTTTCTAGTGCTTGGCAAGCTATATTCTTCACCATTGGTCCTAATTGAATAGGCAACATGATCAATCCCTTGGAGGATCTCTCTTCTTCGTCATAGGCTTTTATTGTCATTTTCCTTCAGGAATCAATAGCATTATCAGAATAACCTAGTGCACAGACCAATTTCAAAGTGAAAATGTTTAAACCAGCTCCACCATCTATTAAGACATGTTTAACATGGTTTTGTTGGATTAAGACTTTAATGTGAAGTGCAACATTGTGTGGATGATTAAGTGATACATCATCTTGTTTAAAGAATGATAGAAAATGAGGTGTGGTCAAATTTCCCACCATAGCTTGAAACTGACAGACATCCAGATTGTTGGGTATCATGGTGGCCATAAGAGCTTGTTCTAAAACTTCCTTATAGGATGGTGAGATTTTAAGGAGTTCTAATATTGATATCTGTGATGGTATTTTTTGTAGTTGATCAATAATTTTTTATTGACTTGGTGGGGGAGTGGTGTTTTTAGATGCATCTCCTTTCAATATTACCTTGGATTTCCCCCTTGTCATTACATTAACCGGTTGGTAGTCTTGTATTTCCCTGATTTTTAAGACATTTATCTGATTGTTGGATGTATGTTTGGGATCACATCTAATGGGATAATGTACTTGGTTTCCTCATTACCAATTTGACTATCAGTGACAATATCACTATCAGCTTCAGAAATACAAAATATTGTGCCATCATAAACATAGTTAACACTTTTACCTTTACCATTTGTAGAAGAAGACTCTCCCTTTTCGTAATTTGGTAAAGGATCTTTAAAGGCAGTATGATCATTGTTGGTTTGATTTCCTTCTATGTATACCTTTTTATTATCAATCAGATATTGGACTAGATTTTTTAACTCTATACAATCATTTGTCTTGTGTCCCTTGTTATTATGAAAGTTACAATAGTCTGTGTCATTCCACCAAGGTGGTTTTACTTTTGGATCCTAAAATCTTGCTTCACGTGAGGTGATAAGTCTGTTTATAATAAGTTCTCTCATTTCTGATTCAAGCATTTGTCCCAATGGTGTGAATCATCATTAGTTGGATGATTTTTGATATGTTTGTGGTTTAGATTCTCCATTGTTTAAATTTTTGTTTTGATTGACACTTTGTTTGATGTTTTGGTCACTATTTGATTCATCTTTGTAGTAGTAGCCATCAAATTAAATACTGGTTTCACATTTTATACGTCATTTGTGGTATCATTATTTCTAGTATTTATATTCTTTTGCCAAAACTTAGGCCTATCATTGTTACCATAGTGATTGGAGGAATTTGTGTTATTTGATCCTTCATTGAAATGTTTTATCAGCCCTCTTTTTACCAAGGCCTCTTCGACCTTGAGGTCATTTTCAATTACTTTCTCAAATGTGGGTGGACATTGTAGTTCTAGCATATAGCTCATTTCATCAGTTAGGTTGTCAATGAATGGTTCCATTTCTTTCTTCTTCAAGTATAGATCAAGGATGCTTAGCAAAAAACCTTCACCATCATTGTAGAAATGAAATGAATTTATCACCTTTTTTTTGTTTCATGTTGTAAAGGTCCTTTATTGTGACATCATGTCGAATATTAAATGAATATTGTGATATAAACATGTTGACTAGTTCTTCAAAAGTTCAAATTCCTAGTTGTAGTTTAGAAAACCATTCCATACATTTACCTCCTAAGCTTCTTGGAAATAACCTCATTAGATAAGTTTCTTCTTGTGCAAATTCTTAACTCATGGTTTTGAATTCCCTTACATGGTCAATTGGATCTATTTTACCGTTGTATTTGTCATATTTCATAAATTTGCAATGTCTAGGGAATGGTACCATGTCCACACTTGGGTCAAAAGGATAAGGAAAAATGTCTTGTAATGAGTACCTTTTTGTGGTTCCCTTTTGCATGTCTTGAAGTTTTTGTTGTAAGTTTTGCATTTGATGTGTTAGGACAACAACTTGATTTGTGTTTTGTGTGTGTTGTGGTGTTTCAGTTTCATTTGATCTAGGTGTTTCTTTTAATCGATTGACATCAAAATATTTTGGAAGTTTTGCACCTGACTCAGCTAACATTAATAAGTATTTTTCCATATCTTGTTCTAAGATCTTTTCCATAAATTTATGGAAGTTTGGATCCTACTGTGTTGTTTGAATGTCCTCTTGGGTTATTTCATTCTTGTCATTTTGGTGTAACCTATTCCAAGGATTTTCTTCAACCATGGTGTTTGATGTTTCAATTTCTTTTTCTATGAGTCTCTATCTTTGTAACCTTGTCAAGATTGGCATACAAGTGTTTGTTTTGTTTTGCACTAAACTTTGATATTTTATGTTTAGATGAGTGTCAAATGAATTTTAACATAGTCAGATAGGATGATATATCCTATTGATGAGACTAGTTTAATAAAAATATAATTATTATGTTTCATTTCGTGATGGTAGGATGATAATATCCTGATGAAGAAACTTAACCTGATAACCAAGATTTTGGTTTGATTTGTGGACACTTTATAGTTTGTGAGATCTAGGTTCAAGCTGAAAAGAATTTTAACCTATTAGTTTATGGTTTAAGACACTCTCTGGACCAAGAAGATGTTTATGTCTGATAAAAAAATTGAGTTTTAGATGTCAACAATTCTGACAGATGTCTCTTGAAGTTCTCTTTTTTTCTTCTCTTTGGAAGCACTAAAAAAGAGTGCAAAAGTGCTAAAATAGATTGCAAAGGCACTATTTTTAATTGCAAAAGCACTAAAACAGACCGTGTAAGTGCTATAACATGCTATTATGGATGCAATAACGCTAAAAAAACCACAAAAATGCTAAAATAGAGTATGCAAGCACTACTTTGGATACATAAGCACTAAAACAAACTGTAGAGGTGTTAAAACAGAGTGTGCAAGCACTACTTTGGATACAGAAGTGCTAAAATAGATCATAGAAGTGATAAAATAGAGTGCAAGTGCTACTTTGGGTTTCAATAGTTTTGTCTAATTTTCCTTCCTGTGAAGAGATCAATTTTCAAGATTTTTGATATTTTTATAGGATACCTCTACTAGTAATTTTCTGATGTTGGATGACAAGCCTAATGTTTCTAAGTTTTCTCTATTGTAAGAATTGGTTGGGCCTGTTGGAATATTCTATCATTAGTTGTGAGATGGAAGATGGGTGAATAGATTGACTATGATTATGTTTCTGTGACATGGCTCTTCTTTGGAAATAGGCTTGTGAATACAAAGGTTCTAAAGAATAATCATTAGTATATCCTTTGGAAAAATCGTGAAACCTATGGATGAATGTTCTATGGTGAAGTAATACTTTCCTACTTTGATATAAAAATTGTCTTCTTTCCAAGATTTTCTTGTAACTGATTTAATTTTTTGGTTGTTTGACTCTTTTCATGAGGGATTTCTCAACAAACGTTGTGGATTTCCAATCCATAATCATAAATTTCACCATTTGGTTATGTTTGACTCTTTTGTTTTCTTCTAGATGATCTTTATCTGAGTTAGATTTGAGAACACAAAAGCAATTGTAGAACAATAGTTTTTAAGTCTAGAATCTAAATAGATAGTGTATGTTCCAAGAACCATACATGGTCCTATTTTCACTAGTTTTTTTAACAAAAATACACTTCAAATAGACTCACTCTTAAGGTCAAAAAGGTCATCATTATACTCAACAACCCACATCTTAAAATTGTGTTGACTCACATAGCCGTGTCACCCCCTAGAGGGCGCCCATGTTTTTGTCTTTTCTAGGTACATACTCAAGGTTATATTTCTCGATCTCTTGACCAAATGGTCCTTGGAAATTATATGGTGAGTTTCTTGGGGGTACATTCTTTCCTCCCCTTGCATTGTGAGTGTTAGAATGTCTGGTTACTAGCTCAACTAGATTCTACACTATGGTTTGTAGATAGGGTTTCCGTGTGGTGCGAAAAATGATAGACTCCCTTAGGAGACATCCCAACCTTTAGAAAAAAGGCTTTAGGGATGGTTATCTTGCACACTACCATCGATTTGAACTTTCATCAACAACTCACTTTTGATTAGAGTGGGTTGGAATCCTTGGCTTTAGGCGTTCCCACTTAGGTCATTCCTATTGGGTGAGTAATTTTTCCCACTATGACATGCCCTCTAAAGGATTTTTAAAAAAAGGTGTAAATTGCATGGAAATAAAGGATGATTCTAGTGTTTTGATCACCCAGTTGAGGGGAGAGCATAAGCCTATTCACCACACAAGCACAGTAATCAATGTTCAATTTTTAAGCCCAAAAAGTCGATGTACTATTCTAGGTAAAGATGTTGCTTTACAAAATCATGATGTTAATTTTAACTGATACAAAAAATGTGTGATGACTATCCTAGGATTGATATATTTTAAACCAAGTGACTACCCTAGGATTGATTCTTTTTAGTCCAAATACATCAAACTAAAATTATGGCCGCACTCGTGTCAAATCCAAACAATAAATTACATAAGTGTTGAAATAGAGGGTAGAAGTGCTATATTTTAGATCAGATGCACTATATTTTTCATCAAAAGCGCTAAAACATTTGGCAAAAGCACCATAAAATTCAACCGAAGTGCTATAGAATTAGGCAAAAGTGCTAAACAAATTTGAAGAATAGTGGCCAAACTATGTTGGGAACATCTAGTAGATGTGCTGAAATAGACAGTGGAAGTGCTATAGTTTTCTCCTTAGAAGCATTGAAAATTTCTTTAAAAGCACCATAGTTTTTGTCGAAGCATTGAAACAGACCTTCGAAGCGCTATAGTTTTCGTCGGAAGTGCCGAAAAATCTCTCAATTGCACTAAAATGAACACGCCAAAATCTTGTATGACACTTTTCAGAATATTTTTATAAAATATGGCATTAGGCCCCACGATGGGCATCAAATTGTAAGTGTAAATAATAAAATAAGTAAATAAACTAGAAACACTTCTTAATGAAACATTATATCAAGATTCAATCAAAAATTAACTAATTTAAAGCATAGAAAACTTGAAAGCACTTCATTGTTTCCTATCTCCAAATATTTATTAAATCACAGAGGTCTCTCAGATTTGGTAAGCACTTGTGACTGTTAAAATTCCAATCTAGAGAATGGAAGGATGCTAAATGTAATGATTAAATGATTAAATGATTGATAATTATTTCTAGATTATATGAAACTACTGTAATCTATCTTGATATGAAAACTGATAAATGAAAGCTACAATAAAACTAAGATGCATCCATGATATGAATTGTGTTGATGCTATGATGCTAATATGCTAAGATGAAAAGATACTTTTGATATTTCTATGATTCTTGATTTATTTTCCTACAAAGTAAGATTGTACAAATATGGGATCCATTCTTTTCTTCAGAAGGTTGTATTTATAGATTCACGACAACAATTTTGTGAAGGGGAAGCACAACAAAGGCCTGTATTCAATTTGGAGGATTGAATGGTAAGAGATGAAGAATCTTGAGCTGGTCATGGGAATGGTTCCTCCCCATGAAAACATCAGGCCAAATGATAGGAAGAATCAGAGGAAGGAGATTGAAGAGGATTGCCTACAAGTTTGTCTCCAAAGCTTTCCCATGAATTCGAGTTGAATTAATTTAGACATAGAATATCTAATTTTATTGGTGAGATATGATGAGTTGTAGGATTTGAATATTTTGAATTTATTCAAATTTAGGAAGAAATAATATATTAAATGTAATAAAACAAACTATAGAAGTCTATTTATTAAATTAAATATGGAAGAAATGAAAAATTAAATAAAACATAGTATGTGAACCTATTTATTTAACTAAGATAGAATGATGTGATTTGAAATAGAAGAATTGATAAATAAATAAATAAAAGTATTAAATTTATTTATTTAATTTAAGATGGAATAATAGAAGAATTTAGAAGAATTAAATGTGAACTATCTAAATAAATATTTTTCCATTTATTTAATAGTAGATGGAATTAAGATTAATTAATCAAATAAGTCATATTTAATTAATTAGATTATCTAGACCATTTTTAGGTGTATATAATACCAATTGTTGGAAACAAGCTACACTAAGAGGGGGGGTGAATTAGTGTTTTGAAAAAATAAACATTATTAACCTTTATCTTCAAAGCACTTGTAACATTCAACCAAAATGCATGAACAAGAAGAAGAAATAACAACACCATAACACAAGAATTTTTATGTGGAAACACTGTCAAGGGAAAAACCACTGTGGATGGAAAATCCACAATATGATTTGAGTATACTCAAATAAATTTTACAATATGGGGAATGCACTTGCATTTAGGCACACTTCCTAGAGCTCACTTCTCAAACGGAAGGCTCACTACCTTACAAAGAGAATCAGATTAAAACCATCTGAGAGTTTCAATTGAGAAAAATAGCATCTACATATGCTTGATTATAGTTCTGGTTAGGCACAATATTCAATCTTCTATCCTACTGACTGATTTTATAATTCTTCTATGTTCTGCTCACACTCGCAACATAGATCCTTCATGCACAAGTGAAACTATGCATTATCGCTCTTCTTCTTTTCTCTTATTCATAATTTTCATCAACACACACTTCACACAGACACCAAAATGATACAAACAATCTCTTTTATATATCTGAAACTTAGAATTTAATTGTTGTATGTCAAATTCAATATAAAAAGAATATTTACATTTGTTAGCTCAAATCATGAATAAGGCATAATGTGCATCCACAACAATCGACCAAAACTTAGCTAGGACCCAAAAAAATATGCACGCACAAAAAAATACTTAACTAATTGCTTCCCATACATCTGTGACATGATTCATTCATGAAGTTGGCTCCTATACTGGTAAAATAAGGAATTAGCCAACCAAATCTTCTAACTCGTACATGGATCAATATGAGGTACTATGATTTAAGGATAACACAAAGAATACATCGATCAACCTTCACTGAGATACGTAGCACAAAATATTAACTAAAAATTTGTATGTGAATCTATGAACCCAAAACTCTCAAATGCTCTATTCTTCCTTAACTATTCACAATCTGACTGTTGGTAGGATAAATTGATGATGCATGAATCTAATCATTGATAGGGGTTGTCATCAATGAAAACACCAAATGATATCTGCAGTGTCTCTTGCCAACAGTTTTGTAGATGAATCATGTGAGAAAGTGTGAGTTGATATGGGAAGTATGTGGGTAGAAAGGTGAAGATTAGTCTTCTATCATGTGAGTGAATACTCTGAGCATCAAAGGAACTGATTCAACACTTGTGGCGTAATTCCATCAATTCATATTATGTCTATAAGCCATTTTGTTTCTATAAATTTTGTAGGAAGTGAGCCTCCATTTTTGGATAGTAAGTCCTTGTAAGCAGTGATATTTTCTATCTGGCAGTGAGCCTCTTTTGTAACCAGTATTAAAACAACTATATATTGTGAGCTAATCCTCACTGTGGATTTTCCCTCATTGGGTTTTCCACGTAAAATTTTGGTGTTCCTATGTTGTGTGATTTCATGCTTTTTTCTTTCTCTTCTTTATTTATGCATTAAATTAAGTAATGGTGTTTGTTCAATAAGTTAAAGAAAATACTGATTCACCCCCTCCCCCTCTTAGTATCTTGAATATTCAACAAAAATATTCATGGACAATGATTCATGATATGAATGGTTGGAGTGTTTGTATCCATTTCAGCGTAAGGAATCTTCATGCTCCCCATGTTGGTGTTTGCACTAGATAAAGTTTCCCCTAGTATTATGGGATCTTTATTGACATGCTTTGATTTTTCTGCTGACAAACCATTTCCTTGTTGTTCAAGATTGTTTATCTTTTCTGATTTTTGATAATGCTTGATATCCTCATACTCACTTTCTTCAATCTGTATGGTAGATGTGCCTGATTTTGATGCTTCTTCAAAAGGTTTTGATGCTCTACAACCCATATATGAGTCTTCCTCATGATCCATTTTTTCTTTCTCTTCAAACGATGTTTCTGATTTACCATTTATGTATAATTCTTCTTTATGATCAATTTTTGATATATCTATGGATTTTTCTATTCCTTGATCATGTGTACAAATATTAAGCATAGGAGACTCTTGTTTTGGATGAAGATCATCTACATTCCCATTAAGAGTAATCATCTCATGGGTAGATGGAGGAGTATGTGATATATGGATATGATCATTATTTGTGACATCTTGTATGGACTGGAAAATACCCATTAGATTATGGTAGTATCTTGGAGATATAGATCCTTGATCTTGAATTAGTGTGGTGTTATCTTCAATATGCTTTGGTTCATGTTCTTGGCATGCGTCAATTTAAAAGGATAGATTTATTACAAATGGTTCTTGAATTTCTTGTTTAGGCATGGGTATTGGCTCAATATTTTCCTGATCTTTGAGTGGATTTTGATCAAGTTTTGAGTTGATGATTCCCTCAATATCTGAAACCATGAGGTCAAAGGATGTCAATATATCTTTGAAAGGACCATTGCTAGAATTAAGTGAAAGATGTTGATCATTCTTTGGAATAAATTCTTGAGATATGTTCTCTAGCTCATTAGATGATGTAGAGACATTTTCAACATGATCATTAGTAGATGAATCTTAAATTTTATCCTCAAACATGGTGGGGATATTTTTAATATTTTCAATCATAGGATCAAATGATGTTAATGCTTCTTGAAATGGATCATTGTTGGATATTGTTGATGGATCTTGATCATGATTAGAAAATGACTCTTGATGTATGTTTATTTGATCATTGGACGTGGTAGAAAAATCTTCAAGGTGCTCATTGATGGATGGATTTTTATCATTGTTTTCAAAAATTGTGGTGGAGATATTATCACTACCATCATTAATGGTTGAATCTTGATCATTATCTTCAACAATTATTTTTTCTTGAATAAGGTGGTCATGGATGAGATCTTTGAGTTTGATACAATATGATGTGTCATGACCTTTTGTGCTATGGTATTCACAATAATCATTATCATCATCCCATGGGAACTTGATGCTAGGTTCACCCCCATTTTATGATTCTAGAAGTTTGATAAGTTTAGCATGGACTAACATGTTTAATTTTTATTTTATTGGCTCCCCTGAAGGATTGTATTCATGTTTGGTAGTGGTGTTGTTTTCTTTTGAATCTTTTTATTTTTGTGTTTGATCTTATTGTGATTCATCTTGGAGATTTGGTGATTGATCTTATTGAGGTTATTGATTTTGATATCCAAATTCTTGATATTGAGGATGTTATTCTTTATATGGTTCTAGAAAAAACTCTATGTTTTGATGAGATGATTTAACCAATGGGGGAGTGTGTCAATTTCGAGGTGGATATGTCTCTTGGTGATATGAATCAACAAATTTTCTAAGTATAGAAATTTGATTTTTCATAATTTGATCTTGATTTTGATTTTGTTGTTGCTCAAGCATATTTGGAATCTACAATTGTGGTATTTGTATGGGATCATGGACAAATTAATTTTGGAAAATGTTCTAATTTGGGATGATGATTATATTTTCCATTATAGGTTGGAATTGAACATTTTTGTGGTTGGGAAACACATTGCTTTGATTTAGGTAACCTTGATTTTTCATGGTGTTACCTTGATTTGGATCATTGCATTGAGTTGTTAGCATATTTTTTGGATTTTGAACAACATTTGTGTGATTTGCAAACGTATCTATCCCATAGTTCACCAAGTTTGGATTTGATATGTTCATTTTTGGTAAGTTTTTATTTGGTATATTCACATTTGGAATGTATTGATTTTATGGGATAATGTTGTTTTGTTGAAGATTCATGTATTGATCATTTGACTGATAGATTTTTAGGTTTTGACATTGATTTAAATCTACCATAGGGAAAGGTGTTCCAAAATTTAGATTGGGAATAATCACATTTTTTGTAGCATTGAGGTTTGTAGGATATAATGATCCCATGTGTGGATTGTATAAATGTGAGCTTTGATAATCAATTGGTATTGCAAGGTTTTAATAGTTTAGATGATTTAGACCACTCATCATGTGTGAATCAAGTTTATATTCCATGTTTTTCTTGTGTTTTGAACCTTTTTCAAAAGTGAACCTATAAGTTATTTTGGATCAATGATGTGAGTCAATTATGAAAGGGGTGAATGATAAGGGGGATGAGATTTCTAAACTTATGGACAAAACTTTAAACTTAAAGGTTTGATGTTTTGATGCCATGGATAAAGGTGTCAATAAACTTGTAAATCTTTAAGGTAGACTTGTGACCTTTAAGATAATTTTTTTCACAAAATGTAATAACCAGCTCAAATAAATGCATGGAAAATGATCCATTTCACACATAATTTAGCTAATTTAGGGTTTGGTTTGATAGATGTTCAATTCTAAAGTGTTGATGTGTTCAAGAGTTTGCAAAGTTTGGTGAAGTGAAGGATGAAATTTGACAAAGGGATGGATGAAATGTTTGACCCAATGTTGAACTAGAGTGAACCTTTGTTTTGAAAGACCAAGGTGGTGAGAAACATGATATACCTATAAAGTGATCAAACCTTAAGGACTCAATGATTTTTGAAAAATATAACTCAAATGATTTTTGAAATAGGACCCAATGATTTTGACAATAGAATTTGGACTCAATGTTATACAATGTTTTCCTTGTATGATAGCGGGCATAAGGTTTGGTTGTTTCAATGGAGAGATTAGATGCCAAATGGTCATGTGAAGTTCAATTTTTCAATTCATTTGGCCTAATGAGTTTCTTTTTAATATAAATACTTGTCTTGATTAAGTTTCAAAGTAAGTGTCTATGTTAAAAACTTCATAATTTTCACAAAGTCCATTTTGTGAAAATCATGAGGTTCAAGCCATAGTTGCCTATGTTAACTTTGGGAAGTATGGATTCAGATATAAACCAAAATACTTAGAACTCTCTAAGAATATATTCTTAGGAAAAGCATTAATATCAAGGTTTTTTCAAAGGATATGCATACTTAAACCAAAGGGTTTGAAATTTTGAAAAGACTTGTTAATGTTTCTTTGCAATGTTTTGGAACCAAGAAAAGTATTAAACTAACTAACATGCATTTACCATCCTAGGTTCAAAAGATACTACTTGTTGAATCCCAACTTGGATTTCTCCAAACATTAAGACAATGTGAACAACTAGGGATTTGGTGACACTAGCTCCCCTCCATGGCACACACTTCTTGGGACCACCAAATATCAAATCCTAAAGATCTGAAGATCCTAAGTATTTTCCCGTTTCAAGAATGCTCATTCTTGCACCAACAAGCATAAAGGTTTATGGCTTCTAAACAATGGTTCTTAGTAAGGGCTTTCGTTCAAGGTGGCCATACACATAGAAATATTATATCAAGATTGTTTGAATCAAGAGGCATCCTAGTCCTTTCCTAAGAAAGGATTTTGATGAGTCATGTGCACACTAGGGGTGGCACTTTTCGGTATGAAACATCCACACCTATTACTTATGACTTTCCTCACAAACATATTTTTTATATATAGGTTTGAAAGAGCTTGGATTTAGCTCTTTACCACTTCGTTCATTCCCTCCTTTTGAAGTGGGGAGGAAGGCCCTATAAAAGATATACAAAAAAAATGAAGTATGTTTGTAGTTTGATCTCCTAGATCACATCAAGCAAGGAGAGAGCACACACAACACCTTTTACATACACTAGCATGGGGTTCATTTTAATCCAAATTGAAATATTTGGGTGATTATACAAAATGTCAAGGAATAATTTGATTCCCAAGATCGTTGAGTGGTGTGAGAGAAGATAATACACATTCAATGACACAAATGTAAATCACAAGACATAGAAAACCCTTGTTAATTTTAACCCTCAAAGCAAAGGTGAGTTTATTTTAAACACCAAACGAAGTGTTAAGTTGTATTATTCAATTTTAAACCCAATTGTAACATAATGAAGTGATGATTCATTTTAATCCTATTTGAGCATTTTTTTAAAAACCCAATTGAAAACTAGTGTGGTCCTAAAGCATAAAATGAAAAGCATAATAAATGAGCTATAATTGTCCCAAAAGTGTTGAAACACTTGTTACAATTATAATGTTTAAATTCATTTTTCTTCAATTAAGTGCTCCATGCTCCTCTTCAAACTTGCAATCCATGTTCCAAATATTAGATGAAATCAAGAAAATAAGATGTTAGGGTTAGATAAATGATTGTGCATAAAAACCCTACAACCTAGACCAAGTTTTAATGTGATTTGACTTTAGGTGCAAAAATGGAAAATTTCACTCCACCAAAATTAGAAAAAACCTATACCATTGCATAGAGCATGAAATTATACCCCATTTAAAAAAAATCTTTGAAAAAAACCTCTGTATGGCCAAGATATGACCATTTTAAGATAGACTATAAAAGAAATAAAATAATAGTGTCACTATAGAAATATAGCGACACCTTTGTAAATTGTGATGCTTTTTTCAATTATGGTGACACTTTTTTCAATTATGGAGATGCCTTTGTAAAAGCATCACTCTAGTGAATAATAGCATCACTATGGTGAAAAATAGTGCCATTGTAGCTTACAAAAGCATAGCTCTAGCCCATAAACCTACAACTCATGAAGATTTTAAGAAAAAAATCATCAATTTTTTTTAGTAAAGCCATGTTCTAGCATCAAAATGTGATCGAAAAATTAGTATGGGTTGACTACACTTGATCCACGAAGAATCGAAGCATAATTAAGCCCCTAACGTCAATCTCAACATGATCAATCAAATGAAAATTAAACCAAGAATCCATTAAAACCAAGAATACTAAACTACAAAAGCTTTAAAAATTCCTAGTCTAATCCATTGAAACTTATCCTATTGGGGGAGTGGTGTCGCATTGATGTGGAACGATGACCCTTTCTCAATCTCGTTGATAAATGAGCTTGTTCCAGTCAGTTTTATTAAAGAAAATTGGTAAAAGGATTGTGATATGTGTGATGAAACATGATTCAAAACAAGATTAACATGATTTATTGATTAAGATGTGCAAATGCAAAGCTAATCTAAATGGATTATAAGCTAAAAAGTTCCAATTAGTTTTATTGAAGAAAACTGACAGAACCATTGATAGATGTGTATGAAAACATGATTTTAATGCTAAACTAACATTATGCAAGCTATTTTAACACTATTTATACTAATATGATCAAGATATGTGAATGAAAAGCTAATCTAAATGGATTTTAAGCTAAAACGATTGAAACCCTAATTAACAAACAAGCTAAATGTATACATCTAAGTTACCAAGGAAGCCATAAATGGAAGCTAAGCTAATTAATGCAAGTAATTAAGCTAAAATTATAATAAGTAAATGATAAATATGAGTGAATGTGAGTGATCTCAATAGAATGAGTTTTCTCTAAAATAGATGGATCCATTTCTCTCTAAATAGTGGCCTATTTATAGGAGGGTAAATGAGAAATGGAGGGTAGAGAAAAAATCGCTAATCAATGGTCAAGGATGGAAGAAGTTGGAGGCATGGATCATGGATTCTCATCAATGGATGAGAATGAAATATTAGATTTTAATCAAGGGTTCATATTGCTTCAAATAAAAACACTTTTGACCTATACAAGAGGTCACAAGTTAACTTGCATAAGAAGCTTTGTAATAATATTCCTTTTTCAAATGAGTGAGGAGAGAGAATATTCTTTGGAATATTCCCATGGACTATTCCTTTCTGAGGAATGTGAAAAGGAGGAATATTACCTTGGAATATTCCCTTGCAAGTGGGGGGAATTAGTTTTAATTAATAATTTATAATTAAATAATGTTAACTATGAAAGTAGGGGATTAGAAGAATTAGATGGTATTCATTAAATAAAGTGATTTAGTAAAAAGGGGAGATATGATATGGAATTTAATTAAATAACTTAGGGTTATTTAATTAAATAAAAGGACTTAGGCATTTAAATTAAATAATTTTATTTATTTAATTTAATGAGACAAAATGTTAGCATGAAAGGGGGTGAATTAATCTAATTAAATTAATTAGGTTAATAGATGAAGATGACATAATTAATTAAATAGCTAGGCTAATTTAATCAATTAAGTGAAAAGATGATGGATTTTAAGAGGAAATGATGTTAGTATACCTGATTTGAGTGTATGATATCATTCAAGACATTTTTCCCCTCTTTGAAGTGAGTTACCTACTATGTTGGTTAAAAGACTAACACTCTTCAGATTAAAAATTGTTGCTTAAATCAAAAAATAAAAATTTCTCATTTTTTAGATGCCTCACATTTCCCTAGTGGAAAGAATAAGTTGGTTCCATGCCCCCTCGAGAAATCGAGAAAAAAAAAAGAATTTGGGGTTGATTTATTGAAAAAGTTTAAATGTTTCCCTAAGGGTTCAGAAAGGTTGTGGGATGCAAGAAACATGCAAAAAATGCAAAAAAATGATACACAATAAGCTTCAGTGTGGCAAGATTGGTGAAAAAACCTAGCTGCAAGGTTAAATTAGGGAAAAAACCCTAATTTGGAGGCATAAATAGGTTAAGAAGGATCCCTTTCAATTCATTTTTGCATTCACACTTTACAAAATTCTTGCAAATTGAGCTTTGACCCTTTGATGAAATGGCGCAACGAGTGCTCCCACGACACATTTTTGACCAAGTTCGCAAGTACTAGAGGCTTCCAGGTGTAGGACCATCGGTATGTGATTCGAAATCGGATTTGAATTTTATCTTTTAAATTCATTTATTACCTTTTGAAATTTGATTGTTGGTGGCATCACTATATTTCGATGCTATTTCTAGAATCGGCAATGCTATTTTTATTTATAGCAACGCATATGTAAATAGTGACAGTTCACAATTTAAAATTAGGCTTTCAGATTTCAAATTATGACACATATGTGATTAGTTATGCATATCGTGATTTGGAATTTAGGATTAGGATTTTCCAAGGTCAAATAGCAACACATATGTGATGAGCGATGTACTTTGTGATTTGCAATTTGAATGCATAAAGCGTCATAGTTTGAAATTTGAGTTATAGAAACACTATCATAATGAGTGAAACTTTGTCATTTTTGGGGGATAAAAACTCTAAACTTAGCCCTTTTTGTGAGTTTTTATGTTGTGCACTTTGTGGGTGCGAGAGGTTATCCGACCTTTGATATACCATGAGCACCGGTTGACTGTTTTAACTAGAATTGGTGATTTATTTGAGTGGTGACAAGAGCACCTGGGAGAGATCAATTTGTGGTATGTTTCCTACATCCTTGTCATCTAGACCCATTTGGCAATGATGGCAACACTATGCGAGCAATGGCATAATGAAACTTCATCATTCCACCTACCTATCAGCGAGGTGATAGTCACACTAGAGCATGTATGGAAGATTTTGTGTTTGTTGATACATGGTGAGTGTGTGATATATGAAACTGATGTTGACTATGATGCTTGCCAAATCTGAGATCATAGAGGAGTGGTGCACATCCCTGGGTCGATGATCAGCTAGAGAGATAGCTTGGTGAGGGGAGTAGTTGTGAGAGCTAGCCTACTTGTATGGACACTTTTTGATTATTGCTCAATTATTTATAGAGATATACATTCATGGGATCCTTTTTGATAGCCTTGTGGATATTGTATTTTTTATCGATATACATACACTAACTTTGATGTTGTACCATGAAAATCATTTTTTGATATATATATATACATAAGATATGATATGATATGGATTTGATATGCAATGTGTTCTTTCATTTCACGCCTTATGAATGTATGGATTCATTTTATTTAGCTATGCAATATGAGATTATATATGTGATATGCGATGTAATGCAATGCAATGGATGGATGTACTTCTTTTTTAGTATCTTTCCATGTTAGACAAATGATATGGATGCATAGATGGATAATGCAGATGTTATACTTATGCAAATGATATGGATGTATGGATGAGTATCACAAATATTCATTCTTATGATATGATAATGTGATATATGTTAATGATATGTGTGCATTTTTTTAAGATGCTTAAAATAACAAATCTATCTTATTCATCACAACTTAAATTATAATGATGATGCAGGATGTATGTTTTATGATATTCTATGAGATGTATGCATGTTGATGATTTGTGGATGTAGGATAGATGCATTGGTGATGATTTTTAATATTTTCATGATACCAGGTTAGCACAGAGAGAAGATAGAAGAAATAAGATGGATGACCATTGATTCTGATGATTACTTCAAAATATCCAACAAGCCTATGATCCATCAAGAATTTATTAAAGATGGTGATGCAGGATGCATGATGATGATTTTCTCATATCTTGGGATTGGGATTTTTCGTCCTTCCTTATTGTTTGATATAACACATAGACACAATGCATCAAGGTATTAATAACTAGGATGGTGTTGTATCTAGTGCAATGGAATTTGACTCTGCAAATAGATAGGATATTTCTTGTTCACACCTTCACATACGTAAACCTCGTTGGACTGTAAGTTAGAAGCTTAGAATAAATTGGACCGAAGCATACACAATAGTCAACAATGTACTCTAAACAAACTCCCTACACACAACTAAGCAAGTATGTGCCAAGATTATTTTACAAGAATACCCACAATCACAAAAAATGAAAGATAATGATTGATGCCCCATTCCTTCCTCTCTAAATAATTTTGATAAAAATCATCGAGAGGTCCTCGAAATGGGTGAATAAGATAAATAATAAGAAAATGTCAAAGAAAAATAGTCAATGCTATGTATATCGCTTGCCAATTTAAATATAACTAAGGTGATTTTTGATGTTGATGTCCATCGCAGGAAGGATACATCCTAGGACATGTTGATCAGGTGTTTTGATGAGGATGAGGTGTGTGATAAGCCATTAATACAAACTTCACTGACTCATTTACCTATGATCCAGACTTTAGATTTTGACACTTAGGTTCTCACTTTACGACTTTCTATACTTGTTTACTCTTTGTTTTTCCAAAGGTTGAAGGTGACAGTCAATTTATTATGGGTGAAGGTTTATTGCGGGTGAAAACAAAATGGGATGGATTGTTTTGGTATTTTTCTAGATATTTCAATGTTTTTTGGTATTTTGGAAATGTTTTGAGGTTGATTTTGGTCTTTTTAAAAGCTTATGTGGATTTTTTGGTTTTTGGTTTATTTGAGGTTGTTTAGGGTTTTTTTATTGTTTTCTAATGTTTTGGGCTTTTCAATTTTCCAATGTTTAGGGCTTTTTCTTTTAATAATTTTTAGGGTTTTTTTGAGAGTTTCAACCAAGAACCTAACCTAAAATACCTATCTTAGGGGCCTCGAGGATTGATAGAATATTATCCATGCCTACGTTATACACACAAAGACCACATAGTTTGACTGACTCGACTTATTGATGATGAGACATAAAGAGTTGATGGAATGTTAGTTTATTATGATAGACTCATAAAGGTATAACCTAGGGTGTCTCAGGGGCACATCAATGATGGCCTTACCTACATTCAAGCTCAGAGACCTATAGTTTGACAAGCTACTATTTTTGTATTTTCAATATTTTGACCTTTTTAGGGATTTTGATGTGTTTTGGATGTTTTGGATTTTGACTTTACATTTTTTTGAATATTTTTGGATTTTAGTTGTACAATATTTTTGAAGTTTTTGGATTTTTGAATGAATGTTTTATGATTTTTTTTGGGATTTTTCACACAATCTTGATGAGTGTATGGATATGTGATGATTTCAGTTATCTATTTTGGGAATTTTTTGAAAACCAAGATAGGATTGATTGATCTAATTGATGGATTCATGATGATCAAATTGTTGAGGATACACAACAATGCAAGGATAGTGTTAATAAACATAAGGATTTGGAAGGATATCCCGAGACTATAATGGATTGATTGAATAAGATTGATCAATATTTTGAAGCTTGGTTTGGAATAAAGTTTGTTGGAATGAGTTGATGTGATGTTGAAGTGAAAGGGAGATTAAACTGATATGGATTATTTGGATTGATTTTTGATAAAAGATAAAGCTTTATAAGGAACATCTTCTAGTCAAAAAGTATCTTGGGCTAGTGATTTGGATTTTTTATTCAAATGATTTCACCAATTTGATTTTATGTTAGAAAATGTTTAGATCACAACATGAGTTATAGGATATAGCTCAAGATCTATCCTTGAAGCAAGATGTAAGTATCTACCCCCAACATCTAGCAATACATGGAATGGCATGGATGCATGCATGGATAAATGAATGGATTGATGGATAGGATTATCTTGTGATAGGATAACATGTTTGGATAGAGTATGCCTCTTTGGACAATGTCTCATGGCTTAGATAATTTTGGTTAGGATAGGATCAATGATAGTGACCCATGTGAATATTTTTACGATAAGAAAGTGTGAAGTACATACCAAACCTTTGGCAAGATCAAGATAAGTCAGATGGGATGAAAAATGGATTGGATAATGAAGGGTTCCTAGATTTATTATAGATAAGTTGGATGGAAAGTGGGATTTATTATGGATGGGACGAGATGCCTCCACCTGAAATGGTGCACATAGACTCTTGATTATACTCATGACACCTATTTTCCAGGTTTTCATCATAGTACTTGTCCAAAGTGCCACCAAAGTTGTTTTCACTAGAGGACGATTTTCCTCTTAACTATTTTCTTGATATTTTTTAATTTTTAAAAGTTTATGCTCATGTTGAACCATCTGGTGGTGCTAATGTAGACACTATTGGTGCTCATATAGATTTTTTTCATGATGTGCTAATGATATTCTTCTTGGAGTTGTTTTTATAAGATACAGGCATTTGAATGTCACCCCTAGATCTTTTCATATTATTTATCGATACCGTAGTTAACCCTACTTAGATGTACACATCGTGATAGAGTGCCCATAGAGTCCTTATGATAAAAAATTTCTTCCAACACAAGGTCAATATGAGAGTTGTATATCATGGATGTTGAAGTGGATGGTGGAATACATTGAGGGATATGAGATGCAAATTGATTGGTCAATAGTTTAGAATCTTTGATTCTAAAAACTTGGGATGAGCAATGATGGGTGGATATGGAGATTCGATTGGGAATAACTTATTCATATAATTTTCAGGTCACTCTTGAAGATTTCTTTTGTATTGAAATACACTTTTGATCGATGAACTTCCCTTCTTTTTTTTGCCCCATAGTTTCTTTGACTAATATAGTATGATAGGGATAATTTTCTATATTTTTCTTTGGTATCCATTTGATTTTTGCTTGTCCATTTTCTTTGTCAATTATTTTTCTTCAATAATTTTGTCTTTTCTTTGATATAGACCTATTTCTTATGGTTGGTCCCAATTAGTGGGTGGAAACATGCATGGATGATGATTCATGATATGAATGGTTGGAGTGTTGGTAGCCATTTCATCATAAGGACTCTTCATGCTCCCCATGTTGGTTTTTGCACTAGATAAAGTTTCCCCCATTATTATGGGATTATTATTGACATGCTTTGATTTTGTTGCTAACAAACCATTTCCTTGTTGTTCAGTATTTTTTAGCTTTGATAATTTTTGATAATTATTGATATCCTCATACTCACTTTCTTTAATCTATATGGAGGATGTGCCTTATTTTGATGCTTCTTCAAAAGGTTTTGATGCTCTACAATCCATATAGGAGTCTTCTCCATAAGCCATTTTTCCTTTCTCTTCAAAGGATGTTTCTAATTTACCATCCATGTAGAGGTCTTTTTCATGATCAATTTTTGATATGTCCATGGATTCTACTATGCCTTGATCATGTGTAAAGATATTAAGAGTAGGAGAATCTTATTCCTTGGTAATGATATCAAGAGTATGTGACTCTTACTTTGGATGAATATCATCTACATACCCATTAGGAGTAAGCATCTCATGGGTAGATGGAGGAGTATGTGATATATAGATATGATAATTATTCGTGATGTCTTGTATGGATTGGAAAATACCCATTAGATCATGGTAGTATCTTGAAAATATGGATCCTTGATCTTGACCTAGTGTGGTGTTATCTTCAATATGCTTTGGTTCATTTTCTTTACATGGGTCAATTTCAAAGGATGGATTGCTTACAGAGGTTTCTTGAATGTCTTCTTTAGGCATGGTTATTGGCTCAATATTTTCTTGATATTTGAGTGGATTGTGATCAAAGGATGTCAATATATATCTTGGAAAGGACCATTTCTATACTTTGGTTAAATATGTTGATCATTATTTGGAATAAATTATTCAGATATGTCCTCTAACTCATTAGGTGATTTAGAGACATTGTCAACATGATCATCGATAGATGAACCTTGAATTTTTTCCTCAAACATAGTGGTGGGGATATTGTCAATATTTTCAATCATAGGATCAAATGATATTAATGCTTCTAGAAATGGATCATTTTTGGATATTTTTGATGTGATTTGATCATGATTAAAAATGACTCTTGATGTATGTTGATTTGATCATTGGATGTGGTAGAAACATCTTCAAGGTGCTCATTGATGGATAGATATTGATCATTGTTTTCAACAGTTGTGGTGGAGAGATTATCACAACCATAATTAATGTTTGGATCTTGATCATTGTATTCAACAGTTATTTTTTCTTGATCAAGAAGGTCTTGGATGAGATCTTTGATTTCAATACAATCTGACGTGTCATGATAGTTTTTTCTATTGTATTCACAAAATGAATTATCATCATCCCATGGGAACTTGATGCTAGGTTCACCCCCATTTAATGATTTTGGAAGTTTGATAAGTTTAGCATGGACTAATGTGTTTAATTTTGATTCAATTGGCTCCCATAAAGGAGTGTATTCATGTTTTTTAGTGGTATTTTTGTCTTGTGAAGCATCTAATTGTTGTGTTTGATCTTGTTGTGGTTCATCTTGGAGACGTTATTGATCTTGTTGAGGTTGTTGATTTTGATACCCAAATTCTTGATATTGAGGATGTTGTTCTTGATATGGTTGTGGACACATCTCTATGTTTTTACTACATTCTTTAACCAATGGGGGAATGTCTTGATTTTTTGGTGGATATGTTTCTTGGTGATATGAATCAAAAAAATTCTAAGTATAGCAATTTGATTTCACATGATTTGATTTTGATACCCTTGGTGTAATTGATTTTGTTGTTGGTCAAGCATATTTGGAATATACACTTGTGTTATTTGTATGGGATCATGCACAAATTTATTTTGGACAATGTTCTGATTTGGGATGATGTTTAGATTTTTCATTACAGGTTGGCATTGAACATTTTTGTAGTTGGGAAACACATTTCTTTGATTTAGGTAACCTTGATTTTGTATGGTGTTACCTTGATTTGGATCAATACATTGAGTTGCTAGTATATTATTTGGATTTTGAACAACGTTGGTGTGATTTTCAAATGTATGTATCTCATAGTTCACCAATTGTGGATTTGATATGTTCATGTTTGGTAAGTTTCTATTTGGTATTCCCATTTGGCATGTATTGATTTATGGGATAATGTTGTTTTTTTGAAGACTCATGTATTGATCATTTGGCTAATATATTTGTATGTTTTGACTTTGATTTAAATCTACCATAGGAAAAGGTCTTCCAAAATTTAGATTTGGCATTCTAACATTTATTGTAACATTGAGGTTTGTAGGATATGTTGGGTCTCAAAAACACAGATTTGAACCACGAGAGGTTGCCAAGCTCTCACAACTCTTTTGGTCAACATACAAGGCCAATTGATGCAATTGAACCTTCTTCTCTTTAGGTTCTACTAGACCAAGGTGGGTGAACCTATGTGAATGATACATATTGAAATATATTTCCTGGTTGAGAAATCTATCCACAATGACAAATGGAAGTGAATAGATGAAAACCATTACAGGTAATCCTACTCCTACTACACAAAAGAAAGGATTTTGAATAAGTTGTTTGTTTATGAATTTTATCTTTGGGTTGAGGCAGATCAGTGCCTTCTATCCACATGGGAAATGAAGTCAAAAATTAAGAATTATGTGTGTTTCCTTCTCTGGTTTAATTCTAGTTGTTATGCAGTTTGAAAATGAAATTCTAATTACTGGAATACAACTTCATTTATTTATGTCTTACATAAATAGTGTTGGAATGTTTCTTAACCTGGTTCTTCTTTAACTACCCAAAATAAATCCTAAAATTGCAGTGACTTACTTGAAGGGATTTAATTCTGACATACAAACACCAACAAATAAAAATCACACAAAATGGGAATACATTCTAATAAATCAAAGATTATATTTGATATTCTGATTTAAACAATTAAAGGATCTCAAGTTGGAGAGAACCACATAAAATAATATAAACTATTGCAACACAACCACCAAAATAGGAAGGTTTTCACCAGTTAAAAACATTAATCTCCATTACTTTGTTTCAAGAAAGATCTGTACATTTTTTACATTCCCAGTCACAAAAATCTAATTCCTACCCCCCCTTTTTTTATCTATTGCCTTTCTTAAAATTATATATACTTTACGACCCAAGATTCGTGCCCCTTCAATTTCCTATGCAACCGTTTGATATTTTTTAGCCAGTATTTAAAATATTTAATTAAGTTGCCTTTAGACAAACTAAATATTTTTGACTATAGTTGACCTTTTAAATTTTTCACTTTAATACATTCTTCTGCCTTCACATTTATTTCCCCATGGCTTTCATTATTTTTACCGCTCTATCGTGGGTTTGAATTTTCCACCCGTAGTTATGCAGTGGCTGACTGTTCTACCTACTTCATCACCCATTTTTGTTACCGTGGCCACCGCAATCTCCCTTCTCACTATGTGCAGTATCGCGGTCTGACTATCATGGTCTATCCATCCTCCACCACTCCACTGTGGTCTCTGATTCGATCATCAACGGTATGGCAGTAACTATTTAATGCCCATCCTTAACCATCACCTGTCTCTGCCATTCAATTCTCCATCACCGGTTGCATCTCTATCCACCGCAGTCACCACGGTGTACATTCTAATTGGCCATGGTGTGGTAGTAGACATGTCACTAACTATTAACTATTAACCTCTATTGCCTCCCTATCTAATGTGGTCACCGTGCTCTGCCTCTTGATTGTCACATTGTTGGTTACCGCACCATCACGACTATTGGGATGACCACCAGTGGTAGTGCGGTAAGCTTAGTTCATCATGCCAAATTTCCACCACGTAACCATCAGCTTGCTAACCACTAACCGTTGTACAACGGTAAAAATTTATCATTACTGCTCCAAAATATGACTGCTATACTGTGAGCCACTTTGTAAAAGGCTACGGTAAAGCAGTGAAGGCCCATGAAGGGTAAAAGGTGGTAGTAAAAGATATTTGAATATTATGAATGGGAAACATGAATTTTCTATAGAAAGATAGTGAAAGTAAAAGCTCAAAGGGGATGAAAGGCCTTGGGATTTTAAATAAAAAATAAGGTTCTAATAGTGGATCCTATTGGGGATGAGTGGTTACTCAATCACTGCAAGAATCCAACATTTACTCTGGGAGAGCAGACCAAGACATGAATGGACATGAAAATGAATAATGGAGGATGGAGGGAAATAAAGTGTGAAGGAGATGGAAAATGGAAAGAGGAGCATGGAGAATGGAAGGTGAAATTGACCCTAATCTATTGTGCATGGAAAATAATATTAAAGAGGGTAACTCAAGAATTGTCCATGCACTGACAATCCTTAACCCTCTGTTGACCCTCAAGAGAAGAAATGCTTTAGGAACTGCCCATGTACAAGAAACTCATGCTCCTCTCTAGACATATTCTACAGGAAATAAGAGTCTTCACCTCCTTTACCAATTATCACAAAAGGAACCAACCATAAGGCTTCAAACTTTCCATGTTTCCCCTTCTCCCAAGACCAAGCATTCCACATCAACACCAAGTCATCTTCTTCAAACTTTCTCTCCTCAGCCTTTTTATCAAAAAGGTATTTCATTTGTGATTGCAGTTTCACATTCTTCTTCTGAGCTACTCTTCTCACTTCATCAAGCTCTACAAAATGCTCCATTCTTTCCTCCATTGGATCAGAAATATCCAAGTCTTCTTGCAGAATAAATTTATAGACTGACAATAGATTCAGCAATGGAATCCTAGCTTGTGTCCCATACACTAGCTCAAATGGAGATTTTCTAGTTGCCTTCTTCACTATAATCCTATTTTCCCATACAACCAATCTTAACTTTGAATCCCATGCCTTTTTTTTTGTATCCAATATCCTCCTTACTATCTTCAAAAGATTTTTATTACTTGATTCTACTTGACCATTAGCTTGTGGATGGTATGGGGCAGAATAAGAAATATTAATGTCATATGTTTTGCAAAAATCTCTAAACTCATTAGATCTAAAACACATCTCATTATCTGTGATCAATATGACTGGGGTGCCAAATCTAGTCATAGCATTCTCTATCAGAAAATTCACTACCACCTTACTTGTTTCTTGCTTAGTTGGAACAAATTCCACCCACTTAGTAAAATAATTTATGGCCACTAGTATCCATGTATGTCCTCCACTTGATCTTTCATGTATTTCTCCAATGAAATCAACTCCCGATTGGTCAAAAAGGTGCTTCTACCTGCAAGGGTCTAAGTGGCAATGCTCCTTGATACTTCAACTTCCCTGAGAATTTTTGGCATGCCTCTCATTTCCTCACATATGTAAAATACTCATCGAATACCCTAGGCCAATAGTAACTAGCCCTGAGAATTTTGTGTGGAGTAGTCTTAGCAGAATAATGGCCTCCACATACCTCTTCATGCATTTCTCTCAAGAAATATTTTTCCTTGGATTTATGTAGACACAACAACAATATACCATCCCTATTCTTCCAGAATAGGTCCCCTTCTATAAAAACATATTTAGAAGCCTACAACTTCAA
Organism: Sequoiadendron giganteum; assembly: GCA_007115665.2. Classification (NCBI taxonomy): domain Eukaryota; kingdom Viridiplantae; phylum Streptophyta; class Pinopsida; order Cupressales; family Cupressaceae; genus Sequoiadendron; species Sequoiadendron giganteum. The sequence continues at coordinate 434,626,575 of CM021108.1, read as the reverse complement.
AGTTCTCCTTTGATTATCATTCAACCCTTCAAGGAAGTTCATATGTTTCAGATAATGCATTATATTAGTATACCATGGAGTATGCTCAATACTTGCTATGAATTTTTCCGTACCTTCCACATTGCAGATTTGGTTTGCTTCAATATTTGTTTTTGCCATCATCCTGGCCAAAACCTATCCTCTTACCAACTTGGTAATCTAAATCTCCATGTTGAACTCTTGAATTTTATTAATCCATTTGCATCTCTTCCTTGTCACTTTTGTCTACACCAAGATATCCTTCACAACTGCATGTGGGACATAAGCAATTACCTTAGCTCCAACAAGGTAAGGCCTGAAATCTTTTGCTACTTTGACTAGTGCATAAGCTTGTTTTTCCATAATATCATACTTCAATTCTGACCCCTGCAAAGACTTACTGAAAAAAGAAATAGGTTGCTCATGACCTTCATCATTTTTCTGTAACATAACAACAACTATGGTGTGAAATGAAGCAAAAGAAAAAATCTGAAATGGTTTAGTAAAATCAGGAGACTTCAAGATTGGGGCTTCTTTGATATCTCTTTTTATAGATATGAAGGCATCCATAGCTTCAACAGTCTAGTCCAACAAATCTCCTTTTTTCAACATCTTAGATATAGGTTTAACAATCTCAACAAAATTGGACACAAACCTCCTAACAAAATTAATTTGGCCAAAGAATGATTGGATTGCTTTGACAGTTTTGGGAATGGGAATTTTATCTATGGCATCTACTCTTTCAGGATCTATTCTAATCCCATCTCTTGACACAATATGCCCCAAAATTTTACCCTATGTGACAACAAAATGACATGTTTTAGGATTAAGACTAATACCATATTCCAAATCTTTGATGAAGATCTTCTCCAAGTCCCCAACATGATTCTCTACCTTTTTGGAACAAGAAGTGAGATCATCTTGATATACCACCATTATAGCATTGATTAGATCTGAAAATGCCACATCCATGGCCCTTTGAAAGGCAACTCTTGCATTTGTGAGACCAAATGGCATTCTTATATAGAAATATGTTCCCCATGGTGTAGTGAAAGTTGTCTTGTACTACTTAGATTCTTTGACTTTGACCTGGTTATATCTAAAAAATCCATCCATCATTGACAATAGCTCACACCCTATTACTTTGTGCAAGATTGCCTCCATGTTTGGAAGAGGATAATTGTCTTTTAGGGAAGCAACATTCAAATTTCTAAAATATACACACAATCTTTTGTACCCATTTTTCTTCCTGACTGGAACCAAATTTGAGACCCATGTTGAATGCCTAATGGGTTTTATGATACCTCCATCTCTGAGCTTTGCTATCTCCTCTTTCATCTTAGGTTTTAGAGTTGGGTTGATAGGCCTTTGCTTCTGTCTGAATGGATTTGTGTCTGGCTTAAGTGGAATCTCATGCTGAAAAATATCTTCTCTATATGCCTTCAAATCCTCATAAGACCAAGCAAACACATGCTTGTATTTTATCAGCAATGTAATCAACATTCTCCTAATAGTTGGACTTATTTTCTTCCCAATATAAACCCTTTTTGGTGTTAATTCAGTTCCCAAATTTATTTCTTCAATATCTTCTTTCTTAACAGATGTTTTCTTCATGAGAGAATGATCACTCCCATCATACACTCTCTCTAATGCCACAAGCCCTTTGGGAAGTTTGTTAGTTTTAAGCTGCAAAAATTGCTTCCCAAATATAGTCTACTTCCCATCCACTTCTTTCACAAAAGCATTGAAATCTATCTCTCGTGCCTCATACTGATCTATACAATGAAGAAATTTCAAAAGGTCAGTATCATCATTAAAAACTTTCCAACTATATATGTTGTTAGAAACTGCTAGTCTTGTTTTAAATTCAACTTGAGACACTCCTATCAAAGTGATATCATCTCTCTTTAAGGCTACATTAGCCAAAAAATCAGCCATTAAATTTTTGAGATCAATCTATCCAATCAATTGAAAATGCATCAAATAGTTCCACTATATCCCACACAACATTTATATATTGTTTTAGCCTCTTATTCTTTGTAGCATACTTTGATCTAACTTGTGACACAACTAGCTTAGAATCTCCCAAGACAGACAACAACTTGATCTTATGTTTGATCGCCATGTTCAAACCAATCAACAAGGCTTCATTCTCTGCCACGTTATTTGTACATTCAAAAGCCAACAAAAATGAATATTTAAATGTTGTGCCTTTAGGTGATATGAAAAATATCCCAACTCGATTACCTTCTTGGCTGCAATCCCCATCAAAATACATTTTCCACACACCTTTCTGATTTCTAGAAACAAGTCTATCAATTGGGTCAATATTCACTAATTTTGGCTGAGATAATTTTACTCTAAAACTCCCTAAATCCACATCCCAAAAGCAATTAAGTTGTTTTTGAGGAACACACTCAACTATTTGATTCACCCTTGGTTCTCTATGCAGTTTTACCTCTTCACCATTAACGAGTATTGTGGCATATGATAAATCAAACTACACATTACCTCCAGTTGTTGCAGTCCATTGTCTTGATAAAATAATTTTAAACTGAGGTGTATCAATCATAGTTATATCAATAGTATATGTTGGCTGTGGGTAGGCTGCTAATTTTAATTCTACATCCTTCATAATCCCCACTACTGGGACATGCCTACTATCCATGGCATAACACTTACCACCCTCAATTTCTATCCACATACCAAGTTGTTTCATTACCCCTATTGGCATAATATTCATAGAAGCACCTAAATCTATCATGCAATTTCTTACCAATTTACAATTTATGAGTAGGGTAGTAAAAAATGGATCAATTTGTGGTGTATTCATTAATGCATCATTTAGGCCAACTTCTGAAACTTTAATCTTTCCTTTCTTATCAATAATTCTAGGATTCTTATTTTGTTAGAAATTTACAATTGATTCCTCCCACTAGACATTAATTGAATAACACTTTCCCTATACTCTTTAATTTTCATCATTTCAAGTAATGGGATAGATATTTTTACTTGGGACAAAGCTTGCACAAAATCAAAATATGCACCTTAAGCTCTTATCACCTTCTTTTGCTTTGTTGGTTCACCTTTGCTCTCCTCTTTCTCCCTTTTTGATGTTTGATCTATCTTTTTTTTTTCTTTGGGGACATACTTATGGTCTTTTTTATTAGGGCGCTCATCATTTTTCATTTTTGATATTTCATGGGACATATTTTTATCTTTCAAGAATATTCCTCTTGGAACACCTTCATTCTCATTCATTTTTTTATTCCTCAACTGATACTTTCTTTTAGCCAAGTCAGCTGTTGCAATAGTCAATCTTTTCATTTCTTCATTAGTTGGTCTCCTCATATTTCCCCTATTAGTCTGATATGATGTAGCAGAAGGACTTTGTTCATCATCACTTTTTTCATAGTTAGAAAAAATTTGTTGTTCTACCATGTGAGCATTATATTTTTGATGATTAACATTATATTCATATCCTCCTTCCTCTGAAGATGAATAACCTTTCTCTGCTGAGTAAAGATTATGGGAAGTCAAATAGATATTGTGGTCCTCTTAATTATTATTTTTTGCTATGTCTTTTCCTAATACTGACTGAGCTACAACACAATTCTCTGAAGAATGTGGCAAGTCACAAACTAAACACCAAGGACTATTATCGACCATGTATGTCCCTCTTTTCTTCAAAGGGTTAGGTGTCTCTTTATTTCTTGGCCCATCCATCACTGGCTTTCCATTTCTCCAATTTGTATTATAAGGCATGTCATGTAGTCTTGGCCTTTCATTCCTATATGTGCTTTCCTATTTATTTGGTGGAGCATATTGGGGAACCATAGGGTTATCCCTACTGGAAATCATCCCTAAAACTTTCTTGTTATTTTCAATTGTGAGTCCTATCCTTTGAACTTCAGCTAAATTTTTGGGACCCCTGTTCCTACACTCATATCTTGTCTTAGGATCAAAAGGCTTTAAATAAATACTCAAAGTAGTAGGATCAACCAATTTAGATCCAAGAGGTATCTTATTATGCAATTTAAATTTTTTTTGGTGGAAATCATAAGATGACTCATTTTGATGCTTCTGAATAGTCACCAATTCGTGCAATGCAAAATTTTGGTGCATATTGATTCCCATACTGCTCAAGAAATTGTTCATAAAACACATGAATAGAATCAATAGAAGCTATTGGCAGACTATTAAACCAATCTCTGGCATCTTCAATCAGTGACATCATAAACAACCTCACTTGCACATCTCCATACTCCATATCCAAATCTTGCACAAAAGCATTAAAACTCTTTAAATGTTCTTTAGTTGCAATTGCACTACCTATGAATTTTGGGACAAGACTTCTCCAATTGTTGTCCATAGGATAAGGAAATATTTGAAATCTAGCCAAGTCAAACTACCTAATCATGGTTGCATATTGTGGAGGAGGATTTTGGTAATACTGATGCTGGTACAATGGATTATTATTTGCAACATATAGCTAACCTTATGGGGGTACATGTTGTTGATGAGGAGGTGGTTGAACACCTTGATGTTGTGGTGGAGAATTTTGATGCCTATTTGGCTGATTTTGATGGACCTGTGGTGCTTTTGATGGGCCCGAATTATTGTTATCCTATCTGTGTGGTGGCACATATTTATGCAGATTGGCCATTTGAGTATTGAGCTGAGCCTTCTTCAATTTCAACTCTTTGAGTTCTTTAATTGCTTGGAGCCTCTGCTCATATTCTATTTTCTCTCTCTCCACTTATTGTCTCACATGTTCTAGTCTTGAATTTATTTCATCTTGAGCCATATGTTCATAGTTCTCCTCAAAGGCTGCTTCATAGCCAAGTCCATCCTGATGCTCTTCAAGAAATGTCATTTTTTTATCATATTCATGTTGTCTTCTTTCTCTTTCATCTTTAGATTTAGCCATGAACTCCCCAACTTTCTTAGGATTGGGTTGATAGAAGGGATTCCTCTTCTCCTTAGGATTACGATGTTCTCTGGAAGGGTTGTTTTCATTTTCTAGCGTACCATATGAATTGTGTGTCTCCAATGGTGCTTTTGATATTTTTTTTATTTGATGGGTCCATGTCATCAGATACTTTCTTACCCTTATCATTCTTCTGAGTCCATTTAATTTTATCATTAGGACCATCACCATCTTCATACAAAGACCTTTTTCCTTGCATGTTGTGAGAAATTGTGATAGTCTAAACTCTAGGGTGATTTCTTTCTAATGTATATTTAAATTTATCAATTTCAACACATTTGTTCATTCAGAGTCACCACTCACTTTCCAAAAGTGATAAAATCTGCAATTCTTTATTCCCAGCAGAGTCTTCTACAAAATACCGACTCTATGACAAAGGCTTATTTTTAGATTATGGTCCCCAGCAGAGTCGCCAAACTATTGGGTCTCAAAAATGTAGGTTTAAACCATAAGAGGTTGCCAAGCTCTCACAACGCTTTTGGTCAACGTACAAGGCCAATTGATGCAATTGAACCTTCTTCTCTTTAGGTTCTTCTAGACCAAGGCGGGTGAACCTCTGTGAATGATACAGATTGAAATATATCTCCTGGTTGAGAAATCTATACACAATGGAAAATGGAAGTGAATAGATGAAAACGGCTACAACTAATCCTACTCCTACTGCACAAAAGAAAGGATTTTGAATAAGTTATTTGTTTATGAATTTTAACTCTGGGTTGAGGCAGATCAATGACTTTTGTCCACATGGGCAATGGAGTCAAAAATTAAGAATTATATGTGTTTCCTTCTCTAGTTTAATTCTAGTTGTTAGGAAGTTTGAAAATGAAATTCCAATTACTGGCATAAAACTTCATTTATTTATGTCTTACATAAATAGTGTTGGAATGTTTCTTAACCTGGTTCTTCTTTAACTACCCCAAATAAATCCTAAAAATGTAGTGACTTACTTGAAGGGATTTAATTCTGACTTACAAACACCAACAAATAAAAATCACACAAAATGGGAATACATTATGATAAATTAGAGATTATACTTGATATGATGATTTAAAAAATTAAAGGATCTCAAGTTGGAGAGAACCACATAAAAGAATATAAATTATTGTAGCACAACCACCAAAATAGGAAGGTTTTCACCAATTAAAAACATTAATCTCCATTGCTTCATTTCAAGAAAGATTTGTACATTTTTTACATTCCCAGTCAGAAAAATCTAATTCCTAACCCCCCTTTTTTTATCTACTGCCTTTCTTCAAATTATATATACTTTATAGCCCAAGAGTCACACCCCTTCAATTTCCTATGCAACCATCTGATATTCGTTAGCTAGTATTTAAAATATTTAATTAAGTTGCCTTTCGGAAAATTAAATATTTCTGACTATAGTTGAGCTTTTAAATTTTTCACTTTAATACGTTTGTTTGCCTTCACATTTATTTCCCCGTGGATTTCATTGTTTTTACCGCTCTACCGTGGGTTTGAATTTTCCACCTGTAGTTATGCAGTGGCCAGTTGTTCTACCTGCTTCACCACCCATTTCTATTACCGCAGCCACCGCAGTCTCCCTTCTCACCATATGCGGTATTATGGTTTGACTATCACGGTCTATCCCTCCTCCACCGCTCCACTGCGGTCTCTAACTCGATCGTCAATGGTATGGTGGTAACTATTTTTTGTCCATCCTTAAGCATCACCCATTTATGCCATTCAATTATTTGTCACTGATTGCATGTCTATCCACCACAGTCACCGCGGTCTACATTATGACCAGCCACAGTGTGATGGTAGCCGCGTCACTAATTGCTAACTATTAACCTTTGTCACCTCCCTGTCTAACATGGTCACCGCACTCTGCCTCCTAACTGTCACCTCACCCCTTACCACACCATCAGGACTACTAGGATGACCGCTAATGGTAGCACAACAAGCTCAATTTGTCATGCCAACTTTCCACTGCGTAATAGTCGGCCTACTAACCATTGACCGTGGTACAATGGTAAACATTTATCACAACTGCTCCAAACTGTCACCACTATACCACGAGCCACTTTTCGAAAGGCCATAGTAAAGGGTAAAAGGTGGTGGTTAAAGATATTTGAATATTAAGAATGGGAAACATGAATTTTCTATAGAAATATAGTGAAAGTAAAAGCTCAAAGGGGGTGAAAGGCCTTGGGATTTTAAATAAAAAATAAGGTTCTAATAGGATATAAAGATCTTAGGTGTGGATTGTATAAATGTGAGTTTTGATAATCAATTCATATTGTAAGGTTTTGATGGTTTGGTTGATTTAGGCCACTCATGATTTATGAATCAAGTTTATATTCCATGTTTTTCTTGTGTTTTGACCTTGTTGCAAAAGTGAGACTCTGAGTTATTTTGGACCAATGATGTGAGTTGATGATGAAAGGGGTGAATGATAAGGGGGATGAACTTTCTATACTTTTTGAAAACACTTTAAAATTAAAGGTTTGATGTTTTGATTCCATGGATAAAGGTGTCAATGAACTTGTAAATATTTAAGGTAGAATTTTGACCTTTAAGATAAACCTATTCACAAAATGTGATAACCAACTCAACCAAGTGCATGGAAAAGGATCCATTTCACACACAAAGTAGCTAAGTTAGGGCTTCATCTGATAGATGTTGAAGTCTAAAGTGTTGGTGTGTTAGAAGTTTGCAAATTTTGGTGAAGTGAAGGATTAAATTTGACAAAGGGATGGATGATTTTTTTGACCCAATGTTGACCTAGAGTGAACCTTTGTTTTGCAAGATCAAGATGTTGAGAAACATGGTATACCTCTAAAGTGATCAAACCCTAAGGACTCAATGATTTTGGTAAATATAACTCAAATGATTTTGGAAATAGGAACCAATGATTTTGACAATAGAATTTGGACTCCATGTTTTGTAATGTTTTCCTTGTATGATAGAGGGCATAAGTTTTGGTTGTTTCAACAAAGCAATCAGACAACAAATGTTCATGTGGTGTTTAATTTTTCAATTCATCTTTCTTAATGAGTTTATTTTTACCACAAACACTTGTCTTGATTAAGTTTCAAACTAAATGTCTATGTGAAAAACATCAAAAATTTCACAAAGTCCATTTTGTGAAAATCATGAAGTTCAGTCCATAGTTGCCTATGTAACTTTGGGAAGTATGGATTGAGATATAAACCATAATACTTAGAAGTCTCTAAGAATATATTCTTAGGACAAGTATTAATATCAAGGTTTTCTCAAAGGATATCTATACTTAGACAAAAGGGTTTGAAATTTTTAAAGACTTGTTAATGTTGTTTGTAATGTTTTGGAACCAAGAAAATCATTAAACTAACTCACAAGCAATTACCATCCTAGGTTCAAAAGATACTACTTTTTGAATCCCCAATTGGATTTCTCCAAACACTAATATAGTGCGAATAGCTAGAGATTTGGAAACACTGGCTCCCCTCCACAACACACACTTTTCGGGACCACCAAATCTCAAATCCTAAAGATTTGAAGATCCTAAGGATTTTCCTATTTCAACAATGAATAGTAAAACTTGGGGCAGATTTGAAACAATTGTTCTTGTACTAGCAAGCATAAAGGTTTTTGGATTCTAAACAATGGTTCTTAGTAAGGGCTTTCGTTCAAGGTGGACATACCATGGAAAGATTATCTCAAGATTATTTCAATCAAGAGGCCTCGCAATCCCTTCCTAAGAAAGGATTTGTATGTGTCACGTAGACACTAGGGTTGGCACTTGTTGGTATGAAACATTTGTACCTTTTGCTTATGGATTTCATCACAAACATTTTTTTTATATAGTAGTTTGAAATATTTTGGCTTTAGTTGGTTACCACTTGGTTCATTCCCTCCTTTTGAAGCAGGGAGGTAGACCCTCTTAAGATATATAAAGAAATGAAGCACGTTTGTAGTTTGATCTCCCCAATCACATGAAGCAAGGAGAGAGAACACACAATGCATTTTTCCTACACTAGCATGGGATTCATTTTAATCCAAATTAAAATATATGGGTGATTATACAAAATTTCAAGGAATTCTTTTGATTCCCAAGATCACCAAATGGCGTGAGAGAAGAGAATCCACATTCAATGACACAAATTTAAATCACAAGACATATAAAACACTTGTTAATTTTAACCCTCAAAGCAAAGGCGGGTTTATTTTAAGCACCAAATGAAGTGTTAAGTTGTATTGTTCAGTTTTGAAAGCAATTGTAACATAATGAAATGAGGGTTCATTTTAATCATGTTTTAGAGTTCATTTTAAAACCCAATTGAAAGCTAGTGTGGCTTGAAAGCATAAAATGAAAAGCATGATAAATGGGCTATAATTGTCTCAAAAGTGTCGAAACACTTGTTACAATTATAATATTTAAATTCCTTTTTCTTCAATTAAGTGCTTCATGCTCCTCTTCAAACCTATAATCCATATTCCAAATATTAGATGAAATCAAGAAAACAAAAAGATATTAAGCTTAGATAAATTATTATACATTAAAACCCTACAATATAGACCAAGTTGTAATGTGATTTGACTTTAGGTGCAAAAATGGAAAAATTAACTCCACCAAAATTGAAAAACACCTATACCATTGCGTAGAGCATGAAATTCTATGCCATTTAAAAAAAGCTTAAAAAAAAACTCTCTATGACCAAGATATGACCATTTTTTGATATACTATAAAATAAAATAAATGATAGCATCACTATAGAAATATAGCGACAACTGTACAAATTGTGACACTTTTTTCAATTATGGAGATAGTTTTTTCAATTATGGTGATGCCTTTGCAAAACAATTGATCTAGTGAATAATAACATTGCTCTAGTGAAAAATAGTGTCATTGTAGCTTCCAAAAGCATTACTTTAGCCTAGAAACTTGCAACTCATGGATTTTTTAAGAAAAAATCATCAAACAAAATTGGTAAAGCCCTCCTTCTAGCACCAAAATGTGATTGAAATATTAGTATGGGCTAACTACACTTGATCCACTAAGAATCAAAGTATATTTAATCCACTCACATCAATCTCAATAGGATCAATCAAATCCAAATTAAATCAAGCATCCATTAAAACCAAGCACACTAGACTACGAAAGCTTTAAATATTCCTACTCTAATCCATTGAAACTTATCATATTGGGGGGGTGGTTTTGTGTTGATGTGGAATGACAAACCTTTCCCAATCCTAGTATAAATGAGCTTGTTCCATTCATTTTTATTAAAGAAAACTGGTGAAACCATTATGAGATGTGTGATGAAAATAATTCAAAACTTGATTAACATGATTTTTTGATTAAGATGTGAAAATGAAAAGCTAATCTAAATGGATTTTAAGCTAAAAAGTTCCAATCAGTTTTAATTTATAAAACTGATGGAACCATTGATATATGTGTATGAAAACATGATTTTAATGGTAAACTAACATGATGCAAGTTATTTTAACATGATTTATGCTAAAATGATCAAGATATGTGAGTTCAAATATAATCTAAATGGTTTTTAAGCTAAAAAATTGAAACCCTAATTAACAAACAAGCTAAATGTATGCAACTAAGTTACCATAGAAGCCATTAATGGAAACTAAGCTAATTAATGAAAGTGATTAAGCTAAAATGATACTAAGTAAATGTTAAATATGAGTGAGTGTGAGTTATTTTAAAAGCATGAGTTTTCCCTAAAAAGGATGGATCCATTTGTCTCCAAATAGTGACCTATTTATAGGAGAGCTATGAGAAATGGAGGGTTGAGATAAAAAATGCTAATCAATGGTCAAGGATGGAAGAATTTGGAGGCATGGATCATGAATTCTCATCAATGAATGAGAATGAAAGATGATATTTTAATCAAGGGTTCATATTCCTTCGAAAAAACACACTTTTGACCTATACAAGAGGTCACAAGTTCACTTGCACAAGAAGTTTTGTAAGAATATTCTCTTTTCAAATGAGTGAGGAGAGAGAATATTCTTTGGAATATTCTCATTGGTGAGGGAAAAAAGATATTAGTTAATTAAAACCAAATTAAATTGTGAAAATTTGGAGGAATGTGCAAAGGAGGAATATTCCCTTGCAAGTTGGGAGGAATTAGTTTTAATTAATAATTGATAATTAAACAATATTAATTATGCAATTAGGCAATTAAAAGAATTAGATGATATTCATTAAATAAAGTTATTTAATGAAAAGGAGAGATATGATATAACATTTAATTAAATAACTTAGAGTTATTTAATTAAATAAAAGGACTTGGGGATTTAAATTAAATAAATCAATTTATTTAATTTTATGAGACAAAATGTTAGCATGAAAGGGGGTGAATTAACCTGATTAAATTAATTAGGTTAATAGATGAAGATGAAATAATTAATTAAATAGCTAGGATAATCTAGTCACTTAAGTGAAAAAGAGGATGGGTTTTATGAGGAAATAATGTTAGTATACGTGATTCGAGTGTATGATATCTTTCAAGAAAAAATTTAGTGTCTGCATTTTGCCCCTCTTTGAAGTGAGGTATCTGCTATGTTGCTTCAAAGACTGACGCTCTTCAGATTAAAAACTACTGCTTAAATCAAAAAATAAAATAAAATATAATTTTTTAGATGCCTCATTGTTGCCCCAGTGAAAGGAATAAGTTGGTTCCCTGCCCCCTTGAGAAATCAAGCGGAAATTTTGAATTTTGGGTTGATTTCTCAACAAAGGTAAAATGCTGCCCCAAGGGTTTAGAAAGGCTCCAGGATGCAAGAAACATGCAAAAAACACAAAAAACGATACACAATAAGCTTCAGTTTGGAAATATTGGTGAAAGTGGTGAAAAACCCTAGTTGCATGGTTAAATTAGGGCAACAAACCCTAATTTGGAGGCATAAATAGGTTAAGAAGGGTTGCTTTCAATTTATTTTTGCATTCACACCTTAGAAAATTCTTGAAAATTTAGCTCTGACCCTCTGAAGAAATTGCACAATGACTACTCCCATGACACATTTTTGAATAGGTTCATGAGTACCAGAGGCTTCTAGATGCACAACCGCCGGTATGTGATTCAAAACTGGATTTGAATTTTGACTTTTAAGCGCATTTATTACATTTTGAAATTTTAATTTTGGTTGTGTCATTATATTGCAACGCTATTTTTAGAATTGATAATTCTATTTTAATTTATAGTGACACATATGCAAATAGCCATGCAGTTCATGATTTAAATTAGGGTTTCAAATTTCAAACTGTGATGTATATGTGATTACCAATGTATATTGTGATTTGAAATTTAGGATTAGGGTTTGCCAAGGTCAAATAGAGATGAATATGTGATGAGTGACACACTTTGTGATTTGCAATTTGAATGTTTTGAGCATCTCTATTTGGAATTTGAGTTATAGTGATGTCGTAAATAGAAATTCTTTTATCATTTTCGAGGATAAAAACTCCAAACTTAGCCTTTTTTTATGAATTTTGATGTTGTGAACTTTGTGGGTGCAGGAGGTTATCATGCCTTTGATGTTTCATGAGCACCGATTGACTCTTTTATCCAAACTTGGTGATTTGTTTGAGTTGTCACAAGAGCACCTGGGATATATCAGTTTGTGGTATGTTGCCTACATGCCCATTGTTTGGACCCATTTGGCGATGATGATAGTGCTATGTGAGCGATGGAATCGTGAGACTTCATCATTCCACCTACCTACTAGTGAGGTGGTAGTGACACTGGATGATGTATGGAAAATTTTATATTTGGTGATACATGGTGAGCATGTGATATATGACACTGATGTCGGCTATGATGCTTTCCATGAGATGCTTGACTAGGAGTAAATTGTTTTGGTCAACTCTGTTGATGGTGTTTCTATGCACTTCTCAACATAGGTAATGCGTAGGTGCATCACCTCTCTTGAAAGATAATCTTCCACAATCAAATTGTAGAACACTATCCCAAGGTCTCTCGGATGTCAGGTCTTGACAGTGCTTGGAATATCTCAGTTGATTTATGTGATTTTTTGGAATCACAAGGCAGACTTATGAATGAGTTACAAAGTGGGAAAGTTCTTTCAGAAAATGGAGTTTTTAAGATGGGAGAGTTGTTGTGCATTTGTTGTAGGTTCAAACACCAATCTTGAACTCGATTTTATCATTGGATTTAGCTTTATAATGTGCAATGAACCTTTCCTAAAGTTACTTATTAAAAAAAAGGAAAAAGGGCAGGGAAGAGAAAAGGTTCCTGGATCTAAAACTATGAATGAACAGTGATCATGGGGGCTGCTATAGTAGACAAACTCCCTAAATTGGGTTTTGCTTGGCCAAGAGGATCCTACAGTTACACAAAACCAGTGCAATCTTTGAAGGACTATAGATTTTTAGTTTGCATATACACATCATGAACATGCAAGTGAACTAAGTTGCAACAATCAATTACAGAAGCCCAGGCTAACTTTGCACAATAACTTGTCATCAACAAGTGCCAAAAGTATGGGCTGAAAGATCATCAAATACTGTAACAGAAAACACCATCATCACTTCCATTCAAAAAAATACAACTAAAACTAACTTGGAAGGTAGAACCATGAACACATAATGAGAAAACTCAAAAGTAACACCCATAGATCATGCAATGTTGCATTCTATTGCTGCAGAATATTTTTACAATAGCTCTCCAACCCTTACAAATGAGGGGAAGACCCCTATTTATAGTTTTCCAAAGCCCAAATGAATGGATATGATTGAGTTACATTGTTTGGCCCAGATTCAATTACATTAGGGCTTTACCTACCCCACAATATTCAGCAATTTAAAATACATATGTTGTCCTTTCCCTATTATGTATTGTAGTGGCCAGTCACTGTAGCAGTTTTGTCTTCTAGTTGATTTCCCCTTTACTGTAGCTGAAAATGCCTGAAAGTTGTCTCCTCTCAATGGAATTGCAACATTATTCATTGGATCAAATGGGTCAGTCAAAAATTGGAATCAATGGATTGGTTGCCCCTGATTTGAGTGGGCAACCCCCAAAGATCATCATCATTTGGTGAAAAGTAGGACAACCCCCCCTTGCATTTTGTCATTGACTTCCTTGGCATATGAATTCTTCTGATGCCAACCCTATTGATGTGCACCACGAGGAGAATTGGGCATAAAATGAATGGTGATAGGAGCCACAAGATTTTCCTTATTCATCTTTCTCAATGGTTTTTCTAACGGACCTGCGGTAGGCTTCTTGGAACATGCATGCATGAAGTGTCGTAAGTGCTTTTATACAAAAATAAAGCAAAATTTTAATCAAATATTGAAAAATACTTGTCAGATCCTTTCATGCATCATCAAAACATCATAATATTCAGTGTGAATTGCCATTAGTAGTTTACTAGAGAGTGTTTGAACAATCCAAGACTAAGAGGCTAGAATGTTGTTTTGAAAATAGCGAACAGAGCATGGAGCTCAAGATGGTATCTCCCAGTAGCAAATTTGGAATTTGAAAGGTCTAGGGAGGATAAGATCCAATTTTAGCATCTGGGTCAAAGTCCATTTTGGATTACGAGACCACGGAGGGGCCGAGTTCTGGAATGGCCAGGGATGGATTGAGTTCGCGGATGGCAAAAGAGGGACGGACTTTCAGAAATGACTACAGAGGGGCCGAGCTCTGGAAGTCAAAATGCCTAAGGCAAATGGATGGAAGAAATGGAAAAATGGAGATGGAATCCCATAAATGGCATTCTGGAGGCGAAATCCAAGAAATGAAATTCCAGGGACGGAATCCCAGAAATGGCCATGGAGGGGTCGGGTTCCAAAAGCCAGAATTCCTAAGGCAAACGGATGGAAGAAATGGAAAAAAGGAGATGGAATCCCGAAAACGGCATTCCAGAGGTATAATCCTAGAAACAGCCATGGAGGGGCGGGCTCTGGAAGCCGAAATGCCTAAGGAAAACGGATGGAAGAAATGGAAAAACAGAGACAAAATCCCGAAAACAACATTCCGAAGGTGGAATCTCAGAAACAGAATTCCGGAGTCGGAATCCCAGAAACAACCACGGAGGGGCTAGGCTCTAGAAGCTGGAATTCCTAAGGAAAATGGATGGAAGAAACAAAAAAATGGAGACAGAATCCTGGAAATGGCCATGGAGGGGTTGGGTTCCAGAAGCCGAAATTCCTAAGGCAAATAGATGGAAGAAATAGAAAAATGGAGAGGGAATCCCGGAAATGGCATTCCAGAGGTGAAATCCCAGAAATGGCCACAGAGGGGCCGGGCTCTAGAAGCTAGAATGCCTAAGGCAAACTGATGGAAGAAATAGAAAAATGGAGATAGAATCCCATAAACAGCCACAGAGGGGCCAGGCTCTAGAAGCCAAAATGCCTAAGGCAAACAGATGGAAGAAACAGAAAAACGGAGACAAAATCTCGGAAATGGTATTCCGGAGGCGAAATCCCGGAAACGGCATTCCGGAGGCGGAATCCCATAAATGGCATTCCGGAGGTAGAATCTTAGAAACAGCCATGGAGGGGCCGGGTTTCAGAAGCTGGAATGCCTAAGGCAAACAAATGGAAGAAATGGAAGAACGGAGATAGAATCCCAAAATTGCATTCCAGAGGCTGAATCCCGGAAATGGACACGGAGGGTCTGAGCTCTGGAAGCCGGAATGCCTAAGGCAAACGGATGGAAGAAATAGAAAAATGGAGATGGAATCCCAAAAATGAAATTCTGGGGGTGGAATCCTGAAAACGGAATTGTGGGAGCAGAATCCCAGAACAGCTGGGGACGGACGAAGTTCCTGGACGTTCCGGAATGAAAATTTTGCAGCTTCCTAAAACTTAATGAAACTTTGGTAGTTTACTTAGGAACCACAAAAACATCCCAAATCTATGGGAAACTTGTCCCCAGAGTCAAAAATGAAGGAAAAAGTGAAATGAGCGAGCGGGGAGGCGAAGCCCAAAAAAACCCAAGACTTAGCAATTTTATACTTTAGGGGAAAAATATGGTCAACCAAAAATGAGACTTGGAAGAGAACGTTGACCAACTAGGACACCAAAAAAAGTGGCACACAAAATGAGGGGCACAAAAAATGAGGCAAGAACAAAATGACCTGGAAAGACAAAACAAAAGAGAGGATCCCCATTTTGAATGAGGTGTGTGTGAAAAACAAGCACAACAAACTCCTAGATAGACCTTGAGATGTACAAAGGTCAGCCATCGACATTTAGATATATCATTGCAGTAGTGATCTCAGGTTTGGTCGCTCTATATCAATGGAGCAGTGGATTTAGTCCAAGATGGTAGATAGCTTGGCACATGATGCTCTTTAGGAGGACCTAATTTGCATGGGGTCTAGTGATGCTAGCCTCACTTGACCATGATATGCATGACTTTGTATACTATGATATCAGAGCCATTGGAACATGGGTCACTCTTCTCCACATTTTAGCTTGGGAGCACATCATTGTGCTTCAACTTATTGTTCAGATGGTAGATGTAGAGCCATATGATCCAATTATTTGGAAATAAAAATGTGCCATCAAATTATAGCACACATGTCAACTCAAAATTCCTTACTAGCACAGAGTGATCGATGATATGATAGTATTTTAATTGTGACCATGGCTTCAAATGCTAACTTGGTATGATGATGTGCAGTAGGTTTTCTTTGCTCAACATACCCAGTTCTTGCAAGGTCAAGAGCACACTATTATAGTGAGGCACCTACCCGATAAGGTTTCTAGATGGCTTGGTGAGAGGTAGGACAAGGTTGATGATCATTATATGACCATTTTTTCCAAGTCAAACCGATAGATAGCATGGGGACACACAATCCCAACCCATGAGGTTGTAGAGGGCTTACAATTAGGGATAGATGGATGCAAAAAATATGCCTACATATGATGAATGGTTTGTACCCCCTCATCATTTGATATATCCAATAGGTTTACCTCCATGAGGGATGTCGAGAGGAAAGGGTGTAGGTAGAGATAGAGGACAACCAGATGATGGACAGGGTTGATGATGGGGCTAAGGATAGGGTGGTTAGGATGGCCAAAATCAAAAAGATGGTCAGGTCCTAGGTGTACCCCCATTGGATCAGTAGCCTCCTCATCAACCACCGATATAATAGTAGCCACCACACCAGCCACCATTGGGACTAGATCCCCATGATACTTAGATTCAACAACTTTAATAGTAGCTATAGTTGGTTACAAGTGAGAGAGATCAGGCTAGACAATAGATATTAGCCATCACTATTGAGAGAGACCAAGCCGGGTAGTAGATACAAGTTGTGATAGTCGAGAGGGATCAAGAGCGTCAAATCTGATAGGCCTCCGATATGTAGTTATTATAGGAGGTCAAGAGGTGCTAGCAGTTAGCAGCTATGAAATCTACAACCTAGGGGCAGATAGTTTCTACCCATTTGTACAAAGAGGTTGTTACTGAGGCTACATATTATCACATCTACTATCATTGGGATGTCCCCATAGTGATTAGGAAGACACATTTTTCATAGAGGAGTGGTGCACATCCCTAGCCCGAGGATCAACTAGAGAGACAACCTGGTGAGGGGAACAACCATTAGGGCTAGCCTTCTTGTACATACACTTTTTAATTATTTCTTGATTCTTTAAACATAGATACATTCATGGGATCCTTTTTGATAGCCTCGTGGATATTATATTTTTGATGATTATGCATACACTGACTCAGATATTGTACCATGACAATCATTTTTTGATATATATAATATGATACAAATTTTATATGTGAAATTTTCTTTCATTTCATGCCTTATGAATGTATGGATACATTTTATTTATCTATGCAATATGCGATCATATATGTGATATGTGATGTAATGCAATTCAATGGATGGATGGACGGATAATGCAAATGTTATGCTTATGAAAATGATATGGATGTATCGATGAGTAACATAGATGTTCATGCTTATGATATGATAATGTGATGTATGTTAATGATATGTGTGCAATGATTTAAGATGCTTTGAATAAAAAATCTATATTATTCATCACAACTTAAATGATAATCATGATGCAGGATGTATTTTTTATGATATGCTATGAGATGTATGCATGTTGATGATTTTTGGATGTAGAATGGATGCATTGGTGATTTTTTTGTTGACTGACAAGTTAATAGGCTAGCACAATGATAAGATAGAAGAAATAAGATGAATTACCATTGATTCTGATGATTACTTCAAAAGATCCAACAAGTCTATGATCTATCGAGACTTTATTAGAGATGGCAATGGAAGATGCATGATGATGATGATTTTCTCATATCTTGCGATTGGGATTTTCTATCCTTCCTTATTGTTTGATATAACACATAGACACAATGCATCAAGGTATTAATAACCAATATGGCATTATATCTAGTGTAATGACCTTTGACTCTGCAAATAGATAGGATAATTCTTGTTCACACCTTGACATAAAAAACCCTTGTTTGAATGTAAGTTATAAGCTTAGAATTTATTGGAACAAAGCATGAACAATAGTCAACAATGTACTCTAAACAACCTCTCTACACACAAATAAGCAAGTATGCATTGAGATTATTTTATAAGAATACCCACAAGCATAAGAAATGAAAGATAATGATTGATGACCCATTTCTTTATCTCTAAATCATTTTGATAGACATCATCAAGAGGTCCTGGAAATGGGTCAATAATATAAATCATAAGAAAAGATCAAAGAAAATAGTCAGTGTTATCTATATCTCTTGTTAGTTTAAATATAGCTAAGGTGATTTTTGATGCACATGTCGATCGCAAGAAGGATATCCTAGGACATGTTGATCAGGTGTTTTGATTAGGATGAGGTGTGTGATAAATTGTTAATACAAACTTCACTGGCTCATTTACCTATAATCTAGACTTTATATTTTTACACTTAGGTTCTCACTTTACAACTTTGTATACTTGTTTTCTCTTTGTTTTTCCAAAGGTTGAAGGTGGTAGCCGATTTATTATGGGTGAAGGTTTATTGTGGGTGAAAGTAGAATGGGATGGATGGTTTTGGGATTTTTCTAGATATTTCACTATTTTTTGGTATTTTGAAAATGTTTTGAGGCTATTTTTGGTCTTTTTAAAAGCTTATCTGGATGTTTTGGTTTTTGGTTTATTTGAGGTTGTTTAGGGATTTTTGATTGTTTTCTAATGTTTTGGGCTTTTCAATTTTCCAATGTTTAGGGATTTTTTATTTTCAAATTTTCAGGGGTTTTTTGAGTTTCAACCAAGAACCTAACCTAGAAGACCTATCCTAGGGACCTCAAGGACTGATCAAATATTAGCCTTTCCTACGTTATACACTCATAGACCACATAGTTTGACTGACTTGACTTATTAATGATCAAATATGAACAGTTGATGTAATGTCAGTTTATTATGATGGACTCTTAAAGGACTGACTTAGGGTGTGTCAAGGGCACATCAATGATGGCCTTGCCTATGTTCAAGCTTAGAAACCTGTAGTTTGACAAGGTACTATTTTTGGATTTCCAATGTTTTGACCTTTTTAGGGATTTTGATGTGTTTTAGATGTTTTGGATTTTGCCTTTACATTTTTTTGAATGTTTTTGGATTTTAGCTGTACAAGATTTTTTATTTTTTCTATTTTTTGATGAATGTTTTATGAATGATTTTGGGATTTTTCACATGATCTTGATGAGTGTATGGATATGTGATGATTTCAATGATCTATTTTGGTATTTTTTTGAAAACAAAGCTAGGATTGATTGATTTGATTGATGGATTGATGATGATAAAATTGTTGAGGATACACAACAATGGGAGGATAGTGTTAAGGAACATGAGGATTGGGAAGGATATCCCAAGATGATGATGGATTGATTGGATAAGATTGGTCAAGATTTTGAAGCTTGGTTTCAAACAAAGTTTGTTGGAATGAGTTGACTTGACATTAAAGTGCAAGGTAGATTCAAATGATATGGATCATTTGAATTGATGTTTGATAAAAGATAAAACTTGATAAGTAACATCTTCTCATCAAAATGTGCCCTGGGCTAGTGATTTGGAATTTTTTTTCAAATGATTTCACCAATTTGATTTTCTGTTAGAAAATGTTTAGGTCACAAAATGAGTTATAGGATATAGCACAATATTTATTCTCAAAGAAAGATGTAAGTATCTACCCCCAGCATCTAGCAATGTATGGAATGCCATGTGTGGATGCATGGATAAATGAATGGATTGATGGATATGATTATATTTTGATAGGATAAGATTTTTTGATAGAGTATTCCTCTTTGGAAAATTCCTCATGGCTTAGATAATGTTGGTTAGGATAGGATCAATGATAGTGACCCATGTTAATATCTTTACCATAAGAAAGTGTGAAGTACATATTGAACCTTTGCCAAGATCACGATAAGTTAGATGGGATGAAAAATTGATTAGATAATGAACACTTCAGAGATTTATTATGGATAAGTTGGATGGAATGTGGGATTTATCATGGATGTGATGAGATTCCTCCAATTTAAATGGTGCACATAGATGCTCGATTCTACTCATGATGCCTATTTTCTAGGTTTTCATAATGGTACTTGTTCAAAGCACCACCAAAGTGTTTTGCACTAGAGGAGGATTTTCCTCTTAACTATTTTCTTGATTTTTTAATTTTTGAAAGTTTATGCTCATGTTGAAGCACCTAGTGGTGGTGATGTAGATGTTGTTAGTTCTGATATAGATTTTGTTTTCATGATGTTCCAATGATATCCTTCTTGGAGGAGTTGCTTTCCTAAGATACAAGAACCTGAATGTATCCCTAGATCTTTTCATCTTCTTTATCGATACTAGAGTTAACCCTACTTAGATGCACACATTGAGATAGAGTTCCCTTAGAGTCAATATGATAAAGAGTTTCTACCAACACATGGTCAATATGAGAGTTGGATATCATGGATGTTGAAGTGGATGGTGGAATGCATTGAGGGATACGAGATGTAGATAGATTGGTCAAAAGTTTGGAATCTATGATTCTCAGAACTTTGGATAAGAAATTATGGGTGGATATGGAGATTTGATTGGGACTAACTTCTTCATATACTTTATAGGTTACTCTTGAAGATTTCTTTTGTATTGACAGACACTTTTGATGCATGAACTTCCCTTTTTAATTTTCCCCATAGTTTCTTTGACTAATGGAGTATGATAGAGATAATTTTCTTTATTTTTCTTTGGTATCCATTTGATTTTTTCTTTTCCATTTTTTATTTTTGATTATTTTGCTTCAGTGAGTTTCTCTTTTCTATGATATAGACCTCTTTCTTGTGGCTGGTCCCAATTAGTGTGTGGAAATATGCATGGAAAATGATTCATGATATAAATGGTTGGGGTGTTGGTAGCCATCTCATTATAAGAAAATATAAATTCCCATTAGGAGTAAGAATCTCATGGATAGATGGAGTATGTGATACATGGATATGATCATTATTTGTGACATCTTGTATGGATTGGAAAATACCCATTAGATCATGGTAGTATCTTGAAGATATGGAACATTGATCTTGAATTAGTGTGGCGTTATCTTCAATATGCTTTGGTTCATGTTCTTGACACAAGTCAATTTCAAAGGATGGATTGCCTACAAAGGTTTCTTGAATCCATTCTTTAAGAACATTTATTGACTATAACATCCCGCTATGCAACCCCGAAGGTTAAGAGCCAAAAGAGGATGAGATAATTTTTTTTAAAACATAAAGTTTAACATACACATAAAGTAATTACTAACATAATAAAATGACAACAAACAAGGTCAAATATAACCTAAATGACATACTAAAGGAGAGGACTAATCCAATCTCTAGAGAAAATCCAAACAAGAGCAAAAAGGATAGCTCCAGAGATTTGCTCTGGAACTTACTGCTCTACTCCGGAACTTGCAGTTCTGGAGCCCGATACTATGGAACTTGCAGTTCAGGAGCCTGATACTACAGAACCAGTAGTTCCTGGTAGTTCTGGAGCCCAATGCTCTAGAACTACTATTCTTGGAGCCCAATGCTCTGGAACCTGCTTCTGCCCATTGGACAAAAAAAAGAGGGCGTCAATGCTTTAGAACTTGCAGTTACTGAGCTCCTTGCGCCTGTACTCCAAAACCTGCAGTTCTGGAGCTCCCAGCTCTAGAACCTATTGCTGCTACACTCAAATAGCAATAGTAGGCACCGGTGCTACATAACCTGTTGCTGCTACACTCAAACAACAACAGAAGGCATCGGTACTCCGGAACCTAGGCAGATTGCCAAAAAGGAAAATCATACAACTATGGATCTAACTTAAACATGAAAATTAATGACATAAAATAACTTAAGGATGATCAAAGAAAACTCGAGTCCAATACCAACATCGAAGCCCATAAACCAAGACAAACATCACATATCTTCTCATTAAACCTACAATTGATTTTCTCTCTCAAGAGAATATAATATGCATAAGGAATCAAGTATGACTACAATTGCATTTTCATGGAAGAGATACAACATTTATAGAGTTATATACACAAATCATGTGCATGCATTTATGTGATAAACAAATACAAGAGAGAGAGAGATCGATTCTAACCGGTACCTCAACTTGTACGTCGGTCCCCAATGGTTGTGGCAATGCCTCCCTACCATGTGGCTCAAAAGATTCCACCCCACCGTGCTCAGAGATAGTCACAAGGCCCAAGCAAGAGAAATCAAGGGAAGGGTAAACAAAGTACAAAAATCACATTAGTCACCAACCAATACAAAAAATAATGCATACAGCTGATCACCACAACATAAAGGTGTTTATCAGATGACATGACAGGTGCTACTCATGGCTATTACAGATCTAAGCACTAGAGTTAAAATCAGATGGAGCATCATCATGCAGGCTCAAAGGGATGGCACCACACGAAATCAAGTACACCTCTCATAGGGATGAGGAGGCTCAATCATGCCCAAATCCATGTCCCGCAAGCAGATAACTCAACACCCCGTGGATGGATGAGCCTTCTCGAGTGCATCTTTAGCCTTTACAAGAGCTCAAGGCCATGCACGAGGACTCATAATCGTATTAGTTTTTTACCCCATTATTTTATTTAGCTAACACTTTTTTACTCTGACTCCTCTACTAGTTTCCCAGGCAACCACTTGCGGGCCCCGGGCCCGTAGAGAGCCACTCCATATGACCCACCCTTTTACCTAGACCTAAGCTCATCTCGTTTAACCAAACGAGGAATCCAAGAAAAATGAAACCAAAAGAAAAGCAATAATTTTTTATCCAAAAAACCATTTTAGACAGCTAAGATAAAATTGTTGTAAGAAGACTAATTTAACAGCAAAAGCATACCATGAAGAAGAGGCATCAAAATTACATAGAAATTTAAAGTGCCCGGATCAAATTTATGACCTAGACCCAGTTCATATTTTGTTGTTTCAAATTGAAAACCACCTTCAAATTTTTGATTTTAACCCAGCAAAGAGGTGTTTTTCAAAAAACGCCATTATGGCCATTTGGGCAAGAAAATCATGAAAAAATGAAAGTGCCCAGAAATTAAATTCATGAAAACCCAGTTGAAAGATGGGCATGTGGACATAGAATACACCTTCAATTTACATTTTAATTAGGTGGTTCATGAAAATCAAGAAAAAATTTCTAAATAGATGGCAAGAAAAATCATGGGAAAAATGAAAATGCTCAGATTAAAAATTTGCCAAAGACCTAGTTGAGATCTTGACAATTCTACATAAAATCCACTCTTAAAATTAATTTATAGCAAGAGGGTAATGAGCAGCAAACTATAATAAAAAACAACCTTCATTCAACCCCAAGCCATTCAAAACGAAAATGGAAGAGTTTCATCAAGTTTTTTTTTTTTGTAAATTAAAAATAATTCAAATCAACAAATACCAGCATACAAGAAGCATAAGAGAATACACAAATTTCCAGCCATAAAAGATTGAAAAACCAAAGGAGAATACCTCAATTTTCTCCAAAAATATAAATGGAGGAATGCAACAAAAAAAGGAACCACAACAAGGCTCCATATCCAGACAGCAGGAAGGAAATGGCGAGTTGATTTCAAACCTTCACCACCCACAAATTTCTTCTCCAAGAACCTTCCCAATCTTCCCAAAACACAACTGCTCAAACCATGGGGTTTTTTCCTCCATGCAAAACCAACAAATATGTTTTTCTCCCAAAAGAAAGATTCCCCAAACCACAACTTTCCTTTTTTTATATATTTTTCCAAAACCAAAGCAAGAATCCCCAAAAATAAGGAATTGAATAAAACTAGTTATATTAAAACTCCCCCAAGGAAACAATTAATAAGGTTGCTAAATAAGCCAAAGTTAGAATTGCATAAGGCTACCCCAAAAGATTAATAATTCATTTAAATAAAATATTTAAATCCTTCAAGAGAATAACAATTTAAATCCATTCATTAAAATACATGAGCTCCCCAAAATGATTAAATGAAATTATGAGGGCTCACAAAATGGATAAATAAAATTGTTTAAAATTTCCAAACGAAATGTGTCATTCTTTTGAATGATCAATAAAAATAATCTAAAATAATATATTTAAAATATCATGGATAAAACCATTGCAAATCTCCCATCAATAATACACTATAAAATACCATTTATGAAACCATGAAAAGATGCCAATGAAAACACATCATAACACTGACTACCAAAATATAGCCACATAAAGCTCAATAGAAACCAAGACAAATATCTCAAGCAAACAAACTGGCAAACCACCTATGACAAAAAGGTGCTCCAGATGTTACCGTTAGGTAACTGGATGGTAAGACAACACGGAAACACTGCACTAATGAGGCACAATGGGCTAGGGTAGGGGACATTTGGCTTGTATGACTACCTCTAGTTACCACAATTGGGGAATAAGAGTATGTTCAGGCCTGTGAATCCAGACGGAGTCGATACTTAGTACCTGCAACACTCCAATTACACGTCAAAGTACATGTTCATATAACATATATCATGTAATTAAAACAACATCAATCATCAAGAAGAGGGTCATGATATTGTAAGCCTCTCAAATACGAGTGTTATGACATCATCCCTTCCTATCCATAATCATACAAAAGCACTGATAACTAAGCATGCAATCCATAATAACTAATCATGATAACATTTATAATGCTAATTCACAATTAAAATACCACCTTACCCACGTTGGAGTTGGAGAGGTGTTACATCCTCCCCCCCTAAGATTTGACTTACTCCTGGAAGTCATGTAAGCTCAATATGCAGCCATGTCACACATTAGTACTCAAAATATAATAATCATCATTAATCAATTGTACTTTATTCCAAAGATGAGAACTATAATATACATCATTCACCATTGAAACAAATAGAAAGGACATCCATTTAGCATTCACCTTTCTAGGAATCATTATCAATATATTGACATATTCCTTACTTATAAAATCTCAACATGAAATAAAAAATAGCATGGTTAATCTTGCTAACATCACATGTATGCCAATTCTCAAAATAAACATTTATTTTAACATCCACATTCATTCAAGGATAGGTTAAAATACACATTGATTTCCACTAAGAATCAGGTAAAGAAGATACATAAGCACTCAATTCTTTCCAAAACACCAATGTTTGCATCAATATTTGTTTTCCACACACTTCCAATCCCACACATTAGAACACATTTGGCATCATTTCAACAAAATATAACAATTTACACTTTCTAAAGCATAATAAGCCAACTTTTGAACTTTTTCATATGAAACCATAGCCAATATGAAACATGCATTTATACATATGTACATACTCACATCACTAGAAATCACATCACAAGGCTACACAAGGGTCCATCTAGACACCGGGAAGCAACATACTAATCCATGAGCCAAGAGCCAATATCCATCTCACATAATCCATACCTCACACTCAGTGGTTTGATGGTGTTAGGCCACATGCACATGGTGAGACCATCCAAACAAGACCACAGTGACATATCTCTTGTATAAGGTGGTTAGCCTCCAAGAAATGGTCATCACACATAGGTGAGTAGTGGCTCCTAGCTGTATAACAACCTCACATACCCCAATCCTCAAGGTTCCCAGCGTCTACTTCCCCATATACTCTCAACCGAGTTCGGCTCTCCAGTACCCGATGAGGAATCACATTACAACACAAGACTGACATTTGAAAACAACAAGTAGAAAACTAGTTTAGCCACCAAAGATTATAAATAAATATCAAATAAGGATTCAATTGCAGTAATAAAGCAAGAAATGCACGCAATTGCAACACTAAATCAAATGTAACCTTGAAGGCTACATAAAAATGAAGATCACAAGGTGTGGCTAAACTATCACAATCAATAGAAGATCATCAAAACCATAAAGAAAGTCCATAATCTTTGAAATTGCACTACACAAAACTGTGTGACTAGATACTAGCCACCAAACCAGGACGGAGGGAACAACATCTAACTATCGGAATAGCTCCTCATGTGGTGTGGAGTGAGCATGCCAACCACATGGCATGAGGTTTACTCCTAGGCTACACCTCGCATCGCATCGTCATGTGGAATAGACTCGCCAAGTGGCCCACGCACTCCTTAGCTTCCCGCATGGGATGTGCACCTTGACCCCATCCCGCATCGAGTCTCAGCGTGGCATGGCATACACCAGCCAAAGAAGGCATGCACTAGTCATATCCCACATGGCAGTGTGTCTATGGCTCCACAGAAGTAGGCATGCGCAGAACACACCCTACATAGCGATACCTCATGGAGAAGGCACATGCAAGTACTCACCGTAGCCAGAGGTATACATGGCTAGGACATACCCATATGCTAACTGACCCAAAAACTATCGAAAGCAAGCATAAGTGTCCCTCTACAAGTGTACGAGGTCCCATTACGCTCATCACAAGTAGGCTAACCAAAACACAATCTAATAGTGCACCTTCACGTGTCTATGCATGTGGCATCATATCTATTGCATCATGTCAAAACACAGGTAGATACAGTATATATATAATGCATATATGAGTATATCAATATGAGGCTACTCGAGTCTCACCTCTCATATAGATGAGGTTGACTTGCTAATGCTAGACAATACTAACAAACCAATGTTGTTGTACTCAAATCTGAGAAAATAGGCTAGCACATATGGATCAAGTACCTCGATCCATCATAAAGGGAAGTAGTGAGTACTTTCCTTGGGATCAGTTGAGCTAATATTGCTTTGCGTCGCAATATGCACACGCTACACACTCTGCCCAAGGAGCTTTGTGGCTGCTACTACCCCTTCACAGCCCGAGGGACTAGAAAACCAAAAGAAGAGAATCTAAGAAACTAACCTTTGGCTATTCTTGTATATATATAAATTTCAACCACACATGGGTTGGCCCTCAATTAGGTAACAAAATACAATCACACATAATGGTATGGTTAATCCCATACCAAAATATAACATATTCTTCATGGATGGGTACACAGTATCACCATCCATGGCACACAATGCAAGTACAGGGTATTCACAACACTCAACCAATGCACAATTACTGGTTTCTCACATATACTGGGGGTACAATTACATATACAATTCCATTACTTTTCAAAAGATCACATGCCATAAATACATTCATTTTCATAATAGATGTGATTCCCTTTCCAAAATCATATCATCCATGGATGGGTACCTTGTACCACAATCCCATGGGAACACAACTCAAGCACATGATATTCACAACACTCAACATGAGCACTAATACATGAAGTTCACATAGTAGGGAGTACTTTTCCAATTTCCTCTTACCAAGATAAAACCATTATTCACCTATAATTATGTAAAAACAATACAAACTTTTCAAGAATGTGTACTCCCACCATCCATACAACCTTCTGTTTCCAAGAAAATTATATCATTAAACATAATTTTACAATTACAAATTTTATCACATGCATTATATCACAGTGCTACATGGAGTGAATCAATAATGCCATAATAATTATCACATTCACATTCACAATTATTCAGTGGTAAATCACCTTATTGCACACATGTGTTAACCACATTCATTTACTATACACAAAGCAATATCATTACAATGTTTACTCAAGACAAGGTATGAAATATTATCACTTCATCATAAATTAATCATTTGCATTCATCATTACCTTTGAAATGGTTTCACTATTCCCTTTTCTCTAAACCTTTACTCAATGCAGTATGATCTTCTATTCCTATTCATACATGATTCTTGATTATGAATGCAACTTGGGGACTTAGTTCTTTACCCAAGGTTTGATCTAATAAAACAAATCTTCATGAATGCATAAACATTTCCTCATAAGAAATAAGCAGACAATGGATTTTAACACACCACACACCCAAGGTAAGCATCTTTGTTAAACCAATGATAAGAGAGAAAATGAGGGAGAAATTCACAATTCTGACACATGCATGAATGCAAACATGGTTTCATCACCACATAATCACTTCCACACAAATGCATCAATCATAAGAGAGCATGCAATAATCTATATGAATTAACAACATGATCATTCATTTTCTATTACCATAATTATAATCTCAATAAAACATGCAAAAGCAACTCCAAAACCACATAGGCTACAACCACACTCAGAAACCACTCAAGGGTCACAACCCTTTACGCAATGAAAGAGCCACACATAAAGAATAAATCTAAATAGAATACACTTCTTGGTAGGCTCAAGGATCTAACTAACCCTCACCAAAGCATTCCTCAAAAAAACATGCAAGGGGCAGGAAACAACATCACTTGTTTCCATCCACCACACCCAACACATGAAGTAGGTATCAACCAAAAATAGGGATCCCAGTGTTGCAACATGGGCTCTACCTCTAGGGCATCCTAAAGGAAACTAGGAACACATCAAAATACGTCATCACAAGGATGACCTATAGACTATACTAAGGCATGCAAGCTAGTCAATCAAGAATATGAAAATAACTTAACAAGCTCAAGCCACACACGCAAAAAAAAACATAACATAGAAGGCTCATGCATGCCAGAGCTCCCAGTGTGTGAACATGGGCTTTGATACCAGATGTAACATCCCGCTACGCAACCCCGAAGGTTAAGAGCCAAAAGAGGATGAGATAATTTTTTTAAAACATAAAGTTTAACATACACATAAAGTAATTACTAACTCGATAAAATGACAACAAACAAGGTCAAATATAACCTAAATGACATACTAAAGGAGATGACTAATCCACTCTCCAGAGAAAATCCAAACATGAGCAAAAAGGATAGCTCCAAATATTTTCTCCAAAATTTACTGCTCTGCTCCAAAACTTGCAGTTCTGGAGCCCGATACTATGGAACTTGCAGTTCAGGAGCCCAGTACTACGAAACCTATAGTTTCTAGCAGTTTTGGAGCTTGATGCTCTGGAAGTACTATTCCTAGAGCTTGATGCTTTGAAACTTTCTTCTGCCCACTGGATAGCAAACATAGGGCGTCGATGCTTTGAAACTTGCAGTTACCGAGCTCCTTGTGTCGGTGCTTTGGAACCTACAATTTTGGAGCTCCCAACTCCAGAACATGTTGTTGCTACACTCAAACAACAATAGTAGGCATTGGTGCTCCAGAACTTGTTGCTGCTACACTCAAACAACAGCAGAAGGCATCGATGCTCTGGAACCTGAGCAGATTGCCAAAATTGAAAATCACACAACTATGGATCTAACTTAAACATGAAAATCAATGACATAAAATAACTTAAGGATGATCAAAGAACACTCAAGTCCAATACCAACATCGGAGACCATAAACCAAGACAAACATCACATATCTTCTCATTAAACTTACGATTAATTTTCTCTCTCAAGAGAGTACAATATGCATAAGGAATCAAGTATGACTACAATTACATTTTCATGGAAGAGATACAACATGTATAGAGGTATATACACAAAGCATGTACATGAGTATATGTGATAAACAAATACAAGAGAGAGAGAGAGAGATCGATTCTAACCAGTACCTCAACCTGTACATCGGTCCCCAATGGCGGTGGCAATGCCTCCCTACCATGTGGCTCAAAATATTCCACCCCACCGTGCTCGAAGATTGTCACAAGGCCCAAGCAAGTGAAATCAAGGGAAGGGTAACTCAAGTACAAAATTCACATTAGTCACCAAGCAATACAAAATACAATGCATACAATCGATCACCACAACATAAAGGTGTTTATCAGATGACATGACGGGTGCTACTCATGGCTACTACGGATCTAGGCACTAGAGTGAAAATCAGATGGAGTGTCATCATGCGGTCTCAAAGGGATGGGACCACATGAAATCAAGTACACCTCTCATAGGGACGAGGAGGCTCAATCATGCCCGAATCCACGTCCCGCAAGCAGATAACTCAACGCCCCACAGACGGATGGGCCTTCTCGAGTGCATCCTTAGCCTTTACAAGAGTTCAAGGCCATGCACGAGGACTCATAATCGTAGTAGTGTTTTACCCCATTATTTTATTTAGCTAACACTTGTTTACTTTTCCTCCTCTACTAGTTTCCCAGGCAGCCACTTGCAGGCCTCGGGCCCGTAGAGATCCACTCCATATGACCCACCCTTTTACCTAGACCTAGGCTCATCTCATTTAACCAAATGAGTAATCCAAGCAAAATGAAACCAAAAGAAAAGCCACAATTTTTTGTCCAAGAAACCATTTTAGACAGCTAAGATAAAATTGTTGTAAGAAGACTAATTTAACAGCAAAAGCATACCATGAAGAAGAGGCATCAAAATTATATAGAAATTCAAAGTGCCCAGTTCATATTTTGTTGTTTTAAATTGAAAACCACCTTCAAATTTTTGATTTTAACCCAGCAAAGAGGTGTTGTTTAGAAAACGCCATTATGGCCATTTGGGCAAGAAAATCATGAAAAAATGAAAGTGCCCAGAAATTAAATTCATGAAAACCCAGTTGAGATATGGGCATGTGGACATAGAATACACCTTCAATTTACATTTTAATCAGGTGGTTCATGAACATCAAGAAAAAACATCTAAATAGATGGCAAGACAAATCATGGGGAAAATGAAAAATGCTCAGATTAA
This sequence comes from Sequoiadendron giganteum, assembly GCA_007115665.2. NCBI lineage: Eukaryota > Viridiplantae > Streptophyta > Pinopsida > Cupressales > Cupressaceae > Sequoiadendron > Sequoiadendron giganteum. The sequence goes on along the minus strand of CM021108.1, from coordinate 434,595,447 downwards.
AAATATGCCAAAGACCCAATTGAGATCTTGGCAATTCTACATAAAATCCATTCTTAAAATTAATTTACAGCAAGAGGGTAATGAGCAGAAAATTAAAATAAAATAAAAAACCTTCATTCAACACCAAGCCATTCAAAACGAAAATGGAAGAGTTCCATCAAGTTTTTTTGTTTTTGTAAATTAAAAACAATTCAAATCAGCAAATACCAACATACAAGAAGCATAAGAGAATACCCAAATTTCCAGCCATAAAAGATTGAAAAGCCATAGGAGAATACCTCAATTTGCTCCAAAAATATAAATGGAGGAATGCAAAAATAAGGAACCACAATAAGGCTCCAAATCTGGACAATAGGAAGGAAATGGCGAGTTGATTTCAAACCTTCACCATCCACGAATTTCTTCTCCAAGAACCTTCCCAATCTTCCCAAAACACAACTGCTCAAACCATTGGATTTTTTTCTCCATGCAAAAACAACAAATCTGTTTTTCTCCCAAAAGAAAGATTCCCCAAACCACAAGTTTCCTTTTTTTTTTTTTTCAAAACCAAAGCAAGAATCCCCCAAAAATAAGGAATTGAATAAAACTAGTTATATTAAAAATCCCCCAAGGAAACAATTAATAAAGGTTGCTAAATAAGCCAAAGTTAGAATTGCATAAGGCTGCCCCAAAAGATTAATAATTCATTTAAATAAAATATTTAAATCCCTCAAAAGAATAACAATTTAAATCCATTCATTAAAATACATGAGCTCCCCAAAATGATTAAATGAAATTATGAGGGCTCACAAAATGGATTAATAAAATCATTTAAAATTTCCAAACGAAATGTGTCATTCTTTTGAATGATCAATAAAAATAATCTAAAATAATATATTTAAAATATCATGGATAAAACCATTGCAAATCTCCCATCAATAATACACTTAAAATACCATTTATGAAACCACGAAAAGATGCCAATGAAAACACATCATAACACTGACTACCAAAATATAGCCACATAAAGATTAACAAAAACCAAGACAAAATACATTAAGCAGACAAATTGGCAAACCACCTATGACAGAAAGGTGCACCGAACATACAGCTGAAAGGTGCTCCAGACATTACCGTTAGGTAACCAGATGGTATGACATCAACTCGAAAACACTGCACTAATAAGATACAGTGGGCTAGGGTAGGGGAAATTTGGCCTATATGACTACCTCCAGTTACCACCATCGGCGAACAGGAGTACGCTCAGGTCTATGAATCCAGGCGGAGTCGATACTCAGTACCTGCATTACTCCAATTACATGTCAAAGTACCTGTGCATATAACATATATCATATAGCTGAAACTACACCAATTATTAGGAAGGTGGTCATGATATCGTAAGCCTCTCGAATACAAGTTTTACGACATCAACCCTTCTAGTCCATAATCATGCAAAGAAATGATAACTAAGCATGTAATCTAGCATAT